>CM071569.1:187914835-188227605 GCA_036426205.1 Ascaphus truei | reverse complement strand
TGTATGTGTGTCAGTCAGTGTGTGTATGTGTGTCAGTCAGTGTGTGTGTGTGTGTGTGTGTGTGTGTGTGTGTGTATGTGTGTGGATGTATGTTGTCCGTCAGTGTAGTGTGTGTTTGAATGTATGTGTGTCAGTCAGTGTATGTGTGTATGTATGTGTCTCAGTCAGTGTATGTGTGTCAGTCAGTGGTGTATGTGTGTATGTATGTGTGTCAGTCAGTGTGTGTATGTGTGCAGTCAGTGTGTGTATGTGTGCCAGTCAGTGTGTGTGTGTTGTGTGTGTGTGTATGTGTGTCAGTCAGTGTGTGTGTGTATGTATGTGTGTCAGTCAGTGTGTAGTTGTTGTATGTATGTTGTGTCAGTGTTGTGTATTGTGTGCCATCGTGTGTGTATGTGTGTCATGTCAGTTGGTGGTGTATGTGTGTCAGTAATATGTGTTTGTATATATGTGGTGGTCAGTCAGTGTGTGTGTATGTGTGTCAGTCAGTGTGTGTGTATGTATGTGTGTCAGTGAGTGTGTGTGTGTGTGTGAGTCAGTGTGTGTGTGTGTGTGTGTGTGTGTGTGTGTGTGTGTGTGTGTGTGTGTGTGTGTGTGTGTGTGTGTGTGTGTGTGTGTGTGAGTGGGTGTGTGTGTGTGTGTGTGTGTGTGTGTGTGTGTGTGTGTGTTATATACACGCACTCGTATGTATATCTTTATTTTCATAGTGCTTCACAGCAGTGATACATGTGACAAAATATAACACAATGGGAATAAGCGCTTGAGACAAAAATAACATTAGGGAAAAAAAGATATATCTATATTTATCTAATATACACACACGTCGGCTATATGCATGTGATCCTACAGACTCGTCGTCGCATGTCACTGTTTTGGATCACTTTGGTACTAGAGTAAAGGTCGCTTAAATTATACAAATACATGTAAATGAAAGAAGAGCTGCAGCGAGCTTACCGCCCCCTCATACTGTACCCACTGACATCAACACGCCAACAGCAGGGAAGGGGCCCTGCATGGAGGCGAGGGGGGTGGATGGATATCACAGAGAGAATGGGTGGCAGTGGGAGGGACAGAGTGAGTGGGTGGGAGAGAGGAGGGGGGGGGGTGAGGGAGAGAGGAGGAAGCATCACATGTTTGTTATGCTGATGACAAAGCAAATGTTAACCCCACTACAAGCCCTTACTTCCTTCTTGGGCGTTTAACCCTTGTGTTGCAAGCGCTTCTGGCTGCGGCTGAACAAAGTTATTCACCCCATTAAAATGCAGCATTATACAGTGACAGAGTATCTTGGTAGTTGTTGTTGTTGTTAGAGATAGCACACGATGCTTCTCAGTGGAATTCGCATACATATGCTAGAGAAGTGTTTTTCAACCAGGGTTGCCTGGGCGTCCTTAAAGGGTTCCCTGCACTTTTCAGGTCATTTGAAAATTGTACCAAATACAGAAGAATTTACAATGCATCTGATCTCAGACACACAATTAGATGCGGTATTAGAGAGGGTTGGGGTTACTTACAATGCATCTGATCTCAGACGCGCTATTAGAGAGGGTTGGGGTTCCTTACAACGCATCTGATCTCAGACGCGCTATTAGAGAGGGTTGGGGTTCCTTACAACGCATCTGATCTCAGACGCACTATTAGAGAGGGTTGGGGTCTCACAGCATTGCACAATATAAAAAAGCGTTAACCATTGGGACTAGATAACATAATATAGAAGATTGCATTTCTAATTGGTGTTTACATAACTGTTAAAGTTCCCAAAATTAGGGAAATTTGCAGGATTGGGGACCCAAAATATGACATTTTAAACAGACACGTTCTGGTGAGGAAATGTAAATAACAAAACAAAAAAAGACTACACTCCATTTTAAAGTGTTTAATGATGCTACAAAGTTAGCGAGACAATTCAATGACATTAGTTGAGTGAGACGCTCCCAGTGAGTGAGAGACAGTCAGCCTTCCCAAAGCGTGAAACTGTCATGCCTCACATCAGCACAGGTGGCTCAATCTTCGACTGAGCCACCTGTGCTGAAGCTGGGATATCCTTAAAATCTGACCTGTTGGGGGGGCTTGAGGACTGGAGTTGATCGTCCCTAATTAACATGTCACTTCAGTTGAGTGAGACTGCCTCGCAGTAAGACACAAGATCCCAGTGGGTGAGACATGCTCACCAATAAGTGACATGTTCCCAACGGGTGAAACCGCCTTCCTAGTAAACAATGCTGCCTTCCAATGAGTGTGCACTTGCAGGCCTGTGTTTAGTAACCAGCTGTTTTAATCACTTGCATATGATTTCATCTGTGTTTTTAGAAAGTGCTCTCGGCCGCAGCTTCTCGTTGCTCAATTTAAACAGACATCGAGAATCTCTTTCGCAATAGGATAATTGTACCGACGGTTACAAGACAAGAAAAGTAGGAAGAAAGGTTGCTCCTTCATGCTGGTATTTACATTTGTTTGTGGTTTAACGCCTTGCTACAGGGGTGCAACGCTCCACAATGGTTTTAGAATGAAAAGATATGATCAATGGCTGTTCCAATTTAAGCCTAGATTCTTTGCAGGTTGAAGATAAAACAAAACCATAGTGTACAGAGCACTCCAAACCTCACGGTTCTTTCCTTCATGTGCACAGAGTTTCCCACACCTTACAGGTCTCCTTCACATGTACAGAGCTTTCACTAACCTCACAGGTCTACATATGTGCTGCTCACATGAAGTAGAGACCTGTGAGGTAGGAACGTTCTGTACATTTGAAGAAGAGACCTGTGAGGTTAGGAAAGTACTGTACACGTGGCAAAGAGACCCGTGAGGTTTGGAAAGCTCTGCACACAATAATGTAATCTATGATGATAATGTTGGTTGGTAAAAATGTATCACACTTTACAACCAACCTGCAATTCTCCAGGACAGATGGGACTACTGGAACTTTAAACTACAAATTCAGATCCGAGAAGCTATCTCCAAAAGAGCAAAATCACAGAACACACTGCATCTGCGCTCCCAGCATTCTATCCCATCACATACTGCAATACATTAATATAAACATTACAATATACAATACATAAATAACATCAAATTAAAAAAAAAAAAACATTGTAAAAATGTATTCCTTGAGTGTCAGTGGGGCTATTATTTACTGTTTATAAAACATTTTTACATCAGACTTTTCTTTTGCTGCTTACGGAATCACATTTCCTATCTAAGAATTTTTTTAAAGTATTTTTTCCACTTCTTAATATACCTCCTCGTTAGAACAATTCCTTCTTAATCGTCGGAATTCTCCATACGTCACTATACCATTTATGACAATGACAGCTGGAATTCCAGATATAATTGTTCTGTCTACTTTTTTTTTTATAAATAGATGTTTGTATTTAATTGACCATCTTCAATGTATAGATATACATTCTCAACATTTACACATTTTACACATGTCTCTCTATTGTAATTTCAAATAACATTTACATTTATATTAATATATTTTTAAAAAAAAGCTGTGTGTGCTGTGCAAGCGCATAGTAAGTGAAACTTCTTTGACTTTTGTCACAGAAATTGTATTTGTATTGGTGATGTTTTAATTAAAAATCAAAATACAATTTCATTGACAAAACGCAAATAAATTTGACTTATAATGCGCGTGCTCGGCACACATCCCCTGTATTAGCTATTTGCACTAAGTGTGAATTCCTTGTGTGTATGCGTGTCAGTCAGTGTGTGTATGTGTGTCAGTGTGTGTGTATGTGTGTCAGTCAGTGTGTGTGTGTGTGTGTGTGTGTGTGTGTGTGTGTGTGTGTGTGTGTGTGTATGTGTGTAAGTCAGTGTGTGTGTATGACACACACACACACACACACACACACACACACACACACACACACACACACACACACACACACACACACACACACACACACACACACACACACACACACACACACACACACACACACACACACACACACACACACACACACACACACTGACACACATACATACATACACACACACTGACTGACACACATACACACACTGACTGACACACATACACACACAAACTGGCTGACACACATACACACAAGGAATTCACACTTAGTGCAAATAGCTAATACAGGGGATGTGTGCCGAGCACGCGCATTATAAGTCAAATTTATTTGCGTTTTGTCAATGAAATTGTATTTTGATTTTTAATTAAAACATCACCAACACAAATACAATTTCTGTGACAAAAGTCATAGAAGTTTCACTTACTATGCGCGTGCACAGCACACACAGCTTTTTTTTGGGGTTACAGGACAGCTAGGAGAAAGTTTAGTCTTTAGATTGACTGCTTTGGTAAAGACAATTCTAGGTGCATCTGGAAGAATCTTTGTCAACTCTCTATCTTTCTTAAGTATTGGCCAATATTTACAAAAGATATTTTGCACCATGGGTGCCATCTGGTTGTATTGTGTAATAAAGGGTACATGTTCTACCTGATTTACTGATTTATTTTTATTTATATTTTTGTTTTTATATGTCGGTAGTGAATCCCTGTCCATCTGTAGAACTTGTGGTATGGTCTGATCTAATTGTTCGCTTTTAAACTGCCTATCCATAAATTTAGACTTCAAATCTTAAGCCTGAGCAATAAAATTCTCATTAGTTGTACCGTTATGTTTCAAGCGTATGAACTGGCCCTTGGGGATGTTCTTAATCAACACAGGGTTATAGTGACTACTGGCCAGTAAATAATTGTTCGCTTGTACTATTTTTAAATAAGTTTTTGTGTGAATTTGATTATTAAGAATGTATTATTGCAAATCCAAAAATTCCATAGTGTGTTGACTAATTTTACATGTGAATTTTAAATTATAATTATTAAATTAATGTGTGAAATAAACAAATCCAAATCATCTAAACTACCCTGCCAAATAAACAAAACATCATCTATGTAGCAATGCTGGGACCAGGTTCGCACCAAGGGGACAATTGGCCCAGATGTTATCGTCCTCCTAAATTCCCATAAATAAATTGGCATAACTTGGTGCGAGCCTTGTGCCCACGGCGTCCCACATACCTGTAAATAATAATGTTGGTGAAAACGAAAAAAATTGTGAGTGAGAATGAACTATATTATCAATTAAAAATATCCGTAATTCAAATTAGGATCACTTTCCAAAACTCTAGGGATGGCTTTACAGCCCTGCACATGATCTATCACAGTGTAAAGAGATGTCACGTCCCCTGTAACCCAAATAAAATGTGGCTGCCATTGAATGCCCCTTAATATCTGCAGCACATGGGTAGTATCCCTCAAATAAGCAGGTAAAGTACAACTTTTTTTTGAAGATGGTAATCTATAAATTGTGACAGATTAGAAATCAATGATTGGGTACCCGATATAATAGGACGACAAGGAGGTGTTTCTAAGCATTTATGAATCTTCGATATTATATAAAATACTGGAATCCTAGAATAAGAAATATTCAGAAATTCAAACTAATTTTTAGACATTATAATCTAATCCTCTTTTTAGGAGAGTAAGTAATTATTCCTGATAGATAAGCAATGGATTAGAGGAGCGGGGTTGGTACATCAGAGGATCTTGAAGGATCCGTAATGATGCTTTAATATAAAAATCTTTATCCATGACTACCAACCCCCCCTCCCCTTTGTCAGCAGGTTTTATAACAATGGTTTCGTTTTCTTGCAGTTTGGTAAGAGCCAATTTCTCTTCTATATCAAGTTATCTTTATAATTTTAAATGCTCTATTCAGGGCTTCCAAATCTTCTGTTATCATGATACCATGATACATGATACATGATATCATGTTCAGGAAAAGTGTCTATGAAAAGGCCACAGACCTGTTTAGGATATAATATTGACTTCTATCTAAATGGTGTTCCTTCTGAGACTGTTTGCAAACTAGATGTCAGATGATTACTTATCTAACTTGTTACTCCACCCTTAATAAAATACTTCTTTAAAGATAGCTTTCTGATGTATTTGTGCACATCAATGTATAATTGGAAGCTATTTGGTCTACTTACAGGTGCGAAAAAAAAACCTTTGTTTAGGACTCTCTTCTCTTCATCAGTCAGCGTATATTTGCTGATATTAAAATTTTTAGGGTTTAATGACTTAGATGTCTGTGATATTTTCCTTGTCTGGTTTCTGCCTCCTCTCTTTCCTCTACATAATTTTTTCTCTTCTTTATGTTTGATCCCGGATCGGTTCCTTGTGGTCTGTCTGTCGTGGATGCTTTCGTGGTGGCGGGGGGGAGTCGATCCCTCTCCTGCCTCCAATCTAAAAAAGAAAACGTTTGTTTGGACTCCTTAGAATGGTGTGTTGTATCCCTCTCTGGTGACCTAGAGAGTGATTGATATTTATTTGCATGGGTGAAACCTTGTTCCCTACTACTTGTAACGCGTAGCTCACCACAAACGAAGCCCGACCGCGGTGCTGAGGTAGAGAATTGAGTAACGCCAACCCACAGCCACACGAGCTCGCCTAGAATGTAGATTGGTCGTGCAAGCCAGGTCAGGAGTATAGACGTGGGAGTAGTAGAGGGTACTTGCCTGATCAGGATTGGAGAGAAGCGGATCGTCGGGGTACATAGCCAGATTCAGGAATGGAGTAGCGGATCGTCAGGGTGCGCCGCCAGGTTCAGAATAGGAGACTGGTGGAAGGTAGGTCGATAACCAGATCAGGAGTAGAGAGGTGCGGAGTCCAAGGTACATAGCAGGGTCAGGCAGTGGCAGGATCAACAGACAAGGCAAGGCAGAAGATACAGGAACTGAATGTAGCAAGGCACAGCATCACACAAAACTATGCTCAGAAATGAGTGTCTGGAGCAAGAGGGTATATAAAGGGAGATCCTCCAATGGGGAGCCAGGGCGGAACCAGGAAACTGAATCCTATAGGCTGCTGGTGCACACAGGTGTACCCTATGATGAAGTCTGATCATGAAGGGAGGCGGGACCGAGCGCGTGCAGACCCGCGTGCGCACAGAGGTCAGGGGGCAGAGACCAGAGCGCAAGTCACTACCACGCAGGTCCTTTCCGTCACCAGGACTGGGGCAGAGAATGGGGCGTGAGTCAGAGGGGAGGCTGGATGAGCGCACTTGCCGTGTACCGGAGCGGGGGGCGGAGGTGTGGCTTGCAGGCCACGCAAGATCTGCACGCGTGTAATGGGGCTGTGAGACTGCGTATCCTGGGTGTCCGTGGCGGCTGGTGTTTTCAGGTAAGGATACGGTCTCCAGCCGCGGATCCTCACAGTACCACCCCCCTCTAGGAGCGACCTCCGGGCGACTCCACAATGACTTGTTCGGAAATTTCGTATGAAAGATACGGACCAGTCTGGCTGCGTGAATCCGATGACTCGGAATACAGGACCTTTCCTCCGGGCCGAAGCCTCTTCAATCCACCATATAATGTAGTGATCTTCTGAAAATGTTGGAATCCAGAATAGACTGTAGCTCATACTCGGGTTGGCCTTGGACCATATGAGGAAAAGTAGAAGCAACGGGGATGGAGTATGTCTTCTGGACCACGGGTTTGAGAAGTGAAACATGAAACACAGAAGGAATCCTCATGGAAGGAGGAAGAGAGAGTCGATAAGCATCCGGATTGATCCTCTCGGAGACAGAGAAGGGTCCAAGAAATCTGGGTGCGAATTTCATAGAGGGGACCTTCAGCCTGATATTCCTGGCTGACAGCCAGACCTTATCGCCAGGTTTGAGGTCCAGGGCAGGTCTGCGGTAGAGTCTTAAGCCTACTGACCACTTTCCTGATGTTTACCTGAATCCTTTTCCATAGGTCTTGTAATTCCCTGATTCTGTCATCGGCTGCTGAGACCCCAGAAGAAGGTAGAGCGAGTGGAAGAGTCAATGGGTTGTACCCATAATTCCCGAAGAACGGTGACTCCAGGGTCGAACCACTACGTGTGTTGTTGTGGGTGAATTCTGCCCAGGGTAAGAGTTCAGCCCAGTCGTCTAGGGAGTTTGACACAAAACAGCGTAAATATTGTTCAAGGGACTGGTTGGTCCTCGCCGTCTGACCATTAGTCTGCGGGTGGTATCCTGAAGAGAAATGAAAAGCAATGCCCAATTGGAGGCAAAACGAGCACCAGAACCGAGAAATAAACTGTGACCCTCTGTCTGATACTATCACCATAGGTACTCAATGTAGGCGGAAGATTTCCCTGATGAAGATATCGGCTAGTTTCGGAGAATTGGGGAGACCCTTGAGGGGTATAACGTGAAACTGTTTCGAGAATCGGTCCATTACCACGAGAATCGTGTTCATACCCTTGGAGATAGGTAAATCAACAATGAAATCCATGGACAGATGTGTCCATTGCCGGACTGGAACAGGCAGAGTTTGAAGAAGACCCGAGGGAAGGATTCTGGGAGTATTAGTCCTAGCACACGTTGGGTACGCAGCTACAAAAATTTTCACGTCTTTTTGCATCCCAGGCCACCAAAATGTACAGGAAATGAGATCCAGGGTCCTCTTGGTGCCGGGATGTCCTGCAGATTTGGAGGAGTTGCTCCACTCGAGAACTTTCTTGCGGTGCAGAGACGAAGTGAAGAGATGATCCTGAGGAGGCGCAATGCCGGGAGGAATGTGACTTTGTTGGCGGACAATGTCTTTGAGTGCTCAAAAAAGTGGCCGAAAGGATACATTTAGGAGAGAGGATGGGCTTCTGCTGGTCCTTCGACTTGTCGTCCAGAGAGAATTGACGAGATAAGGTTTCAGCCTTGACATTCTTAGATCCAGGGAGATAAGAAATTATAAAGTTAAATCTAGAGAAGAATAGTGACCATCTGGCTTGACGGGCTCCCAGGCAATGTGCTCCCTCAATGTATAGCAAATGTTTGTGGTCAGGGGATAGTTATGGGGTCTTCTGTACCTTCCAAAAGATGTCTCCATTCTTCGAGAGCTAATTTCATGGGCAGGAGTTCACGATTCCCGCAATCATAGTCAAGGATGCAACCTGGACAGGGGATTCTTTCTCTGGGACAGGACAGCACCTACACCAATGTCAGAGGCATCAACCCCAAGAGTAAAGGGAAGTTTAGGATCAGGATGGTAAGAACAGGGGCGGACACGAATGCCTTCTTGAGAAGGTCAAAAGACTGAAGCACAGAAGTAGGCCAGGAAGCAGGATCTGCTTCTTTCTTGGTTAATGCTGTGAGTGGAGCCACTAGAGAAGAAACATTCTGGATAAACCTGCGATGACAATTTGAGAATCCAAGAAATTGCTGCACTGCTTTAAGTGTGGTGGGTTGAGGCCAATCCAGTACTGCTTTGACCTTGGTGGGATCCATGGTGAGGCCAGTGTCAGAAATGATATATCTAAGAAAAACAGTACAAGTTTGATGAAAATGAAATTTCTCGAGTTCCACAAAAAGTCTGTTCTCTCGTAAGCGAAGGAGCACTTCTTTAACATGATTAACGTGTTCCTGTTTGGATTTAGAAAAGATTAGGATGTCATCGAGATAGATGATTATAAAGGAGTTGAGATCCCTAAAAACTTAATTGACGAAATCTTGAAACACGGCTGGGGCATTGCACAGACCAAAAGGCATGACGAGGTACTCATAATGTCCATCTCTGGTGTTGAAAGCAGTTTTCCATGCGTCACTCTGACGGAGGGCAATATTAGAGACAAGCTCTGTATGTGTGCTCAGAGAAAATGCATGTATCACTTAGTCCAGTAATAAATCCAATAATTCATATCGCTTTCCTCATCAACACAGGCAATAATCCAATAATGACTTGCTAGCAGATATAGTCAAATAATACTCCTATAATGGGGAGGTATAGGGAAATACAACATAGGTTGGCCACACTGCTCAAAATAAATGAACAGTGGGACCCCAGCTAGTAATCCCAAGCATGATAACACTCCCCTGGAGCTAGACTAGATAACATCCATGGAAGAAAAATAAAGCGTACTCACACTTGGCAATGTTCCCAGAAGTCCTGTGTTAAGCGTGCAGCTGCAAGATAGATAATTCATGTGAAAAAACAAAACATGTGAACCCTGTTTGTCTTGTTCCTCAATAAAGAAGCTTGTTTTTATTTCACTTATCCAGCCACGTCACATCTTTTTTTCTATATGCACCTCCTAGCAATACACTGCCTGCACGTCCCCTCCAGGGATACACCCTTCAGTCACTCTGACGGATCCTGACAAGATTGTAGGCACCTCGTAGATATGCAATTTAGAGAAAATATTAGCTCCTTGTAATCGATCGAAAAGTTCAAAAATGAGAGGAAGACGATAATGATTTTTCACGTTATTTTGTTGAGTCCCCGGTAGTCTATGCAAGGGCATAAGGATCCATCCTTCTTCTTCACGAAGAAAAAACCAGCGTCCACATGAGAAGTGGATTTACGTATAAATCCTTTCTGTAAATTCTCTGCAATATATTCCTTCATTGCCTTGGTTTCGGGCATAGACAATGGGTAAGAGGTTCCCCTGGGTGGTGTAGTACCTGGAAGCAGATCAATGGGACAATCGAACGGATGATGAGGAGGAAGAACCTCAGATTTGACCTTATTGAACATGTCCCGGAACTCGGCATACTCCTCTGGCAATTGTACCCTTTCCTTCGGACATGGTGGTACCCCCAATACTACTTGCTTCTATGATGCAGTTCTTAGTGCAGAAAGAGCTCCATTGAATGGGTTCTTTGTTCAGCCAGTCCACCCGGGAGTTATGAATCTGTAACCAAGGAAGGCCGAGGATCATGCTAATGGAAGGTGTGTGAATAACGTTGAATTGAATCTTTTCCAGGTGATTATTCTCAATTTTGAGATGAAGTACCTCCGTCTCCAATGAGATAAAAAACTGGCTGAAGAGGTCTTCCATCAATTGCTTCAAGAGCAATGGGACTTATTCTACGCCTGATGGGAACCAGATGGCGTTCTGCAAATGCTTAATCTATGGAGTTTCCCCTAGAACCTGAATCGAGGAAAGCAAGTGTAGAGACTTGGAAGCCCTCCCCAAAGAGAGTGATGGGGAGAAGAATGAGAGAAGGGTTGTCAGCAGAAATAGGGGAAAGAGAAAGCGTTCCCAATGAGACTCCCCCAGATCTCATGGGAACTTTGCGTTTCCCGATTTTTGGGGACAGAAGTAAGCAAAATGTCCAGATGCACCACAGTAAAGGCATAAACCGGCATTCTTGTGTCATTGCTTCTCAGATTTGGAAAGACTAGTAACCCCCAATTGCATAGGTTCGGAAGTAGTATCCGGGAGCGGAATCTAAGATTGGCTCACCTGACCAGGAGTGATCTGGGGTGGAGTGACACGATGATGAACTCTGATGATGAACTTTCTGATCTCCTTTCATGAAGGCGATGATCCACCTTGATGCAAACAGCAATTAGTTCTTCAAAATCGGTACGGCGATAGTAGGTTGCCAGCTCATCCTTCAAGGCTTTGGATAGACCCTGCCAAAAGGCTGCGGAGAGGGCTTCTTCATTCCAATCTGTATCTGCAGCTATATTCTTAAAAACGAAGCCCGACCGCGGTGCTGAGGTAGGGAATTGAGTAACCCCAATCCACAGCCACGCGGGAGCGCCTAGAATGTAGATTGGTCATGCAAGCCAGGTCAGGAGTATAGACGTGAGAATTGCCGGATCAGGATTGGAGAGAAGCGAATCGTCAGGGTACGTAGCCAGGTTCAGGATTGGAGAGTAGCGAATCATCGGGTGCATAGCCAGGTTCAGAATAGGAGACTGGTGGAAGGTAGATCGATATCCGGATCAGGAGTAGAGGGGTCCAAGGTATGTAGCAGGGTCAGGCAGCAGCAGGATCAACAGACAAGTCAAGGCAGGAGATACAGGAACTGAATGTAGCAAGGCACATCGTCACACAAGACTATGCTCAGCAATAAGTGTCTGGAGCAAGAGGGTATATAAAGGGAGATCCTCCAATGGGGAGCCAGGACGGAACCAGGAAACCGAATCCTATAGGCTGCTGGTGCACACAGGTGTGCCCTATGATGCAGCCTGATCAGGCATGGAGGTGGGACCGAGCGCGCGCCGACCCGTGCGCGTCACTGGGGTCAGGGGGCAGAGATCGGAGTGCAAGTCACTCCCACGCCGGTCCTGTCCATCACCAGGACGGGGGCAGATACTGGGGCGTGAGTCAGAGGGGAGGCTGGATGAGCGCACTCACCGCGCGCTGGGGCGGAGGTAGAGCCCAGGCGGGCAGATAGGACATGAAAGACCCGCACACACGTAACAGGGCCATGAGACTGCGTATCCTGGTGTCACGGGAGACTCCTGTGGCGGGTAGTGTCTCGGTGGCCGGAACAGCAGGAGCGTAGTAGGGGTCACAATCAGAGATCCGAGGCAGGCGGCAGATAGCGTAGTCGGGTGACAAGCAGGAGTCCAAGGCAGGCGGCAGACAGCGCAGTCAAGTAACAAGCAGAGGTCGGCAACGAGGAGACTGGAACAGAACAGGGGAGCAGGAACAAGTCTCGGAGCAGGGACTGAGAACGGGGAGCAGGGACTGAGACCGGGGAGCTGGGACTGGGACCAGGGAACAAACAGGGACAAGCCAGATTACCAGTAAGGGCCTTTACTATGAACAGAATCAAATACAGGATTAGTACAGGAACAGATCAGGATCAGAGACAGAAGCACGTGCATAGGAGTCTGACTCAAAACAAAGGCAAATGAACCAACCAGGAAGCAGAAGCTATAAAGGACAGAGACAGGAGCAACAAGAAGATAGACAGACAGAGGAACTCTAGAGCACACAGAAGGCAGCAGCACACCCGGTGGACAAAGAAGAACTATGGCTAGGACTCAAGGTGACCCACCTCTGGTGTTTTGTCAGCGGGCAGAGGGTACTCCACAGGTACAGACTGAAAAAGTCCATCAGAATGCCGACAGAGTAATTCAATTCTCTCTCGGAACAGTTGAATGTCAGGATGCATCAACCCAAACACCAGAGAATCTGTGAGCAGTAAGCTTGACTGCAGAGTAGGTCACAGGCTCAGCAGGGGACGCATCAGATATTCGTAGATAAACGGAAGAACGTGCGCTTGTCTTCACAGCGGGAGCAGAGGAGCCAGTAGATCCTCCTGACAACCCTCCAGGTTTAGCAGGGTGTCCTTGATGGAAAGCCGACTCACAATGGCCTTCGGACAACACTCCATGTTTCGCAGGAACATAGGAATCAGCAACGACTCCGTACAACCCTCCAGGCTCTTCAGGGAAACCTTGATGGAAGGCCAACTTAGTGTGTAGGTCAAGTTCTGATGGGAAATCTGTGAGAGGTGCATTTATCCTAATCACAGGAGCAACAGGTACATTGGGTGCTGCAAGGAACCTCCGAATGGGTGCGTTCAACCCAAATGCAGGGGCAGAGACATAAGAAACGTGGGCTTCAAGGATGGGTGCAGCCTTTCAACATGAGTCAGTGGGGACACAGAGTTCGCTCTCCATGGTCTCCTCTTGCGACTGCCGTTTCATGGCATCACCCAATGAAAGACCAGCTATTTGAGTTTTCAGCTCTTGAAGCTGTCCTTCTGCACTTCTTTTCCCACTCAAAGCAGTTGTCAGTTCAGCTTCTTTGGAGTTGAGTCGTGACTCCATATCTCTCAGCTGACTTAGAACAAGGCTTAAATGTGTTTCTTTTTCTTTATTTCTGACCTGTAGTGCAGTGTCAGGCCAGCCAAATGACGGATGGACACATCCTCCCTCTCTTTTTTGGCAAGCTGTGTCTTGAGCTCAGCGATCTGCGCATGCAGTGCTGTGAGATGCTGTGATGTGTGTTCAGCTGTCAGCTTTAGCGCTTTCATTTTTAGGTGCTGTGGCAATTTCCACTCCTCAGTGAGAGATCCCTGGTTAAGTGCATCCTGCAATTCTCTTCTCAGGGCTTTCATCTCTTCACTGTGATCATTTTGAGCTTGCTTCCATGCATCCCTCATCACGTCTTGGAGCTCTGCAAATTCCTTTGCTATGGTCTCAGCAGCTTGTCTTTGTAAACCTGTAAACACATTGTAAATAAGAGTACTGAATTTGTATCCAAAGTAACAGGAGAAAAGTTTAGAATTAAACAGTTTATCAACTGTAATACTGTTTACGTTGTTTATCAGCTTAGCTGTCCCTGCGGCCTATATTATATAGGCCGCACAAAGAGAAGTTTAAAGGAATGTTTTACTGAACATAGAAGAAACATTTTGAAATGTTTCCTTGGTCATGGGGTTTCAAAACACTTTTTAACAGCCCACAATAGGGATATAGAGGGACTATCCATTGTGGGTATTGAACATATTAGTAAAACAACCATGAGGGGTGATAGACTATTACAGCTCAGAAAACAGGAGACCTACTGGATCTTCAAATTACAAACAATGAGTCCAGTGGGGTTCTAAATGAGGAGCTGGATCTTTTAGCTTTTCATTAGTCAATATTTGTTTCCAGAATAATAACTTTTTAACCAATGAGTGTTTTAACCATTTTAAGATTTTTTAAGTTTTATAACCATTTCATGATTGTTCAACATAATATCCATTTCACTTGTTTTTATGTGATTAAGTTATTTGCATATGTATACATTGTATAATATGTGTTTTTTAATTGTCCAGGTTAATTTTTCATCAACTTTTATTTATTTTTAAACTTATAATTACTTGTAATCAATTTGATCAAATTGTGTATTTTTCGTTTTTTGTGGACATGAACCAGTTCTTTCATATCACAAGCACCTAGTCCATTGAGACAATAGATCATTGAATCATGTTTATAGTTTAATGAGGATCAATTTGATATATTGCATTAGCAAGGCTAAAATTAGCATGGGACTGTGTGCTGTGATATCCCTGACGAAGCCATCGAATGGTGAAACGCGTAGGGGAGGAGCATAGGGTTTTTGCTTTCATTCAGGCAGCAGCAAGCACATCACTTATTGGGCTCCAGACAGCCACCTGTTTCGGGCTTGTTTGCCTGTTCATTGGCTATCACCATTGTGGAGGAGGATCGAATGACGGACGCACCCAGAGACTACCGGAAGGGTCTGTGCGTCAAGCGGAAGTGACATCAGCACCGGACACCCGGAGGGCTGTTTGCTGCATCGTCTACCTGTTCAGCTGACCGGAGCAAACTGCGGGTGGGAGAGAGCCTTGGACCCACAACCAACAGTGGATACAGGGTGAGCACATTGAGCATGGCTCACCCAGGGGTACCCCTCTATATCAACATTTGCCCAGGCAGTGCACAGCTTGCAGGACTCTGACTTTCCACCGGGATTCTCCCGCTTTTAACCCCTTGGAGACCCATTGAGTGCAATTGCATAAACAGCTCCATCTGCACAGTTTTTATTTTAAACATTGGTTTTAGTTATTTACATTGTTAATCTTTCTGTTGTCCTGGAGGGTGATCCCAAGGACACGATTTATATTAAAGGTGTTTAGTTTGACCACTACCCCGTTTTGACTGTGCTTCTAACTCTTTTTCTTTCTGCTGTTACGTTCCTATCAGGACTGGGGTTCCCCGTTTTAAGAAGCTGCGTCACTAATTGGGTTGTGGTTCTCTTACACATTTATTATACTTATTTAGCAAGACCCTATACGCTCCGGACTGGTTCATGTCACTTTATTTTTCTTTTCTTTGTTTACCCATAAGAATCACTTATAAGGAAACCTTTTAACCTATTGTGTGCTGAATATATATATATATATATTGCTATCCTACTTAATATAGATAATATATATATAGATATAAAATAATATATCAAGATGGACAGGGATTCACAACTGACATATAAAAACAAGAAAACAAATATATATATATATATATATGCTAAGAGAAAGAGCGGACCCCGCATCCACAAGACAAGTAAAGGTGACTAAATACCGACTTCAATAAATACTTAATAGTAAGTCGGTGGTGATATAAGGGCCAAATTATGTAATATGAGAAGAGGAGAAGGAAACCCCAAATAATAGCACTCTAGTATAACAGTTGAATATACAAATACAATTTTTATTGAATTAACTGTCACAGAACAAAGAATCTAAAAGAAAGCATGGAATAATTAAAATCAGGCATAGATCCCCTGTACGTAAAGCTTAGCAATAATCCTCTAACAATCAAATCAAAATGGACAAAAAGTCTCAAATTGAAGAAGTGTGTACCCTTGAGTGTTTCAAACAAGGGAAAGCTAAGTTCTGCAGAGAAGGGCTCAGATATGGAGGAAATAGCGATAACCAAGTGAACAAATTATAACACCCAATGCTCAACCCAAGGGAGTCATATACAATAAACCCTGTAAGGTGAAGTACAGCTGTACAATAATAGGAGCAATGGGTGAAAGACTTGGAAAGGTACACTCCAAAAACTATATACCCTAAATCACATACCACCTAAGCATCAAACACACATAATGTCATAGAGGAAGCAAGGAGCAATAGCTCAAAACATAATTACGTGTCCCTAAGGTGGGACAAACCAGGGGATCTTGCCTATAGTACCCACTCCTACGCGTTTCAGCCAGATGCCTTCAACTGGGAGTGGTGGGGTAGGCACGATAATGTGCAGACTTAAAAAGGATTATAATTATGCCCTAAAACGTCGTCACCTGGTGAAAATTTACATAGTGCAATTTGTCTAAATAGCTTGCAGGAGTGTGCATTATAAACCTACCCGCTGCGCATGTCTCCAATGTCGTCATTAGCAGGAGCCCAGCAAAGCAGAACTGTATGATGCTTACCCTTCGTTTAGGTTAGACTGGCAGCTGAATCTCCTCACACGGCAAAGCGCGCATGCGGGTGACGTCATCAGGAAGCACCCGATACATTAGTACATCACTCTCCTCCTGCTACTACTCCGACAATGAGGCAGAACCAAAATTGCTACAAAGTGCGCATGTGTATGCAGATAGAACCATAATAAGCATAAAGAAACTCCCGTATGCAGAAAGCCTCTTCACGTGCATGCGCGGTGCGTCAAGCTTGGAAAAAAGCCTTCAATTAAAGGCACAGTAGCATGAGTCACTAGACTCAAGCGGGGAGCAGACACAATGGACCAGAATGGCTCAAAAAGTACTCAGTATACATAACTACTGCCTTAAAATGGAGGAACATTTATCGTTAAGTACCTAGAATGACTAAACTCTACCAAATATGGAAAAAGTCATTAAATAGTTATTAGGTACATTTCTAAAGAAGGCTATAGTTATGCAGTAATTTTTACAAGAGTCAATATCAATGAAGCAGTATACAATTCGAAACACATAAGTACATAAGAGAAGAAAATAACAAAACAGGTATTATAAGTGCATTCCTAATAAAGAAATAAGTATGTTTTTCTTATAATGCCATGGTGTATGAGAAGACATATTGAAGGCCGTATCGGTAACCAAATAAGTCACTCAAAGTCACTAGGAGAGTTCCCAAGAAGAACTCTGTATATTATATCCTTCTATTGGCATGATGTATTCAGAGGAATATAGAAGGCCACTTCGGCAAACAAATAAGTCACTCATAGTCACTTGAAAAGGTTCCCAATATAGGTAAGCATCACGAATGTGTGTCCTTATGATTCCAGAAATAGATTTTTTCAGAGAAGATCAGGAAGATAGTGATGTTAGTCAGTCCAGAATCCATATGGAGATACACAAACCCAGAATCCAGCAAATAATTCATTCGAAGTCCCTTGAAAATGTTCCCAATGTCGATGAGCGTCACGGATATGTGGCCTTGTTGTTTCGAAATTGGTGTATCTCGATAAGGCTCTGAAGGATGGTATTGTCGGTCAGTCCTGTAAGGAAGTATAAACCCTTAATCAGACTTCTAACGTAAATCCTAGCAGATAGTGATGTATAGCCTTGTCGTTTTGAGTAATAATCTCTCTCAGAAGACATCAGAAGGGTAAAGATGTGAGTCAATCCAATGTCGATATGGAGACGTGCAAACCCAGGATCCTAAAAGCAAACAAGGGGAGTAGAGGAGGGACAGGGGGAAAGAGAGGAAATGGTGTATGAGATTCTCATCATAATGCTAAAAATACATATATGCCCTAAAATAACTTAAAACAGAATATTAGTAATGGTTGGAAATGGGTATAAGGAGGGGGAGCATAAAGAAAGGAGATATGTAGGCAGAAGGCTACAAGAACATAGAGAAGCCCAGGTAGTCATTAAGACCCCGTGGGATCATTGAGTCCACCTGGACTATCCACCTGGACTCCCTGCGCAGCAGTGCCCTCTCCAAGTCACCTCCCCTATATATATATATATTTTATTATATAATATTATATATATATTATATATATATATATATAGATTATATATATATATTATATATATTAATTATATATATATAAATAAAGCAGTAAATCAGGTAGATCATGTACCCTTTATTACACTATACAACCAGATGGCACCCATGATACGAAAGATCTTTTGTAAATGTTGGCCAATACTTAAAGATAGAGAGTTGGCAAAGATTCTTTCAGATGCACCTAGGATTGTCTTTACCAAAGCAGTCAATCTAAAGACTAAACTTTAGTTTAGATACGGCTTCTTCAGGGGTAAACTTTCTCCTAGCTGTTCTGTAACCTAACAAAGTCTTATTAGGCCTGCAACCAACAAAGGTTCCAGCTGTTGCTCAAGATGTGTAGCATGTCAATACAGCAGGAATGGATTTTCCTTTAACCCCTGAAGAAGCCGTTAGCTGTTTTTTCACCACCATATATATAATAAATATATATATATAAATAGATATATATAATATTATATATATATAGTATTATATATATATATATAGATATATATATATATATATATATATATATATATCTTTTTTATATATATATATATATTATATATATATATATAATCCTCACACAGCCGCACAACCATATGCAAATAAATAGTTTGGTGCTTATCACATAAAGCAATAACGACCAGACGATACCGGTTGCACCGCTTGCAGAACACTTGAGTAAAGGTCCCACTGGGGACCAAAACGTCTGTTTTTGTGTCTTTCTATCAAAATGAAAAATTTTGATTTACTACCACCCTTCAACACCTACCTGCGAAGCTTTACCACTGACCACCTCCCCTGCGTGCTGTTCGGTCCCTTGATGTCCGGAGTTCATGGAGGGTTGCACTAGTTTGCACGCAGCGACACGAGATTAAAACGGGAATGGAGGGCCAGTCCGCGGGAGAACGACGGTCGGTTGGAGACCACCGCATCACGGCTTGCCTAGATCCCCCGTCCCCCCGACCTTTTGCCAAGACGCGCCCTGTATCACGTATGGAGGTCTATATATAGGCGTATATATATATATATAGTTAGTAATTATAATTATAGATATATATATATATATATATATAATATATATATATATAATATCTTATATATATACCCGATACATTTCTTTACCACCAGATAGAGTCCGCGAAAAACGAGACGAACAACAGCCAGAGAAATCAGAGAACTCGTATTCATATTAATATCTAATACTCAGTTCTTCTGGATTTCTCTGACTGTGTGCTGTCTCGTTTTTCTCGGACTCCTATCTGGTAAAATGTATCTGTGTATATGTGCATATGGGACAAGCATCAGCATTTTTTCTGTTTACAGTGTGCCAACTGAGTTTCTATTTTTTTATATATATATATACATTATACATCTAATGTCACGCCCCTTGTATATAATATATCCACACTCATTAACTGCCGCAGTATGTATGTCATCTATTTACTAGAATGTGGTCTACAGGATGTGTAATGCTAGTGTCTATAAAACCATAGATCAAAAAATGGCTGTGATAAAAAAATGTTGGAAAAAATCAATGTGGATAAAAAACCATAAATGGATGAATAAAAAATGTATACTCAAATCAAGAATAGCACTCTTTGCAGGATACAGGCAGCCTTCTACGTGGAACCAACGACCTCCCAGTAGATCTATAAAAACAAAAAAAGAGAGCACCCGATCCTAGTGCAATATGTAAAATAATATCATTTAATATACAAAAAAGAGTCCAACAATTTAAAACTCACAAACAACATGAATAAAAGAGCATTTTATGAGTAATACAAGGTACACCACCTTGAGAAAGGTCCCACCGGGGGACCGAAACGTCGTTTTTTGTGTCTCTTTTTCAATACAAAGAACTTGTGATCTACTTACCTGTGTGCTGTTCCTTGATGTCGTGCTTCAACCGGTATTGTATGGTCCATATGTATGTATGTATGTATGTATGTATGTGTGTGTGTGTGATGTGCTCAAGCAGAAGGTATTTGAGGGGGATACAAAGGACCCAGCACCTTCCAGGGTGTGTTCCTTTCCCTCCCACCTGAGCACTAATTAATGAGCTTCAAGGTAAAAGGCAGCACAGACCGTTTCCTGCTGCTGCTGCTGCTGTGCTGATCTGAAGGCACACACACAGACAGCCTTGTGAGAGACTGCATAGGGAAAGCTGCAGGTACAGTGTGGAAAGAGGTTACTTCTCCCACTCTTATTTAGGGACTAAGCTGTATTAGTTAGAACTCCTGAAAGGAGTTAGGTCTTTTGTTTCTGTTTTATGTTATGGGTTAATCCTGTTCCTGACTTGAACCTTGTAAATAAATCCTCCTGTGCACATACGCTAAGTTTTCCTGCCTTTGATCAGGACACAAAATCCTACGCTGGGACTGAGACGTCAAAATTGGTGGAGAATGCGTGCAGTCCACAAGGCACGGAGTAGTAGAAACTATGGAAGAATTTCTCACCACGGTACAGCGTGCTCAAGCAGAGAAAATGGCTATTCTGCAGTACAGCCAAACAGAGTGTGCTGCTACTTTAATGCAGGGATTGCAACAATTGTCAAAATCCCATGATGAGAATATACAGTAGCTGACAAAGTCACAAACTGAAAGTACTGTGTAAATAGTTCAGCAGATGGCGCTGTCCCTACATCAGACGCTAAAGGAAGAGCAACGCGAGGCGCACCTTCGCCTACACCAGGAGCTCCGAGTGTTGGGAGAGAGAATTACTACCCAATCTGGCGGGGCCCCACAGGTCGCTCACCAGATAAAATCTCACTTCATCCAGAAGATGACGATGGACGATGACGTTGAGGCGTTGAGATGTACGTATCGATTTTTGAGCGAACATCAGCCCGTGAAGGATTGGCCATCTGAGCAGTGGGCTGGAATAGTTGCTCCCTTCTTGGTGGGTGACTCACAAAAAGCCTGTTATGACTTGGAGCCAGAGCAAGCGAGATTATGGCACGGCTAGGTGTCACTGTTGCGGTTCGGGCCCAGAAGTTCCACTCCTGGCGTTATGATGCAGAAAGGGCTACACGCTTCCAACTCTACGACCTCATCCACTCTGAGCGGAAATGGCTCCAGCCTGACAAATGTACAGCCGCCGCTGTCGTCAAAAGGATCGTCGTAAACCGGTTTCTGCGGGATCTTCCTTGCACCGTCCAGAAGTGGGTCAGCCAGAATGAACCCTCAAAACGTGGAGCAGTTGGTTGCTTTAGTGAAACGCCACTTTGCTGCTGAGGAGATGTCCGGGAGTCCAAGTCCCGACGAGTTTCCCAGTCGCCGATCCCCGCACTTCAGGAGGTACAGTAAGACTGTTCCTCGGCCTAACAGGCCACAAGGACTCATAGACTCACATAAAAGAGTTCTAAGTTCCACGGCCCATAGGAGGGACTCCAGTCCCATACTTTCCAGTAGACTGGGACCCAGTTCTGGGCTGTACATTGAATGTTACAAATGCCATGAACTAGGACATGTGGCTGCAGTTTGCCCTATGAACTCTGACCGAATGCAATGTGATATTTCTGTGGGTTATTTTTCAGGTGGGGTTCCTGCTGTTAAACAAACAGTTATAGAGAAGGGACATTTAGAGAAGAATATGTTGTGTGAAGTCAAAGTAGATGGGGTACCTGTAAGAGCAATGCTTGATACTGACAGTACAGTTACATTGGTCGCTGCACATCTGATTAAGTCTGGGTTTCTGCCAGTAATCTCCTTACAGGTAACCTGTATCCATGGGGATAATCACACTTACCCGGCTGCACGAGTGTACATAGAAAACCCCATCGGCCCAGTAAATCATCAGGTCGGGGTAGTGCCGAATCTGATGTATGAGTTATTAGTGGGTCAGGATTTCCCATGGTTTTGGGAACTGTGGGAAAGAAAGTCTGATTGTGTCCAGGATGTACCCTTGGTGTCTGAGGCCCCCGATCCTGTAGACCCTGGTTCTCTGTTAGAGGGTATGGCAGGCGAAGGACCTGAGGTTGAAGACCCCCCAGAACTAGATTTTCAGGACTTAAAGGTTGCTCCCGTAAAGTTTGCCTCTGCCCAACTAGACGATTTGACACTAGTAAACGCCAAGGCCACAGTAGTGAGCATAAATGGTGTACCAGTTAACCCCAACGTTACGCCATCACCACCCTACTTTGTCTACAATAATGACTTGTTGTATAGGTAGAAAGAGAAGACCCTGATAGGTTAGAGCAACTTCTGGTGCTAAAACCCTTTAGAAGTCAGGTGTTGGACCTGGCCCAAAGCCATAACCTGGGGGGACACCTAGGGTTAAAGAAAACCACTGATAGAATAAAGGCGCAATTTTACTGGCTGGGTCTACACAAAGAGGTATAATGTTTATGTGAGATATGTCCAGAGTGTCAAATGACCTCACCAGTGAAATCGTTCCGTAGTCCGTTAGTAGCCTTGCCTATTATTGAAGTAACTTTTGAATGTATTGGAATGGATCTGGTAGGCCATTAGCTAAGTCAGCACGGGGCCATCAACACATTCTAGTCATTGTAGACTATGCCACAAAATATCCGGAAGCGGTTCCCCTCAGGAATACATCCGCTAAAGGCATAGCCAAAGAATTAATGTTATTGTTTACTCGGGTCGGCATCCCCAAGGAAATATTAATGGACCAAGGAACCCTTTTATGTCCCGAGTTACGAAAGAGCTATGCAGATTGTTGAATATCAAACATTTACACACCTCAGTCTATCACCCTCAAACCGACGGCCTAGTGGAGCGATTTAACAAGTCTCTTAAACATATGCTGCGGAAGGCCATTGACCGATATGGTAAAAACTGGGACTTCCGCTTACCATATTTATTGTTTGCCGTAAGAGAAGTTCCTCAGGCCTCTACAGGTTACTCTGCTTTTGAGTTGTATAGGAGACACCCACGAGGTATAATTGATATGCTCAAAGAGACCTGGGAAACAGAGTCAACACCCCACAGTAGCATAATAGAACACATTTCACAGATGCAGGATCGCATTGCAGCAGTGTTGTCAATTGTGCAACAATACATGCAGCAAGCCCAAAGTTCACAGCAGAACTCTTATTACCGGAATGCCAGACTTAGGGTGTTTAGGCCAGGGGATAAGGTATTATTGCTGATACCTACAGTAGAATGTAAGTTTTTGGCCACCTGGCGGGGACCCTATGAAGTCCTAGAAAGAGTAGGAGAGGTCAATTATAGAGTTAGCCAGCCCGGGGGGAGGAAGCCAGACCAGTTCCATCATGTGAATCTCTAAAAGCCCTGGAAAGAGAGGGAAGTGTTGGTTACTGAAGTTAAGACTGTTCCGTCTGGGGAACCTTCTATTCCTGAAGTAAGAATTGCTGACATCTTGTCTAGCCATCAGAGACAGGAGGTAGAGGAGTTTCTTGTGTGCAATGCTCGAGTTTTCTCCCCTGTACCTGGAAGAACCTCGGTTATTGAGCATAACATCCATACAGAGCCTGGGAAGGTCATACATATTAAACCTTACAGATTACCTGAGGCTAGGCAACAGACCGTTAGAGAGGAGGTACAAAAATTTTTGGACCTTGGCATAATCGAGGAATCATTCAGTAACTGGTCTAGTCCTATCGTACTGGATCCTAAACCGGATGGCTCGATCACGTTCTGTAATGATTCTCGGAAACTAAATGCAGTCTCCAAATTTGATACCTACCATGTGCCCCGGGTAGAAGAACTGATAGGGTAGGTGATGCCCGATACTTAACCACCCTCGATTCGACTAAGGGGTATTGGCAGGAACCTGTAACACAGGCCGCTAAAGAAAAAAACGGCGTTTTCCACACCAGGCGGGTTATACCAATATAAGGTCCTACCCTTCGGTCTACATGGGGATCCAGCAACCTTTCAGAGATTGATGTGATCATTCACAGTAATGACTGGGACTCACACCTGAAAAAGGTACAGGCAGTCCTATACTCTCTGGAGGAAGCTGGTCTGATGGCAAACCCTGCTAAGTGTGCCATACAGTAGGTTTAGAAGAGACCAAGTACTTGGGGTATACCATTGGTGGAGGGCTTGTGAAACTGCAGGTTGCAAAGCTGAAGACGATTATGGAGTGGCTGAGATCACTAACTAAGAAACAGGGTAAAGCGTTCCTTGGCCTCGCCGGTTACTACCATCGCTTTATACCAGACTTTGCCACACTCTCAACCCCTCTCCGATCTAACGAAAGGGAAGAGTTCGGTCATGGTGAAGTGGTCTGACCAGGCGGGGAGAGCTTTACAAATCTTAAAGGATGCCTTATGTGCCCATCCCGTCCTGATCACCCCGAACTTCACCAGGAAATTTCAGGTTCAGTGTGACGCTTCCAATGTAGGGATAGGAGCGATCCTGTCACAAATAGTTGGAACGGAGGAACACCCCATCATATATATTAGCCGATAGCTAACTGTCCATGAGAAGAGATATGCCGTAGTTGAGAAAGAGGGCTTGGCCATCAAATGGGCATTGGAAACTCTAAAATATTATTTGTTAGGGAGAAAATTTACTCTAATAACGGACCATGCACCTTTAAAGTACATGCAGCAAAATAAGGAAAAGAATGCTCGTGTAAATCACGTGTTCTTGAGTCTCCAGGGGTTCCAGTTCACAGTTGAACACAGGCCAGGCTCCAAGCATGGAAATGTCGACGCATTCTCCTGGGTATACACCTCCTTTTTTTCAAGTGCTCACCCGATAACGATTGAGCAAAGGGGGGGATATGTGATGTGCTCAAGCAGAAGGTGTTTGAAGGGAGGTACATAGGACCCAGCACCTTCCAGGGTGTGTTCCCTTCCCTCTCACCTGAGCCCTAATTAATGAGCTTCAAGGTAAAAGGCAGCACAGTCCTTTTCCTTCTGCTGTGCTGATCTGAAGGCACACACACAGACAGCCCTGTGAGAGACTGCAAAGGGAAAGCTACAGGTACAGTGTGCAAAGTGGGGAAAGAGGTTAGTTCTCCCACTGTTAGTTAGGGACTAAGCTGGATTAGTTAGAAAGGTCCTGAAAGGTCTTTTGTTTCTGTTTTATGTTATGAGTTAATCCTGTTCCTGACTAGTACCTTGTAAATAAACCCTCCTGTGCACAAATGCTACGTTTTCCTGCCTTTGATCTGGACACAAGACCCTACGCTGGGACTGAGACGTCACAATGTATACAATTTGACAAAGTGCAAATGTATATACATGGCAGCAGATGTACATTCATGTATTTATACAAAGGATTTTAAAATAAATTCTTCTTTCTTTTTATATTCAATTCAATTATTGCAGTTTTTCCTATTAGGATACAAAAATATAAGAAGGAAGCATTCTGTCTGCTTCTTGCAGGAAATGACAAAGCAATGGAATGAGACCTCTAAATCATCCAACTTAATTAAAATACAAATGTTTGTTTTATTTTATTTAAATCATGAGCCACATTATATCAAGATTTCTTTCCTGGCTTTAAAACCATAGACTTTGATTCAGACTTGAATCAGTCAAAGCTGCATCCTAGATGGGGGTGGGGTCAGTATTTAATTTTGTTATTTATTTTAATGCTGATACATCAGAAAATTGAATATGATGAATATGGAAATAAAAAGTACCGTCTTTTTAAGTGCCAAAGTGAAAAACAAGTCTCATCAAAGCAATTCCTAAAGCATAAAAGTAACTATGCTTTGGCATTTAAATGTCATACAGTAACTCACATTATGCATTATCAAGATTGGGGAAGGGGGATTAGTTCACAACTGTTCTAACTTTGTATTGCTTGTTACATAGCTAATATATTTTGTACCATATAGAGGCATTGATTGATACACGTAAACAAACAACTGTTTATTCAGAGGTAACATATTTCTTTCTAGATATTTTTCTGTGATATCAGTATATGAAGAAAGATGGTACTTTTGATCGATATCATCAATTATGGAAAATCGGCATAAGTCCTAAAATATAATGTTTGTGTAGTCTTCAAAAAAAAATCACATTCATGTTCTGCACTCCACTTATAGTTTCTTTAAAAAAAAAAACGGACTTGATACTGTACAGGTATTGTATACCTAAAGTGCATCTTTCACTTGAAGGAGTCTTCAATTGCTCTTAGACTTGATAACAAAAGGAAATGTGTGATAACAGCACTTGCAAAAGGGAAAGGGGACCTTGAAAAGATTTCTTTCCTTATTTGCTATTGTCATTTATAATAGATTACAGAGCACCGTTCTGTGCCTTTTAGAGAGAACTATGTATTTGTATGGAAGTTGTGTGTGCATGTTGTTCCAATCTGAATTGATTTGCAGCTATCACCAGATAAGTGGTTTTACAGTACTACCAAAAATACATAGATGACATTCGGTCAGCTATATCTTTGTTTTTTTATTTTGTGCTACTGACATTTCTACATGACTTTCTGAGTGAAACATAAGGCATGCAATTGTTAAAACTGCATGATTGAATTAGGAGACATCATGTGCAATAATTTAAATGCTTATAATAAGGTTTTTTTTATAACAACAACCACACTAAACCTGCCAACATTTCCTTATGAGAACATTTAAATTGTGTTCTAACCATTACCTTAAATTACAAAGTCAAACCAGTTATTAAAATAATCATCTACTGAACTACTACAAACCTAAAAACATAAGCCATATGAAATGTTCATTCTTACAGTCCACTTACTGGAATTCATTAGTATTGCTGAAATAACTTATACCATTAACATCACATTTCTTGTGATTTTATTTATTTGCATTTATTGTGCAGATAATTTTATTTTTTGTTTCCAATATGTATTCCACAGAGATTTGTAGCTACACTAGAACAATTAAGTGTATTTAACACAGAGGCAGATATTTATTCAGAAGTATCTCTAGAAACATACCCAAGGCACTCGATTTACAAATATGTCTGCTCCCTTGGTGTTAGAAAATGTAAAGCTTTGGGGAGTGCATCTTTTTGTGTTTCAGATTTTCCCTCAGCAACAACAAATAAACTGCCTTGCATCTATCATCTAGCAGAGCTGCACAGAAAAGCAAATAAAGTTGTACTACTTGTATCCCTTTGGTAAAATGTATACTTGCAATCTATTAAGTATCAAGCATCACAGGTTAGAAGTAATGTTATGATAGAATTGAAATAGAGTATTTAGAATAAAAAAACTTATGCACACGTCACGCTACTTGTTCCAAATAATACTCGCTGAACATTTATAATTTCCTCTGCTTTGGAAGCGATTTCTCACAGACAGGGCCATCAACAGAGATCTTGGGGCTCAGGACAATTGAAAGGAGGGAGGTATACGCCTTGATGGAAAGTGGGGGAGAGATTAGCCATGGGTGGGAGAAGGAGGTAATGGAGAGATATCATGAGCTTTGTGGTAATACATATGGGTCTGGGGGTGAGAGGGAGTAGGTATGGACCTGGGGGATGGGGAGTAGGTTTAGGCTTGGGGGGGAATAATCATCAGCCTAAGGAAAGGGGGAAGAAGGAGATGTGATCCTGGGAATGGGTGGGCTAGAACAGGAGTTTGATCTAAGAGGAAGGCAGAGGACAACGTAGGCCTACCTGTGACCGAAGAGGGGCACTGCTGAAGGGAGAGACGGGCCCATCCACAGGCTGAAAGAGGTAGGCCTGGCCAGAGAGACGGATCCACCCAGTTGCTGACACTGCAGGAATTTAGGCCCAACTTCATGTCAAGGCGAGCGGGGCCCGGGACATTTGTCCTGGTTGTCCCCCCTGTTGGTGGCCATGCACAAAAGGCTGATATCGATGAAAAAAACAAACATCAACATAAATGTGCAAGTGTAGGCAATAGATGTTCAAAGATTGCAGCATCAGATTTGGGAAACAACTCCTGGTTTCTGAAGCAATTTGAGCATCAAGGCGATGATCATCTGACATCAACTTTGCTGGGCCAGCAATCTGTCATCTGGATGCCTGACTCAGACTCCCATAGCAAGTTTTGTTCTGTCAGCTCAGTCATAGCTTAGGCTCAAGATAAAGTTAGAGAGAGGACTTGAAGGACATCCTCAAAGCTAACATGAAGTTCAAGATCAACACTAACTTGGGGGATACTATTTCACAGGAACTACTGAAAGGATTTCAGCACTTAGAAACCCTACAACAACAACAGGAGGCATAAAAGCGGGTATGGAAGAAACAAAGTCACAGATGAAATCAATAACCCGGGGCCACACATACTATTTGGAAACACATCCTCGAGCTGTGACAGTCAATCGATCCCTAGATGAAACAATCATAAAAACTATCATAAATGTGTCTGCAGATCTGAAAATGGATGCCATGTATCATCTAGGGAACAATTCTTAGAGGAAATAAAGCAGAGATTAAATAAAGGGCTCCCTGCTTTAAAAGTGAGTGAGGACCACATCAGGTTTGTGTGTCAATTCATTCATTAATAGGTTGTAAAACTGTTAACTATTTTTCTTCTTTCCTAAAATAATCATTGGAGTTAATAAAATGTTATTTTGTGTATTCAGCCAGTGAATAAATGGCAGAATATATAAAATAGGTTTAATCTGAATTTAGTAAAATAGGATAAACACTAGAGCAGAAACTATTCAGCCTATATCTGCTCTGTTATAATTCCAAAACAAACCAACCTTCCCATCCTCCTGTACCCTGTGTTTTCACGTATGCTTCCTTAAAGATTCCAAGTTCCTTGGGACAGGGCGCTAAATACCTACTGTAACTATGTATGTTACTGTTTGTAATTGTATTATCTTTAGTCCTCCAACTCTCTTGAACTGCTCTACAGAATGTGTTGGTGTGTTATTAATAAATGATGATGATGATGATAATAATAATAATAATAATAATAATAATAATAATAATAATAATAATAATAATTATTGACTGAAGGATTACCAAAGAAGAAGATTTACTCCAAAGAACAATGAAATAACTCGTAAAATAATTGGTGCTTTATCTCCTTAACCATTGTTTTCAATAGCACTACTGCTAAATAATGCAGCAGCGTTAAAGAAGCACATATCTTTAGCATGCATGTTTGTGTGCTACATCTTTGAAGACCAGTTTTTTATTTCATCTTATAGAGGTTCTAAAACATGGTACCAGCAATATATTTTGTGGCTGTATTTTTTTGCTTTTTACGGAACGCTACTCTAAAACAATAAATGTTAATTATTAACCCAAATAGTACTTGTTGATACTTAGAACCTCATGTTGGGCCTTTACACCCTTTAATTTGTAGGATATTCATTCATTATGGTTAAGGTTGTAAGATAAATCATACCTACTTCCTCTTTTATGGAACTATGGAGACAAGTCTTACCAAGATAAAGTGATTACTGGCTTTTTATCACCCTAAGATTTTATTATATTAGAAGAGATGACAAGGCAGTAAAATAGGTAAATGGCCTAAATGAATAACTTTGTGTAACCTTGAACTACTGCTGCTGCCAGGTCGGTGCTACAAGGAACTTGGTGTGAAAAGAAACTCAATTTAGACTTGATAATTATAGTAGAAAATATTCAGTTATTGTAACTAGGAAAAAATTATTTAGAAATGTACTTTAAGGCCCTGCTACAAAAATATAATGTATGCTACAAAAGCCTTAAAATGCAGTGGTTCATTTTGTTTTACTGCCAATCAGTATGCTAATGTAAGCAATTTAATAGCTTTGACAAACTGAATTAAAAACAAAAAATTGACAAGCCAATAGTGTGTATATTGCAGATGTTTTGTTTAATAACTGCAAACAACAAATAACTATTTGTTTACCTCTGATTATTTCTGTCAAATCAATTGTTATTAAATAGGTATCTACAATCAGAAGCAGCACTTTAGTTTATTGTTCTCATCAGAAGTGTTACATAAGCCTCATTTTACAGCAAGGTATAAAAGCCATTATCTTCCTCCGTATTAGAAACCTACTGATAAATGCACTTTCACTATACGTTTTTAAAATCAAAGTAATGTTCTCATTATGATCAAGAGCGCAACACTATTTTAAAACAAATGCTACATGCTCTATCACATAAGAGGATGAATAGGTGGCATCACACACACACACACACACACACACACACACACACACACACACACGTGCTAACAAGGGGGTTGTCTTTGTCCTTTTCATTTGTGTGTTCTATACATATACATACATATACATACATACATACATACATATATATACATACATACATACATATACATACATACATATATATACATACATATATACAGTGGTTGACAAATCACCAAAAAATCTACTCGCCACACAAAAAAATCTACTCGCCACCTAGTACCAAACGTGTGCTGCTTAGGCCAATATTTACTCGCCCGGGGGTTAAATCCACTCGCCCGGGGCGAGCAAATGTATAGGTTTGTCGAACACTGCATATATATACATACATACATATACATACATACATACATACATACATACATATACATACATACATACATATATATACATACATATATACATACATACATATACATACATATATACATACATACATATATATACATACATACATATTGACAAAGTTGAGACATTAGGGGTCTGGCATAACAACATAACAGCATTTAGGATGAAGCCATTTTGTGTGAATATTTAAATCCGCCATCTTTTCTTGTCTCTGTGAGTCTTAATTTCTGTGTTTCATTTCTGTATAAACAAATGTGTGAAGCAGAGAATGGAATGTTTTCGCTCTTAGCTGACTTTATTGACCCTTCCTCATCCAATCAGCATCAAATTGAAAGTGTAAACAGGCCAAAGGTTGTGAGAACCCGTGAGATAAGCTAAAGATAAACTAGTTCTCACACAAATTGCCAGGTGGCAGAATAGGCACATCCCATTTAATCCCATAATGGTTTCTAGCTGACAGGCAGTTATTCAGTATTATTATGTATTATAAAATGACATCAGCTTTAGTATTGTTATGTATTACAAAATGAGATAATGTTTAGTGCCGTGCAAGCCCCCCCATAAAGGGGTGGAGCGTTAGGTTTTAGGGTATAAATATATAGCATACCGTGTTATTGTTAGAGAGCTTTTTGTTTTGAAGCTGTCTCCGTTGTGCACTTGACTTGAATAAATTCACGTGTTATTCTGTTTCAAAATAACCTCAGACTGTGTTTTTTATTTACGCTTTTCTCAGATGGCGCCCGAATAGGGACTCAATATCATCGGAATCGAGCACCCGGATGAATCACTCCTCCATCACTCAAACCTGAGCGCTCATATGAATCAAGGTAAGGCTACCTGCATTTTTTAGACAAACAGCCTGATTAAATTCTTTTGAGTGGTGCGTGGAGCTGATTTTTGAACGGTGTCTTATCTGATGTGACGAGTAAGAATCCCTAGCAGTTTCACGTGAATTTATTATTCTCTGTTCCTGTATTCATTTTAAAGTGTAAGAGTTGTTAAGAGTTTTTAGGGGCTAAGGTAAGAGTCCCGTTAAAAGTTTTGGTGATGAAGGTGAGTGTTTGTGTGGTTAAAGGGATTGTTTTCAGACTGTCCTGGGTTGTGATAAATATTTTTGTTGTCTGAGCAGGACGGGTCCCTGATTGTACATTTGCTCTGTTTTGTCATTAACATACCAAGTGAGTTCATGGATATCTGGTTAGAAAGTCTTATCTGTATCCATGTTATAAAAGTATAAGGTTTATCAGGACTGGGTTGGACCCGCTGAAGTGATTCAAGTTTTTCTTTGGTATAGTTATGGTGAGAAAATGTGATTGGGGAACAGTCTTGTGACAGGTCCTTATTTGCATATTTACACTATTCAGAACAATAACATGCCAAAAGAGTTGTACATAATCAGCTTGCGCTGATTATTGTAACACTAAATTGTACAGGTCAATTAACAGTTGATTACTGTAGCCGAAGTATTGTACAGGTCAATTAAATTTGATTTCTGTAACCGAAGAAGTATTGTACAGGTCAATTAAATTTGATTTCTGTAACAGGGGAATAATGGGAAACCAAAAAATTCTCAAAGGATTGTGTCTGCAGACGAAAATAATAAAGAATGAATACAGAGAACGAAAAGAGACAATATAAAGATATTTTGTTGGCCGGAGAATGGCACTGTTTGTACTATTATCAACAAATTGCGCAGATGTTTAAATGAAAGAGGGGTCTTTTTCTGTGGGATTGATAAGCTCAGGGAGCGTCGTCTCATGTGTTTTTGAATCCCACAGGGAAACATACCTTACGTTAATATGGGTCAAAAGAATTATGTTGAGGGACAGAAGGGTCCCGCTGCATTCATTTGTACCATTGCCAAGACAGAAGTTAATATAATAACAAGTGAAAAAGAAAGTGAATAGCAAAAAAATAGCAAGTGAATTTGCAGATAGATAATCAAGGCATACGATGGTATTGAGGAAGTAGATATTGAGGGTTATTTTTATGAAAGGTTTATATGCAGAAATTGGGATACAATTAGAGACTGTGTATATTGTTTGGAAGGGACAGAAAGTGTTATAAGTGTAAAAAGGTAGGACATGTTGCCAGTAATTGCAGAGCAGCCCTAAGAGAGAGAGTAGAAGAAAAAGAATGGAATTTAAAAGGTTTGTTCGTACTGGCCACACGAATGGGTCTTTTAAACCAGAAAATATTATTTTTCCTTCTGTTCTAATGGCAACTAGAAAGAGAATCAGAATAACAGCAGCACAGACCAAAACCTTACCTTTTTCTCCAAAGGAATGTGCAAAAGATACGAAAAGTTAACTCAAAAGCTCCGGAGCATAAAAAAAAAAAAAAAAAAATTTGTTTTAAAAAGCAGGTTATTTATGAGAAGTTGATTCACTGTGTAGGAGAGAAGTTTGTGTCTATGTTCTTTGTGTGTCTGTATTATTCTGGGAAATGACATGCAAATGAGCACACAATGTGTCACATTTTGCCTGGAATATCCATTCACATGTGAATGTGCTCTCAAGTGATTTTCTGCTATGTTTGCTTATCCATTCTTTGAATCTGGGTGAAGTTTGTATGTGTGTGTGTACATATATAGGTGTCTGCCCGAAACGTTGTGTGAGCTTTCACTGTCTGCCACAATAAAATTATGAAATCATAAATGGATTCCTGACTAAGAATCTGTGTGCGGAGCATTATGTTTCTATTCATGTATGTGTGTGTATATATACATGGTGTGATCATTTGCATATAATTTCCCAGAATCCCTTGCTGCCGTGGAAGCACTGTATGCTAGGTGTTAATGGTGAAAAGCAGGGTTGCAGACCTGTCTAAGACATGTGAATGTGGTCACACGTAATATCTTTATTTGCTATATGCTATATGATGGAGGTTTGCTGTCGCCTTTTTCACCATCCATCTCCTCTGCTGCTCCGCTCCCCATGTCCTCCTCTGCTGCCTGTCATCCTCTTCTGCTGCCTAGCTCCAGCAAAGGCAGGTAGGTGAGAGGAGGGGGGTTAGAACTAAAGGAGTGGGGGGTGAGAACAGAAGGATGGGGGTGAGAGAAGGGGAGGGGGTAAGAGGAGAAGAGGGGGTGAGAGAGGGAGTTCATGCTCAGTTGTACAGTGCGATTAATGTTTTTTTTGCGGGGGGATGGGGGGGCGAGTTCCTTTTTTGCTGGAGAGTAGCATTTTTTAAAATAATTTATCAAGCCCTGTATATATATGCACCAGCCTTTAAAAAAAAAAAAGTGGTCAATAGGAATAGCTAACAAGCCGTCTTCCTAGAAGGCTTAGGATAAAATATGGAAAATATATCTAAAACATTTTTGGCAGGTGAGTTTGAAATTCAGTCCGCTAGATAACTGGACATAATTGTCTTAGTGAAGATGGAAAGATTGTTGTGGTGTTTTTTTAATGATTTCTCAGTTGCATAAACCAGGGGTGCGCAAACTGGGGGGCACGCCCCCCAGGAGGGGCGGGAGATTTTTCTGGGGGGTGCGGGCGGTTGCAGAGGTCCCGCACTCTTCCCCAAGCCATTTAAATTAAATGTCGGGGCATCGCGTGAGGCCTCTGCAAAAATAAAACGTACCGGGATTCAGACGCTGTCACGTCTCCATGGCAACGTGGAGCGTTATTTGACGCAGGTGCAAGGTAGGAGGGGGGTGCGCGAGCTCCGGAGCAGGCCAGACAGGGGGTGCAGCAGTAAAAGTTTGCTCCCCCCTGGCATAAACTACATCAAGGTAATTATTAGACAAAGCCCAGATATTTCAAAAAGCCTCATGCTTCTACTTTTTATGTTTGAACTTGTTAAACTGGACGAATATTGCATAGACAAGAGCAAAGATGAAAACCAATAGTGCACATCATCCCATCAACTCATCATTCTGCGGATCCAGCATATAGACTTACCTTTACATTGATTCTAGTTTCTCATAAATACTAATTTGATCGTTGGTGGTAATAGTTAATTTCATGTTTATTGTTTCTGCTTCTAGTACAAAAGTGCTTGTTCGATTTTTTTTTCACTCTCTGCTAGATGCAGCTGTCAAAATTAAAGGCTAATGGTGAGATGAGAATCTCATAATGTATGATAATCAATACCATGTGTCTGCTTTATAATATTGGACATGTGGGGTAAGAAAATATACTTGTTTACATCCTGATAACCCAGTTGGATCTGGAGAATAGATCCTTTTGTTCAAGGTCAAACATGTTTTCTTATTTCTATATCCAATCTCACTTTTCTTTACTGCAGTTTAGTTTCTCAGAATAGATATCTTCATTTAATTAGTAAAGACGTAGCTTTTATATTGGGTGTGTTTTTACATTTAAATAAATTCCCATTTCACAGTTTCTTGCAAAGCATTGCCAGTCAAAGTTTTGTATGCCTTGCCCTGGAGACTGTGAGGTAGCTCCCTAACCCCACTACTCTGTGACCCAAACTTCCACATACCAAATACATACTGTAGTGCCGTTGAGTATTCTAAAACAAATCTGGGGCAATCACCAACAAGACCTGTATTAATCTGATGGGCCATTAGTCTCTGCAGAAATGTCACTGAAATGTTGCAGCATGTACCCAGCATGTAGTTAGTGGAAATCAGGGAGCGCAGGTAACCGATGGATGCATGAGGAATGAAACAGAAATAAATAAATAGTGCAACTCTGTAAGCACAGATAAAATAAATAGAATGACAAAATGCAGTAAAAAGATGTAGAAATTCACACTAAAACCAGAAGCGACTTCAATCTCAAGAGTGGAGCCGGATTTGTATCAAGGGCAAAACGAATGCCCACTGCAAAGACCAAAATACAAATAGCCAGTAAACAATGAAACAAAAACAATCAAATAAGACCGTAGGGGTATGATCAGCAAAATGTATTCATCACGAACAGCATACAGAGTAGTGTAAGCAGGGGAGACTTACAAGACAGCCCCATAAACAGGCATTTTCAGCATGAGATGCATCGGAGAATAGCCCGGGAGTGGAGAGGAGAGAGTACCGTGATTCAGACAGCTCTCACGGAGGGTCCGTTGCGCTGACGTCTCCTCCAGTGGTTGCATCGCAGTACTTCCGGGTTCTCCTCCTCTCGCGATAGTGGCGCCCCACGTGACGGCTCAACAGGACACGGATTCTCCAAGGCAAGTTTAAGTCAAGTTTTAGAATACTCGTCGGCGCACCTGTAAATAACCACAAAGACACGGTCTTGATGTACAAGGCTGCAGCATTTTCTTAAACATTACTTAACCTTATAAGTGCTATCCCCTGCCAGAGTGCTCACTCATTTGGTAAAGACCAAAGGTCCTTGAACCAATGGCCCATAACACCCCACATGCCAGGCATTGCCCAGGTGTTTGATGAGAATGGGCCCCAGGAATTAACAGTTAAATTAGCCCTGCCATTAGCCACTCTCAGCCACCACTGGGCTTTACCCACCATAGAGCCCCATCTGGCAATGTAAACCGCACTTAGGGGCCTATGCAGAGAGCTGCCAGAAGCCCAATCTCGCCATTTTTTTGCCAAATATGCCTACAGCAATTTAGTAAATGGCGAAAAACTGACGAGATGAGGAAAATTCGCCAGTTTTTGTTTCTTTGAAAAAAAAACTCGCCGCGCGGGTGGCAAGAAGCAATATCTCGCCAGTTTTAAAACCCGCCGTATGCAAGTAGCCCCGATCAGCATCTCGGCGCTGATCGCGCCAATAAAATGGAGAAATTTTCTCCAAATCGCTCCGCCAACAAATGTTGGCAAAAAGCTGGAGCTGAGCGGCGATAGGGGACATAAAAAAAATATCAGGCCCTTTTCCTGGCTCGGATTGATGCAGGGGGGCTCCAGAGCTGATACCCAGGAATATTAGCACCGAAGCCCCCCCCATGCATCCGAAGCAGGAATAATGCATGTACAGCCCACTTCATTACCTTAGCGGCTAACCGCTAAGGCAATGAAGGGGTTAACCCACCGTGCCAGCTTTATTGTGGGTAGCGGGGGTGGGTGAAGGGGATATTTGGCCCTTGGTGTGAGTTTAGGGCTTGCGGGGGGGACATGATGAACCAATATACAAATAAATGTAGAAGGGTTATCAAAAACATGCTGTACTCAAAATAACACTTCTCCATAAAGACACACTACAATAAAATTAATTTCCTTTCATAATCCTAACTGATCTTACAATCAAAAACATCAAATGCCAATCAAAAACCTCAAATGACAATCAACACATTGCATTTACATTGTATATATGATGCATACAATGTAAGCACCATATACATTCTGCAAATGAATGTTAACAATAACATTGCAAGCAAAATACAGATACCTCCAAACAAGTATACTATTTTAACCAATCCAGTAAACATAAATCAATTAGCATTCATTAATGACATCCCTAAACAATTTACATTCCATCACTAACAATTAAACAATTAACTAATTCAAGCCTGGAACTGAACAATTTGGCTCTAGTATACCATGTGACAGAGGCTTGGGGGAGAACGGATGTGACGTCATTGAAAGCCTGTCACATGGTACTAGAGCCAATCAGAGTAGGGATGGAGTTCCCACGCTCTGATTGGCTACCGTACCATGTGTGGACGGCCATGTTTCTTTTAATGTCGTCATCTTAAAGGCAATTGAAGCAAAGCCCTTCTGATTGGCTGGCTTTCATGCTTTCATTGCCTTTAATTGACGTCATCTTTTTTTTTTTATCGGCCAAAACACATGGTTTTCACGGCCCAATCAGGACCGTGGGAACCATGACGAAAATGTGACGTCATAGGCCTTTAAAAGCCTATGTCGTCTCATTTTGAAGCAAGACGCCGAGGAGGAAGGACCTCCGGAGAAGAAAGACCAGGGCGTGGCCGAAGACGGGAAGAAGACCCCGGAAGAAGATAGAAGAAAGAAGAATACAGATGAAAATGGATTACAATTAGAAGACCCGTGGATTGATTTGGATTTTTAGTTTAATGTTTATTTATTTATGGTTTTTTATTTTATGTGTTCCTGTGTCTGGTGGTTTTGTTCGTGAGTAAGCAGTTCAACAGGAGTCGGTGGGGTCAAGTAATGGTAAGTGAACTAAAGAAATGTATTTAATTGAACTTGTTAATATTTTTAAATGCTTTTTTAACATGTGTATTTATTTTTTTGTGGTATATCATTTCTTGCCACTGTATGTATGTATGTATGTATGTATGTATGTATGTATGTCTAGAGAGATATATACATACAGGGTAAGAAATGATGTTGTTTTAAAAGCTTGATTTGATGTGTTTTAAATTAATTTGACTATGCAGCTATGCTTAAATGTGTGTTTAAACAATTTTAAAATTAGATAGATGTAATCGTTGCTATTGTATGTTGTACTTGAGGTCAGGGTTAGCCTTGGTTTTCAATTTTGTATGCTTGTTGGTACTTATATTTTTTCTCAGGCTAAATTGTTCAGTTCCAGGCTTGAATTAGTTAATTGTTTAATTGTTAGTGATGGAATGTAAATTGCTTAGGGATGTCATTAATGAATGCTAATTGATTTATGTTTACTGGATTGGTTAAAATAATATACTTGTTTGGAGTTATCTGTATTTTGCTTGCAATGTTATTGTTAACATTCATTTGCAGAATGTATATTGTGCTTAGATTTTATGCATCATATATACAATGTAAATGCAATGTGTTGATTGTCATTTGAGGTTTTTGATTGGCATTTGATGTTTTTGATTGTAAGATCAGTTAGGATTATGAAAGGAAATTAATTTTATGGTAGTGTGTCTTTATGGAGAAGTGTTATTTTGAGTACAGCATGTTTTTCAAAACCCTTCTACATTTATTTGTATATTGGTTCATCATGTGTGTGTATACGCTATAAAGATGGCGGCGACACTGCCACCCGATGACACATACCGGGGCCTGTAACTCGGGAAGCAGGGGGTCCCTGGTCCACAAAGCAATGTGGTTCAGCTCAGGGGACCCCCTGCTCACAGTACACTATTATTAAAAATACATTCATGCTGCTTCATTACCGTAGCACATAGCCGCAAAAGTAAGGAACGAGTGTTTATTGATATGTGTGTTTTACTGATAGTGTAGATGGGCAGAGGGTCTCCGGAGCTGAACCGCTTTGGTTTTAGGTCCGGGGACCCCCTGCTTCCCGAGATACAGGCCCTTTATGGGGTGCCGGTATCCCTCTGCTTTGTTTACATTCCGCGGTCACGTGATCGGGACCTTTAAATGCAGAGGAATACCGGCATCTCATAAAGGGGCCTGTATCTCGGGAAGCAGGTGGTCCCCGGACCTGAAACCAATGCGGTTCAGCTCCGGAGACCCACCGGAACCCCCATTAAAGGGTCCTGTTCCGGGAAGCAGGGGGTCCCCGTACCTAAAACCAAGCGGTTCAGCTCGGAGACCCTCTCACATCTACACTAGAGTAAACACATACTCAATAAACACTCGTTCCTTACCTTGTGGCGCTAGTGCACGGTAACGAAGCAGCATGAATGTATTTTAATAATATGTCTTGTGAGCAGGGGGTCTCTGGAGCCACAATCAATGCGGTTCAGCTAAGGGGACCCCCTGCTCCCGCACAATATTTTTAAAATAAAGAATGCTGCTTCATTACCCATAGTAAGCGCTAAGGCATTATGAAGTGGTTAGGCAGAATAGCATGTTTATTGGGGACATTTGCCCCCAATAAACGATTGCAATAACCACATAAGCCCCCTGTGTATTTAAATACATAAACAACAATACATACATTAAATACTATATAGGAGCACCAACCCTTTCCGGCTGCCCACGATGAAGGCCATCCTCCTCTTCATCCTGCCCATGCCCCCTCGCGTGCATTAAACAGACACCCAACAAATAAAACACTCCAAATAATGTCCCCTAACCCCTTAATACCATAGCGGTTATTAACCGCTACAGTCCTTAAGGGGTTAAACCAACCTCTCACCAACCACTCGTGACGCCCTCACATACCCACCCCCCACTAACACCCCCACATAGGGGGCTACCCACATAACCATTGGGGAACCCCCCCACCCCACCCCCAGTACCCACAATAAAAACAATACAGTGACCCCACAATAAATTCATTCTATTTATTAAAACATTACCCCACCCCTGCCCCCCCATGAAGTACAGATTTATCCTTTACAACCAGTGGTTCATAACACAGCCCCACGCGAGTCCCCGGTGGTTGGGGGGCACCTGACAGACCTACATGTACCAGCAGCCCTTTTCAACAGGGTTCTGGAGCCTGTTGGTGGGTCTGCCCGCCAGACGCGCCATGGCCCCAGGTGGTCTCCTTGGGTCACCGGTGGCCACAATGGGTCCCCACGGTAGGTCCCAAGGAGTGTCTGGGAGCCCGCCGGTTAGACCACAGTGCTGTCTGCGGGGCCTCGGGTGCGTGTTTCCACCGTGTGGTCTGGGGAATAAGAGTGCTCACTACGGGTCCGCGGTGCCCCCACTTTTGTTGTTGGACCACCGCTTCAACTCCCGCACACCTATGGGTCGGTCGGTGCCCCCAAGGATGGTGGACCACCGCTTCAATCCCCGCAGACTATGGGTCCGCGGTGCCCCACAAGTGAGGCACCCGCTCATCCCCGCATGTGTCAACCCATGAACCACCAGCCTGCTGATACCGTGAGATACCCGAGGAGATTCACCTCAGGTGTGTCTCCGAGTCTCCACGGCAGAACCAAACGGAACAACACCTGAATGAAAAAATTAAACCTTTGCTATACATTAACTACATACACACCCCCCCCCCCCCCCTTAACACCTTACAGTACAATAATGTGCAAAATACTATTATCAGCATAGGGATTAGCTAGATGATTTGCCCCTCGATTAAAAACATTAAACTAGATTATACAAATAAATAAAGACACTGTTACCGTCATCATAAGAAGTCTCCGTCGCCAGCAACATCTTGTCTTGCCCACACAATCTACATAGCAATACAGGCACTACGAAATGGACTTGCAGTCTTATTCAATAACTTCTTCAGTATCACTTTACCGTTAAACACATTATCGTAATAACCGCAAAGTAATAAGGGGTTAAGCCACCCAGGCCCTTACCCACCCTTACCCTCATGATTGGACATTGCTCATAATGCAAATATATTAATATATATATTATATATATATATATCATATAACAGAGTATTATATATATATATATATATAAAAGTATACATTACCGCATAGCACAAAAAGGGACACACTCAGTGATATTAAAATAAATGTATTAATACAAACATTAACTCCAAACGTTCGATCCAACCAGGGGATTCTTCCTCAGGGTGGTGGCACACAGACACAGGACAGTGAGTACTTATATACCCAACAACCAAGTGCTAGAACATCCTGCCACAATCATCAGAACGCATCATCCTCGCGGCCGTACAAAAAGTGTGGATAATACAATTTAATTAGGATCAGCTCGCAACTCCTTGTCTGTCACCATATTGGGGAATCCAATCACCTATCAAAACCCAGTCTGTTTTTGTTTGCATGTAAAGCTAACTGTGCGCCAATCAGCAGGCCCGGTTTTTCAAGCAAAACATGGTGGGCTCAACTCTTTAAAGGTCAGCAACCGACCGGTGGTGTCATGTGACTTCACCGGTATGAAATACACCACGGCAACATGTGTATGTGCGTGTAGCAGTGATGAATTTACTTTCTAACACGCACCCTTAGGAATAACAGATACGGCCATGCGTAATCAGTTAGAATCCTATGTACAGATAGAACCGCTGGAATCGCAGTCGGGTTAACCCTAATAAACCTGTCGCGTCACATGCTGCATGGAATATCTATATGTGTAGTAACCCCTGTTACCAGTACTGCTAAAGACACCAAGTGCGATCAAATAAAGAGGGAACATACCCTGAGAGTGGGACTGTAACGACTCACTACATTACAATATAGACGTCCTGCAAAATGTGGATAAAGAACACCATACACAGTGAGGTAATTGAAGGAGAACCGGAGGAAAATAAAATCAATGGAAGAAGCTCAACGACAAAGATATACAAGCTGTAGTAAATATACTGTTATAATAATGCCTTTAATGAACTTGGGTGTTTTTTTGTAATTTTTGTAAGTTTTTGTAATTATTACTGTTCAAACATCAACTGTAGTATACATGGATCAGCTGAGTTCAAAATGATTATTAAAAAGGCTTTTATTATACAGTATATGTACTACAGCTTGTATTCTTGTCGTTCAGCCTTCTTCATTGATTTTTATTTTCCCTCCCGTTCGTTCACTTTAACCCTCACTGTTGTATTGGTGTCTTTATTCACATTTTTGCCAGGTCTTTCTGCGTATATTGTTATTTATGTTGTAGTGTCTAAGACAGTATGTTCCTTTATTTGATCGCACTTTGTGTCGTTAGCAGTACTGGTATACTAGGGGTTTTTTTTTTACTAGCAACCTAGTCTATCCAGTGCGATTGAACCTCGACAGGTTTATTATGTGTTACCGACTGGGATACAGCGGGTTATCTTGCTTCATAGGATTTCTGTATACCGCATGCCATATTTGTTATCTTAGTCTGGTTTAGAAGTAAATTCATCTAACTGCTACAGCACATCCCATTGCAAGGGTGTTATACTAACACGGAGTACACACTACAACGCACCGTGTGTCGCTGCCTTTTTAAGAGTTGAGCTACACCTGTTGTTGCCTTAAAAACCGGCTGCTGATGCAGCACAGTTGTTACATGTCAATGCACTGACAGCTGGGGTTTTTTGATATGGGACTTCGGATTCCCCCAATAGGAGTTACACAGGAGTTGCGAGACATGATCTTAAATTGTATGATGCACACTGTTGTGTAGTCCCGATGATGATGCTTCTGCTGATGTGGAGATGTTTATGTCACTTGGGGGTTGGGGTACTTAACACTCACTGTCCTGTGTCTGTTGCAACCACCTGAGGACAGATCCCCTTTGGCGATCGAAAGCTTGTGAGTTATGTGCTGGACTTTATAAATTATTTTCATTCACCTGAGTGCGTCTCCCTTTTTTGCTGCTAGTGCGTTGTATTCACTTTAATATTTATAGATGGACATTGCCCTATTCACTTATTGAATTTCTATTGTGAGTGCCAGTGATTTTTATCACTATATATGATATTATTTCATAGATATTAGATATATATATAATTATATATATATGAATTATATAATCGTACTCTATATATAATATTTAATAGAATTATATATACACCATGATGGAACCAATACTCACAATAAAATAGAAGGGTTATCAATTAAACATGCTTACTCAAAATAAACACTTCTCCAAAAGACACACTACATATAAAATGAATTTCCTTAATAATCCTAACTGATCTTACATCAAAACATCCAAGTGCCAATCAAAAACCACTCAAATGACAACGCAACACATTGCCCATTTACTGTAAATATTGATGCATGACAAATCTAAGCCACCATATCATTCTGCAACTTTGAATGTTAACAATAAATTGCAAGCAAAATACAGATAACTCCAACCAAGTATACTATTTGAACAATCCGTAAACATAAATCAATAGCATTAATGACATCCCTAGCAATTATATTATCATTCCATCCACAATTAAACAATAACTAATTCAAGCCTGGAATGAACACTTAGCCTGAGAAAAAATATAAGTACAACAAAGCATACAAAATTTGAAACCAAGCTAACACCTGACCTCAAGTACAACAACATAGCACGATTACATCTATCTATTTTAAAATACTTAAACACCACATTTAGCATAGTGCATAGTCAAATTATTTAAAACACATCAAATCAACTTTTAAAAACAACAAAGCATTTTCTTACTAGTATATAATCTCTAGACATACATAATCATACAGTGGCAAGAAATGATATACACAAAAAAGCCAATGTACAATTCAGGGTGAAGTTGGGGTTTTTTCGGGCCAGGTGCTTAACCCTTAATTACCTTTGCGGTTATTTATCCGTACAGGGCGTTATGAGAGAGCCACGCGAGTTGCAGGGAAAACGCAATACAATAGCCACCAGAATTGGTCTTTTACTTTTTATGGCGTATGCAGATAAACGGCTTTACCTTATTTTTGCAGATGGTAGCAAATTGCCAAGTATTTCTGGCGACCGGAACACGCCATATTATAGGGCAGAATGGCGCGTTCAGCGCTTCGAGGTACTATGGCATACCACCCTATCGAACATAGCGAATTTACCGTTTCTCGCCACGTGTTTGGCTAATTTTAAAGTAAACAAACCTGCTGTGGCGGATTTTGTGTATCTCGCCAGTTCTCTCAGGACAAGCTTATCTGGTGCGTATTTTCGCCAAAAGAGGGCGCTATCCCTCTCTCCATCCCTCTCATACAGCCCAAAGGTTGTGTAGGGTTTATGATATCGATGTGATTATGCAATGTATTGGCTTTGTATTGGCTATGTATTTTGGGGCAAGACAAGGAGTGTTCGGGCGAGGAGAACTTCTATTGAATGGCGTCGTAACTTTATTTATTTTGTATATGCTAGTTAATGTTTTTAATAATGTGGCAAATAACATCTAATCCCTATCTGGATATTATTTTTTGCACATTATTACTGTAGGTGTTTGGGGGGGGTGGGGGTGTTTATTTGAATTTATAGGCCTGGTTTATTTTTTTTACAGTTAGGGTTGTTCATGGTGGGGTGGGGGGGCGGGTGAGACCTCTTGGAGACACACTGTGGTCTCCTAAGGGGTATCTCACTGTGTATGACCAGGTCCGTGTTCCTATGGCGGACCAGCGAGTATGTGAAGAGCCTCACATTCTGTGGGACAGCGGCGAGACCCGTGTATTTTCTGCGGGATAGCTTTAGTCCACTTCCGTATTTGGGGGCACCGCGACCGTATCGCCTCAGCTAGCGTTTAGCCGGGTGCAAAAGTCTATCATGCGGTGGTCCCACATCCTGGGGCAACCGCCAAACCAGCTAGTTACACCGTCGAGTTTCCTTCCCCAGACCCTTTGGGGAACCACCGCCAGGGCACCGCAGGCAACTGTGATGTCTAACCCGGGCATCCACGAAATCCCTTTGGGGCACTACCGTGGGGACCCAATTGAGTGCTGTCTCTTGTTTTTACAATCCATTGAGAACGGTGTAACGTCTAACTTATATATATATATATATTGATATATATATGATATATAGTATAATATTCATTTCTTTATTAGATTCATATTTATGGTTGTGGGGCGCTTGTGGTTTTTTTTTTTAATGGCGGTAAGTGGGGGTGGGTTGAAGGGGGTATTACCCCAACAGTGGTTGTTTAGGGCGTTGGAGTAGGGGGGGGGTAGCGGGATGGGATGTGAGAGCCCGTTATGACATAGCGATTGTTCGAACGCCTAGTCGAGATACAAATAATGGGGTGATACAGAGAGGGACACAAGGCAAAAACAATCCCAGCAAATGTCTTATGCAAACTCACACGGCGGGGCACCGAGAGAATGATTGCGACACAACCACTCGAGCATCAGAGACCAAACTACAACGAATAAAGTTCCCTACCCCCAGCCCGTCCCCCGCGGGGAATAACCTGTTCACTGCTAGGGACCGACTGAGAACCCTGCGCATTACACGTGGGCGCTCAGGAAGTCTGGTTTCTGAGTACAAGCCAAGTAATTATTAAATGCATCTCAGGAAAGACTAGGTGGGAGCGTGCAGATATAACGGATTCACTGTGGGGGGCTTCGGTATGCTGAATACTGAACACAGCCTAAGTGAGCAAGCAAGGCCACAGCACCCGAGCAGAGAAAATGGGCTCGAGTTTGTTTATGTCCCCTTCGCAGCTCCTCAAGCTTTATTGCCAACATTTTGTTGGCTAGTCGTTTTGGAGGAAAATTTCTCTCCATTTTCATTTGGCGCCATCAGTCGCCGAGATTGCTGATTCGGTTGCTACTTGCATACGGCGGGTTTTAATAAAATGCGAGTAGTTGCCGAATTCGCGTTTTGTCCACACTCCCGCGGGCGATTTTCTTTTCAAAGGAACCAAAACGCGTAGAGGAGCTATGCGAAATTCCTCGTATCTCACGTTCTCTTTTTCGTACTCCATTTATAAATGCTGTAGCGCATATTTGGCACAAAAAATGGACGGATTGGTTGTAGCTTCTCTGCCCAGCTCTCTGCATAGGCCTAATGTGCGTTTACATGCCATAGGGGCCTATGTGGGTTAAAGCCAGTGGTCGAGAAGTGGCTAATGGCAGGGCATTTAAAACGTGTTAATTCCTGGGCGGCCATCTCTCATCAACACCGCTGGGCATATGTGCCTGGCCATCGTGGGTGTTATGGTGCCATTGGTTCAAGACACTTTGCGACTTACCAAATGATAGTGAGCACATCTGGAGGGGATAGCATTATTAAGGTTAAGTAATGTAAAAAATGCTGCCAAGTCCCTGTCACAATCAGTACGGTTCTTGTGGTTTGTACAGTGCGCGCGACGATTCTAAAACTGTACTTAAACTTGCCTTGATGTATAGATCCGTGTCCGGTTTAGCCTCACGGGGGCGCCTTATCAGTACGTGAGCCGACGAGAGGAGCGGGGAACTACGGAAGACTGCGATGGAACACGGACGGAGTAGGTCAGCTCAACGACCCAAAGTCGTGAGCTGTTCTGAATCACGGTACTACTCTCTCTATCCACTCCCGGGCTATCCTACTACCGATCACTCATGCTGAAAATGGGCTGTTTATCGGGGCTTTCTTGTAAGTATCCCCTCGCTTACATACTTGTATGGCTGTTCGTGATGAATACATTTTGCGTGATCTCACCCTAAACGGTCTTATTTGATTGTTTTTGTTTCAATTGTTTAATGGCTATTGTTTTGTTGGTCTTGCAGTGGGCATTCGTTGGTGCCCTTGATACAAATTCGGCCCCATCCTTGTAATTGAAGACGCGTTCGTGTTTTAGTGTGTAACTCTCTATCCTTCTTTACACTGCATTTGTCATCGTTATTTATTCCATCTGTACTCTACAGATTTGCCCTTATTTATTTTTTCTTGTCATATTCCCCTCATGCATCATCGGTTCACCGCGCTCCCTGATTTCACACTAACTACATGTCGCGGACATGCTGCACATTATCAGATGAACATTTTCTGCAGAGACTATGGCCCTCAGTAATACATGTCTTTGTTGTTTGCCCCAGTGAATTTGTTTTAGAATACTGCAACGGCACTACAGTATCGTATAGTGTGGTATGTGGAAGTTGGAATCAAGAGTCGTGGGGTAGGAGCTACTCACCAGTCTCCATGGGCATAAGCGCATACAAAACCTTGGACTGGCAAGTGCTTGCAAGAAAAGGTGAAAATGCTGGAATTATTTAATGTAACATACTCACCAGTCCATAAAAAGCTCCGTCTTTACCTACAAAATGATAGTCTTTATCTGGATACTACACTGCGTAAAAAATAGTACTCGTATAGAAGGCGATTATAGAAATGATAAAGTTGACCTTGAACAAGGCTATCCGATCAAGGGGTTATCAGGATGTGTAAGATCTTGTAGTTCTATCTACCACATGGGATCGCAAACTTAGTAGGGATAGCAGTATAATTGATCAGTGATGTATATACATACTTGGGAACGACATTGCTCTATACCGCAGTCCATATACTGGCGCTTCGAATGCTCTAATATGATCACGATTGACATTTATGCTCAGTCTCAAGCTGAGTCTTAGTTTTAGCACTAAAAAAAAAACACGAACAAGGCACTTTTGTACTAGAAGGCAGAAACAATATACTGACAAAACTATTACCACCAACCGTCAAATTAGTATTTGATAAAACTAGAATCAAGGTAAAGGTAATCTTTGCTGGATCCCAGAATGAGGAGTGAGGTGATCGGTGTCATATTTGGTTTTTCAATCTTTGCTTTGTTAATGCAATATATTCGGTTGCCAGATTTAACAACTTCCGGAAAAATCAAGGTAAAAGTATGACAGCATGAATGCGTTTAGTGAAAGGATCATAACTGAGGTCTGTTGTGCTAATAATACATGATGGTAGTATCCTAGGAGGATAGCGAAATTTGTTACTCGCACCACCCTGCTTGCCATGTTGACCCGAAAATCTAGCTTGGACACCCCCCTTCTCTACCTGGTCACCTCGGCAGAATGAACGCTCCAACACGTGTTCCGCATAGGTGACATGCGATCCGCTAATTTTCCCGTACTTTTGCAGGTACGGTGTGCGAATTTAATGTCCAATGGCTGGCAGAGGAGGACCTCGACACACGAGATACCGCACCGCTAACAGTATAAAATGTAAAATCGGCGCTCCTGGGAGGTGCTAGCCACCGCATCCCAGTGACGAAGGCCTGCCCGCAGATTATGATCTTCGGCAAACGAGGGGAAATGAGGAAGCGGTTTGTTAAAAATCTGGATACACCACAATCAATGCATCTTCTAAGACGAGATATGCCATTACTACGGATGTCATTCGAATCCAAACCCATGCAAATGTAGTCTTAGAATAAATGGTAACCATTACCTGATGGGAGCGAGATACAGAAGGAGCGGGTCTTCACGTCACACAATGTATTCCGCCATTCAACTCCCTCCAAATTGTTTAGAGATTATTATCCTGATATCTTGAAGCGTAGCTATCCTTTTCTTTTTTTTTTGAAGCTCCGTGCCATATATATACAGTACGTCTTGATAAATATTTTAAAAAATGCTACTCTCCAGCAAAAAGGACTCCCCCCCCATCCCCCCCAAAAAAAATAATCCGCCTGTACACACTGAGCATGATAACTCCTCCTTCACCTCCTCTTCCACACCTCTGATCTACTCCCCTCCCCTTCTCTCAACCCCATCCTGGTTCTAGCAACAGCCGGCCCCCACCCTTATCGTTCTAACACCCCTCCTCTACCTCACTCTGCCTTTGGCGATGGCAGCCAAGAGGATATGACTAGGGACATGGGGAGCGGCGCATGGAGCGTCCAAGAGTGATGGTGGTGAAACAGGTCGAACACAACCGTCCATCCTTACATTCTAGCAAATAAAGAATATACGTGTGACCCACATTCCTCAATTCTTAGACAGGTCTGCAACCCTGCTTTTCAACCTTAACAGCCTAGATAAGTGCTCTTCCACCAGCACCAACAGGGATTTGGTGAAAGTAGATTGCAAAATGATACACACCATGTATATTAGCCACACATACATGAATCAGAACACTATGCTCCGTCCACCCAGATTACTTCAGTAGAATCCATTATTCTCAATAATTTATTTCGTGGCAACAGTGAAAGCTCACCAACCGTTGCGTTGTGGCAGGACACCTATTTTATGTTACACAACATACAACTTCCACCCAGATGATAAGAAGGAAAGATCAAACATAGCGAAATCACCTTGAGAGCCACTTACATGTGATGGATATTCCAGTGAGCAAATACACTGTGGAACATGTTGTGTGCTCATTTGCATGTCATTTCCCAGAAAAAATCTAGCGGCACTCAGGTTACCAAACGTGTGCTGCTTGTTCCATTTACTTTACCTCCCCGGGGCGGCAAAATGTATAAGGTTTGTCTCAACACTGTCTTATAATATTAATATATATATATATCTAATGATATATTATATATTAGCAGTTTCGCAAACCATACACTGGCTCCGCCCCCGGGCGAGTGGATTTAAACCACCGAACACGGTAAACCCGGCGAGTAAAATCTTGGCCTAGCAGCACCGTTGATTTGTACTAGGTGGCGCGGTTAGATTTTTTTTTGTGGTGCGGAGGTGGATTTTGTTTGGTAAATGTTGTGGTCAGAGCCACTGTAACGAGTATATCTATATACTATATATATATCATAGATATTATATATATATACATGCAATACTGAGTTAAGTTATGGTGTAGTTAAAAAGGTGACAAAAAACCCTCACAGGGAAAGCCAATATGAGCATACAACGTATGCTCATGCATGGCCTAGGAGGTCTCGCAGACCCCGCCTTTTCCCCTCATCCCCCAGCATTCAGCATCCTTCCACTCAGCAGGGATTCTGAAAATTACATGCAATGGCACACAGTGTCACTTTTTTGCCTCAAAAACCATTTTCAAGGTTCCTCTCATGAGGCTTAGCGTGCTGCAATGTCCCAGTATAGAAGCATAACTTGAAGTAATCTTGTCTGTATGACTTTATCAGTCCTCACATCATTGTGGAGGAATTTGTGGCCCCCCCTACTCTCTTTACAACTATTGCGTCAGTTCATGAGGGTTTTTTTGTGTGCATAGTGTTTAGCACCGCCTCTTTAAGTCTTGCCACCTCAACCACATTTCAATCGTTGAGTCTGGCTGTTGACTGGGCCATTGCAATCCCTTGATTTTTCTTTTCCGCCATTCTGTTGGGTGGATTTGCGGTGTGCGTGGATCACTGTCCTGGTTGCATACCCATTTCGGCAACGCTTTTAGTGTCGGACAGATGGTCCTGCAATTTACTGGAATAGACTTTGTGTTCCATACAGAGGTATCGTGTCCTGGTTCGATCTCAAGGACTGTCAAGTTCCCATGTCTTGTTGGCTGCAAAAAGAAGCCCATCCGTCACCCCTCCACCACACCGTGCTTGACCACGTCCTTGCATATGAGGTGTTTGTGATGCTTATGCTTTGCTTGGGTTTTACCAAACGTGGCGCTGTGCATTATGGCCTAAACACTCTCCACTATTGGTCTCCGTACTGTCCAAAGGACATTTGTCCAGAAGTGCTTGGTGTGTTGCAGATTCACTTACAACACTAAGTCCGTGATGAGACGGTTCTCTCCTGTCACCTTCCAAAACAACAAACCATAACTTTTACAATTGTCTTTTCTAATTGTACGTCCTATGAACTTTAAACATTGTCTTAATGAGCAAGAGGCCTTTAGTAGTCTGATACACTGTGTTAGTCTGTTTGTTGTTTGTTTGGCAATTCTCTGAGCATGCACAGACTGACCTGGGGAATTGCTGGGTGTTACCACCTGGGAGATTGGAAATGTCTTGAATGTTTTCCTTCTTTAAATAATCTTTCCTCACGTAGAGAATGTGCGACCTTTAATCTTTGTTGGGAAATGGCCTTGACCCTCCCGAGTGATGGCAGCAACAATTTGACTTCTCTAGATCATGCGATGTCTTATTCCTCCGTTGGCCTTGCTTTTTGTTTAACAACACACCTGAAGCCAGACAGCACGCTAAAATTCGGCTTTCTATTAGTGAAGTGGTCACACTGGACTATAAGCTAATTAATCAAAGCGGCATTGATTAGCAGCCACTGCTCTGATACATGCATCTTAATTCCTATGAAGCATAAGGGTTTTTGTGTACTCTAGTTTTTCCCACACATAGCTTCTCCATTTGCTTAGTTTTGTGTAAATAAATCAGACCACAGGTAATACTGTCATGTTTGTTTTGTGTTATCTGGAGGTTGTATTTACCTAATTTTAAGACCTGTTAAGAACAGATGTTGTTATTATGTCATCTGATTGTAATCATAGAATCAAGAGGGGTCTTTATTTCTTTCTCACACAGTTGTGTTGGTGGGTGTGTGTGTGTGTGTGTGTTGTTTGTGTGTGTTTGTGTGTGTGTGTGGGATTTTGTGTGTAGGTGTGTGTGTGATGGCCACTCTAGTTCATCCTCTTATGGATAGTCGCATAGTAGATCCTTGTTTTAAAATAGGTTGCTCTCTTGATCAGTAATGAGAAACATTAACTTTGATTTTTAAAAACGATCGTGAAAAGTGCATTTACAGTCAGTAGGTTTCTAAGACGGAGGAAGATAAGGCTTTAACCTGCTTGAAAACGAGGCTATGTAAAATTCTGGATGAGAACAATAAAACTCAAGTGCTGTGTTTGAGGTAGATACCTATTGAACTAACAATTATTGACTGTATTCAAATACATCAGAGGAACCCTCCCACTTACTTCTTATCTTCATTTTTAGTGTTTGTTTCCGCAGCCTATGTCTAACACAATTTGAACTAACATCTGCTATCTACACATTCTACCTTGTGCACGTACAATGCATTTTTGTTTTTAATTTCCAGTTTGTCAAATTCGCTATTATAATCTGCGTTACATTGTAATGACAGACTGTGTATTGGCACAGTCAAACAAATTCGAACTACTGGTAATTTTTAATATAAAAAACTAGTCTTGTCAGTGTAGTCACTTACATCTACTATTCTTCGCGAGCAGGGTCTTATGGGGTGCCGGTATCCCTCTGCTTTGTTTACATTCCGCGGTCACGTGATCGGGACCTTTAAATGCAGAGGGATACCGGCACCTCATAAAGGGGCCTGTATCTCGGGAAGCAGGTGGTCCCCGGACCTGAAACCAATGCGGCTCAGCTCCGGAGACCCCCTGCACATGTACACTATGAATAAAAATGTATTTTAAATAATTTTTAATGTGCCGATGTTTGCACAGAGAGAGCAGCGGATCTCTCTCTGCTGCAGACACATCTCGCCAGGGGACGGCTTCTCGGCAGTTTCTCGCCAGGCAGCCGTCTCGCTACTGGTTACTAGCCATTTTATCAAATGGTGGTGGCGCATTCATTCGCCAGGGATTCGTCCGTTCCTGCATACAGCGAGGTTAACACGCCAAAAACCTGGCGAATTGAAACCCTGGCGAATGCAATTTTTCGGACCTTTCTGCATAGGCCCCTTAGTCCCTTAGGTGATGGCAGTTGGGGGGGGGGGGTATTTAACCCCCAATTAACTATCCCCATACCGACAGACCCGCCAGGACCCTCTTGAGCTCATCTTGTATTGTTTTATTAAATAAATCAGACCCCATGTCTGACAGATGCCCCCCATTGTCCCTAAACAAACTGCTAGTAGCAGAATCCAAATCTGGATGAATCAAACGAATTATAACATGAACCTTCCGTCCCCTTGCCAAAATGAGCAACTGAGATGACAGTTGAACCCACCGCAGACCTCTCCCACCCCACAGAAAGACCTCTACCTGATTCATACGCAATCCCCAGTTTCTCCCATACAGACTCACAGATGCTCTGCCAGTGAATAAGTGAATCCCTGATGATCCATACATCCCTGGCTGCAAAATCTGGAAGGGCATAATTAGGATCAGCCTCTGCCACTTACACCAATGCCGGCCTAACGTACCGATGGCAAAGGTAAATGCAGAGTTAAAAAATGTGGTCTCAAATAGCGAATAGCATGCCCTCCATGTGGCCTGAATCAACCCCTCTGTATTAGCGGTGTACTGATTTCCTGCTGTCTTGCACCACCACACTCCTCTTAAAAACTGCTTCGACTCTCCTAACCATAAATGCTTTGTTAAGATCTTCTAAAAACGAAGCCAGTTGCTATTCTCAACAGAGCAGCTTTGAAAAGGCTTCCAGCATCTCCAGTACCCTAGCCTGAAATCGTCTGGTCCTCTGATTGGCCAGTCCCCTTACATAGACCTCGGTGTTCTATGTCTAACATGGAGAAGGGGCTGGTGACCAATCAAAGGACGGATCGTAACTTAGCTAGCCAATCAGAATGGGGGATCGTCTGGCTGCTGACATCAGAGGAGGGGGATTGTCGAGTCGGTTCAGAATGCAGGGTGAGCGGGAAATATGAATTGGCCAATGGGAATCGTGCCTATGAGCAGCGGCTTCCCCCAGCCAACCCATTGCCTCCCGCTGGGCAGGCTCCACCAGGTCTGGCAGTCCAAATATCTTCCCTGTGGGCAGCCCTTGTTCGCCATCCCCAGTACTCTGCCCTTCCCCACTCACACAACTGTCCTGAAACCTCTGCACTTCCCTTCTCCCCTTTGATCCACGATTTCTATGCAGACATCCCAGCACCTATGTAGATGCCCAGGCAAACTGTATAGAGATTAATACATACAGTATAAAACATAATACATAGTTTTATTAAACTTCTAACTCTTGGGGGACCTTGTACATATGGGAAATGGGTCTGGGATACTTGTGGTCAAAATCCAGGATTCTGGGGGACACTGTGTAGCCCCGGTGTAATTCACTTTGAGTACCCACAGATCCGGCCTGCACGTCGGGGAGAATTGTGGGATTACCGCTAACTTTGTCCCCTGAACTCCTACACAAAATCTAAACACACTTTGACCCAAAAATCCCCTTTGAAACTCCCACTCCCGAAATCCCAGGACAGGATGATCAGGACAGGTGTTTGGCATACATACGGTGTCCGTGGCTTATGATGTAAATTAGCTGCCAGGGACCCACGGTTTCCAGGGGAACCCAAACGGGCTTCATCTTTATCTCTATTGGGCATCAAAGGCAGCTCAGCTTTGCTTCCGGTGCCAACCTCCATATTTCCAGCAGCTTTAAGTGCCACAAAGTATCTGCAAACGTATTAGCAACAGCTGGGACATGACACTCCTTAAAATCTATATTCAATTTTAGGCAAGCCAGTACAAAACTGCACAGCAAAACCAAAACACGAGGAATCTGATCCAACGTTGTTTACCGCCTTCATCATCCCATGTTTTCTGACCAAAAAAATGACCTCCCTGTTAGTAAAAAGATGACCCCACCACCTCACTGTCAGCAGAGGAAAGAGTTCCAAGAACGTCATGGTCTTGATCATTTGAGTTTCAGAGCATCTAACAGGCCACCGCTTTTGCGCACTATGCTGCATTGAAATAAGCCCCAAAGCCTATTCACCCCACTGTGTTTATGAAAAGCTGTAGCTCAGTCTTCAATGACAGCCGTCCCATCCAGAGGATCTGCCTGTTGTATGTTTATAAAAATTAAAGCCAAACCACCAAATCCTTGTTGATTTCAGTGGTAACCTGAATAAAGTGGTTCGGGCACCCCACCCCTGCCGCTGCCTACCAGGAAAACACCCAGCCAACCCTCCCGGCATAATCCTTGTTGCAAAGACCAAGTGTCCCATAAGTGACTCAAAATGCCTCAGAGATGTCTACTTTAGCAATCTGACCTCTACCAGGGAATTCATCAGTGTACCCACCTTTTCCCTTGGGAGCCTGTATTCCATGCGGACCGATTCTATCTCGATCCCCAAGAAACGGAGGACTGTTGTTGGACCCACATTTTTTTCCTTGGCCATCGGGACCCACAAATTCATGCTCCATCTCTGAAAATTCAATCAGTCACCTGGGGCACAAATTTTTTCTGCCCACCCCTACAAACAGGAAGTCATCTAAATAATGCATGACTCCTGCTGCCTGCATTCTTGCACACTACATGCTCTAGAAATGTGCTAAATTTCTCTAAATAACAGCAAGACAATGCGCAGACATCGGTCGACAAAGTACTGCCAATCCAACATGCAGTCCAATAAGTGGAAGCACTGAAGATGCACTGGTAACAACCTAACGTCAGATTTAATGTCTGCCTTTGCCTGCAATGCACTTTGAACCATCCTGCCTAACAAAGCTACTGCCTGATCAAAACATGCTTATCAGACTGAGCAGAACTGCCTGTCAATTCCGTCATTCACAGATGAACCCTCAGGGTAGGATAAGATTTTGATAAGTCTAAAAGACCCCACCTCTTTCTTGGAAACAACCCCTCTTGGCGAAATCCTCAATTCAGACAGGAGGTAAACAAAAATGAGCCTGCCATATTTTCTAACTCGACCTCCTTCTGCACCTTTACCCTCGCCATGCTACATAAATGACCTTAGGTTCTGCCCCCTTTAATCCCTGCCTGTACATCACACGTATTCTGAAACCTCTCCAGAAACCTAGTGTGTAGTATAAGGGCTGCCTCCCTATTGAGGTACTGTTTCAGCCACAGCATCATCCTCTCTGCACTCACAGGAGAACCCACCCTTCTACCCAACCTACCTAATCCACCCTTCTCCCAGCTACGTAAGGTACGTTGGTGTGGAGTAGAGGACTGTAACAGGGGATTTGCCCTGTTCAAAAAGGTGCCTCTAATCCAGCAGTGTGGTGGTTAACTGCTGGTAGTCAATTAACCAACACCACCTGGCTGATTAGAGGTTGAAAAGTGCAGGGAAAGGGGGGGAAGGGAAATGAACAGGGCGCTTCTTAGGAGTGAATGTGAAAACAGTGTTTAAGGGAATGGATAATACAACATAGATGTGAATCACTTATAAACAATTAGGAAATACCCTTCACCAGCTAGTGATAAATAAGTATTAAAAGTACAAATTGTGATAAGCAGCTCAACTTCCTCAAAAAGGACTGTTCCGAAGATAGATGGACCCCGTCGGTACAGAGCTTCTTAGCGCGTCTGAGACGTGAGTGAAACGCTAAGAAGCTGTGTACCAACGGGGTCCTTCTATGTTCAGCGGTTCTCTCCAATGCCTGTTTTATTCATTGGAAATGTGAGTTTAACTGCTCTTTATACACTGCATTGAATACATTTGGTCAAATAGTATGCACTATTGTGGCTTTCTTCTTTTCCATGTCGATGCCATATACCCACTGAGGGATATCCTGAGATTTATTGCATATATCCATCACAAGGGCTCCAGTCAGAGCGAGAAGAATCTCTGACATACTTACCTTTGCAAGAGAAGTAGAAGTTTGGTGCGGCAACTGATTTGAGAGGTTGGTTAGAAAAAGCCTGCCTTTGAGACAAAAAGAGAGATTCCTTAGTGCACAACTGGGCTGACAAGGAAACGACAGAGCAGAGGTTCCTGGTCTCACAGATGAGACTGAAAGAGGGATACATGTGTCTGGAGCTACAAAGACTTCTACACCTGAATGCTGAGATAACCTGAGGAAAAGGCAGCAACCCAGGAAAGAGAGAAGCCTTCCCTACAACTACAAGACAGATAGACTTTTCTTATAAGATGAATATCTATGTCTGTCTTATATAATATAAAGTCTCTATGATTTGGGCTGATGAATCGCTGGACTACAAGGTAATATACTCCAACGTGGAGGAGATTTTGTTTGTGGATTTCACATGTTGCTTGTGTGTTTTAAAGACAAAGGCGCAATAAAGCCTTATTTAATTTCACCTTAAAACCAGTCTCCATTGCGTAGCTCTGCACACATCTCTTAAATATGGTGTCAGAAGTGGTGGATGAGAGGTGCCCTTGAAGTTCAAAGGGCGCCGGAGACTGCCTGTGGAATTTTTTTGTGCTTTTGCCTGCATAGTTCCTGCAAACAGCCGAGCAACAAGCAAAGAATCACATGCAGCAGAGACCAGACTCTTAAAGGGATACACATCCAGGCAGGAAATCTACACTGCACTGAAGAAAGCCACAAAACCACAGATGGACATCTTCCCCAATCCCAGAGGAGAGAGAGAGAGAGAAGAGAGAGAGAGAGATTGCTGAAGCAAGTAAACCTTACTTACTATCACAATAATGTGAATTGGTTGTTGAAAAAGGGGCTTTGCCTTCCAGTCATAGTCAGGGTTCAAAAATAGTGAGTTAGTGCTCCAGAAGAGGTAGCGCTTGTTTGTGTTTCTCTAAAAAAAAAAAATTTTAAAAAAATTGTGCTGAAGCAGTGAATACAGACAGTGACCCACAAGCGGTAATGATTCTGGAAGTAAAGGCTGCCACACCACATAGGACTACCAGCTGTGAATGGAGGATGCAGAAAAGTGTGAACATTGATGCAAGACTGTGCTGAAGCAGGGAAACTTTTACAGACGGTGACCGACGCAAGGTACTGATTCTGGGAATTTAAAATGGCCACCCAGCTGAAGTCAAATACAGAACTTGCAAAAATGGGGAAGGGGAGAGAAGAAAATGTGTTCCTGGTGTAAAGAACCCCACCACACGGAGCAGGGTCCCTTCAGGCCTTATTCAGACGATGAGAGTGAATGCAGCACAGACTGTAATATGTAAAAAATCCCAAAGTAAAGAAAAGTCACAGAGACGGCTTGTGAGAGCTATGAACTCTACAAGCAAAGTCTGCCCAATCGTAGGACTACCAAAATTTGGTGGGGGTTCTAGCAAATACAGTGGCAACAGCTGCAATAGCGCCTCCGAGGTGAGGAAGAAAAATACAACTGATAGCCACAAATGGAGGACAAGATACAGCGTTTTGTAATGAACCCTACCCCATGGAAGAGTGGCCCTTTCCAGTCCGATAAGAGGAAGAAGACATCTCTTATGGGGAACCCGAACCGAGTCACACCCACAAAACACCCCAAGAATGGTGGGGGTGCCTGAACTCGATACGAACCGAAAAGACCGCTCTCTATGATGACGAATGCGATCGGCAAGAACGGGAGCAGCAGATCACCGAATATATATGCCAGATATACATGCAAGAGAAAAGCATGGTGGATCCAGTTGAAGCTGCTAAATTCCAAAAAAGATGGGTGACTCCATATTCCTGATGGGACGGAGTCATCAAAACAGAGGCGAAAAAAAAGAAAAAGGGGTCTTCACTTACCGTGAAGAAAAAGACGTCCACAGATCCCACGGTCCGCAGATCCCGCGGAGACAAAGGGGGACCAAGATGCCTGCAGCAGCTAGAGAAAATTGGAGAATTCGTCCCGCGGATAACCGAATATCCAGAGGGCCAACGCAGAAGTCGTGTACCCCAAAGAAGTGTTGACCGGTTGCTAATAGTGGAAACCCTCACCACCATTACAGGGAAGAGGGGAGACGGAACCAATGAGTGACGATTCTTGACCAGCCCTGAAGATGCCCTGAAAATTGCCAGTGCATGACTGTGATCTGCTACGTGAGAACAATTGATGAAACAAAAGAAAGATGATTACGCAGAGCTACTGAAAAATAATGTGAAGCTACAGAAATATGTGCTCACAAGTACTTTTTGGCCAGAACAGAATTGGACGATTCAAGACTGAGCTAGAGCTGCAAACAACTACTAATACCACCGTGGTGGAAAAGCAGAGCCATCTGATAAAAATGATGGCTAAGCTGAGCAGAGAAGTATGGAGGAGGCACTGAAGGAGATTACAGTCTTCAGCAAGAGTTCACAATCTACCGCATAGAAATAAATGCCTACAACAAGAGGTTAACAGTGTCCGGACAGAGGTGGTACGATCCCAGAAGGAGGTTCATACACTCCGCACAGCACTGGATGCCTCACACCACGAGATAGGCACCTGCCGCACAAACTGGAAGTCTCCAAAAAGGAACTCACGTCTCAATGAGGAGCTGGACAATTCTATAAAAACTAGTTGTCAATCTTAATACAGATCTCAAAGTCTCTCAGAAGAGCTTCAGACCCTCCACCTGAAGAAGGAAATCTAACGCCAGGAGACAGTATGTCTCCAAGCAGAGTGCGAAAAATGGAAGGCGGACTACAAGGAGGCCCTGAATATATACAGAGACGGAAAAAAAGAGAAAATTTAAGATTAAAAAAAAAATTCTGGAGTTGACAGCCACGTCAATGGAAAGAATGAAAAGTCGCACGAGCTTTGAAAAAATAAGAATGTTGGAAAATGAGAAGTTGAAGCAGAGCACCAACTGCAGAACCAACTGCAGGTCTGCATACACAACTCCAGAATGCCAAGGAGAAGCAAACAAACTCTGCAGGAAAAAATCGGCAGGTGTAATGACATACAAGTGGCTGCAGGAACGTCTGATTACCCAGTGTGTCTTGCAAAGCAGCAGATTAAATGAAGGCTACCCTGAACATCACCAAAGCATCGCTAGAGGCTATGCTTAGAGGCCAGGTGGACTCGGTACAAGAGGGAGCGTAAAAAGTCAGAAAACTGAGACGAGTATAGGCGGCCCAAGCGAAAGAAGTTACAGTGCTCCTCAAAATAATGAATGATAGGTGGAAGCAAGCTAGAGATGCACAGGGAAGCAAATAAGACCCTGAAAGGAGAAGTGGCAGGATACACTCAAGAAACAGAGTGAGACTCTGCGACCAGTAACTTACAGATGCCTCCCAAACGGAAAAAGGTTTGGCTCTGCCCAAGCATCGGTATCCCACACTAGTAACTAGATGCCATGAGGACAAGGGTCGTGAGAGTGGGGACACCACCTCACCTTCAAAACAAGATTACGAGTTTGAGCCACCTAAGAAAGCACTAGCCAAACCTGCAGCGCCCAACAGGGTAGCGGTGGTTAGGGTGCAGAATCAAAGCCAGAAGAGTCTTAGCTCGAGGAAGCTGAAAAGATAGGACGTTCTCTGGAAATGGAGCTGGCATAGCAATCAATCCCAGAAGAAGACTTAACTGAACTACATTGAATGGGAAAAGTGCAGGAAGACAGCTTCAGAACTGAGGGCTCAGGGGGCTGTTCTTGGGCGCTTGTGATACCATGAAGTGGACATTTGTGATAAAGTAGAGTACATGGGAAAGATGGCGAAAAAAAGCAAGATGCATTACACTTGCGACTGTCGCCATACAGTATGGCCTAAAAATAGAGGAGCGCCCGATACAGGAGAAAGATCATGAACACGTGGTCAGTAGAAAGATGGACTTGTGAAAGGTTCTCCTTGAGGGACTGAGGACTGTGATCTCACCAACACCTTAGAGGAGGACACTACTAAACTGGAGGAAGGGCTCAATCCCAGCAGGACTGAGGGTTCTCCTCCTCCACCACTCTCATTCAGTACACTGATTATCTCAAATGAGAGTGGAAGGATGGGCTTTGGCCTGGCAAGGCCGCGCTTCCCACAAAAACGGGGAGGTATGTAACAGGGGATATTTCCCTGTTCAAAAAGGTGCCTCTAATCCGCAGTGTGGTGGTTAACTGCTGGTAGTCATTAACCAAACACCACCTGGACTGAGAGGTTGGTAGGAAATTAGAAAAGCCTGCCTTGAGACAGGAAGACAGATCCTTAGTCCCAACTGGGTGACCAAGGAAACAGAGAGAGTGTACCTGGCCGGTTTGGAAAAGGTGTTTCAGGGGCACCACGAGGCAGGAAAAAAACGTAGAACAATGCTGGACTGTGCTGTAAAGTGTTCCTTTATGAAGCATTAGTAAAAATGAGGGGGGGAAAAGGAATCCCTGCATCTGCTAACGCGTTTCAACCCAGAATGGGCTTTTCAAAGAGTAACTACCCTGTCTGCAGGGACTAACTGATATACCGGAGTGGAACACGGAAGTGACGTCATACAGCGAATGGGCTGTGGGTATGCTGGTGCTGTTGATCAGATGCCAGGCTCGTGGATTGACGGCGCTCACAATAGCGCAGTGCGGCACCTATGGTGCCGTCTAGCCAGTGAGCCGACACCACACGCACAGCAAGCCTGCAAGATGGGATACTGAGGTTAGAAAAGCCTGCCTTTGAGACAGGAAGAGAGATCCTTAGTTCCACAATGGCTGACCAAGGAAAGACACAGAGCAGAGGTTTGAGTCTCACAGATGAGACTGATAGAGGGATAACAGATGTCTGGGCGCTTCTTAGCGCGTGCTGAGACGGAGTGAAATGCTAGAAGAAGCTGTGTACGATGGGGTCCTCTATGTTCGGCGGTTCTCTCCAATGCCTGTTTATTAATTGGAAATGTGAGTTTAAACTGCTCTTTATACACTGCATTGAATACAGTTGGTCAAATAGATGCACTATTGTGGCTTTTTCTTTTCCATGTCGTACCAATATACCCACTGAGGGAATCCTGAGATTTATTGCAATATACCATCACAGGGCCTCCATCAGATGAGAGAGAATCTCTGACATACTTACCTTTGCAAGAAGTTTTGTGAGTGCAACTGATTAGAGGTTGGTTAGAAAAGCCTGCCTTTGAGACAAAAAGAGAGATTCCTTAGTCCACAACTGGGCTGACCAAGGAAACAGACAGAGCAGAGGTTCCTGAGTCTCACAGATGAGACTGAAAGAGGGATCATAGATGTCTGGAGCTCACAAGACTTCTACACCTGAATGCTGAGATAACCTGAGGAAAAGGCAGCAACCCAGGAAAGAGAGAAGCCTTCCCCCTAAAACGACAAGACAGATAAGACTTTTCTTATAAGACTGAATATCTATGTCTGTCTATATATATATAAATGTCTCTATGATTTGGGCTGATGAATCGCTGGACTACAAGTGTAAATATACTCCAACGTGGAGGCAGATTTTGTTTGTGGATTTCACATTTGCTGTGTTTTAAGCAACAGGCGCAATAAAAGCCTTATTTAATTTTCACCTTAAAACCAGTCTCCATGCGTTAGCTCTGCACACATCTCTTATATGGTGTCAGAAGTTGGGATGAGAGGTGGCCCTTGAGAGTTCAAAGGGGCGCCGGAGACTGCCTGTGTAATTTTTTTGTGCTTTTCCTGCATAGTTCTGCAAACACGCTGAGCAACAAGCAAAGAATCACATGCAGCAGAGACCAATCCTTAAAAGGGCCAACCCAGGCAGGAAAATCTACACCTGCACTGAAGAAAGCCACAAAACCACAGATGGACTCTTTCCCCATCCAAGAGGAGAGAGAGAGAGAGAGAGAGAGAGAGAGATTGCTGAAGCAGGTAAACCTTACTTACCTATCACAATAATGTGTATATGGTTGTTGAAAAAGGGCTTTGCCTTCCAGTCATAGTCAGGGTTCAAGAAGTGAGTTAGTGCTCCAGAAGAGCTAGGCCTTTGTTTGTTTTCTCTAAAAAAAAATTTTAAAAAATTGTGCTGAAGCAGTGAATACAGACAGTGACCCACAAGCGGTACTGATTCTGAGTAAAGGCTGCCACACCACATAACTACCAGCTTGATGGAGTATATGCAGAAAAGTGTGAACATTGATGCAAGACTGTGCTGAAGCAGGGAAACTTTTACAGACGGACCGCGCAAGGTACTGATTCTGGGAATTTAAAATGGCCACCCAGCTGAAGTCAAATACAGACTTTGCAAAAATGGGGAAAAAGAAAATGTGTTCCTGGTGTAAAGAACCCCACCACACGGAGCAGTGTCCCTTCGGCCTATTCAGACGTAGAAGTGAATGCATGCACAGACTGCTAATATTGTAAAACATACCAAAGTAAAGAAAAGTCTACAGAGACGCCTGTGAGAGCTATGAACTCTACAAGCAAAGTCTGCCCACCTTAGGACTACCAAATTGGGGTTCTAGCAAATACAGTGGCAACAGCTGCAATAGCGCCCCAGAGGTGAGGAGAAACTCTGATAGCCCCAAAATGGAGGACAAGTACAGCGTTCCTGTAATGAACCCTACCCCATGAAGAGTGGCCCTTCCAGTCCGATAGAGGAGGAGACATCTCTATGGGGAACCCAGAACGAGTCACACCCACAAAACACCCCAAGAATGGTGGGGGGTGCCTGAACTCGATACGAACCGAAAAGACTCTCTATGATGACGAATGCGATCGGCAAGAACGGTGGAGCAGCAAGCACCGAATATATAGCCAGCTAATACAATCGCAAGAAAAGCATGGTGGATCCAGTGAAGCTGCTAACTTCCAAATAAAGAATGGGACTCCAGTATTCCTGATGGGACGGAGTCATCCAAACAGAGGCGAAAAAAAGAAAGCGGTCTTCACTTACCGTGAAGAAAACAGACGTCACAGATCCCCACGGTCCGCAGATCCCGCGGAGACAAGGGGGACCAAGATCCCTGCACACTAGAGAAATGGAGAATTCGTCCCCGGATAACCCGAATATCCAGAGGGCCAAGCAAAGTCGTGTACCCAAAGAAGTGTCCTGTCCTGTCTAATAGTGAGAAACCCTCAACCAACCATACCAGGGAGAGCGGAGCCGAACCAAATGAGTGCGATCCTTGACCAGCCCTGAAGATGCCCTGAAAATTGCCAGGCATGACTGTGATCTGCTCCGTAGAACAATTGAAACAAAAGAAAGATGATTACGCAGAGCTACTGAAATAATGTGAAGCTACAGAAATATGTGCCACAATGTACTTTTTGGCCAGAACAGAATTGGACGATCTCAAGACTAGGCTAGATGCTGCAAACACTACTAATACCACCGTGGTGGAAAGCAGAGCCAATCTGATAAATGATGGCTAAGCTGAAGCAGAAGTATATGAGGCACTGAAGGAGATTACGTCTTTCAGCAAGAGGTTCACACTCAACGCATAGAACTAAATGCCTCCACACAGAGGTAACAGTGTCCGACAGAGGTGGACGTATCCCAGAAGGAGGTTCATCACTCCGCACAGCACTGGATGCCTCACACCACGAGATAGGCACGGCCGCACAAAACTGAGTCTCAAAAAGGAACTTCACAGTTCTCACTGAGGAGCTGGACAATTCTAATAAAACTATTGTCAATCTTAATACAGATCTCAGGTCTCTCAGAAGGAGCTTCAACCCTCCACCTGAAGAGGAATCTCAACGCCAGGAACAGTATGTCTCCAGCGAGGTGCGAAAATGGAAGGCGGACTACAAGGAGGCCTGAATATTACAGAGACGGAAAAAGAGAAAATTTAAATTAAAAAAGAAAATCTGAGTTGACAGACCACGTCAATGGAAAGAGAAAAGCTGGCACGAGCTTGAAAAATAAGAAACTGTTGGAAATGAGAAGTTTGAAGCAGAGCACCAACTGCAGAACAACTGCAAGGTCTGCAACACAACTCAAAATGCCAGAGGCAGAAGAAGCCACACTCTGCAGAAAATCTGCAGGCTGCTAATACATAAAGTGCTGCATGAACTCTGATTACCCATGTGTCCTGCAAAGCAGCATGATAACTGAAGGCTTACCCTACCATCACCAAAGCATCGCTAGAGGCTATGCTTAAGGCCAGTGACTCGTACAAGAGGGAGCGTAAAAAGTCCAGAAACTGAGACGAGTATCGGCGGCCCACGCGAAGAAGTTCACAGTGCTCCTCAAAATAATGAATGATAGTGGAAGCAACTCAGAGATTGCACAGGAAGAAATAAGACCCTGAAAGGAGAATGGCAGGATACACTCAAGAAACAAGTGAGACTCTGCAGACCATAACTTACAGATGCCTCCAATACGGAAAAAGGTATTGGCTCTGCCCAAGCATCGTATCCCACAGTAACTATGCCCATGAGGACAAGGGTACAGTGAGAGCTGGGGAAACCACTCACCTTCAAAAACAAGATTACGAAGTTTGAGCCCCCTAAAAACCTGCCCCTTGCAGCCGCCCAACAGGGTACGGTAGGAGTGCAATCAAAGCCAGTAAGAGTCCTTAGCTGAGGAAGCTGAAAGATAGGACGTTCTCTGGAAATGGAGCTGAATCGAACTCAATCCCAAAGAAGCTGAACTGCAACTACATTGAATGGGAAAAGTGCAGAAACACCTCAAGAACTGAGGGCTCAGGGGCTGTTCTTGGGCGCTCTGTGATACCATGAAGTGGACATTTGGTGAAAAGTAGAGTACATGGAAAGATGGCGAAAAAAAGCAAGATGCATATACACTCTGCGACTGTCGCCATACAGTATCCTAAAAATAGAGGAGCGCCCGATACAGGGGGAAGCTCATGACCACGTGGTCAGTAGAAAGATTGGACTTGGAAAGGTTCTCCTTGAGCGACTGAGTGACTGCTGATCTCAAGCACCTTCTAGAGAGACCCTACTAAACTGAGGAAGGGCTCCAATCCCAGCAGGACTGAGGGTTCTCCTCCTCCTCCACTCTCCTTCAAGTCACTGATATATCTCAATGAGAGTGGAGGATGGGCTTTGGCCGTGGCAAGGCCCCGCGCTTCCCACAACAGGGGAGTGTATTAACAGGGGATATTTCCTCCCTGTTCAAAAGGTTCCTCTAATCCCAGTGTGGTGGTTAACTGCTGGTAGTCAATTCCAAACCTGAAGGGGGGGGGAGGGGAATAAAAACAGACGATAGGGTTAGGGGGCGGTAAGTAGAAAATGGCGGGGGTTGATGCTCGTTCCTTTAAAAGTTACGTGATGGAGACTAGTGACGGGAATCGAAGAGGGTTAGAGATTATGGGATCAGGGACGGGGGGGGCAGAGTAACGGGGTGGGGAGGGGAGCCCTATGACCAACCGAATGGGAAAGGGGGAAAATAGAGAGAATGGGGAGGTTGAGTGCGGGTGGGGAGACGAGGGAGATAGCCAATTGGGGGGAAGAAAGAGTCTAGACCAGGGGGAGAGAGGGGTAAGAATGAGGGGGGGGTGGAGGGGATGTGAGCGGAGGGTGGGGGGGGAAGGAGGGATAAGGGGGAGAGACGGGATCGGGTCGGGACGGTTGTACCGGCGGGGGTGGGGTGGGGGAGCCAATCTTACAAAGAGGAGGGGAGCGGGGTCTGGGGTATGGGGTGATAAAGAGGCGATGGAAGGGCTACGGAAGCGAATAGGATGAGAGTACGCGGAATAGGAGGAAGTATGGCTGGACAATGGAATAGAAGGAGGGGGGGGGGCGGTGCAGAGTAGGAGAACCGGTGTTGGGGGAAGGGGGACCTCTATGAGCGGTAAAAACTGGAGCTGCCCAAAGGAAACATAGAGGTGTACCTGTTCCGTTTGGAAGAGAGTGTTTCCATGCGGGCACCACTACAGAAAAAACGTATTAATGCTGGACTGTGCTGTACAGTGTTCCTTATTGAAGCATAGTTAAAACGAGGGGGGGAAAAGACTTTCCCCTGCCCTCTACGCGTTTCCACACCCACAGCATGGCTTTTCAAAGAGTACATCCGCCGTCTGCAGCTACGGGATATACCGGATGTGAACCGTAAGTTACGCATAGTTCATAACAGCGAATGGGCGGTGGGTATTCTGACTGCTGTATGATTTACTGCAGCTCGCTGCTTGCTGGCGCGCACACTACGCAAGTGCGGCACCTATGTTGCCTGTCAGCCAGTGGCCGACAGCCACAACGCACAGCAAGCTGCATGATTGGATACTGAGGTTAGAAAGCTGCTCTTTTGATACCTGAAGAGAGATTTCCTTAGTCCACAACCTGGGCGACCACGGAAACAGACAGAGCAGAGGTTCCTGAGTCCTCACAGATGAGACTGATAGAGGGATCACCCGATTTCTGCGCTTCTTAGCGCGTCTAGACGCGATTGAAATGCTAAGAAGCTGTGTACCGATGGGGTCCTTCTATGTTTCGGCGGTTCTCTCCAATGCCTGTTTTATTATTGGAAATGTGAGTTTAATGCTCTTTATACATGCATTGAATACAATTTTGGTCAAATAGTATGCACTATTGTGGCTTTCTTTCTTTTTCCATTTCGATACCATATACCCACTGAGGATATCCTGAGATTTATTGCATATATCCCCAGAGGGCTCCAGTCAGAGAGAGAAAGTCTCTGACATACTTACCTTTGCAGAAGTTTTTGTTGAGTGCACTGATTAAGGTTGGTAGAAAAGCCGCCTTTGAACAAAAAAGAGATTCCTTAGTCCACAACTGGGCTGACCAGAAACAGACCAGAGCAAGGTTCCTGAGTCTCAGATATGAGACTGAAAGAGGGATCATAGATGTCTGGAGCTCACAGACTTCTACACCTGAATGCTGAGATAACCTGAGGAAGGCAGCACCCCAGGAAAGAGAGAAGCCTTCCCCTAAACGACGACAGATAAACTTTTCTTATGACTGACTATCTATGTCTGTCTATATATATATAAATGTCTCTATGATTTGGGCTGGTGAATCGCTGGACTACAAGTGTAAATATACTCCAACGTGGAGCAGATTTTGTTTGTGGATTTTCACATGTTTGCTGTGTTTAAAGCAACAGGCGCAATAAAGCCTTATTTAATTTCACCTTAAAACCAGTCTCCATTGCGTACCTCTGCACACATCTCTTACAAGGACATTCACATTTTGTTTTTCCTCTTTAACCACTTATACAGATGTAGCAAGACTTACTGCACCGACACACTTTATTCGAGCAAATACCCAGTATGTACCTGGCAGATACCTGGAATGCGCCGCTCCTCACCTCTGACAAGCCCCGTTGCGTTTGCCTTCCCAGCCTGGGTTCATGCCTGGCTGATGGGCGGCTGATCTGTTAAATGATAATGATTAGGATTTAATAGGCTGCAATGCTTCGCGTGTCTACCAGATGGCATAAATTCATGAATTGTAATGCAGTATATATATATATACTGTGCAGTATTGCAGCCAGCGGGAATAAAATGCTTCAGTCCCTGCCTGGAAAATACCTCAATGCACTCGGGCAGAAAACAGTCACAAACCTCAATACACCCGGGTATACCCGAATTCGTGGGACTAGCCGAGCTCGAATAAAGTGTGTCGCCAGTGTATGCTCTCCATGACCGCGAGATAAAATGTGGATGATCGCTGCCACAAATGCAATAAGTCTTTTTTGTCTGGAAGGATTAATGCTGTAGGTAACCATATATAGAATATAAATTCAAAGCAAGTTAGCAAAATGATCAGTAATCAACAATTGCTGCACACAGAAAGTTAATCTGCTCACGCTTAGATGCAACAACGAGGTTGATGGCGTTAGCTGCGATGCATATGCCCGAAACGTTGCCCCCTCTGCTTACCTTTTAACAATGTATTTTTCCCCTTTTTTCTCTCCTCCCTTTTTTTTACTTTCCCTTCCCTTGTTTTCCACATCCCTTTGCCTCCATTTACTTTCCAACCGTAGTTTGCTTTATACACCTACAGCTAATTTCAGCTTCACTTTATCATTTTGATCTCTTCTACCATTGTGTACAATTTATTGTTAGGATCTATTTTGCAAATTAAAATTATATTAGCAGATTTTCTGTTCCATTTTTTGAGTGCTGGGAGCCACTGTGTTGTTGGTTATTTGGAAGGGTTGAGGGCCCTTCTTGCTCTCGCTGCACTACGTCCATTTATTTATATTTCTTGCATTTAAAGTGTGCTGTCTACTCCTTATATCCTACATATTAATGCTGTAGGGGTCTATGCTTTTGAATAGTACCCCACAGCGTTAATTCTTTGCTTGATGGGCCATGAGCAGAAGAGAGCACACTCTCTCCCTTTTTATTAATATGTTTACATAAGTTTGAAGCAGGGGGTGTTCGGAGCTGAACCTGCTTAATTTCATGTCCTGTGGCCAGTGTTTCCTGAGGTTGAGACCTCCATAAGGGGTACCAGTATCTCCTTTAAGTTTAAATCTCCCATGTCACAGCCCACATTACTGGGACATTTAAAGAGCGCTGAGATACTGGCACCCCCTACGGAGGTTTCAACCTCAAAGCATGGAGTCCCCAGGCCTGAAATGAAAGGCGTTCAGCTCCGGAGACCTCCTGTTTCAAACCTATATAAAAAGTGTGAGAACTGCTGTAAGAGCTGCCCAGGGAGACACAGAGAGTGACTTCTTCTCTCTGATCTCTCTGCGCAGCTCTAGGATTTACACCGCAATAGGATTTACATCGCATGAGTCCAATTCAGAAGCAGGGACCCCTCAAAAGTTAATCCTTCTGGTAAACTTACTGCCCTCCTAGCCGTTAGAGTTGGAATTGTGATGCGCTGCGCACTACGTTTCAGCCGCATTAGCCGTTCCAAATCACAGAGAGCTTTAGTCTTGCTAAACCTGTAGATGTACAGAACACTGTTTTGTGTGACTTCTGCAGGGCCGCCAACAGAAATCATTGGGCCCGGGACAAATGGAAGGAGCAGCCCCCCCCCCCCCAACCCATAGCGCACCTACCACAAAAAAAAATTTTAGCGCGCAACTTTTACTTAACCACCCAATACATATAAAAAATACACCCCCAATACAAATAAAAATCAGACTTACCTTGTGGATGGGGGGCTTGTGGCTGCTACTGGGGGGGGCGCCGGTGGCTGCAGGATGGCTGGGGGGGGACGGCTGCTAGGGTTGCCAGGTGGCTTGTCCAAAAATACTGAACACAATGCTAAAATATGCGAGACCCTCCCAATACATATAAAAAGTACTCCACACCCCCAATACATATAAAAAAAATACCCCAACCCCCCCCCCAATACATATATAAAATACCCCAACCCCCGCAATACATATATAAAATACCCCAACCCCTGCAATACATTTAAAAAATACCCCAGCCCCCCCAATACATATATTGTATTGTATTGTATGTCTTTATTTATATAGCACCATTAATGTACATAGCGCTTCACAGTAGTAATACATGTGGTAATCAAATAAATAACAGATAATATAAATAACAGATCATGGGAATAAGTGCTTTAGACATAAAAGTAACATTAAGGAGGAGGAGTCCCTGCCCCGAGGAGCTTACAGTCTAATTGGTAGACTGTATATATAAAATACCCCAGCCACCCAATACATATATAAAATACCCCAGCCCCCCAATACATATAAAAAATTCCCCAACCCCCCCCCCCCCCCAAATATATAAAAATCAGACTTACCTGGGGGATGGTCTCAGGTCAGGCTTGGTGGCTGGGGGAGGGGAGGTGTGCCGCTGGCTGCAGAGGGCTGGTTGTTGGGGGGAGGGGGCAGTGACTGGCCATACTGGGGGGGACGGTTCTGCGGGGGGCAGGGCTGGTGGCTGGCAGTACTGCAGGAAGGGGGCCGGCTGCAGGGGATGGTGGTGCTGGGGGGTGCCGGTAGCAGCCTGGCGGCACTGCGGGGGCCCGGCGGCACTGGTGGGGTGCCACTGTTGTGACAGTGCTGCGGGGGCGGGAGCAGCTTGGCGACACTGCGGGGGCCTAATGGTGCTGGGAGTGGGGGCGCCACGGTGGTGACAGTACTGCGGGGGCTGGAGCAGCCTGGCAGCACTGCATGGGCCCGGCGGCACTCCGGGAGGGGGAGGCGGCCACGGGGGGTGACTGTGCTGGGGGGGGGAGAGGGCGTTATGCTACGGGGGCCTGGCGGCAGGCACCTGTTCCCCAAGGCTGCTCCCGCATGCGCCAGGCCTCCCTCTCACGCTGGCGCGCCGGAAGCTTACCCAGCTGCTGACTTCCGGCGCTGCCAATAGGGAGACACGGCACAGAGTGTTGTTTTTTTTTTTTAATTAACTGGCGCCCGGCCACGCAGGGGACTCGGGCGGCCGGGCCCCCCTAACACACGGGGCTTGGGACGTCAGTGCCCTTTGTCCCCCCCTCTTGGCGGGCCTGGACTTCTGCCACAGCAGTAGAGTCTATTGAGAGAAACTAAGGGGCAGATCCACAGAGCTCCATTAAATCAGGGAAAATAATGTTACCTACTGTAAATAGAGGAGAGGTTAGCTTCTCTAAATTTAATGGGGACTGACAAAGCTAATTTTAAATTCCATCCCACGCCTTTTAAAAGGAGTTTTCATAGTAGTTAAAAGCGAGCAGCTCAAAAGTATGCTGTTACAGTGGTGCTGGTTTAGCACACTGCTAGTGCTACTGCCCATAATAATAAAGGTTTTGGCATCTAATTATGCTGATATGACACCACTACCTCATAAGCTTGTCAACGCAGTATAGGTCTTATGGAAATATTTTTAAGACGTGTGGGATGTGGGTCATTGAAAAATACTTTCCATATCTCATTAGCATATCTCTCAGGTGTATTACTTTATTGAGCAGAGAGGTCTCATGTTATCTAGTGGGAAGATTCAGGGGATATATATATATATATATATATATATATATTAGAAAAAAAAGAAGAGAAAAAGCGCCCGATCCTTGTGTAAAATCAGATATACAGTACTGTATGTTAGGGGTTATAGGGGTTGTTGTTATACAGTATATATATATATATATACAGTATATATACTGCATTACAATTCATTATAGGGGACGGCTTCAAAGAGAACAGCTCGCAAGCGCCCCCATGTGTTTTTACACGGCATTGCAGTATTGCAGCCAGCCGGAATAAAATGCTTAAATCCCTGCCGGGAAAATAACGCAATGCACTCTGGCAGAAAACGATCACAAACCTGAATACACCCGGGTATACCCGAATTCGTGGGACTAGCCGAGCGAGAATAAAGTGGGTCGCCACTGTGTGTATATATATATATATATATATATATATATATATATAGTCAAATAGAACAGTTGGCACTCCTTAGGTACTGATAGGCTGTGGGTGCTTGCCCCATATGGATAATATAGACATACGTTACCATTCCAAGGTCTGGTAAAGCAAGAGACAGCACTCAATTGTAGAAAACTTCACAAAGTGTGTATTGGTGAAAATAGTGGTACATCAAGAAACCCAACGTTTCGGTCCTCCAAAATGGGACCTTCCCCCTGAGGAAATCCGCTGAGACGGAAAAAACGCGTAGGGTCACGTGGCATTGAAACTACGGTGGTCGAGCAGTTCAGGCACCAGTGTAAGGACGTAAGGACGTGAGTGGAGATCTTCCGGGTCCTCGTTTTCATGTGCGAGAGCAATGGCGGCCGCACGCTACTAACAAGCTCCTTTCCTGTGAATTACATCTATCCTGGAGACAACGGCGATTACCAACGCAGTACCTGTAATCATTTCGGATGCTAACATGCAGAGGTGACCATGGAGTCTACAGTCTGGTGCATGGGCTGGTCCCATAATATGCCTTATTTTTATGGACAAATTGTAAGTGTGCATTTGTCTTGTCCATGATATATTAAATTTTCTATCTGATTTTACACAAAGATCGGGCGCTTTTTCTCTTCTTTTTTTCTAATAGGTACTTTGGGAGGCTGGTGAGCCCAAGAAGAAGCAGCCTGGACTTTTGTTATCATCTTATCCATGGACTCATATGGACTTAAGTATAATCTGTATTTTTAGTCATTTTTGGCATATTTATCATATGGTTTTTTATGTATGTTGTTTTTTACTTATGCCAATTTTTTCTAATTTCCAATTATTTGTACTTTAGTCCACAAGACACACCAGTGTCATTTTTTCATTTTTTCTTATTTTTTATTTTTATATGCACACTTTTTTTAATTTTAACATTGTTTAGGTAATACATATATTAATATTGTTATTCAATTGTTTCCTGCCATATGCATAGTGTTATGTCTATCAATTAGATATCTGTGCTTGGTGCGACATCTTGCCACATTTAGTCAGAGCTGCAAGAATTTGGGTGTAGTGTGTGAAGGGTGCTGTCTTTTATACTGTTTATATATATAGTTAACGACACTGGCACCAATTATCTCAAAGTATGGACGCCTTGGCTGGCGCAGACGGATATCCCCGGGGTTGAGAGGAACACAATCTGGCTGTGATAGATGCAGGTGCATTCTCCTTTAGGAGCGGAAACTCAGCTCACGACGACTACACAGACAAATAGACAGAACGCCTACAGAGGTGTTAAACTGGAGAGGAAGCAACCCACAAAGAACCTTACTAGGATCGGTGAAGAGACCTAGCACGAGTCGATGCTCCTCTTCCGGCCGCGCCACCCCTTACTCCCTTCCTACCCACCTCCTTTTTTTTTTTTTTTTTCTTTATTTATTTATTTATTTATTTTTTCTTTATTGATTTTGTGTTTGTCAATTTGAATTAATCGTACTATGTGAATTATGTTATTATCTTTATTGCTAGTCCACCCAAAACAATCCGGTCGAGTAGGGCCCGAGAAACCGGGATATGTCTCACGAGCTGACATACGGTACTGTCTATAGCGGAGATTAACACTAAAAATGAATGTAATGTATACTGTATTCTGTATCACTTGTTTGGAAAAATACAATAAAATCTAAGTTACAAAAAAAAATCATTAAAAGGGGCATAAAGAGTGATTTTTTTAAATGCAGTAAGTATTATCTAATAATGTGCAACTTCTTTTTTAAACAAAATCCGTATGTATTTATGTCTTTATTTATATAGTGCCATTAATGTACATAGCGCTTCACAGTAGTAATACACGTGACAATCAGTAAATAACAAATAATACAAATAACAGATCATGGGAATAAGTGTTTCAGACATAAAAGTAACATTTCGGAAGAGGAGTCCCTGCTCTGAGGAGCTTGCATTCGAATTGGTAGGTAGGAACAACATACAGAGAATAGGAGGGCATTCTGGTAAGTGCGTCTGCAGGGGCAAGCTTTTTGCATTATGTGTATGTGCGTCTGCAGGGGCAAGCTTTTTGCATTATGTGTATCTAGGAGTCCACATAGCCAAGAACACCAAAGACATCTACAATGCAAATTACCCCAACCTAATTCGGACGTTGATAGCTGACCTCCATAAATGGTCCTCTATACGAATATCCTGGATAGGTAGGATACATAGCGTCAAAATGAACCTACTCCCCCATATCCTATACCTTTTCCAGACGTTACCAGTGCCACTCAGACTGAAGGATTTGCTCTCACTTCAGTCTGCAATCTCTAAATTTATCTGGGGAGGGAAAAAACCGAGAGTCAACAAATTAAATATGAAAAGATCTGTCCTAGCAGGGGGCCTAGCGGTACCCTGCCTGCTCTCATATTACAAAGCGGCTCAATTAAGCCAAATTGTTCAATGGCAATCCAGTCCATATTTAAAACGGTGGGTGGAATTAGAGAGTGCTGCCTGCGCTCCTTTAAAAATACGCAACTTGATTTGGCTACCTAAAACAGCACGACGATCTGCTGACATGCCGCTTTCCTCAATGACCAACTCGTTGTCTATCTGGGAGGCTAATAAGACTAAATACTCTCTCACAACGAGTAATTCTTCGATGTCCCCAATTTGGAACAATCCCAAGTTCGCTCCTGGCCTTCTGGAGGGAGATGCATCAATTTGGAAACAAAAAGGTTATATACGAATTAAAGATCTGGAGGGTTACAATAGCAAGATTAAAACGTTTGATCACGTCAGAGAAGAAAAAGATATACCCCACTCAGAATTTTTTAGGTACCTCCAGCTCCGAGCATTTTATAACAAATTTGCCCCATGCCCCCCCCTGACGTCATTCGAAAAGCTCTGTCTGGCAGAGACCGACACAAAGGGACTCATATCACAATTGTACAAGGAAGTAGTTGATTCTGCGAGCTCTAGACAGCAGCCACCGTCCTTTAGAACCCAATGGGAAAGAGACCTGGGAGAGACATTAGAAGACGAGTGGAATGCTATATATCTGGCCACGGCAAAAAGCTCCATATGTACCGCACTAAAGGAGAACGCATATAAGGTCCTAATGCGGTGGTACCTCACCCCAATGAAATTAGCCAAGTCCGTGCCTGGATCCTCCTCACTATGCCCCCGGCAGTGCGGAGGATCGGCCGATCTGTTACATATGCTGTGGTCTTGCCCACGGATCTCCCCACTATGGGAAGAAATTAGACATTGGATACAGAGGGTCTTCGACCTCACTATTCCCCCAGACCCATGGCTATTCCTTTTGAATAGACCACTAACGGGCCTGTCCAAAGCAAACAATAAACTAATAGCACATTTTGCAATAGCCACACGGAGCGAGATCGCAGCACTATGGAAACGCCCCGAAATTCCAAGTATCCCAAAGATTCGAAATCGATTGTGGTTTATCTGCCAGATGGAAAAGTTGACGAGTCTAGTTAACGACACTGGCACCAATTATCTCAAAGTATGGACGCCTTGGTTCTGGTAAGTGCGTCTGCAGGGGCAAGCTTTTTGCATTATGTGTATATTATTAGTCACGGTGCTACTCATATGCTTCTTTAAGCAAGTGTGTCTTAAGGTGGGTCTTAAAGGTGGATAGAGAGGGTGCTAGCTGGGTATTGAGGGGAAGGGTATTCCAGAGGTGCGGGGCAGAAAGTGAGAAAGGTTTAAGGCGGCAGAGGGCTTTAGATACAAAGGAGGGATGGTGCATAGCAAGAAATTAGGGTTGAGATGTAATGAGGGGCAGAAGAGTGTAAAGCTTTAAAAGTGAGGAGAATTGAGTGTGAGATGCGGAATTTGATAGGAAGTCAGGAGAGTGATTTCAGCAGAGGAGACGCTGAGTCAGATTTAGGAAAGAGTAGTGTGATTCTGGCAGCAGTGTTTAGGATAGATTATAGGGGAGACAGGTGAGAAGCAAGAAGGCCGGACAGCAGGAGGTTGCAGTTATCGAGACGAGAGAGAATGAGGGCCTGAGTCAGAGTTTTAGCAGTCGAGCAACAGAGGAAAGGGTGTATCTTTGTAATATTGACGAGGAAAAAGCAACAGGTTTTAGATATGTTAGGAATGTGAGAGGAGAATATAAGAAAGGTGTGACCCCTAGGCAGCGAGCTTGGGCTACTGGGTGAATGATAGTACTTCCAACAGTAAGGTGGAAGGAGGTAGTAGGGACAGGTTTGGGAGGAAGTATGAGGATCTCTGTTTTTGCCATGTTAAGTTTAAGTTGGCGGAGGACCATCCAGGATGATATCACAGAGAAACATTGTGACTTTGAGGGGGTAACCAGGCTCACAATTAAGGTTAAGCCCATCTGGTTTCCTCTGATCCATGTATTGGGGTTTGGGAGTGTCAGCTCTTGAGCTCAGTGATTGTCAATGCCTTTCTGTAAATTATGCGACAATAAAGGATTTTTGTGTTTTTACCTTTACAGGTGTGCCAGCAAGTAGAGATTGCTAGGCTATGAGTTTCAAGGAGGGTTTTATGGAGAAAGTATTGCCAGAATGTCTAGTTAGCCGGGTTACAGAGTTACTGATATACCAAAAATGTTCCCGGGAATCTGGTCGGATTCTCGGATACATTGAGACACATTGCTCCAGTAAAACCTCACCTTAAACGCTTGCGCAACTCACTGTTAGGATTCCCTGCTTAAGCACACACCAGAAATGTAAAAGGTGCATTGAGATGTGTAGTATCCCTGGAGCGGTAAAGGGGTCTCTAGTTTAAGAGGGAATGCCCAGGTCACCCAGAATCCGGTATATGGTTTCTGGGGCTACTGCAACAAAACATAAGGTTGCAAAGTGTTTTAAAAGTCTAAGTCCGGTAGAGTGTGTGGGGAATATGGCTAGTAGGAATAAAAGTGCAGATTCTTCTTCTATTCCCCATAACCATAAGACTTAGAAAAGTATATATTTTATTAAACAGTGTATGGTATTATGAGCTGGGTCACCCGATGTTCTGGGTGAGTCACTGGGCTACCAAGTTGGTGCCACTGTGTCTACCTAGACATCGGACATGAAAGCCTCAAAGGATGTCAGAAGTGTGAAGAGCATTTGGGCAGGAGGTTTAGGCTGAGCATCGTGGGATGAATGGCAAGTCCTTGAACTACCATTTGCCTTCCCAGACAGAGTGGAGACTAAACCAGCAGGTAGCTTCTGCATACCAAGTGGCTGAGGTGCCAGGTTGGCGCCCGCTTGTGGTAGATTCCAAAGAATTGGCATCGCTCTGATTGATTAGTAGGAAAGTTCCCACGCTAGGATTGGCTGTAGTATTTCATGAATGAACTCTGAAAACCAGCACACCAACCACCGCACACTCAAATGGCAAACATCATAAATTTAAATCTTGCAAACAACTACTCAAGTTTCTTCTCATACTATTACTCTATTTAGCAGGTGCTATTGAACCTAACCCAGGCCCTCTCATTTCAACTCTGTCCCATACCCCTGAGAATACCCCCGTCAAATTCCAAAAAGAGCTATCTGTCGCCCATATAAATATCCGGAGCCTACTGCCCAAACTAGATAAACTAAGAGCATGGTGCCTTATGCACAAACCCAAAGCCATTGTTCTCACAGAAACATGGCTGTCCCCTAAAACTCCTGATGCAAATATTGCCATTCAGGGATACTCCATTTCTAGGAGAGATACTGTAGGTAAAAGAGAGGAGGGGGGGTGTTATTTTATATTGCAGACATCTTACAATTTACACTGCTAAATTGCCCCCCAAGCCCACCCTCTTTTGAAATCCTAGTTGGCAGAATCTGTCTCCCCTTTTCTAAAGCCCCTCTCCAGTCCCTGACTGATATCCCCCAGTTTCTTGGCTTTATTTCCTCTCTGAATGAGATGAGTGAGCTGCTAGTTCTTGGGGATTTCAACTTCAATTGGTTTGACCCTAAAAACCACAAAATCCAGATACAAATCAATTCGCTTAACCTATCGCAACTCATTTCCCAACCCACACGGACAAACCTGAAATCGCACAACCATTCCTTGCTAGACTGGATTCTCTCCTCAAATCCCAGCAGAATCCAATCCTCTGGCATCCTTCCTGACATTTTCAGTGACCATGCAATAGGAAAATTAAACCGCTCCAATCAGGCCCTAAAGTTCTCCTCACTAGAACATTTAGAAACTTTAACACACACAGTTTCTGGCTGGCCTTACCAACTGCCCTTAGCACAGAATCAATTTAATTCCCGACCCTGATTCTGCGCTCGACTATTTTCAATCCGAGTTCTTTAAACTTTGTAATACCCATGCTCCACTACACAGAATAAGGGTATTGGGGCCCACCTTCCATGGGTTACAACTGACCTTATAGCACTCTACCAGTTCAGGGACGCCTTGTGGAAAAGCTATAAAGTAACTGGCACTACCAAGGATCTCAATCACTACAGATGCCTGCGGAATATGTGCACAAGGCAAACAAGGCATGGAAAAGCACAATATTACTCTGACAATCTCCACCAGAATACATCAAACCCAGCTAACTTCTGGAAGGTTATCAACAATATATTCCAGCCTTCTAACCATCAACAACCAAGTAATATCACTAAGGGGGATATTACTCTGACAAACCCCAATGACATTGCAAAGGCATTCAATGATTACTTTGTGGGGTGTGCTACTAACTTATTAGTGAAACGCAACCCAAACCACATCCTGAATCTCATCCTGGGAGTACCCATATAGCTCCACCCCCTCCCAACACTGCCCACAATTTTCAATTTGGCCCAGTATCCGAAGAGGAGATTACACCAGCGCTCCTCAAATTAAAACTAAGCAGCCAATGTGGACCTGACTTACTACAATCTAAGTGGCAAGATAATAACCAGGACTGGCGCTCAAGAAGAGATAGTGCCAAAATAGAGAAACAAATTCAAGAGAAAAACAGTAAAATAGTGGTAGCCAGGGCTCACTACAATGAATTAACCCAAAGAAGTACAAATATCATAAATAATGAAACTAGAATAAGTGAACAAAGGATACCCACTCAACCTAGACAAGATGGGAAAGTCTTCATTTCCCCTGGAACGTGATGGGTGGAGGTGACAAGGGAGCGGGACACCATGCACATGTAAAAAAGAAGAGATCACAAAAATAGTACAGCACTGTAAAGCACAAAATGATATTCCTATGAAATTCTGTAAAGATTATACTCACAAGCAGACAGTGAGTAAAAGAATTTCACACATAAAGTGTACACGAACAGTAGTCCCACGTTGAGGAGCGTCTGGGGACCAGGATGGAATGGATAGGGTGCACTACAGCAGAGAACGAAAACACACTATAGCGCGAACTGTGCAACAATTTAATTAATTAAAAAACACTTCACAAGTGCTCACTTACAGAGTATAAAAGAATATCAGGCAATAAAGACTCAAAGGTACAGGCATGTGATGATATCACCGCCCCTTCCTCTCCAGGAATCGCGCTTAGGTTTGGAGTAGAGACGCTCTGCCACAGGTGCTCCTGATTGCGGCCGCTGTTTGTTGCTTCTTACACTGAGATAGCTGGACCACCCATCGCTATATGTACAATAATATAAATGTAATATGAATTAATATTGAGGTATGTATTGATATTTACATTCTTGTACACCCATACCTTACCATACAGTCATTATTACATTATATACACCATATAAGTAAGTGAATATTTTAATAAGTGTAAACATTATTCATTTCTCAATATTATAACACGATTTGCATTATTAGCTTTTGGTAACGCACATGAAAATTTCGGTTATTAACGCTACCTTAATAACGCATCTTAAATTTTGACAAATGCATGTGCAGTGTATTGAAAAAAACAAGTAACGTAAGGATGGTGGTTTTGCTAAGGGACTTTATTTATGCATATGATTAGCTTTGAGGATCCCCGAGAAATAATGCCTGTTACCTAATAAGGTAAGGTAACATTATTTAGTGACATTCTGAGTATCCACCTCCATGTTAGTTATATCATACCTAACTGTTCTGTATAACAGATCGAAACCCTGCCAGAGCCCTATTTCAAGATCCGGGTGCAAATATGGCAAGTTTAAGTAACGTAGCATTAAGTTCCTGAATTAACCTTAACAGAGTTTTGTGGATATACAATGTTATGATAAGACCTCATGTGTATGTCATTATCACTAACGGCCTGTTGTAGTTAGCGCTTCGCATTATGTTTATTGCCCTCTGAAGATTCACTCTTAGTCTTAGCATGACGTTGTTATTTTAACAACATGTTATGTGACTTAACAGAGCTTTGTGGATATGTGCCCACATTCTCTGCAATAATTTACCTTACACCAATATTTATTTTTTTCATTTAAATGTATTTGTTTGGTTGATTCATATTTTTTTAAATCCCTTTTTATCATCATAGGTTTTTTTGTGTGATATATTGTAAAACAGAACACTACATTTCCCCAGAAATTTCATTAACATTTATTCATTGGAAATTTTTATGTGAATGTTTTTGTTTGCTGTTTAAAAACAGAAAAAAATATATTTTTCCCCAGCAACCATACTGTATATTTGAATTGAGAATACAGCAGTAAATCATGTTTCTTGCTTGTACTGAAAACCTATTTAAATACTCTTGCAAAGTCTTCTTGCACTTGACAGAGCCAGTAGATGTGATTGCAATACAATATAAGGAGGATGTCGGATAGGGAGGAACAAAAGGAAGAGGTATCAATCTGCAAAAATACCCGTAGTTTACTGTGAAGTAATCTATTCAATATAAAAATAACATCACTTGAATTATAACTTGAAACAGTTCTGCAAGATGTAATTCATTTTGAAATTGTGATTTCTATGTCTAGAAGAAAAAAAGAATAATGTAATGGCTCCATCAATGATACCATCTGGCTAAACCAATTGTTGCTGTAATTTGAGCTCCAGAGACACATCCTTGTGCACAGTAGATGAAAATAATATATTGTTCAAAAAAATCTAAGAAAATTCAAGACTGTAAAAGAAAGCAATTTTGCATAAGAGTAACATCCCTTTGTCAAAACCCAATGATGTATCTTTATATTGTTAGCATACATGAAAATATACCATTGTGGCAAATCTTTAAAAGGACCATCACAATTTGTTTTAGGCTTAAAAAAAATAATCTGACAATCCCCATTCATTAATGACTTATCTGTAGAGTTCTGAAATATGTTGTGGTGTTTTGTGTATTTTTTGTTATCAATCATATGTAACACCCTTATCCTCCCCCCCAATGGATAATAATAATAATAATAATAATGTTTGTTCTTGTATAGCGCTGCTAGTTTTATATAGCGCTTTACAGAGAAATTTCGCAGACACAGTCCCTGCCTGTGCAACTTACAATCTATTTTTTTTGTGCCGCGGGCACAGGGAGATAAAGTGACTTGCCCAAAGTCACAAGGAAGTCACAAGGAAGTCACAATGGGAATAGAACCAGTTTCAAACATCGAACTCAGTGGCAGTCAGTGTCTTTACTCACTGAGCCACTCCTAGCACCTGTGTTAGGATGTTAACCTGTGTGGTATACAAAAGGCCTGAGCCTCTGTGCTTCGGGAGCTTTGGGTGCAAGGTACAGTGCCTCCACCTGTGAGGATCCCGCCACAGACGGGATGACCCCTCACAGAAAATAACCATTCCCACAATAATACATGAACAACAGTAACTTTACCGGTTGGGTATAACCATAACACACATAGTAACAACAGTAATAACACAATGCAATCCCTTTTCCTCTTCCAAAAGGATACCAATACCACTCCCTCCTTCCAGTCCTACCCCAAGCATCCTGGTATAGCCTGTGTGACCCACGCGGTGCAATAGTGTGTGAAAGGTAGCGCTACCCCACTTAGTGTTGTTGGTGCACAGTTGGGTACCTTCCCTCTGATTCTTGGGCAACATTGGCCTCACTCCCTGGATGGAGGCAGACGCAGCTTCCCACAATGCTGGGCCTCCGACACAACTCCCCTCTCTCCTTACCACTGGCAGCTGCACATGTGGTCTCTGAAGAGTGAGGAGTTCCTAACTGGAGTCCGTCCTGCTCCGCAAGGTCACTGGAGCTCTCACTTGTAGGAAGTGTCCCTCAGTAAAGGGCCTCCCTATAACATAAAAGCTACGGTGGTTGGGGCCTAGCTCGGGCCTATGGGGAATCGCTGTCCTAATCCTGGGACACCTCACTGGATCTCAGGACAGTCTGTGCGCTCCGCGTGCTCCTCCAGCACTGACTGTGATCCATTAAAGTTCAAATATAAATAGCTCCTTACTCTGCCTCCTCCAACATGGCCGCTACAGTCCCCTCAGTGTAAGGTTAAGGAGTTTCATGAGCGCCACCAGAGGTCAGGAGTTATACCCTGCTACGCTATATGTTGTAGAATCATAACATAAGTATTGTTGTTGTTTTTGTATTACATTTACTAATATGCATACAAAGAAACACGTACAGTATACAATTCCTCTTGTTTTCTTCTATATATTTTTTTACAGTTATGATACAAGCCTGCTGATTCCACCTCTCTTTCATGTATTATTTTTAAAACTCCCTCGTGGAGTGAGTAAAGACACTGGCACTGAGTTTGAAGCAGGGGAACCTTGGGCAATTCACTTTATCTCCCTGTGCCTCAGGCACCAAAAACATAGATTGTAAGCTCCACGGGACAGGGACTGTGTCTGCAAAATTTATCTGTAAAGCGCTACGGAAAACTAGCAGCGCTATACAAGAACATTCTGCTATTATTATTATAAGACCACTTTATTAACACACAAATTAACCGGTTAACTAGGATGTGACTTTTTGTTTGTACAGTAAGTTAAAAAAAAAAATAGCTTATGAATTAAAACTAAACCTTTTTTTGAAATATATAGCAAAAGGTACTGGGGTGACACCTTTTTCATAATTGGCAGAAAGACATATGCTAACAAAAGTGTTGTATTAAAAATAAAAAGTTATTGGGGATAATAATGTACTTTATGTTTTTATATTAATACAGTACCCAAAGTAATGTGATATATGAGGAAATAAAACCGAAATGAAAAAAATAACCAATAGTGTGTGTATTGGTGATTTGCTCCATTGTTGCCTGTATTGCAGCAATATGCTTCAGTTATGAAAAACCTACCCCATTGCGTACGACTGTTTAGAAAGCAGGTCATTCATTTCTTAAAGCACTAATGGGTAGGACCTCAGAAGAAGTCCATTAAATACTTAATGATACGTTAATTTCAGTTAATGTATCATTAATTGCTAACAGGGATCTTCAAAACTCAGTAACGATGCGTTAAGTGTTGTTTTCAGTCGCAACGATACCTTACGTTACTATAACAGACTTTTGTTAATTTAACGGACTTGCTAATGATATGCAAAATAAGTGTTTCCTCTAACAACGCATATCCGCAGAGCTCTGTTACAGTTAACACATGAATTTTACATTACGTTAATTAGCTCATAGCAAAAAGTTGTGTTACTCACATCCAGATCCTGAAATAGATATTTTATAAGGTCTGTATAAGTGTAAGAACACAGCTAGGCTTGATTTAACTATTGTATTGTTATTTACAGGGTTCTTTTCCTCTCCTGTCTTCTCTTTTTTTTACTGTAACTATTCTGGGACCTGATAGAAGTCACACCATCTTTGCGTAAGATGGGCTTAATGCCATGTTATTTGAAGCTAACACAAGACGGTGATAACTTGGTATGGCGTTAAGGGTATGCTAATGAGATAACTAGTGTCCATTATTTTTGCTTGAATTTAGCTTTGTGTATGCTCGTTAAACTTAGGGAAACTAACGTCTGTAACCTATTTGAAGGGTAATGTAGCCAGATTTAACAGACTTGTTAAACAGACTTGAGGCTCAACCGCTATGGCCCATAAATTAGCCTGCATCTTCTTTGTATCACAACTAGAGATTCAATTTTTTTAAACTGCTTGATTTAGATGGAAAACATTTTAAAATCATGATTCACTTAATGCTGAGACTATAATTAGGGCACACACCATGTTTCGCTCACTGTCTGATGATATTTTGCTGGAAAGTTATGAATTTGGTGACATTATCAGCAGTAAAAGGCATGGCAAAACTTTTGTGAAGGAAGAAAACAACAACTGTATTTTGCATAGTTTCCCACATCTCTAGTCATAACACACAAATATCGTCTTTCATGAGGTGGCTGTACATGCTTGCAATAATGTAACTGAAATAGATAGGGGAGAAGCAGAACAGCTACCACTATTGTATGATTAAAGAACCGTAGGAATGTAAAGTGGGTTGGTGAATAAAATTCACAAATTTATTTTGTATGCAAATGTATTATTGTGGCCACAATAAAATCAAAGGTACTGGTGTAGCAAGGGTTTTGGGGAGATATGCTACACGTAAAGAAAAGGCAGTTCTCTCTCTGCACACGCGGGAAGCTTGTTTATTTAAACATTAGAGTCTAAGGATATTGATCCGCCTTACCGCAATTCAGCTTCCCTAGCTGTGCTTGTTTGACACGGGATCGCGCTGTATACCAGTACCGCGCGACTCTCTATGCTTTCAAGGAGTCTTTGCTAAACCCACCTTACAGACAGGCATGTCCTCGAGCACATCGGCACTGATATAACCAGGATCAGTGCTGATGTAGGGGACTATGCGATTACCAGTCAGACCGGCTCCCCACGCTATCATTGAGTGCATATATATTGCTCAATACTCTGAGGGGAAGGGGGGGAGGGGTGTTATGGGGTATTGACCTCATCCTATATTAACCCCTTGTGTACCCCACCACATTTGGCTGTATTTGCTAGCTAGTGTATCTCCTCATTGATGAGCAGCCTCCCAGCTGCTCATGTGCATGTAATTAGCCCTAGTAGTCAGTGCTACCACCATACCCACCCTCTCTATACTGTGGGGGGGGGGTGTCTTCACACTAGCCCCCACCACCTACGCAGTATACCATTCTGCCAAGTGTAAGGGTGACTACAAATGTGCTGAGAGTGTGCATATGTGGCATTTTAGATATTATTCTATCTGAACTATTAGATGCTATACACAAACATCTTACAATTACCCACACCATACTGACAGTAGTGAGGGAGTGCCTATTTGGGCTTACATCACCTCCAAGGTGTATGGGTAACTACATGTAGATGCCTTAGCCTTCTGATACTGCATTATCACACCTTAGTGCTTGACTATTAGTCTGCGCAGAATAGTATGGGCAATTTGTGTCCTCTATAGAGATTTAACCTTGTCAACGCTGGTGATTATATAGCAACCAGTGCAATCTCTATCCGGGGTAGATACATTTAGGTCTAACCTTACGCATTATATACCAGATATAAGAGTGTATCCATTAGAGCGCACTACACGCCACGATACACTCACATAGAGACAGTCTCTTAAGTGGGCTTTCTCTGACTCCTTTCCTGCATTACAGGTAGCTATAACATATAGCTATTGATCCCGAATATCTATCAGGGATCATACCATATCTACCCACCTAGATCCGGGTGGGTTACCAACAGATACAGTCACGTGCTGTTCTATAGAGTATTTAATTACGTTTTAACACCCCTTTTTTTATTCATTAGTTATTAATAAAGTAATTTTAATATTATCATTATACATTTGTTGTGAAGGAGTGCTAGGAAACTGGGTTCTTTTTCTCTTTAATTACACTATTTTGGGGAGATATGTATTGATATTCTGCATTATCACCAAACATTCTGAGTTTTCAGTTGGTAAAATAAAGCTTTCTACATCAGTACATTGCGTGAAACAGAAGCTGCAACATCTGTATTTCAAAATTCTTGCTTCAATAAATACTTAGAGAAGAAGTAGATTAAATATTTACAGATTTATTTTGAAAAGCATCTGGACATGGAAGGTTTCGGCCTACATAGAGCCCTTTGTCAAGTTTTCAAATATAAACAATCAACTAAGGTATATATAAATATATTTACATTTATTTAAATTGGATAAAATTAAGGCAATAACCTTACAATATAAAAAAATCATAAACCAGGCATCGTATAAAAAGTCAACAAACCGTGCATAGAAAAGATATACAAAAAGATAGAGCTACAATATTAAAAGATTTACCAGACTGACACCTTTGCAATAGAGACAGGCAAAAAAAAAAACAGCCAATTAGCAAGAGTCTCAAAAATATTGAAAATAATATTGAACTGGTCATTTAGATTGACAAATACTTGTTATAAATAAAAAATATATACATTGTATTTTCATTTAAATTGTAACACTCGGATTAAACAAAACAGAACGCGTGCAACCTAATTTCAAACAGCAAACTACACATCATTTGTATGAAGTCACATAACCTTTATACATACTGTAGGACACAGTTAATTAAGGTTTGTACTACTTTTTAGCTCAAAAATGTTGACGTACAATTTTTTATAATGTGATAGTAGATAGTACCCCATAGGTCTTTGTACTAATTACATAAATGTGGCATCGATAAATTTATAGCATGTTCTGTTATTTGTGATGGAATAACAAAGCAGACAGGAGGTGTAATAAGATTTAGCAATGCCTAACTTGTCATTTTCATTTTCTAGTTTTTGCTACCACCTGTGACCTAGTGATAATCTGCATAGTTGTTATGCATAACTCCTATTATCCGTGCATATTTTGGTGATGCCATGGTGTTATTTAACAGTGGATTTCTTTTGAATTATTCTCATCACATGAAAAAGATACTTGAGTTGACACATCATTGTTGCTGGAACATTTACCCTCATGCTAAGTTTAAAAGATACGTAATCCAACATACATACTGTGTATAATATGCAGAATGTACTATTTATAGTTACATGTCATCTCTCCTTTCATGTCTCAAAAAAAGTATGGGTAGGAAAACCTCAAACAACAGATTTGAATTAATTAAAAAAAAAAGTTGTATCTCTATTAGGAAGTTTATTTAGCATTAAAGTTAGAAATAATGTTGCCTGTTCCTATGAGGCATACACATATACATGGTTAAATAATATATGTGCATAAAGTACTGTTATAATGACAGATTATCTTTAAAAGAGCAACTACACAAATATGAATTACTGTTCATTTTCAATGAGAACACCTGACTGAGACCAACATACAGTACTAGTTTGGTAAACTACTTGTAGCCCATGGACCCCGGGGCAATCGCAGATCAGCCCCCCAACACTGTACTAGGGCCTGGCTACATGTCTGAGTGTGGTGCATACCTGCTGGCAACAGAAGGGCCTGAGTCTCCCACGATGGTATGGGGGATGACAGGATCAGGTTTCTGGGGTGAATGCCTTCATTTCATCTAGTGGTGCAGCGCCTCCATCTCTGGTAAGCCCCAGGAATGCGGGGTGAAATCCTTCCAGAGAATCCCCACACAGGGAAGAGAGATTCCAATCTCACACGGTTGATCTTTCTTAAAAGCAGCAGGTCTTTATTCACCCAGCAGCAGTAGCAGCAATAACAGCAACAACAGCAGCAGTACGTTCAGTCAAGTACAGGTTGTCAGCTCCTCCAGACCGCTCTCCCTCAGGATGGTCTCTTTCCCTGCCACCACCCCAGGCCAAGGGCACCCAGGGTGGGGCTAGCTTTTCCCTCACCCCCTAGGCAGGATGAGAGGAATTGGTCCACCTCCCTAACTATACTTCCATCAGCTCTACTCATAGGCTGCTAGCTTCTCCTTCTCCAACTGAACACTCACTAACTACTCAGTCACAGAGTCCTCTGCAACTGAACACACTAGCTAGACTCAAGAGCCCCTAAATAGGCAGTGCACTGCTCTTTATGCTTTCAGCAGGCCCCTCCCCTGTGTCTCTTGCTTTAGACACAGGGTCAGGTGACCTACCTCCACCACTCAGAGCAGTGCTTGAAGTGGGGGAAACCCATGATAACTTCTGGCAGCCTGCCCTTACCAGGGCTTATACCAGAAGGAGGAAAGACATATAGCCCAATTTCTTACCAGGGCTACACTCTCCCTCAGGTGGAATCCAATGGTCCCCACTTGGACCTAATTTACTGTACTATCCTGCAGGCGAACAATCTGTGGCTTACAAACACAATTGATTAGTGCGTACACATCAGACTGTTCCACCCAGATGGCGAATCAATAACATTAGGTACCTCCCAACATGGAGAACCCAAACTAATAATAATGACGGGGATCAGGTTTCCTTACTTCCCGTCCATTGTGATCTACAACCTTCACATAATAGGGTTGTACAGACCCATACTCCAGCCTATACATAACACTGTGCATGTAAATACTCCAACTGGTACTCCAAGCCCTTATCACATCACAGATTTTCTTTTCTCTCAAATAGGCGGCCCATACCAAACTTAGTTCGTAGGTACTCAAGGACAGCTTCTCGGAGCCAGGTATCTCTCTGCTCCTCTATTTCTTGCATAATGGGCTCCGGTACATATGGGAATTCATAGCCATGGGATTGCCGGTACCTTGCTATTATGGCCCTGTCTGCCCTACTCAGCTTCGTTAGCTTCCTGTCCCCAGCCTTGCCTGGCAGTACCCAGAACTGTGGCTCCTCAGGGGCAACATCATCATACAATAGAGATGAGCCTTGGGGAATAATTATGTTCCGCTCAATCTCTCGGTACCTATTGTCTAGTTCATCGGCAACCTCCTGGGGAGAAAAGGTGCCTACAGCCCACAAATGATCTACTATGCTGTTTTTGATAAGCACGAACCTGGTACGGTCCATACCTTCATGGTAACCTGTGAACAGCGGTGCCCACCACTTATCTTGGTGTTCGTATGATGGTACTACACTCATACCTGTATCAGACTCTGTTTGTGAGGACACACCTGATGTCGCGGCCTCAGTAGAGTGTGAGCCTTTGCGCCTACCTCGAATAACATTGGTGTAGGTCGTGGGATTCATCTTATGTACTACTGGACTCACGGGACACGCTTGGGCAGTAGTCTGGGACCCTCGGGCCCTACCTATAGGCACAGGATTAAATGCAACAGGGTTAGGTAAATGTACAACACTGAATAACGGTATCTCCCCATCAGACCCTTCATCACTCAATTCCCAATCCCTCCAATCAGTGGAATATTTGGGCGTCTTTCCCAGCTTACTCCCACTAGGGCCCGGTGGCATGACACGGGGCAGGGGCAGTGGCCGGGGCAATGGCGCTAGGGGTGTTGACCATGGGCTCAGCAATGTCCTGCAAAGTGTCTCTGAGTCGGGCAATGCCACGACCGGTAGGCAGCACCTTCTTACTTGCCCCTTTTGCCGCACTGCGGGCTCCTCTCTTGCTACCTGGGCCTTGAACTCCTCGAATTCAGCCTCCAATCCTGCTCTCCTCAGGGAAGAAAGCAAAGCTTCCGGGCCTCTGTGCCAGTCGGACCCGGAAGTGACGTCATCACTGGTGGCCGCGGAATCTCCATCCGCTCCGTGGTCTTGCACCGGAACTGCGTCGAGGACCGGAATGGGCGGTGGTTGACTATCCGGATCACGGACGGGCAGGTAGGCCGCAAGCCTTTCTCTCTCTTCAGGTTCCGTCTTCGCCTGGCGGGAGTAAGGGGGTGGGGGTGTCTCCTTACCGCTCCGCTGCCGGCTGATGCTCGTTGGTTCCTCCGGAGCCGTCTCGGATCCCATCTCTGCCGCACTGGGAGTTGCCATGGCCATGGGACTTCTACGCGGCGCAGGCCGCACCAGCGCTCGCCGTCGGGGGGTCTCCGGACTCGTCTGCTCCATCTCCGAGGTAAGTGGAACTGTCTCTTTCTTACAGCTGGGGTGGTTCGCCGGTAGGCGCATCGCCACCGAAGATAGGCTGTCTCCTTCCTCTGGCGAGGACTGCAATAGTTCCTCCACATGGGAATCACCTCGAGTCCTTGCAGCACCACCAGTGGGTCGTGGTACGAAACGGGCCCGCTCCGGTACCTCCACTGCGGTCACACTCTCCGCCGGGACATCTCGTGTTGGCTGGGCCTCAGTCCCTACCTCAGGGGTGACATACGGGACCAGGACAGCCTTCTCCTCCGCCTCTGCCACCTAGATCATGGTTGCTGGAGAGGCACCCCGCGGGGTCTTAATCATAGGCCATGGCTCAACGGGCCATAAGTAGAATGTGCCACATTGAGGGCATCGTGCTGTCGTGCTCGGGGCCACTCCGGGTGTCCTGCAGTGTACACACAGGCACCAGAGATACTCTTGGCCATCAACCTCCACAACCAAGAAGCCTCCTGGAAACTGATAGGTGGTCACACTCAGATCAGCCATCTTTTGCGCGGGGTTTGAGTAGTTCAGCTCGCTCTTAGCTCCTTCTCCTTCAACTATCCAGCAGAAGTGAAGTTCCTCGCTCTCACTTCCTGTCCCTCCTTTCGCTGGAGAGGACGACTCTGATTGGTTCTCTGTGTGCCCCCTCCCTCTGGTGGAAACAAGTGGAGGGGCACTCTCTCGCTCTGCGTGACGTGGCTTCGTGTGTCGGCCAGTCACTGCACAGGTGGGCATGGCTTCGGCTTTCGCGCCGCTCCACTCCTTTTGCTGGGGATTTGGGTTTGGCGCCAAACCCCTGCACATCTCTTGCCACATTTCTCTCACAGCCTGTTTGTACGCAGCACGTGCGTGATCTAGGCTCGGCAGGAACCGCCATTTTGGATCGGCTGCAACCCGCGTTGCAGTGAATGACGCTGCTGTCACCATTTTAACCTCCTCCATGCCCTGCAGAGCACATGTATCTCTCGCCGCCATCTTTAAAGAGCCCTCTAAGCCCACAATAGCGCTATTTTCAGTTTCTACTGTGCAACATGTTCCTAGACACTGACTGTTCTCTCTGGAGCTCTAACCCAGGGGTGAGCAAACTTTTTATGCCGAGCCCCCCTTTTCATCCATAAAATTTCTCGGGCCCCCCCTGCCTGATGTAATCAAAATCACATTGAAAAAACCCCCCAAAAAACCCTTTATTAAACGGTATACAATATAAATCCAAATATGTCTAAATACTTACATATTTCTACATCTCGCGCTTGCAAAATTAGGCTGTGTCCACGCTGCCGCTGAGAGCGGTGACATCACCAACTCTCCAAGCATGAGCACAGGGTGTCCTGCATAATTTTGCAAGCGTGGATCGGGGCTATTTTTGTGTGTGTTTGTGTGTGGCTGCGTGTGTGCATTGACTGCTGCTGAGCGCACTTCAAAGTCAATTTTGTTTGTCTCCCCAAGCGCCAAGCTTGGGAGAGCGTACGTGCACAAAGGCAATACTTTTGCGGGGCATTCATCCACCTCTTTGCTACCTCCCTTCCCTCTCCCCCCCCCCCCCTTTTTTTTCCTTCCCCTCCCTGCTCTTTGTCTTGCTATCCCCATTGTCATTCACCCTCCTACCTACAGTATTATTATTTTTTTTCCGTTTTCAATGTTGTGTTTTCACTTATTTTTTACATTATTTCTGTCCATTCATAGTATGATTGATATATTGGCAGCCTACCCTTTCACTTGCAGATTATCGCAGTGAAGCAGGTTGCCAGCGGAGGAGAGCAGGAACACAGCGCTATTGCAGGGCAGACACCGGGAGGGGCGTTTGACTTCACCGTGCTCGGGCGTGCTCTTCCCCGTATCTCTGAAGCCCCTGCGTGTGTGCGCATACACCATCACGTGGCCGCCACCTGCACTAACCTGTTCAGCCACCCGCACACATCTTCGGCTGCCCGCCCGTGCACATCTTCTTGGCCGCCCCTCGCGCACAGCTTTTTCGTCCTCCCGCACACAGCGTCTGCCGGCCCGCGCACCCAGTTTTCGCCGCACGCCGCCTGCGCCCCCCTAAATAATCTTGCGCCTCATTGCCCCCCCACAGTCTGCACTATGTCCAGTCTTCTTCTTTAAGGTCTCTTGGAGTCTATATGATGTTAAGACTGATTTCCTGACTATCGTGTGATATCCATACTATGGAAAGATACCTTTACGTGCCTTTAATCCTCTCACACTTGTGAGTACATCTACAATAGATCAGGTGCCTTTAATCCTCTCACACTTGTGAGTACATCTACAATAGATCAGCCAATTTACTTTAAATTTGTCACATCAATATTGCACAATATATATATTTTTTATTCCACATATCCCTGCGCTTCCCGGAGAATCATCCTGACTTCTGCCATGTGCAGAGCGTTCTGCTGCTCCTTTCTTATTCTCAGCACTCCTAAAGAACATTTGAGGAACATCTCCTTTCCGCCTGCAGTTGCTCTTTGAGATCTCTGATCTCTTGCACAAGTTTCTCTTTGTCTGCTCCAACCTTTAGAGCTTCCTCATCTGTTCATTACAGCTGTAGCTGAAGACCTTCAACTTTATTGATTTTGCACTTCTCCAGCTCTGCAATTTTAATGTCTTTTTCTTTTTAGCAGCATATTTGCAGTTTCTAGTTGTTGGTTCAGCTGTCAGATTTCCTCTTTTGCTTGCTCATTCATGTCTTGATCCGTATGTACATCCGTCCCAAAAGCTTTGATTCAATTGGGATGCTTTGGGCCACTTGCTATGCAATCAAGTAGTTGTGTAACTTTTGTAATTAATTTAAAATTTGAAGACTTGGTTCCCTTGTGTCCCATGATTCAGAGGAATTGGTTAGCTCCTTCTGGTGCAATCTCAATTTCAATTTATGTTTTGCCTTGTTTAAATGAAAATCCTTCATAAAGCATCTTTCTGTTCAGTTATAAGGATGGTTTTGTTAGACAGACTCATCTCTACTGCCTGTGGATCCTTCTTTGCTAAGGTTGAATGCAGGTTATTAATTTCACTGTGTTGCCAGCAATCTCTATTCTTTTCTCTGACTCACTTGCTGTTTTTCCTCTGCTGATTCACATTGTCAGTCAAGTCCCACACTTCATCCTGGTGATGGAGCTTTAGTTGTTTTATCTCCTCTTGGAATTGCTGTGTATCACATCCATACTGTTGCAGAGTGTTGGATTCAGATGCCTACCACACACCAAGTCCATGGAACTATGCTCCATTCTTTTTGCTGTGACAAAGCTTTTTCCAATGAGGGTCAAGTGGTTTGGCAGTTTTCTGGCCCTTTGATTTATATTCAACATGCACATAGAGACAGAAAAATTATTCAGGGCTTTTCTCTCTGTTAACACATCTCCAAGTCTTGCCTGTTGTAATGTGTGTGACAAACGCTTTATTCTCAATCACAAGCACCTCCTCCATGGCACACTCTGGGTTACACCTCTTCCATCTTCCCCACTGCTGGTCATACAGGTTCGGCCTCTCTTGCAAACCTTTCTGGATCTGTCTATGGGCTATACTGTCTCTGGCACAGTCACAGGATCCACTTTCTGTAGCCTCACACACTTGCACATCTGGATCCCACCTCCTTAATAAATAACAAATCATACAAAACATAGCTTAGTCTTGGTGCCCTTACTGAGCTCTTGCTGCTGGTCTACTTTACCAGCCTAAATCTAAAATGACATTAATTCCCTCACTAGGTCCAGCTAAGCCTGGTCTTTGAAACCACCTGCAAAGTCTTCCCCAGCTTACTGCTGCAGTGTCTGCACAGAGATAAGTTCTCTGAGCACAGGAATCTTTACAAACAGGGCTTTTTCTCCTTACTCTATGAGCTGCAGGGAACATCTCCCTCCCACCATACTCCGTTAAGATCTGCTTGCTCTTGTTCCCTTTTAAAGGCACTTGATTGCAGAACCCAGTTTTGATACTTGGCTGCATAGAAATTTGGCCTGGCTTCCCACATCCTGATTTGAAATAGTAATTTTTAATCGCAAACTGGTATCCTTCTAACCGGTTCTCTGCCACAGTGGACACATTTTTTTTTATATGTTGTGGCTCTAAAGTTTTCATCTTAGCAGTTACGGTTTAGCAAAGTTTTTTGACAAATATTAAATATAGCATTTATTACATTGAGAACGTTTGATGTGTTTTCAGTCAATATGTTTAATATTCTTAAACATGAATTCTTAAATTCTAATATGTAACCCAATATAATATTTGCAACCTAGTGTATTCTGTAACATGTACAAATAAGATATTCAATGAAAATGTGTCTTTTAAATGGCAGTGATATTTAAATATTGTAAATCCATTTAAAGGCTTCATGATTGAACACATTTTAAGGAGTATGGAGTAAAAGATCTACTATGTATGAGCAAATGAGGTTAATGTAGCTATAGTTATGAGTAGTTTCCTTCTCCCACACTCCGCGCTCTGATGGCAGGGGTGGAGGCGTGGGGCTCCTGCTCTCCTCTCTCTGCTGTTACCGAACCCTTCCTATTCCCCCCTCTCTTGCTTTTCCCTCCTTTAAGGCTCACACAGTCCAGATCTTTCTCTTCTCAGACTCCCCGTTCTTCTCATTGGGGACTTCAACTGCCACATTGATGATCCCTCTCTTCCTTGGGCCTCCCGCTTTCTTTCTCTAGCCTCTTCTTTTGGCCTTCAACAGTGGACTGCAGCCAGCACCCACAAGGATGGCCACTATCTAGATCTGGTTTTCACTAAAAACTTTTCTCTCACTGATTTCTCCATTTCTCCTTTTCCTCTCTCTGACCATCACCTCATCTCATTTTCTCTCTCTCGCTTCTCCCCCTCTCCATCTTCATTTAGCCCTTGTTTTTGCAGAAACCTGCGCTCTATTAACCTACCAGCTTTTGATTCCACTTTATGATCCTCCCTCTCCTCCCTCAGTTCGCAGACTTCCTTCACTAAAAATGTATGCTGTCCTGTTTCAACTCTGCCCTCTCTCAGGCTAAACAAAACTACTTTTCATCACCAATCAACACGCACAAGTCTAACCCACTCCGACTCTTTTCTGTCTTTGACTCTACTCAGACCACCCTCGGCTGCCTCCTCTTCTTCCGCCATCTCACCTCAGGACTTTGCTGACTATTTGAAGGAAAAGGTGGAATCCATACATCAGAACATCCCATCTGTTGCCTCCTCCCATTCCACACCGCTTCCTAACTCTCCTCCTGCCTTCCTTCACTCTTTTTTTGCTGTCTCGGAGGAGGATGTGTCACTGCTGATCTTCTCTTCTCCCTCTACCACCTGCTCTCTTGATCCCATTCCCTCCATCTCCTAAAACCTCTTGCTCCTTCTATAATCCCTACGCTCACACAGATTTTTAACTCTTCCCTCTACTCTGGTACCTTCCCCTCCTCCATCAAGCCTGCAACCATTATACCATTACTCAAAAATAGCAAGCTTGACCCTACCTGTCATTCTAACTATCGACCTATCTCCCTCCTGCCTTTTGCCTCCAAACTCCTTGAACGTCTTGTATTCTCTCGATTGCTACACTTTCTCAACACCTATTCTCTCCTAGACCCTCTATAATCTGGCTTCCGCACTGCTCACTCAACTGAAACAGCCCTCACTAAAATAACTTATGACCTCCATGCTGTCAAAGACAGAGGTAATTACACTCTGCTCATATTACTCGGCCTCTCTGCAGCATTTGACACCGTGGACCACCCTCTTCTCTGTCACATTCTCCATACTCTTGGTATTCAGAACAAAGCTCTATCCTGGATCTACCAGCCTTCCTGCCTCTCACCTGTCTCCCCTACAATCAATCCTAAACGCTGCTGCCAGAATCACTCTACTCTTTCCGAAATCTGTCTCAGCGTCTCCCCTGCTGAAATCACTCTCCTGGCTTCCTATCAAAACTCACATCTCGCACTCAATTCTCCTCCTCACTTTTAAAGCTTTACACTCTTCTGCTCCTACTTACATCTCAGCCCTAATTTCTCGCTATGCACCATCCCGACTCTTGCGTTCTGCTCAAGGATGTCTTCTCTCTACCCCCTTTGTATCTAAAGCCCTCTCCCGCCTTAAACCTTTCTCTCTTTCTGCCCCGCACCTCTGGAATGCCCTTCCCCTCAATAGCCGACTAGCACCTTCTCTATCCACCTTTAAGACCCACCTTAAGGCACACTTGCTTAAAGAAGAATATGAGTAACACCGTGGATAATACTATACACAATACATAAATCTTGCCCCCCTGCAGACGCACTTACCTGAATGCCCTCCTACTGTCTCTGTAAGTTCTCCCCACCAATTAGATTGTAAGCTCCCCGGAGCAGGGACTCCTCTTCCGAAATGTTACTTTTATGTCTGAAGCACTTATTCCCATGATCTGTTATTTGTATTATTTGTTATTTATATGATTGTCACGTGGATTACTAATGTGAAGCGCTATGTACACTAATGGTGCTATATTAATAAAGACATACATTGTATTGTATGTCTTTATTTATATAGCGCCATAAGTGTACTCAGCGCTTCACAAAGAATACAGTACAGGGAATTATAATAATACAATAAGTGCAGCAAAATCAGACAATAGGAAAGTAAATCCCTGTCCCGAAGAGCTTACAATCTAAGGTTTGAGGGGAATTTACAGAGAACAGGTGAGGGAATAAGTACTGTAGATGGCTGTGCTTGGCCATAATGGGCGGTAGGAGTAACTGTGGGTGTGGGACAATATCAATGAGTGCAGGCTAATGGGATTCTTGATTTGTGGGGTAAGTTTTAAGGTTAGTCAGTATTAAATGAAAAGGTTGACACCATTTGCATGGGAGGAGATGGCAGTGAGGCATGAATGAGAGCAAGTGTGTATGTCTGGCTACAGGGAGATCCCCAGAAGCAGGAAGGAGTAGATAAAGGGTGTGAATAGAGGATGTGTGGGTTTTTTTTATTGAGGGGTAAAGATGTTGTTGGGAGAGAGGTGTATAAATAATGGCGCAGTGGGGAGTGGGGAAGTTGGACATACATAACATACATACATACTTAAGTGCCAACGATTATTCTAAAACAAACCTGGGGCAATCTCCAAAAAGACCCAGGTACATGCTGGGTACATGCTGTGTATATTCTGGGTACATGTTGCAACATTTCACACATTTCTGCAGACAGGCTATTGGCCCATCGGATTAACAGCGGGGGTCCCTGGCAGTCCCATTTAAACTGAATGGGACTGCCAGGAACCCCTTCTGTGTTAATCCGATGGGCCATTAGCCTCTGCAGAAATGTCACTGAAATGTACCCAGCATGTACCTGGCTAGTTTAAGGCAAGTGTTAGAATACTCGTTGGCTCGTCTGTACATACATACGCCATTATTATGGAATGAATATCCTCTGAATTTAGTGGGAAATTGAGAAGTTATGGGAAGGATTAAATATAGTTTAAACAGTTATACCATGAATGAAAACTTTAAGCTTTTCTCTGAATGTTATGAATGCATTTAATATACACCAGGTGTTACTGTCAAGTCGTTGGCAAATAAATCTGTAATCCTAACTAATATGTATAATACAGAATGGGTTGTATTGAATCACATTAAAACACAATATGTTTCACTCACATTTTAGACATGCAACACAGGCATTGTATGTTGGTCTTTAGGTGATGTTCCTCGGTGGTTACAGGTATCCTGATGCTTCTGGATACCTCCGGAAGCAAACGCCGGGAGGGTGAGCCGGAGGTCCCTGGCATCTTCCAGATGGGGAGAAGACAGTGCACGCATCAGAATACCTGTGACCACCGAGGAACATCACCTAAAGACCCCCATATAATGCTTGTGTTGCATGTCTAATATGTGAGTGCAACATATTGTGTTTTTATCTGATTCAATACAAACCAGTCTGTCTACACTATTGGATCATTATTTATCTTTTCATGTGATTGCTGGAGGAGAAAATTACCTTACTCTGAAGACATACATAAAAGAAGACTCAAAGCAGTATATTTTATAATTGTAATCACTTTGAATACACATTTACTGTGCACATATTGTCAATTGCACCTTAATACACTATTATTGCACTTTATATTAGCTCTTTAATTGCACATATACTCACTCTAAATAGTGCTCCCCTGATTCTCTTCGTATACCTTTTGAGAATGTACAAGTGAGTTCTATTTTGGTTTAAGAGCAGCCATTTACCTACTGTATTTTATCACTAGCGCTGGGGTATTTTTTTACTTAACATCTATACCATTAGAGACTGTTGTAGCATGGGCAGGGTTAAAAGAAAACCCTACTGTAAAAGTACAGAGACAAAAGTATCATACATATATTTATAAAGCCATACCTATATTAAAGAAGCAAAACGTGAAAAATCCTACACTGTATGTTTTATTTTTAAATAAATAAATTCTGTAATTTTAAATAAATGTCTGAATATTTTTGTAACTCCTAATGCCATTTGTAATGATTTTTTTTAAATGTACCTCTCATCCTTTGGTTACTACAGCAACCATTTAGAAAGTCATATCCATTTCCTCTTTGGAAACAGGATCTCATACAACCTTTTTTAGCTTTGCCCTTTGGCAACAAAGTATCATACACAGATCTGTTTCTGTGTTCCGAACAGCAGACTGTCTATTACTCTGAAAGTTGTAACAATAATGTATTATACTTAGTAGTATAATGTTACATATCAGCTTCAGCATTTCACAGACTGCAGCATAAAGATAGAAGGCGGTAATTTCGTTAGGCAAACAATCAGGACTTTTACAGATTTATAACAGGAGCACCAAATGATTAGTTAACATTGTCACATGCTTTACAAGTGTAACGGGTATTCCCCGACCCCCAATCGCAGATAGAGTGCATGTGAGGGGGAACCTATATGTTACAAGGTGTGGTGCAATATACCTGCTAGGCTCACAGGAGGTCTGAGCCTCCGCCAGTGAGAGCCTGGGGTGAATCCTCTGGAATAATCTTAGTTACAGTGCCTCCACCTGTGTAGGATTCTAGGAGTGTAGAATGTTCCGTACACAGGACCCACATACACAGTAAGCACATACACCGAAGTATATATATATAAGAACAGTTTACTGTATAGGAAACAATACATAACACAACATACATCAACAATATGACATTGACAGTGTCCCTCTATGACACTCATAGGCACAACTACCCGTCTTCTCAGTGCCTTAACCCCCACACCTTATTCCTCCCCCAACACCGTGTACCCAGAGTCCCACGAGTCCACTAAGAGACCCAGAACCTATAGGCGGGATCAGCGCCTGATGTACCGGTTTGGTTGGTGCACTTAATACGATACCTGCCCGGGCATACGTCCACGCCCGGGTGTAAAGATCTTCACAAAGGGTCGGACGCAGGAACAGGAATCCGCCTCCGCGGTGGGTGGCTCCCGCATGGAGTGATTCACCTTTATAATGTCACTTATCTCTGCTAACGCAGAGGAAGTTATACCTTCACGCAATTCACCTTCACAGCAATTTACCTTCACAGCAATTCACCTTCACAGCAATGGCCAGGATAGTTATGTTTCCTGGCTGGACCCTCACTTGTCTAGGTTCTACAGGACCCTGTCCCTGTCCCTGCAGTAACCACAAGCTGAGGTGAGTAGGGCCTTAGCTGGGGCCTAAGGGGAGACTTCTGGCCTACAGCAGGAGGCTACTTTCCTCCCTGCACAAACACACCCTCCCCTCTCTGTGTCCCAGCTCCTACTTGACACTCTCACACTCGTGCTCCACTGTCAGCTTCCTGACTCCAGCACGCAATATTGTATCTCCTTTGCTGCAGGAGAATATGTAAACCCTATTGGTTTCAATGCAGCAGGTGATAGGGTTGAAAGGGCAGTCCCCAGAGTCTGCTGGGAGTTGTAGTCCCTTAGGGGCCACTTTAACATAGGGCCACCTGCGCTATGGGTACTGCGCACGCGAGACAATATATTGGCCGCCGCTAGTTCTCCCTGCGCCTACGCGAACTCTGGGAAGCCCTGCACTTCTGTAATGGCCGCTGGCCACCTTCTGCACCTGTGCAATCCTGCGCCGATCGCAAGATGACCGCCTTGATGCTTCTGCACAGGCATGAGCCTTTGCACATGCGCAAACACAATAAACATGGCGGCACCCTGTAGTGGATGTTGCCGGGAGCCCCCGGCAACGCACTTGCCCCTACCATTCCTTGCACATAGCGTGGAGGTCCCTGCAACAGAACGCAAGGAAGGGGGACCAAGAGGGACCCTGCTACACAAGTGAAAACAAGAAACAAATAGAGAGGGGAAAAAAGTAACATTGTTGCTTTAACTGAGCAAACAAACAAGTGATAACCTACTACAAGCGCTAACCTACACTTAAAGTATAAAGTATATGAGAATAAATGTGATTATAAACCATACAGTGAATGGTGATAATTAAAGCAGCCTATGGGAACTACAAATTACAAATCATTCCAAATCTGATATATAATATACAAACACAAAATATGAGTCCCCGGCGCTAATGTGAACAGTCCAAGATACCGTGATCCAATAAAGACAGTCTGAGATACAGGACTTCTCTGAATGGGTTGATGGACTGGTAGATAAAAGTTCCAGATGGGGAATGGTGTCCTTAGGGAGAAATCCTCACTGGTTCTGAAATAACAGAAACACAAAGGCACACCAATTGCGCAGTATGTCACATCCACAATCCCTATCTAAAAACTACAAAAAAACCCTACTCACAAGGTGTTATCTTGTTAGTACATGGGAGAGAATCTGTACTTGCATCCCATCTGTACACGATTTTCCATGGACCCCACGTGGTCTGGCTTGTTTCTCCTTCCCTCAGTTGGCGTTGGACTCACAGATGTATCCGGTGCAGCGCCACCATGGGTAAGGAAATGGGGAATAATACACAATAGTGTAGTACGTAACACACTTTTAATAAAACAATAAAAACACAGATTCCACACACTTACAATGTATGTGGGTGAGTGACAAGACTCACGGATGCCGTCCGCAACTTGAAAGCAACCAGTCAGCAGCAGAGAGACTCACTGAACGCAACACCCGCTGCCAGTGAATCGGGTGACGTCAGCGATGCAGGAAACTCTCTCGCAATTGGTGGGCCTTTGTGTTTCTGTTATTTCAGAACCAGTGAGGATTTCTCCCTAAGGACACAATTCCCCATCTGGAACTTTTATCTACCAGTCCATCAACCCATTCAGAGAAGTCCTGTATCTCAGACTGTCTTTATTGGATCACGGTATCTTGGACTGTTCACATTAGCGCCGGGGACTCTTATTTTGTGTTTGTGTATTGCTGCTTTAACTGCTTAAGAACCAGAGGGATAATTACTCAATCATATCCTAATTTAAATGTCACTCATAACAAATCTTATTCAGGCAGTTTTGGGTGATACTGTACATCTGTTATCCCGTGATAATGAACTGGGAAAGTGTTTAATGAATATTGACTGATATCAATTAGTAAGACATATGATTTAAGTTTCTGGGTCTTTCTGCTCTTTAAAGGCTGGATCCACAGAAGGCCTCTAATATTTTAACATTTCGTTATCTCAATTTGAGGCATCCATATTCGTAACGCACATCCCCAAGGGTGTTTAGCGCTACGATATCCTGGCATTTTCCTTAAAAATAAAGGATAAATACATTTTTATGGACGTTAGGCTTGCTCATATGCAAATCATATGGTAGAGCAGTTTAGCTAATAACGGAGATCCTCAGTTTTCCATTAATGTTAGCACATGATATTATTATTATTATTATTATTATTATTATTATTATGATACAAAGATGTTTATTATGGATCATATACATGTCTTAAAACCTTATATAGTTTATGATGTGTAACAGTGATTAAAGTTATATGTTTCTGGGAACTAATATGGTATATAATGTAATTATGACTGTATAAAGTATGGGTATACAATAATGTATATCCATACATCCCTCAACAATATAAATGAATATTTCACTTTTATTACTGATTAAAATAAATGAAGGATGTCCTTGATTCATTTATTTTAATTGTACATTAATAAAAAAATTATATATTAATATTGTTGAGGCATTTATGGATATACATTATTGTACAACCATACTTTATATAGTCAATATTACATTATATACCATATAATTAAGTGAAGAGTTGATAAATGTGAAAACAATAAATTTCTCAATATTATAACAAGACTTGCATTAACTTGTGTTAATGCATATGAAAATCTGTTAATAGCGCTGCCTTAGTAACACACCTTAAGGTGTGACCAACACTCATGTACAGTGAGACATGAAAATGATTGTTAATAGGGTTACCACTTTGGTGAACAGACGTTATTTTTGCATCTCATTAGCTTTGAGGATGCCCGTTAATAATAAGAAAAATTACTTCTGTTCCCTATTTCACGTTGCGTTATTCGGTAAAAAATGAATGACCTTCTGAGGATCTATCTCTGATAGTTCATTAAACTCACATAAAACAATGGTAAGATTCCACTTTTCAATTATGAATATAGAAAAGTGAAAATTCAAATAAGAGGGACATTACAGTATTTTCATTTTCATTGTAAGCAGTCTGAATGAAAAATTCCCTTTTTATTAGTATACAGTACACAGGGGTAGATCCTTAGAAGTGTATTACATTTTTGGTGTTATGTTATCGCCATTTTACGTACCATTATCCGTAAAGTGTATCCCCAAAAGGGGCTTAGGGTTACGATGTCATCGCATTCAACGGAAAAATAGCGGATCGATTCATTTTAACAGCGTTTTGCTTACTCATAGGCAAAACATATGATAATGAGCAGTTTACCAAACAAAGGAGATCCTCAGACCTCCGTTCATATTCAAGCATGATAATAATGGTATGATGTTTATGACCTTCCAACATCCTATATTCCTACATCCAGACCCTGATTATCATAGATATTTTTTTTCTGAGAATGGTCTAAAAGCAATTGAATGAATATAGGACCTTTTAATTTCCAAAAACTTTCATGTGTCATACAAAGATAAATATTAGGGATCATATAGATGTCTGAAACATATCATCTGGATTGTGGTTTTTAGTGATTAAAGTGATATATTTGTGTGAACTAAAATGATATATACTGTAATAATGACTATATAAAGTATGACGTACAATAATGTATATCCATACATACAGTACCTCAACAATATTCATTCATATTTTATTACTCCATTACCAATTTCCGTAACGCACATTATTCACTCAAAAACAACGAACTTCTGTTGATCTACCACATAGTTTTTAGGATATCACTACACAACAAAACCTTATAGATTCTTATAGTATGTTTGCTTGCTGAGCTGTACTAAGTGGATTATATTCTATTTTTCTCTAATTAGTCTGTTCCTCTTACTCTACATAGTGTCTATTGTTAAATATTTTTAAAATTGTTTGAAATACAGACCTTTATGAATAGAAGAAAAAATTAGCGCAGAAAGCACTATACTGTAAATTCTAATATATGTTACATTTAATAATCAAGTGACATAGATATGTGAGAATAAATTAATGCGGGGAACAAAATATCCCTAATTTGCCTCAACTCCTCTGACAGAAATAGTACAAATAACAGAGCGCAAAAAGTCATAGTGAATAATATGTGCAGCACAATACCAGGGAAATTAATGTGTTAAATACAGATACACAGATAGTGCCCAAAACAGTGAATAAGGACCTACTCGCACTAGGTGGGTAGGATTCAAACAATAAAGAAATCCTTAACAGTAGCTTGGTAATGGATGTTCAATGATCATGATAATACATAAAAAGATAAAATGCAAGAGAGAAGGACATAGTGTGATACTATATTGAATTAAAATGCACAAGGCTGTACAGGTTACACTCACAATTAGTCCTCAGGAAAAGTGCAGATTGGCCACAAAGGGTCTCACAGAAATCTGACCGCTCCAGTCCTCTCAGTGCATGGGATGTACGAGTCCTACATTTCAACATGTGATGTAACTTCCAGTCGTGACGTCAGTGCAACACTCAGGTTTCAGTCTTGTCCACCTACTTTAAGAGACTGCAGAGACTCCCGACCGGAAGTGACATCACTCGATGAAATGGAGGACTTGTGCATCCACAGCACTGAGTGGAGGACTGGATTGGTCAGCTTTTTCTGAGATGCTTTGTGGTCTATCTGCACTTTGTCTGTGGACTATTTGTGAGTGTAACCTGTACAGCCTTGTGTATTTTAATTCAGTACAGAATCACACTATACCCTTCACTTTTGCATTTTGTCTTGTCATGTATTCATCATTATAATCATTGCACATCCATTACCAAGCTGCTATTAAGGATTCATTTATCGTTTGAATCCTACCCACCTAATGTGAGTAGATCCTCATTCACTTTTTTGAGCACCATTTGTGTTTAGCACATTCATTTCACTGGTATTTTGCTGCACATACACGTATTATTCACTATGCCTGTTTGCGCTCTGTCATTTGTTCAATAGAGACCTTAATCTCCATATAGCCTTTTATATGGTCCTGTGCTATGCAACAATGCAATCCTCATAAAATTGTTAAATTTCTATAAAATTGTCTTCAACAAATATATCAGGCAGGCTTATAGATAGCTATTAATGACCTCTATGTGTTATTTTAATAACAATTGTATGTTTTGTTTTTTTAACAGAGCAAGAAGAGTGCATTAATTGCACAGATGAATGCAGAGTACTTGGTCATTCAGACAGATGTTGGATGCCACAGTTCCCTGCAGCTAACCAGGTTGAAAATGCAGATTATCGCACAAATCTCTTTGTTCCAACTGTTGAAGCTAATGTTGAGACTGAGACTTATGAAACTGTGAATCCCACTGGAAAAAAGACATTTTGTACATTTGGAAAAGACAAAAGAGAGCACACCATTCTCATTGCCAATGTTAAACCATATTTAAAAGCCAAGCGTGCCCTGAGTCCTTTACTTCAAGAAGGTCCCTCTGCATCAAACAGTCCTACCAAGACGTGCATTGAGCCTTGCGCCTCAACTAAGGGACCATTCAATGGTTGTGAAGTAAAATCAGGAATCTTGGCAGAAACAACCAATCAATACCTGCCTACTGATGGTCAGTACCTATCGCCTAGTAAACAGACAAAAGACCCACAGTACATTGCATCAGATCCAATGGCTCGCGTATTTGCAGATGTGCATTCTAGAGTGAGCCGAGGCTCAAGTGAGATGGACGCTGTTCTGGAGCAATTGGAGCATTCAAATCGTGATTTGGGCCGTGAATCAGTAGATGCAGAAGAAGTAGTGAGAGAAATTGATAAGCTTTTACAAGACTGTCGAGGAAGTGACCCTGTGGCTGTGAGAAAGTAAATAGCCAAAGAGGCTATTATGTATGCCTTTTCCCAGCAAAACACAGTTTCTTCCTGGATACAGCACATTTGCAGGGAAGAAGAAAGAGTGATGCTGCTTTGTGGCTGTTAGTGAACATTTGAAGTGCCCCAAAAATCTTTTCACTGATATTTCTTTTTCTCAGATTACACTGGCTTTGTTTTGATAAACAAAAATACATTTGGACATAGTGTCAAGGAAAACACAAGATATAATGATATTTTGACAATCTTTCAAAAAACGAGGGAACAGAACTGGAACTAATTCTGGAATTGTGCAACTTATTAATGTTGTTGATGCTGACTTCTCTGCTTGCTGGAGTAAAACAACCCAGTAATTAACAGGGTTCACCAAGTTATGTGTGGATTTTAAGAAAGCATCACAGGCTTCTTAATTAAAGTCCTAAATAATTTTGCTGTAGTCCTAGCTGCACCAAACATCAACACCCATTTGTGGTAAACATTTCTATATAGATGAACAACATTCCAAAACATTTTCAATAAAACATGTCTGTCATTTAGTACATTTTCATGCCACACATAGTTATATATAAGATTATATAGTCCATTGTGTCCTGCACATGCCATAAGCTAATTCACTTTAAGTAAAATGAAAAGTATTGCCTAATAAGGATTTTAGTGTCCCACAAAAATATATATACAGATATTTACATATAAAGAGAATTATGTTTTTAAACCATTTATAATGTGGTTCTTAAAGATATTTGCCATTTAAAGGTGAAATAGATAATAACCTCATTAATATCTTTTCTATTGCTTTGTGGACACTAAAATGGCTCAGGAAAGGGAAAATGTCCGAAACATTTTAACAAAAAAATCACACTACCATTTAAATGTGCAAGTGTAAGAAGATTTAAATGTGTTTACATCAAATTACATATTTTTATTATTTTTTTTTGCAATTTTAGTGCATATGAGCCAAATTGTTGAGTGTATAAGAGCTATATTGTGTATTTTATTAAATGAATATATAGTTGTGTTGCAAAAAATATTTGGGCTTATATTGTAAATGGCAAGTGTTGCCTCAGTAGCTGTCAAACTCTATGAGTTTTGTTTTTTCCTGCTTCCTTTTCCCTGTGGAGTATGGGAAGCAGTGCCTCAGCGCGATGTCTCTTGTTAAATGTATGGTCTACAAATTACAGTAGTACATAATCTGTTCAAAATGTGTTTGAGTAAACTGATGGAGCAAAATGAACAAGAAACAAATAAATCCTCCAGCCATGACATTGTGGAAGGCCTGTCGTGAAGCCCATATTAGAAAACAAAAAGTGAATTAAAAAGCTTTAGCAACTATTTTTCCTAACAGACGCACATTTTAATACAGTACATTCAAGGAAAATTCTTTGTTGGGTGATCAAAACATTTTTAATTACCAGATTGATGCACAATTCAGAAAGCATATTTACTAAATGGTGCTGTTCAACTAGAAAGTTAAACAGTCCAATGCTGAAAGACACTTTGTTGTCCACTATTCCATATGATCAAGGTATAGCACCTCTTGGTAAATGTGCCATAAGGATTTTATGTGTGGATATAAATATTTGTTTGGATTCCACTCAATATAAAATCATATTATTGTGTCCTTTTTAATAGGCGTAATTTGAAAAAGATTAAGTCAATTTATTACATCTTTATAAAATAAAATCAGACACAAAAATAGCTTTTTATAGAAACAAAATATGTACAAATAAATATGTTTAGATATATGAAATATATAATACATCACTACATTGGCAAGCACTGTACATTGTAACACTTGGGAGTTGGAAAAATAAGATGCTGATTTAGGCCAAGTTAAGACAAGAAATCTTGATGATTTACTTAAATTCTTGCAAGATAGGTTGAGGCTGACAGCCCCATGGCACTACTTCTAAAATGTCTTTCTAGCAATTAAAATGCACAGAAAATGTAATTAGGAGTCTCTGGTTTGGAATAATTTAACTTATTTCTTTAGGAAATATCTTCTGACAGCAATTCATTGTCAATTATGTAATGATGACGGCAATTAATTGTCAATTGTATTTCATTGTCATGGTACAAAGAGTACTACAGTATAACTTAGCAAGTATTTGTGCTCAAATGCTGCATTACTCTACATATTTTGGACAATTTATGTATCTAAATGTGTTGTTTCTGTGTTCTGCAATGTTACTTTCGCCAGGAGGATACAGCTTGATTTTGCTTAATAGCTGAAATTCCGCAGTAAAGTTGGATTCATTTCTTGCCTCTACATCATTGTCTTATTAGGCACCAATAGTCAGTGAAAACGGTTATGTTATAACATGTGTTCTGTTAACAATATGACATAAAGCAAGGGTGCTCAACTCCAGTCCTCATGACACCCCCAAAAGTCAGGTTTTAAGCATATGTCAGCTTAATGACCTGTTGAGGGGACATGAGAACTGGAGTTGACCACCCCGGTCATAAAACATATTTTGTCACTAAATATGATGTATCGAGTGCAATTGATTACACATTTTAAAATATACACAAAATACTATGTGTACAGTAAGCCTTTGCTGGGATTAAAAAGTATGTCTACGCCTGTCATCAATTTACTGGCTATTTAACACTCAAATACTTAATGGTGATCAATTACTAGACAAAGGAAATGTCATGTTTACAACTCATTTTTGTATTTTTTTAATGATTTTTCTTCTTTCATCTGACTGCAAACTAAACTGTAAGGTATTTTTAAAAACGTTTTGTGATTTGCATCAAATGGGTATAACACTGCTTTACTTAACTACTTCTATGGCAAAATGGGTAAAATAATTATATTAACGGAGTCATAAGTAAAGAAACTTTAAAACAAGTTTCAAGTAGAAAACAGTGAATTTGGTTCACTTACATCAGTGCTGTTGTGAATAAATCACTTTATCATCAGTCTATCAACCATTTTATATGTAGTCAAATGGAAAATGTCAGATGTATCATTTATATGTCATGTAGTTGAATTGATGTCTGGTTCTATATAAAATTGGAAAATTTTGTGTATTCCAATACATTTTATTGGACCCTACATATATGTTATCTTTTCTGTCAGGTAAAGAAACACACGTGCTTTTGCATAAATAGCATAACCCACTTGTAAGAGGGACAGTCCTATTAAGATAAAATAAAATATAACCAACATAATTGACTTCCTTACAGAAATAAATCATATTCTAAGCAAACATGTCAATCACGTGTTTCCCCCTCCTTATCGCCTACTCAGGAGAAAGTAGGGACACTGCCTTTACAAGGCCCTTCTTAACACATTGACACAAAAGGGAATGGCTAAAGAAACTGAAAAACCTATAAAATCCTACAGTAGATCATCATCTTTCAATAATAATGTTATTATTATGATATTGTTAGCTAATTACATTAAAAAATATTATAGTAATCTGATTTTTATTTAAAAAAAGAAGCACCAATCACTCAGATTCAACCTACAAAACATGCCACTTGTTTGTTTTCATCCTACAAGGGATTGCACATTTAAGAAGCAACAATTGTGTTTTAGATAACTCATGTACAGTATAACATAAACTACATCCATGTTTGAATTGGTCCAATGAAAGGAATGAAAATATACAAAAATATATATTGCATTTCAATACCATCAACACCATTGACACTTGTTTTTTTGCACACCGAGAAGTCAAAATAAACCTTTTTTTTCTACTGTCAAGCATACATCAACTACTAAAAAAAATATTTTTTAAGTGGATTTGATTTTTTTTTATAGATGTTAAAAGGGAATGTAGATATAATCAAAAGCACCAAGTGCAAGAGAAGGTCTAACATCAGGAGACTAACAGGAAAGCTAATTTTATCACATTCATTTGTTCTATTAGTGCCACTTGGTACAAGCAATGGATAATGTTAATTCAGAGCTTCATGAGTTTTAAGGTTTCAGTCAGAAATCGTGACTAAATGCAGGAGTAACATATTTGCGCGGATCAAAGGTTTTCTCTACTGAAAAAATTAAGTCATATGTTTTGAATAGTGGCTATTTTGTTTCAACAGCTGCAGATTGTTTTCGCCAATAGAAACCTGGATCAAAACATTCGTGGAAGGTTAACATCCTATTCTTCATATTTCTCATACACAAACATTTTACGCTTTAACTATTGATGATCAGATAGTATACATAAGAAAACGCCTCAATTAAAAAACAATTAATCAAAATAGTTACTGTATGTCTCAAGCCTACTATAAAGGTAGGCATTTTGGATTAACTAAGGTGTGCTGAGTGGTAAGACACCTTACAGTATGGTCCATTCATTTGAATGCATCACTTTCACTTATTTATTTGAATGCATTGCTTTGTAAACATGGCCCTTGTGCCTTGTAGCCAGGTACCGCATTAGTAAAATACCACTAGATATCAATGCAATATATACCATGGCAGAATAATGAGCATAGCAGAACATACCACTCATCAGAAAAACAGTGCAGTTTCTTTAGACTAACAAGTACATATGCTCTGCATACTGTAGATTGGGTATTAGGTATCTCAAAATCTAACTAATCTCTAATTTTTCCTTGCAATTTCCGGCTTTACTAGAGAACAAGTGTGTGTTGAGTAGCACTGTGCCTTTGGTGCCATTGTTTATATGTGTACCGTAAGTATGATACATTTCTAATATTGATCATTGTCATTAGAATATTCTATTAAATTTTACACAAAATATACTTTTCTACTCCTGCATACACGTAATTCACTTTTTGTTATGAATTTATTGGCTCATATATTTTCTGATTAAATGTACTGCTAGTCTTACAGTAAACTAACAACTTTATACATCTTTATAAAATATGCTACTGTATTTTGAAATTATGCAAAAGATGATACTGTAATGCTTCACATTTTTGTAGATTTTTTCAAATAAATTCTACCTAGTATGGTTATAAAGAGGTAGGAAAAAGCAAGATATTTAATTTAAAATTCACTTTAGTTTCTCATGGCAGCTTCCTGAGGTCAAGAAGTACAATTAATAATATTTGACATAATTATTTTTACACCACAAATTACTTTTCTAAATCAATTATGAGTTTTGGTTATCAAAAAAAGTTTATATGAAGCACATTTAAATTAATCCTTAAGCAGTTTCTTGACTTTCCTGGCCCCTGGGGTCCAGTGGTTGGGAACATACATCTATTAACCCATATCATCCCATAAGGCTCAGAGTTATGCCAAGCGGTGTACATTAAAAAGCAGCATACATTGTATGAATTATCTCAGCTGCTATTGTTTAATGGCTGTGTTCTATCTTGAAACATGGATTACAAATAAAAATCAATTACTAATTGTGATGTTTTTTTATTTTTGCAGTTCAAAAGGTCAATTAAATATTACATACAAGTATCATCATCATGAAAATCACTTTTTATTAGCAATACATGTATTTATTAGAAGTATGGTTGGAAAATACAATGCTGAAGCCACACTACTTCAACATAGGGGATACATATATTATTCTAAAGATGGGATTCTCTACGATTCTGATATGGAGTATTGGAGCTCAATCCTATGTTAACTGTCATTGGCTTATACAGCCTTTATTGCAGGATCAAAAAGATTTAAGGTAGCCTCACTCCAGAGGCTAATAAATAAATAAAAAAAGTACACTTGCCCCATTACCATTGAAATCCTCCATGATCTTCAGGATCAATTACCTCCAGGAACTAATTCAATTATATAATCCAATGAGCCCATGTGCAACCATAAAAACGCCTCCCAGAGTAATATTTTTTTTCTTATATAGTACTGACAGTGTATGCAGTGCTAAACATAGAATTTTTGCAGGCAAAAGGAGTCCCTGCCTTGTAGATCTTAAAATATAATGTTGGTGGTAGATTAAGTTAATTGTCCAAGATCACAAGGAGAGCTGTAAAGTCTTAAAAATCACAAACAAGGAAAGATTATCTTTTTTTCATATCAGACGCCCAGCATAGTGTCCTATCTTGGTTATTGACTGAGGTGTTAGGCAAGGGCACAGCTCATACTTAGGGCCTGTAAAAGAAAAGAAAATAGTTGCGCCAAACGTGTTTAAGTGAATTGTAATCTTCAGTCCCACACAAAGTGTTAACCTGCTGCCAGAGTTTCTTAGAGGTGATTCACAAACCTCTCTATGTAACAGTCTTAGAAAGCAGGGGATCCTCCGACGCTTGCTTCCACTTGTGACTCTGGGACACATGTAATGTAAATAGAAAGAGGGGACCACAATCAGGAGTAGTTAGAGTACAGTAGCAAGTATATAGATGTATATTAGGAACACACTTACATAGGGATAGGGGATCTTCCGTAGTGGTAGGGAGGACTTCTGGGTATTACCTCAAAATTAGGAAAGAGAAGGGAACATAGTATGACACTGTTTAATAAACAAACGATACTAAAAAGAGATTGGGAACTCACAAACGGCCAACAAATAATGGCATAGAGAAGAGGATAGATTCTGCTCCAGTTGGTTTGGTGTTGTTGCAAGAGGGTTGGTAAACGGCAGCGGTAGGTCTTCTGGTACACGTGCACAGACCGGATTTCCTCACGCTTTGTATTCTCCTTGTCACAGCTCTCGCCTTCTGCGCAAGCGCATGCGCTCTGGTCGTAGTGCTGTCCAAACTGGGATTGAGCTCTTTCTCCTCTGTACGGTGGCCTGTATTGTCCAAAGTTCATCAGATGCGTTTCGCAAATTAGCTTCCTCAGAATCCATCCTCTTCTCTATGCCATTATTTGTTGGCTGTTTGTGAGTTCCCAATCTCTTTTTAATATCGTTTGTTTATTAAACAGTGTTATACTATGTTCCATTCTCTTTTCTAATTTTGAGGTAATACCCAGAAGTCCTCCCTACCACTACAGAAGATCCCCTATCCCTATGTAAGTGTGTTCCTAATATACAACTATATACTTGCTACTGTACTCTAACTACTCCTGATTGTGGTCCCCTCTATCTATTTACATTACATGTGTCCCGGAGTCACAAGTGGAAGCAAGCGCCGGAGGATCCCCCCGCTTTCTAAGACCCATATATAGGGCCTGTCGCAGTCTAATAAAACATGGTAGGTGTTCACATGGTAAATCAATCAAATCAGATTGGTTGATTTACAATGGGGTAACCCCTCTTACCTGTGACATCATTTGTAAGAGCAGTTACCATGTGGCAAATAAATTTGCAGCAGCGCTGTTTTTTTGTGGTGAAGACTGGATTCTTTTTTAATATTGGTCAGTTGGGCTTTATATGTAATGGGCTATTGGATTATCTATTTTGATTAGTTCCTATGGGTTATTAACCCTAAAAACCTTGGAAGCCCTCAACATTGATTGGTTAGGTGGACTTTTTCCCATTAATCTCTTGAATGCCTATCTAGACTTTTCATGAGTACCTAGGTAGCCTCGCTGACAATAAAGGAGTTAATGACCCTCTGGCACAGGCAGCTTTAAAGAGTGTGGAGCAGGGCTTCTAGCATAGCTCATTCAGGTTCACTGCAGCATGAGCTAATCGGCCTCTGTCTGAAGAGGCTGACAAGAACAATATTGAGGAGAGAGAATTCATGGGAAAACACTTGCATGGACTAATTCTGAGTAAGGCTTAGACAGGGGCATAGCTATAGCCAGGGCAGCCCTGCAAAGCATTGGGCCCTGTGCTCTTAGTGGGCCAGCTCCGCCCCCCACCCCCTTTCAGCGGACCATATCTCTCTTCAGACAGGCGGTGGGAGATGGTATGAGGCAGCGGGCCCCTGGTTTAACAGAAGCTGGCAAAGGAACCAGCAGCTTTTACAGAGCAGGACAGCAGGGGAGATGCATGCTCTAGCAGCAGACACCGGAAGTAAGAAAGACTTTGAGGTCAGAGCACTAGAGCGTGCTCCTTCCTGCTGTCGTGCTTTGTAACAAATGCTGAATCCTCTGCTGGCTTCTGTTTAATGCCGAACAACCCACAGGTAGGCATGGGGGAGGAGGGGGGGGGACAGGTGATGATTGTGGTGGGAGAAAGCGGTAATTGTTATGGTGAAGGGAGAGAGGTGACGATGATGGTGAGGGGAGAGAGGGGTGATGATGGTGGGGGTGAGAGAGAGGTGATGGTTGTATGGAGAGAGAGAGAAGTGATGGTGTTGGGGATAGAGAGGTGATGATGGGGAGTAGAGAGACGTGATAATAGTAGGGGGGGAGAGGTGATGGTGGTGGAGAATGAGGAGGTGATGTTGGAGGAGAGAGGTGATGGTGGGAGAGAAGAGGAAGGGGAGAGGTGATGAGGGGGAGAGATGTTGGGAAGGGGAAGAGAGGGAGAGATGATGAGGAGGGGGAGGGAAGAGGGTGAGAGATGAGGAAAGGAAGAGATGATTATTATGGCAAGGGGAGAGAATAATGAGGAGTGATGAGGAGAGTGAGGATCTGGGAAAGGATGGGGAGGGAAAAACATTGCAGTCAGTATTAATATTAATGGAACCCTGACTTTTTTTTTTGCCTGGAGGCCCGCGCATGTCTAGCTATGCCACTGCTCAGACAGATAATTTAGACAAGGCCTTGCAAGATAACACAAGTCACATTATCTGTAGCATTTAAGTAGTATATATATGTTTGTCGTGGAATATGGGCAGCTCTGAATCCTGTTACAGACCTACAGTATTTATTTAATATTGACATTTTGTATGTATATGTGTACGTCTCCTTTAATTTTTAATTTATTTTAATTATTTTGGTTCATCGTTTTCTTCACTACATTTATATTTTAATTAATGTGTTAATAAAATTTAATTTTAATCAGATAGGGGTGTCTCTTCAGTGCGACATAATAGGGAGATCTCTCTTTTTCTGTCTATGTATATGTGCAGAAACACACTCTCCATAGTGTAAACTTGTAATACGTTTTAATATAGGTAAATGGAAAATATGCACTCACAAGGATAAAATATAACGTGGCTTTTAGAGATGAATCTCAAAGGGTTACCAGCTAGCATATCAGTTGGTTGGAGATAAACAGGGTCACATATGAGATCTGAACTTGTTGTATAATGCTGTTGAAGTGTACAGTACATTCAGCAAGCAATGGATTTTGCAATGTATTATACACAAGCAGCCTGCAGAACCTCCTCTACGAACACAGTGATGTCACCACAGTTGCAAACGTAACTTAACATCCCAATATGTTTTGTCACAGTCAAGCGACTTCTTCAGGAGGACTGATGCATATAAATAATTCTAGATTGCTTGGAAACCGCAATATAAATAATGAGCTGTTAGTAAGCAATGGGCCTCACAATCACAATACATATCACTTGTTTGTCAAAATGCAGTAGAATATAAAGACTGCTAATATTACAAATAACTAATACAGAACAGTGAAACTAGTCAAAATAGATATTACTAGTTGTCACGGGAGCTTGTGCACGGTTATAATATATACCAAAATAACTGGGTTGAATTGAATGCGACCGTAATATAATAAAGAAAGTTTTTTCCTTGAAGAAGGTGAACACACAGAATATACAAATAACACACAAGATATATACACTTAGTTAAGGTTTTGGGCAATGAAGCAATCAGGATCTGGATTGGCAATTCATTCAACGATACAGGATGCAAACGAAGACACTGGGCATAGGGCTTACACTCGTTTATATGGGATTTAAGCCCTATCCCTTAACATTGGGTGTCAGGTATTGGTTAACAATTACCTGCACCCAATTACCTTGTGCCAGCTAACGTGGGAAGCATTTTGGGCATGCCCCCAGGTAGCTGACCAATGCGCACATTCCCTGACTGGGGTCTCATTTTCGTAACCCCACACTAAAGGAATGGCACCTCAGTCTGCCAGAAGAGGATCTGGACAGGAAAACCTTTTTCTGTAGGTGTGATTTATAACACCTACAGAACTACTCAAGTCCTGCTTTTCCCCTCCCTAGCATATACAAACAGGGTGGGGGAGCCTTTGATCAGGGGCCTTGTTGTAGACATTGTGTCACCCCCTGACTATTAACATACTGCAGGGGCTAGTAGGTTTTGCGGGCTTTCTGCTAGGCATCAAATACAATATATTTCTATGAATACATATCTATTAAAATAATCCGTTTGGCTGGGCCGAGCGGGCTGCTAATTGCCAGACCCTCATGGCGGAGGGTATTCTACATAGTGGCCAATTTTCAGCTCGCTGGGACCCACCGAACCGGAGTTATAGAAATACACTTTAAACAGACAAAGATTGGAAATTGCATTTATCTGCCATTGAAGTCAATGGCAGAATCACAGTTTAACCATTGACCCATACTCCGTTCTGTTGATCGGAGAGGGCTGGAATTTGCCATGCAATCATGCCGGAGCAGTAACTACATGCTTGCCAAATCTCGGTCCTTACAGAACCGGAGATCTGGGTTTACACTTTTCACACTTTTGGACTTGGTGTTAAAACGCCACGCGACTTTTCTCCGCCATTGAGGGCAATGGGAAGACCCTCATGGCCGGTGAGACCCTTTCTCACCGTTATTGACCATCGGACCCTGTTGGGGTCGAGTAAGGGGGTCCCCTTGAGCTAGGGGCGAAAAGAATTAACCCACTACCTGCCCTAGGACCGGAGATACCATTTTTGATATGAATGAACTTGGTCGTGACCAAGTTCCCACGCCACTTGTGTGATCAAAGATTTTTATTGAAAATGTATCCGCTTTTGCGGTTTGCGGTCTGGCTGGCTGCCAACTCGTCTCCGGAGGTCGGCCTCGAGGAATCCCCAATGAAATGCATTACTCCATTCACTTTCAATGGGGAAACGCTGCTCCTCCTCTCGGGCACCACCTGCAGGTCTTCTCAGGTTTTGGGCCCAAATCGGCGGAATCTCCGTAGGATTACATGTGCTCCAATGGCGACCTGTGGAGATCCTGCTAAATGGAGGCTGAAAAGGCAAGAAAGGGAACAAAGGGCCATAAAACACAAAAATACAATCAACCTTTTCCCTCCCACCTGGATCCCAGTGTATGTGTTGGTGCAAACACTGAAATGGGGAAAATACACAGTTACTTGGGAACACATATTTGGTGCTGAAGCAGGGGCATAAAACAATACTGAACATCATTCCAGTTAACCCCTCGACTCCCATACGAGGATAGGGGGTGGCCAGCTGGGGTGTAACCCCTTTATTACCGGGCCAAGCCCCCTCCCCCGCTACACTAGTACAATAAATACTGTTGTTAATGCAAATATTCCCCAAAAATACAGGTATAATTGATATGAAGCTTAGTATTATACTAGTACTAGTATCTTAACATTCATTTAAACCCTCAGGGTATAAAGTTCCCAATGGAAAAATCCAAAAGGTCTCCCTCATACAAAGGACTTTGAACTTATCACCCCAGAAAAATGAGGGGAAACTTGTTCAAGTCCCATGCCACTCACATGTATTGGATATTTTCATTGCCAAACACCTTTTGTAGTCTTTATGCTCTCCTGCACATGTAGCCTCCAGTATGTGGGATACAGTTTGCTCTCTATTAATACTATATTTTAGGAGCACAGAAGTGAGCACTCAAATGGCGTATTGACACACAGTATTGTATAGCAACACATTTTGCTCTTTGTCACAATAATGATCTGAAAACTGTGAACGCTATTGGACTTGAACATGTTTCCCGCTCATTTTTGGCTTTAGATATAAAATGGTAGACAGAAGACATTCTTGAGCAGGACGCATGAGTCGGAACGGTGTATAGCGAGAAATTAGGGCTATGTAAGGAGGGGCAGCAGAGTGTATAGCTTTAAAAGTGAGGAGGAGAATGTTGTGTGTAATATGGGATTTTGATAGGAAACCAGGAGAGGGATTTCAGCAGGAGATATGCTGAGACAAATTTAGGAGAGAGTAATGTGATTCTAGCAGCAGTGTTTAAGATTGAAGGGGATACAGTTGAGAGGCAGGAAGGCATGACAGCACAAGGTTGCAATAGTTGAAGCGGGAGAGAATGAGGGCCTGTGTTAAAGATTTAGCAGTAGAGCAATAGAAAAAGGGCATATCCTTTCAACGTTACGGAAGAAAAAAATACAGGTTTAAGCTACATTGTTAATGTGAGATGTGAATGTGAGGGGACAGTCAGATTTGACACCTAGGCAGTGTGCTTGTGATAGTGGGTGTATGATAGTGCTGCCAACAATAATGTAGAAGGAGGCAGTAGGGCAAGGCTTCGAAGGAAGTATGAGGAGCTCCATCTTTGACATGTTAAGTTTGAGTAGGCGGAGGGCCACCCAGAGACATTCAGAGCCTTTAGCAGGTTTTAGGTCAGGGGTAGAAAGGTAAATTTGTGTGTAATCAGCATACAGGTGATATTTGAAGCTGAGAGATAGTGTGAAAAGAGAAGGGGTCCCAGGACAGACCCCTGTTGTGTTCCCAGAGAGTGATCAACGGAGGAGGAGGTTTTGGCAAAAAAGACACTGAAAGCATGATTGGCGTGGCAAGAAGAAATCCAGGATAGAGCTTTGTTACTAATATCAAGAGTCTGGAGAATGTGAAGGAAAAGATTGTGGACCAAAGTATCAAAGGCTGCAGAGAGGCTGAGTAAAATGAGCAGAGTTTAATGACATTTGTCTTTGGCAGAATGGAGATCATTAGTTATTGTAATGAGGACTGTTTCTGTGGAGTGAGCTGTGCGGAAGCCAGATTCTAGAGGATCTAGGAGAGAATAGGAGGTGAGAAAATTTAGCAAGCGAGAGAACACAAGGCGTTCAAGGAGTTTGGAAGCAAAAGGCAGGAGGGAGACATAAAGATAGTTAGTGAGACAGCTACACTCAAGCTATGTAAGCTGAGTAATGGTTTAACTGTTGCTTGTTTGAAGGAGGAGGAAAAGGCACCAGAGTAGAGGGAGGAATTGAAAATATTTGTCAGAGTAGGGATTACACTTTTGAGGAGATGGTAGTGCATGGGGTTGAGAGGGCAAGTATAGGGAGAAGAGGAGATCAGTGGTGACAAATCCTCCTCTGTGACAGTGGAAAAAGAGTTGAGGAAGACTTGAGGAGATATAGGAAGAGGTGTAGAATGTGTACAGGATACAGAGTGGATATCTATAAATAGTCAGCAAAGTCCTGAGGTGAAATATTCTGAGTAGAGTCAAAGACAGAGAAGAGTCAGCATGGGTTAGACTTCTGCGTGTTTCTTAGGGAAGAACTTTAGTTTTTTTTTAGCCTTGGAGATGGCAGAGTTGAAACAGGATCAGATACATTTGTAGTGAAGGAAGTCTGTGAGAGTGGGAAATTTCTGCCAAAGGCGTTCAGAGGAAGGAATGCAGCATGCATGTGTGACAGTTTAGCCAGGGTTTTCGGTTAGATGGGTGATAACAACAGAGAGAAAGAGGGTCATATATATCAATAGAGAAGTATAGATCAGTTGTAGTTCCTGGCCAGGTTGTCAGAGTCTGGAGCAGAGTAGAGAGAGGCGAGGGAGGAGAGCAAAGTGGAATCAAAATCTGGTAGGTTAATAGAGCACAGGTCTCTGCAGAAACAAAATGTAGAAGGAGGTGGAGAAAATGAGAAATGAGAGAGAGATGAGATGGTAGTCAGAGAGAGGAAAGAGGGAAATGGAGAAATAACAGAAATACATGTTTTTTTGTGTGAAAAAAAGGTCTAGTAGTGGCCATCTGTGTAGGTGCTGGGTGCAGCCCATGGGTGAAGACCAAAAGATGAGGCTAGAGAGACAAAGCAGGAATCCCAAGGGAGAGAGGGGTCATCAATATGGCAGTTGAAGTCCCAAGGAAAAGAATAGAGGAGTCTGAGGCGAGAAAGGAGAGCCAAGAGACAGAAGTGCGAAGAGTAGAGGTTGGTGGGAGATAGATGATAGAAGGATAGGCAAAGAAAGCGGAACTGTGTGAAACTAAAAGGAGGGAAAAGAAAGGGATGGAGGAATAGGAAGGGTTCGGTATCAGCAGATTGAGGAGTGGATGAGCCACAAGCCTCCACCCCTGCCATCAGATCGTGGAGTGTGGGAGACAGAAAGGCCACCATAAGAGAAGGCAGCTTCCAGTGCACAACCAGATTGAGTGAGCCACGTCTTGGTTATAGCAAAGAGGAGCAGGGAGTGAGAGAAAAATAAGGCATGTACAGAAAGGAACTTGTTGGAAAGGGAGCGGGGATTCCAAAGGGCACAGGAGAAAGGGAGAGAGGAGGGAGGTTGACAGGGGATGGTATGAGGTTAGAGAGGCTGACACCAGGAGGAGTAGAACTTGGATGTGGGAGTGTAAGGAATCCATTCCTGGTTTTGGCTGGAGCTCACTCTTGCAGAGTTGGTGAGCTCACAGAACAGACCTTCCCTTGGATCTGCAAGCACTCACCTGTCTTGCAATCACTGCAGCTCTGCCCCTATTCGCTGGCTATACTATATAGAGCCAGCCACTCCCTCCAGGAAGTTGCTGAGCATAACCCTAGATTGATTAGGATGTAACTGTGTTTGCCAGAAGCTACTTTGCCTTAGCCTTGATTTGTTCATGAGACCTCCTGCATTCACCACAGGCAGAGGTCTGCATTTTTGTTCCTGTACTGAAGCACTGGATCTCCAGTGCTAGTCTTGTCTTGTTACGGAGACCTGCTGCATTCACCCCAGGCAGAGGTCTGCTTCCTGGTTCTTGTGCTGAAGCGCTGGGCACCCAGTACCAGCTTTACCTTGTTCCAGAGACTGATGCATTCACCACAGGCAGAGGTCTACTATCTGGTTCCTGTGCTGAAGCATTGGTCCTCCAGTGCCAGCCTTGCCTTGTTCCTAAGACCTGCATTCTCCCCTTGCAGAGACCTTATCATTGGCCACTCCCACTCCTTGCGCAGAGGCCATTCCCACACTTCAGCTGCTACGCTGAAGTGGTGTGCTCCTGACTTCCTGTTGCCGAACTCCAGCATGGACATCAATTTCTCTACGATCTCCAACCCTGACCCTGGCGTGTCAATGGACTACCTTGACCCTGCTACAAATGACTACGAACTGCGCAATCCAGAACTGGCTTCGTGGTCTAAGGTTGGTTTATTCACATCCCCACCTCAGCCCCACTGTCAAGTCCCGGTTTGTGGCGAGCACATCCATTACAGGGAGGCAAGGACAAGAGCATGTACAAATAAGGCAGGAACCAGGATTGGAAGAGAGATTCCGAGAATAAAGGATAGAATGAATGTGGGAGGAGGATTTATGTGTGTTTTAGTACAGGGTGTATAGCTGTGTAGTGTCAGAGGGTGCACATAGGAAAGGAGTTCATGTGAATTACAGTAAGAAGTGGAGAAGGAAGGTGAGTTGGAGGTATATAAATGTTGATAGAGGAATAATGAGGCTGGATGAAAGAAAATGTAGTTTAGAAAGAAGTGAGGTTACAGGTTAAATAAATATACATGAGCACAGGCAGAATACATTTGTAAAACTCTTTCCTCTTAAGACACAGTGGTAGGTTCCCATGAGTGTCCCATGAGTGACTGTCTTGTCTTTTCATGGCTACATTGTCCACATTGTGGCATTTGTATTGCATCATCATGTTATCTCGTGACCACGAGGACGTCGGTGGACCATTGTAATTCCAAGCAGCATCTTGTTATTCCGGAGCGACAAACTTCCAGAGACACTAACTGTATAATACCAACGGACAGTTAAAAACCATCACAATACTCTGTGAACTGCTTGATTTTGTTTTTTATGTAAGTTATGCATACTTACCTTTTTTTAATGAATTTATACTCTTTAAACTTTGGTGCGCTCCTCTTCTTTGATTATACCTTGATTTTGGATTCCACGTATGGGGGAAGGGACGGACTATTATATTTGGTGTATTGGACAGGTTAGGGGCTAGAGGGAAGTCATGGGAGTTGGTCACTAAGGTTCATACACCACATTTGATGTCAAGTTTCCCTGTTAGACACCAAAAAAGACATGGCGGTAGAGGGAGGCCTAAGAGAGGGAGAGACTCACTGTCATGATTCCCTCCCACAGTGCTACTCATAGCCCTGTAGGGGGACACAAAGGACTCAGGTATAGGCCCAGAACTGGTAAGAACTAGAATAGTCCATGAGGACAGCGGGCCATCTTCGTTTGGGTATAAATCCCCACCCAGTCTGTTAGTTCTTTGCTTCTCAACTTTCTGTTTACAGGTCAGGAGTTGGTTATTCTTTGTTCCCTAGTGCTACATCTTTCCAGGTTCCTTTTTATCAGGCTTCCAGTTCTGCAGATATACACATACCTTCTTGATTCTTGTCTTGTATTCCCTTTGCACTATTTGCCCCCTTTTTTTTATTTGTTCCCTGCAAGTATTGCTCTTTACGTGTACTGCTGCGGCAGTTTTTTAAAAAAAACTTCTCGGGGCATAGCGGTTGCATTTTCTAAATTCCACGCACTTCACCGCATTCATGCCGCATTCATTCTGCAGTCACGCCGCCTAGCACCAGCGGCTGATCCGCGGTTGATCTGTTTAATTATAATGGTTTGGATATAATTGGGAGCGATTCTTCGCGTATCCGCCAGGTGGCAGATATTCACGAATTGCAATGAATTCTAATGTGCTACAGTAATGTACAGTATCTACTTGCAGGTGTTTAAAAAAAACCGCAGTGGTCCATTGTGAATTGACCTTGGTACTGAAGAAGTTACAATACTGTATCAATTTAGGCATTTCATAATAAAAACCCAATGCACAGTGTCTTTTTTACATAACTGTACTGGATTTCTCCTGTCCTGCAATGAGTACACCGCCGCAGTCCGTGTGCAAAAAGCCCGCCATAACGCACGCTTATTTAATATGGTCTGCAATTAAGGCAGCAGATGATAATATGGCCACAGTTGGTCAAATTTATCAATATTTTATCGAAGCGTGCAATAAGGAAAAAGTTATGTATCGATCCGTGTTTTTTTCGTATTGCTCCTGCACCCGGAGTTAGAGGAGGGTATTGGTGTGTTGCGCCAGATTTTTCCAGTATCTTTGATCATGGAGACTTCAAAAGGCGAAAGGTCATGGTAAAACCAACTAAGAATCGTCTGTCTCAAGCCCAGGCTCGGGAAGATTAAAGCCAGAAAGCCACCCTTTACAAATGAATGGTTTGGGATAGTGTCAATAAGAAGTAGAAATACTTTCGCCTTGTGTGTGTGCAGGGGGAAGGGGGAGAGCGCTGTATGCTGGTTTATCAGTTAAAAGAAATATATTCAACAGGTCATCATAATGTTTTGAACCCCACACCCCCAAATAAAAATCACAGTATGCCACCCATCTCATAAAGTACGTACATGACTAGTGTAGAATTAAAAAGCTACAGTAGTGATTCATTCTCAGAATATCAAGAATTGTTATGCGAGCACATGTGGAGAAGCAAAAAAAAATTTTCAGACTTGAAATTCTAATTGAATGGGAAGTCCTACACGCATGCGCATAAATTATCAACAAGGTTCCAGTGAGACATACACGCATGCGCAGAAATGTGATTACAAATGAATGGTGTGGGAGAGGTGTAGATAAGAAGTAGAAATACTTTAGCCTTGTTTGTGTGCGGGGCGAGGGGGAGGACGCTGTATGCTGGATTATCAGTTCAAATAAATATTTTCAACAGGTCATCATAATGTTTAATGCGCAGAAATGTGATACTGTAACACGCCTATGCGTTTCAACATGGTTCCAATGAAACATACACGCATGCGCATAAAATAAAAACAGTATTAAAAGAAGAGCAAGCCTAGCAAAAGTATTGATTAATAAATAATACATATAGAAATGTGATGACACGCATACAGTATCCGCATGAGCTGGATAACCCGGGATAAAAATATTTTATATTCGGAAGAAGACGCAATGTTATATTTTTGTAATACTGTACTTCTTTTCCCTTTAGTAACTTGTATACAGTACAGTACTGTATGTGTCCTCATATTTTTTATGTGTATGGCTAAGTAGCCTCATACTACTGTATACATACTACTGTATACAGTATGAACAGTATACAGAAATGTACGGCTGTAGGTTGAATTGCTATTAGACTTTGAAGACAACAGCTCGCGATCGCCCATCTGAGTTTCTAGACGGTATTGCAGACAATGCTAAAACACCGATCGCAAAGATATCAAAAACAGATCGGAAAAAAAAAGTAATTTTTTAAACGGTTGGAAAACAGAGCGCGTCTGGCCGTGGTTATCAGAGCGGCTCGGCTTCGGCTGATTTAGAATAAAGGCTGGCGCAGCTGTAGCACTGCATTTCTTGCAGCGAACTTTAGTTTGTCTTATTATTTCCTTTTGTTCTATTTTTCCCCTGTCCTTGTTTGTTCCCTTAGCTACCTAAGTTTTTTGCATATAGCTCTGCACACTTTTCAGAGTCAATTTTGTTTTCCCAGTTTTGTTTCCTTTAGTATTTGGCATTGGTTCTCTTGGGCGCAATGACTCTGTTCAGGGAATATGTGGAGACAAAAAGAGAAAAATACCACAAATAATATATCATGATCATACAGATAGAACTATCCTTGTGATTCTATAGAGTTTAAACTGTACTAATTAAAAGAGCAACCCTGTTCACATCTTAAAGGAAGAATCATGTGTAGTGATGGAAGATGGTGCTTAGCACATCCTGGATCTTGTAGCAGACAAAAGCTACTGTAGTACTTATTGATTGGAAATGTTAAGGTCCCATATATATGCTCCTGGGAACCCGCCACCAACATATTTGCACCGAACTTGGTTAGGCAGTTTCACACCTGAAAAACTGGGCCTGCCCCACTCCGCAGGCATGCAGCCTTTCCACTGGGGGAGATACTGTCATATCCTGACTGTGTTTCCATTTAGATCGTCGCCGATTTTCCCCAGCTGACTCTCCTTCTCAGGAGTAATTCTGTGACCTGCTCAAGTTTTCCAGACCTTACCTTTGTTGCCCAGCAGAATCATTCCTGGTTCAGTGCTATAAAGGTTCAGGAATAGCTACTTCCCTGCTGTTCATTTCTGCTTTCCTGGCTTTTTTTTTGTTGGCAGAACTTTACCCCTATGTATTTCAACCCTTATCTCTCTGCTGATTTTAACGTTAATTACCCGGGCCAGTCTGACCTGTCATTTGCCTGCTGTCTGCCAAGAACAGTGCCTTCCTTACTGCCTCTTCATTTCCAGACAGCTCTTCACTTCTGGACCTCTCCTCAGATCTGGAGTCTTCCTCACTCCTAGATCCCCTTTTCTCTCTGCCCCTGGGTGGGGCTTGCTACTTCTGTGTGTGTTATCGGATGGGTTGGGGGTTGCTTCTGGTTAGCTGCAGTAGGTGTCATCTGATCCTGTGTGCCCTAGTTATCATACACATCTTAAAAACATATTTTCTCCTCCCCCGGATCCATTGTCTGTTATGTCTTGTCTGTAGTGTCTTCTGTCTTTAGTAGCTTACATTTCAGCTACGGTTGGAAGGTTGTTGTTGTATGTTAAAAAAAAAAATATTTGTAATTGGAAATGACACAATGGGCTGTGAAACAATGTCTGTACATATAAGTCCAATAAAAATTTTAAGTTGGAAAAAAACCAACATATTTTCTAATGTAAACAAATCTAAATTAGCTAGCATCTCCACATGTCAGATTTTCCATCCCCTTTATTAATTTGGTGGCTCTTCTCTGCACTTTTTCTTGTTCCATAATGTCTTTTTCATGGAGTGGTGCCCAATTGTATTCATATTCAAGGTGTGGTCTTAGTAATGCTTTATACAGTGTCATAATTATGCTTTTTTCCCTTCTATCCATACCTTGTTTAGTGTAAGATATGATCTTATTTGCCTTCGCAGCTACTTTACTGCCTGACATTGGACACTATTGCTAAGCCTGCTGTCTTCAATCACTCCTAAATCCTTCTTCATTAAGGATTTACATAATTTTGGTTTCCAAATGAATAACCTTACATTTATCTGTATTAAAGCTTATCTGCCATTTACCTGCCCAAGTGTTCAGCCTATCCAAATACCTCTGGGGAGAAATTACTGTATATCCTGCTTTGATTTTGTTCCCTTCATCACAGGGTACTACAAAGACTTTAGACCCAGAGGAGGCAATGCAGCTTGGTGGTAACAGCCTAGCGGCAAGCGAAAAACCGCTCAGACACAGTTCTGGCCTCTGTATGTATTGCGACATTGTCAGACATCAAGCTCTACTTTGTCCCAATAAATCGGGAAATGCCAAATCCCAGTGAGATCCGAGAGAGTCACACTGGGAGTATTACAACCTTCTCCTTTGACTTTAGTAGTAGGTAGCCTGCCTCCTTGGGTGCTTCTGTCTATCAACTTAACCGGGAAATCCTTTGCATTCAAGACAAGGTCATTTCTTTATTCGGGTCAGGCGGCAACTTCATTGACCAGGGTTTTGCAGAGACATTAAATCCTATTGGTACAGAAAGAATCCCCTGTAGGATTAGAGGCTTTTTACGCAAGGCCGCTACAGCCAGCGTTAATTTCCTTAGAGATGGCGCTATTGCGGTTGGAGACAGGTACGGATCATATGGGAGAGATTCATTTGGACGTTATCTACACTCCCACTGTTGACGTCATTCTAGGATTGCCACGACTGCAACTTTATAACCCCTTTGTGGATAGGACGGAGTCCCGTCTCGTCCATGGGAGTCCTGTTACGCTGTGTTCACCACGGACAAGGAGGGACCCCGAAACTGAGGTGAGATGGGTAACAAACTGCACCCAAAGCTACGGGGACATGCCTGGAAAGTGGAAAATAGGCATCTGGAACCGTCTGGGAGTATACTGTAAGATAAAGTAAGATACTCACCAGACGAGAAGGGAGATTCCAGAAGATAGGTGGTACCGAGAGCCTGGGGTCCAGAGCCGGGAGGTAGGTCGGAATCTGCAAACTGAGGTAAAGGGGTCGGGATGTCCAAAAGGTCAGGATATAGACCAGGGTGTCCAGTAGGTCAGGATACAGACCAGGGGTAGAAGACCAGAGCGGATCCACAGCCAGGCCGGTTCGGTACGCAAGGGATCACTAAGGAGACAAAAAGAGACAGGAACTGAGGCAGGCACGACCGTGGTTAACACAGGTCATACAAAGCTATGCCCAGCCAAAGAATGAATGGCTGAGCAAGGTATAAGTAGGAGGAAGGACAAATAGGGAGAGGGGGAGTAACAAGGGAGCGGCCCCAGGGAAGATGGAGATTGGAGGGGAGAAACTTACCACAGCTGCACTTGATATGCAGCTTGTGAGTGGTGCACGCGCATCAGGTGTGTGCGCCGCGCGGGAGAGGCGCACGCAGCCTCAGCTGGGGGCGGGAATTCCCAGAGGGAGGACGTAAAAGTCCTCGGCCGTGTGCGCGCGCATGCATGAGTTCAGTAGCCACCGCGGGGAGCAGAGGAAAAGGAAGATCCCGCCCGTGACGGTGAAGGGGGAGAACCGGAGCGCAGGTAAGTGAGGTAGCGGGAGGAACCCCCTTAGGGAGAGGTGTTCCCCTGGACCTTACAGTACCCCCCCTTGAGGAGCGGCCTCAGGACGACTCCAATATGGCTTTTGGGAAAATTTAGAGTGGAAGAGTCTCAGGAGTCTGGGAGCATGTATTTGATGGTAGGGTACCCAAGATCTTTCTTCTGAGCCAAAGCCCTTCCAATGCACCAGGTACTGCACCGAACCCCTCGTCCTCCTGGAATCCAGAATAGACTGAATCTCAAACTCTTCCTGCCCCTGAACTTTGACTGGTTTAGGGTCAATCGGTGTCCTATAGAATCGCGGACTCTGGGACACAAGTTTCAGCAGTGACACATGGAACACAGAGGGTATCCTCATGGATGGAGGAAGTTCCAGACGATATGCCACAGGATTGATCCGTTCTATTACTGGGAATGGACCCAAGAACCTGGGAGCCAGCTTGTGGCTTGGAGTCTTCAGTCTAATGTTCTTGGAGGAGAGCCAGACCTTATCCCCTGGTTTGAAGACTGGAGCCTGAAGACGGTGACGATCTGCCTTTGTGTTTTGTCTTTGGGTTGCGTTTTTCAAAGCCTCTTGGATCCTTTTCCAGGATTCCTGAAGATCCTTGATTCGGTCATCGGTCGCTGGAACCCCGGAAGGAACTGAGGTGATGGGCAGCTGACCCTGGTGATAACCATAATTAATGAAAAAAGGGGATTTCAACGTGGAGCTATTCTTTAAAGAGTTATGGGAGAACTCTGCCCATGGAAGTAAATCTACCCAGTTGTCTTGGCTGTCTGCGATGAAGCATCGGAGGTATTGCTCCAGAGTCTGGTTCGTTCTCTCGGTTTGCCCATTAGTTTGGGGATGATACCCGGACGAAAAATGGAGGGTGATATCCATCCTGCGAGTGAAGGCTCGCCAAAATTTTGAGACAAATTGTGTACCTCGATCAGATACGATGGAAAGAGGAACTCTGTGAATGCGGAATATCTCTTTAACAAAAATGTCTGCCAGGGTAGGGGAATTGGGTAGGCCTTTGAGAGGAATGAAATGGGCCTGCTTGGACAACCGATCCACGACAATCAAAATGGTGTTCATCCCTTTAGAGGTTGGAAGTTCCACCACAAAGTCCATGGACAGATGACTCCATGGGCGTTCTGGTATAGGGAGGGGTTGTAGAAGGCTGTACGGCTTTTTACGAGCGGTCTTAACCTGGGCGCAGATTGGACAAGTTTTAACGTATTCTGAAATGTCCTGCAACATGGTTGGCCACCAAAAGGTACGACCAATGAGGTCAGAAGTCCTGCTAATGCCTGGATGACCGGCTGACCTAGAATAATGACCCCACTCAAGAATCTTCTTAAGGAAGCGTGGAGCTGCATACAGACGGTCAACTGGCACCTTAAGGCCCCTCGGAAGATTAGACTGTGTTGCCATAACCTTATCCAGGATATCAAAAGAATTGGCCGAAACAATATATTTAGAGGGTAAGATTGTTTCGGAGATAACCTCGGAATTGTCCTCAAACAGGAATTGACGTGAAAGTGCGTCTGCCTTTTGATTCTTTGAACCAGGAATGTAAGATATGAGATAATTAAATCTCGGAAAAAAAGAGACCATCGAGCCTGACGCGCCCCAAGGCGACGTGCACTCTCAATGTAAAGTAAGTTTTTATGATCAATAAAGATCAAAATGGAGGTCTCCGTTCCCTCCAGAAGATGTCTCCATTCCTGAAGGGCGAGTTTAATAGCCAAGAGCTCTCTGTTTCCGACGTCATAGTTCCGTTCTGCCGAAGAATTTTTTTTTGAAAAGAACCCACAGGGATGAAGTTTGGCCTGTGGGGACTGTTTCTGAGAGAGAATGGCGCCTGCACCGACGTCGGATGCATCTACCTCTAGGGTAAAAGGAAGCCCGGGATCAGGGTGACGCAAAATAGGAGCAGAAGCAAAATATTTTTTGAGGGAGTCGAAAGCTTGGCGAGCTACAGGAGGCCAGACTGCTGTGTTAGCTCCCTTTTTGGTGAGGGCAGTAATGGGGGCCACGGTAGAAGAAAAATTCTTGATGAATTTACGATAGTAGTTTGCAAATCCCAAGAATTGCTGTATGGCTTTCAGGGAAGTGGGTTGTGGCCATTCTAAGACAGCCTTGAGTTTGACTGGGTCCATAGAGAAGCCAGTGCTAGAAATAATATATCCAAGAAAGGGAATGGAAGAAAGATGAAAAGAACATTTCTCTAGTTTAGCATAGAGGTTGTTCTCCCGAAGGCAGGACATGACTAATTTGGTGTGTTGAATGTGGTCAGAGAGGGATTTGGAAAAAATAAGGATATCGTCAAGGTATACGATAACGAAGCTGTCGAGGAGATCACGGAAGATCTCGTTGACAAACTCCTGGAAGACCGCCGGGGCATTACACAGGCCGAAAGGCATGACTAGATATTCATAATGCCAATCCCGGGTGTTAAATGCGGTCTTCCATTCGTCGCCCTGACGGATGCGGACAAGGTTATAGGCTCCACGGAGATCAAGTTTGGAAAAAATTGTTGCCCCCTGTAGGCGATCGAAGAGTTCGGAAATAAGTGGCAGGGGGTAACGGTTCTTGATCGTAATTTTGTTAAGACCTCTGTAGTCAATACAGGGGCACAAGGAACCATCCTTTTTCTTAACAAAAAATCAGCTCCAGCTGGAGATGAAGAATTGCGGATAAAACCTTTCCTCAGGTTATCCTGAATATACTCGGTCATGTCCTTGGTCTCAGGTATGGATAGGGGGTAAGAACGGCTCTTGGGTAAGGTAGCACCGGGAAGGAGCTCAATGGGACAGTCAAAGTCTCTATGGGGAGGTAACACTTCAGGACGTACCTTATCAAAAACGTCTGCCAGGTCCCAGTAGATCGTTGGAAGGGAAGATTTATACTCTGCGGGTAATTCCACTCCGGCTAATGTCCGTTTGGGGGGAAGACAGGTCTTAAGGCACTTGGGGCTCCATCGTATGGGATCCTTACCAACCCAATCTAATTGTGGGTTATGAAGTTGCAACCAGGGGAGTCCCAGAATTACATATACCGATTGAGTGTGGATCACGTCCAAGATAATCTTCTCTTAGTGACCGTCCTCCATGGAGAGGGATAGAGAACAAGTCTCCAGAGAAATAAAGGCTGGTTGGAGTGGACGCCCGTCTATGGCCTCCAGACCAACTGGAACAGCCTTAGATCGAAAGGGAATCCCATTCCTATAGGCAAAACTCTGATCAATAAAGTTCCCCTGAGACCCAGAATCTATAAATGCAGAGGCGGGGATCAGGAAGTTATTCCAGGCCAGAGAAATAGGCAGCATTATACGATTGGGAAGTACTTTAGACGAAGAAAGAGGAGAAGAGATTATGCCCAATGAGACCCTCTCATACCTCATTGGGTCCTGGCGTTTCCCGGTCGCAGAGGACAGCTTACCAGCAGATGACCGGGATGACCGCAGTAATGGCACAGTCCACCATCTCGTCGGCGCTGTCTCTCAGACGCGGATAGACGATGACCTTCGAGCTGCATCGGTTCGGGCTCAACCATGAGTTGGGGGACGTGATGGACGAGACTGCGGCTGGAAGATCGGGAGGAGTTGGTACGAGGAAGAGCGCGTTCAAGTCTCCTCTCTCGTAGCCGCTGGTCCACGCTGATGCAGACCGCAATGAGATCCTCCAATCTGGTGGGTCTCTCCATAGTGGCCAGCTGGTCCTTGATGTCATCCGACAGACCCTGCCAAAAGGCTGCTGACAGTGAGCTATCATTCCAGGAGGTCTCTGCAGCGATGATCCGGAAGTCCAAAGCATACTCGGCGACAGGACGAGTACCCTGGGAAATATGGAAGAGAGAAGAATCTGACGTAATTTGACGACCAGGCGTATCGAATACTTGCCTGAATTCTCGAAGAAAGCGAGAATAGTCATGCGTCATGGCAGGATCCCGCTCCCAGATGGGGGATGCCCAGGCTAGGGCCTTTCCGTTCAAGAGAGACATAATATAGGCCACCTTTGAACGAGCAGTGGGGAAGCGCAAGGGAGATAGTTCAAATTGCATCTCGCACTGATTTAGAAACCCTCTGCACTCGTGGGGATCCCCTGCATAGCGGTTGAGAGCCGGGAGACGAGGATCCACAGCCACGGAAAGGCCCAGGGAGGGAAACGCCGCAGCTGCCATGGCACAGGAGCCTGGGGAAGGCTGCAACGAGGAGAGTCTAGAGAGCTCCTGCGTCATGGACGCAAGCTGCGCCTCTAGCTGGAGAAGTCGCTGCATAGGGCTTGGTTGCTCAACCTTTTCGGGGTCCATGTCTGTAGGGCTGAGCATAATGTTACGCTGTGCTCACCACATACAAGGAGGGACCCCGAAACTGAGGTGAGATAGGTAACAAACTGCACCCACAGCAACGGGGATACGCCTGGAAAGTGGAAAATAGGCGTCTGGAACCGTCTGGGAGTATAAGATAAAGTAAGATACCCGCCAGACGGGAAGGGAGATTCCAGAAGATAGGTGGTACCGAGAGCCTGGGGTCCAGAGCCGGGAGATAGGTCGGAATCCGCAAACCGAGGTAAAGGGGTCGGGATGTCCAGAAGGTCAGGATATAGACCAGGGGTGTCCAGGAGGTCAGGATACAGACCAGGGGTAGAAGACCAGAGCGGATCCACAGCCAGGCTGGTTCGGTACGCAAGGGATCACTAAGGAGACAAAAAGAGACAGGAACTAAGGCAGGCACGACCATGGATAACACAGGTCATACATAGCTATGCTCAGCCAAAGAATGAATGGCTGAGCAAAGTATAAGTAGGAGGAAGGACCAATAGGGAGAGGGGGAGTAACGAGGGAGCGGCCCCAGGGAAGATGGAGATTGGAGGGGAGAAACTTACCACAGCTGCGCTGGATATGCAGCTTGTGAGCGGTGCACGCGCTATCCGTTCTATTACTGGAAATGGACCCAAGAACCTGGGAGCCAGCTTGTGGCTTGGAGTCTTCAGTCTAATGTTCTTGGAGGAGAGCCAGACCTTATCCCCTGGTTTGAAGACTGGAGCCTGACGACGGTGACGATCTGCCTGTGTGTTTTGTCTTTGGGTTGCATTTCTCAAAGCCTCTTGGATCCTTTTCCAGGATTCCTGAAGATCCTTGATTCGGTCATTGGTCGCTGGGAGAGGCGCGTGCGGCCTCAGCTGGGGGCGGGAACTCCCCCTGAGGGAGGACGTAAACGTCCTCGGCCGTGCGCGCGCATGCGCGAGTTCAGTAGCCGCCGCGGGGAGCGGAGGGGAAGGAAGATCCTGCCCGCGGCGGATAGGGGGAGAGCCGGAGCGCAGGTAAGGGAGGTCGTGGGAGGAATCCCCTTAGGGAGAGGTGTTCCCCCGTACCTTACAAGTCCACGCTCTCTGAAGAAATATTTCGTAGTATCTCAAATCCTGTCTGAAATTTCTTTACCGCCCGAGGTAAATTTTGATCTACCCAGTGTCTACTCCCTTCCGGGATGTATTCTGTAAGGCTCAGTCTGAGTAGTTGCCAGCACATCGGACTTTCGACTGTTCCATTGACCTTCTACCCGGGTCTGTGCCTGCAAGAGGATGTTCTTATTCCCTCTGTCTTCCAGAGAACTGCGCAATGAAAAATTACATTTAGGAAAGCCTACAGAGGGGTTTCATCCAAAAGTCATCTTCTCCTGCTTGTGCTGGGTTTTTCTTCGTAAAAAAAAGGATGGATCATTGCGGCCGTATATTGATTACCGAGGACTCAATAAAATCAAGGTAAAAAATCGGTATCCCTTACCACATTTCCAAACTTTTTGACCGTTTACAGGGAGCCTCTATTGTCACAGGAGACCAGGCATTTACACTTTATCCCGGGATCATATCACTGAGCAAACTTAGGGATCCTGGACTGTACCCAGGATACACATATACTATGCCCCCATTTACCTTTTTAGTCTGTGCTGAAGCATGGAAACTTGGTGGTTAGTTGCGTAACTTTTTTCAAGGGAGGATTTGGGTGATGTGTTTATATGTCCCTGGGAATCTGACCCTATTCCCGGATACATTTTTGGGGTGGCCAGAAACTCTGGACTCCGGCTATCTAGACACAATCTGACAACACTTTTAACTCCCCCCTTCCCCTCCCCCCCTTGAAACTCAATCTCAATCTCCACTGGTTAGCACTCCTGGAAAGGCGAAGCACACATAAATTCTGTATTGTCATACAATCATATGCATTTTATGTACAACAGGCAGGTTCAAGAGCTGACACTCTAAAACCCCAAATATGGCTCAGAGGTAACCAGCCAGGCATAATACATTTATTGGTGGCCTGGTTACCCCCTAACCGTGACACCACCCCCCTCAAGATGAAGGCTCGGTTGCAACCACCATGTCTGGCGGCTCAACTATCCTGACACCTCTTGAGGCTTTTGGCTCACAGGGAATGTCCTATTTTGAGTGTCCATCAGCATTTCCATGCTCACTTTCTTTCTTGTGCTGAAAAGTGAAATCAAATTCTTGCAGTGCAAGATTCCAGCGAAGCAATTTGCCATTCTCCCCTGACACCCTTTGTAGCCAACTTAGTGGGTTGTGGTCTGTGATTACAGTAAATGTCATGCCATACAAATATGGAGCAATTTCTTCACAGCCCAAACAATGGCTAGGCATTCCTTTTCAATAGTGGCATAAAAAACTTAACTGGGTAAAAACATCCTTCTTAAACAAACCACAGGATGTTCACCCCCCTCCTCGCCCACCTGGCTGAGTACAGCAACAATACTATAGTCAGAAGCATCGGTCTGTACAAGAAACGTTTTAGTGTAATCTGGTGCAGCCAGGGAGGGAGCACTAGCTAGTGCTGTGTTCAGTGCCTGAAAAGCCATTTCACAGGCAGGAGACCAGGCTACCAGAACCGGGAGTCATTTCTGAGTCAAGTCAGTCAGAGGTTTTACAATGGCACTATACTGAGGGCCAAACTTTCTATAGTAGCCTGTGGCCCCAAAAAAGCCATGAACCGGTATTTTGGTCCTAGGTACCGGCCACTACACTATAGCTTCCAACCGTAGCTGGTTCTGGCTTACGGTGCCCTACCCACTCTGTGCCCTAAGTTCAACACTTCTGACATACCCAGTAGACACTTTGCTGGCTTCAGTGTCAGCCTTGCTTCCCTGATCCTTTTTAGCACTGCAGCTACATGCACTAAATGTGAGTCCCGCAAATTACTAAACACAGCAATGTCATCTACTGTAGGTATGCCTTTGCAAAACATTGCTTCCCTTCCAGCAACCTATTGACCAGGCATTGGAAGGTAGCCAAGGCATTCTTCATCCCAAATGCCATCACCAAAAATTCATAGAAGCCACTTGGAGTAATGAATGCTGACCTCCCTAGCCTCTTGGGTCAGATGGATTTGCCAATACCATTTGAACAAATCCATGGTAGTCAGATACTTTGCCCTGGCGAGCTCATCTAAGAGCTCATCCATGCGGGCATGGGATAAGCATCTGACCCCATCTGAGCGTTGAGCTGCTGATAGTCACATAGAGTGGTTCCGTCCTTTTTAGGTACCAGGACAACCGGACAAGCCCAAGGGCTCTGAGATAGTACAATTACCTCTAGGGCCAGCATCTCTTCCACTTCTCTATGCTGCTTTTTACCTCTGCTGATAAGCATGCTTATGCAGAGGTCTCTGATCACCAGTAAGCACTAGATGATCTGGGATATGGGTTCGGCCCGGCTTGTCCGTGAACAGAATCCTTTGTTGCTCTAGCATAGCCTTTGCTTGCACACACTGCTGTGCAATGAGCTGGGACCCTATCTTAACTTGCTTCAGTGTGCCCCCTGCCTAGATTGCCCTAGGAGGTCAGGCAGAGCATTGCTCACCGTGTCTCCCATCGGTGGGCTAAAAATAGCCAGCATTGATGCTACACTCTGTTTGAAATATTCCTTAAGCATGTTAATGTGATAAGTCCTATTTCTTTCTGTCTCTCCATGTAACTGTACAACATAGTTGCACTCATTCATCTTTCTGATAACCGTGTACGGTCCAGACAAGGCAGCCATTAATTTGTTCTGCCATGTGGGCTTCAGAACAAGTACTTGCTGTCCTGGGATGAATGATTTGCTATGGGTATTCTGGTCATACAAAGTCTTCTGCTTAGTCTGAGCCTCCCTGAGATTAGCCTGCGCCAACCCCATAAGCATTTCTAACCGGTCCCTGAGATCTACCACATACTGAAGCACAGAAGCATCAGTATTGGTCATCTCCCCTTCCCATCCCTCACGGAATAAGTCAAGATGTCCCTGTACTCTGCGACAATATAGCAGCTGGAAGGGAGAGAACCCAGTAGATTATTGCGGTACCACTCGATATCCAAACAGCAAGTGCTGCAGGTGAATCTCACAGTCTTTCCCTTTAGCTTCAAAAAAGCTCACAGCATCTGCATCAGGGTACCATTGAACTTCTCGTATAAACCTTTTGTCTGGGGGTGGTAAGGGGTCATGCGCTGGTGCTTCACCCCGCACACATCCCAGAGACACTAACAATTCTGACATGGATTGTGAACATTGATCGGTTAGAATCTTACTTGGGAAACCTACTCTAGTGAAGATAACTAACAAGGCCTTTGCTACTGCCCTAGTGTCGATGGTGACTAGTGCTACAGCCTCAGGGTACTTGGTGGCAAAGTCCACCACCGTGAGTATGTAATGCTTGCCAGACCAACTGAGGATCATGAGGGTTCCCTGTATGTCCATAGCAACCCTCTTGAAGGGTTCCCCGATTACCGGTAGTGGGTTCAAGGGTGCCTTCACATGATCACCCACCTTACCTACTCGCTGGCAGGCATCACAGGCGTGGAAGAACTTTGCAACAGCTCCTGATGCCCCCGGCCAGTAGTAATACTGCAAAAGCCGGGCTCTCATCCGACTGACCCCCTGATGCCCTGCTAGTGGTATGGAGTGGTCTACCTGTAACAGTTGCTGCCTATACTCCCTCTGTACCACTAGCTGTTTTCTACCAGTCCAAACCCTATCTGGAACTGTAGAACCCTGCTCTCTATATAAGAGCCCAAGGTGCCATAAGAACCGATCTGACCCACTATCCAAGGCAGACTCGGACGCCTGGAGTCTCATACCCTCCTAGCTTGGATCTGACCTCACTGCTTCCCTAAACTATGTCTCTAATTCTTGCCACCCACCCTTAATCTCTAAGTTGGGGGGAACAGAAACAAGTAAAGGGGAAGGTAAGTCAGAAACGTGTCGCAAATCCGTCTGGCTTACCTGCCTGGTCTCCCGAAAGACCCCTGGAACTGTTGGTCCTAAATGCAGGGGGATAGCGAAATCCTCAGGTGCGAATCCTTTGCTCTGGCTCCTAGTAATCGCTGCAACAAGAGCCAATTCCGCAGTGAAAATACATGTTACATGCCCTAGCTCATTACCGAGGAGCACCTCAGTATCTAACCTGCGCAATACCCCCACCTCCCTCATGCCATGACTGACACCCCAATCAAGTAATACCCGGGCAACATGGATGGACCAAGGTCCACTGTCTGGCATGGTCACCTGTATCCCGGTGCCCAGGAGCAGATCCTCTTGCCGGACCATATCAGGTCGGACCAGGGTAACTGTGGCACTGGAGTCAAGCAAGCCGGCTACTTGGCAATCTAAGATGGTCACTGTGCACAAATGCTTTTGCCGGACATCTTTGTATTACAGCCCGACTGGCATAATCTGATGTCCCCCCGTCTCTGCTGCTGTACCATGGGCTGCAGAGGTAGAATCTTCCATCGACGTCCCTCGCTGGTCCGGCTGGATGGCTGAACTCTGCTCCTCTGTGTGTGCCCAACACATGCTGGCAACTGGCTTTGCAGCTGGAGAGCATTGTCCCTGTAAAGGGGTACCAGACTTTTGATGGTCCGGACAGTCTAGCTTTATGTGACTTGTCTTGTTGCACTTGTAGCACTTGCTCTCGTGTTTAAATTCTGCAGCTTTGGGTTCGCTTCCAATGGCTGCAGGCTTACTTTTCCACTGGTGTGCTTTTGGCTCCCTTGGCCGGTGTGACCGTTTCTGAGGTAGCCCCTTTCTTGCCCGACTGGTGACAAATTCATCAAGTATGTTAGCAGCATCCACATAAGTCTTTGGTTTTCTGTCAAAGACCCACTCTCTCATGTCCGGTGGACACTGCTGCAAAAACTGTTCTTTAAAAACCAAGTCCAGTAAAGAGTGGTAATTTGCCGCACCACATCCCTCCACCCACTGAGTCCCATGCAAACCCACATGTTGGATTCCCGGTGTCATCTCTCCTCCATCCTAAACATGCCCCTGTAAGCTTCTGGGGTAAGGGCATACTTTTTGGCTTTAACATGCCTATTGTCATTGTCATCGGTGGCGGGGATAGCCTGGAGAGTCTCCAGGCTAGCACCAGACAATAACAGGGTTAAACACAAAACCCAGTCCTGTTCTGACACCAGGTAACTGTGACATTGGGTTTCAAAAATCTTCAGGTACCCATCAATTTTATCCGTGCCATCAATGAATTTGCCAAAGCTGTTGTGGTCCACTCGGGGGGCGGAGTGCTCCCTGTTACCAGGATGGGAGCATTGGGGCTTGTGACCCTTGTGCAGCCGCAAGCAGCTGAATCCTTTCGGCAAGGGTTGCCCTCTCTCCCCAGGAAGCAAGAAGTGCGGCGTCCGGACGTAGAGAGACCATTAGCTATTGGGGTTACCACAGCTGCACTCCCTATAACTGGCCCCCCAACAATGTCCATGTTGATGCCCACTCCCTCCCCATGTCCTTCCACTTCCACCGGGGTTAGAATAACATCCTGCACCCCGGTGGACTAGTAGTCACTGCAACTGCAGCTGAGGGTATGTCCCCTTCTGGTGAAGCAATACTGGCTTCTTTAGTCTCGAAGTCCTCCTCAAGCAACATTTTTGACCGACTGTCTGTAGGTAAGCCATGGCTCTCACACCAGGCAACAATTCTGGTTCGGTCGCATGACCGGTACCGACCTTACTGCTTGTCCATGTTCACCTGGTGGCACTAAACTAAGTGACAAATGAGAACCTGTGCTTTCTTTGCTTTGTAAAAACTGTGTACGTTATCACTGGTTTTGAGAGCACGCAATGTACGAGAATTTCTCTATGTTAGAAGACCCCACAGGATTTTAAAACATAAGACTCAATGATCCCACAGCTACACCAGTAAACAAGCCTGTCATGAGAGACCAGGCATTTAAACTTTTATACCGGGATATATCACTAAGGAAAACCAAATGATAAAATAAATTGTCATTTGTTCCATTGAAACAGATGTACACAGTGGATTACAAGACAAAGGCACACTTACATGCGGTCTGGGGGAAAAAACTAGACTTTCCTAGCTTCAACAGTCCATAAAACAAAGTTTGTAGTTGACCGGGACTTTGCCCTGAGATGTCCGGGAACTTAAATCGACATGAAGTTCCTGATGCCACCGCTGTATCCGCTCCGGAGACACCAACATCCCTTGACCGTGAGATAGCACCAAATTCTTTTCGGCTTGCAATTCCAGCCGCGACCACTACGTTCTATTCTTAAAAGTGGGACTTAGTTTTTACTCAGCCCCTCATCAGACCTATTCTCGTATAGACTACTTTCTGCTGACCAAAAATGTCTTAGAGGCGACCACTAAATCAGATATTGGCCCAATCACGTGGTCAGATCACGCCCCAATCACCTTGACCCTATCAACACCATTCGAAAAGACTACATCTTATTCGTGGAGATTAAATGACTCCCTATTGAACCACCCTGAGATAGAGAGGGAGATTAGAACCTCACTTAAGGACTACTTCTTCTTTAACGCAGGGTCAGTCTCGTCCCCAACAATACTCTGGGAGGCCCATAAGGCAGCAATCAGAGGTAAATGCATCTCTATTGCATCCCACAGGAAAAAAATTAAACAGAAATTAATTAAGGAACTCACCGATAATATCCTAATGCTGGAGCAGGCTCATAAAACTAACCCCTCAAAGAAAATCTATAAAACCCTAACTACAGCTAGACTAAAACATAAGCAAGTCCAACTAGAAGATGTAGAGAAAGCCCTCAAATGGACTAACCAACACTACTATGACAAGGGCAACAAGGCAAACAGACTTTTGGCCAGCAGACTGAGGGGAATACAAAAGAGATCCCAAATAACGGCGATCAAGAATAGGTCTGGTGAGATACAATACAGTGATAGCAAAATAGCTGCGGAGTTTACTAAATACTACACAGAGCTTTATAACCTAAGATCCAAAAATGGCCGTCCTGAGCCAATAGCGTCAGAAGCTATAAAAAAATACCTGGATAACTGTCAACTCCCTACATTAACAGAGGAGGAAAACAAAATCCTCAACGCTGAGATATCAAAAGAGGAACTAGAAGCGGCGATCAAAGTCATGAAACTCGCCAAGTCACCTGGCCCTGATGGTTTCACCAATGTCTACTACAAGAGATTCCTGCCCATATTATCCACGCATCTACTAAAAATGTTCAACCATTTTATGGAGGGTAATCCAATCCCCACCTACATGTCTCTCGCCAACCTAGCTATCATACACAAAGAGGGCAGAGACCCGATGCAATGTGGAAGCTTCCATCCAATCTCCCTCCTCAACAACGACCTCAAATTATATAGTAAAATACTAGCAAATAGATTAAACCCTATCTTACCGAGACTTATAAACATAGACCAAGTAGGATTTGTCGCGGGCAGACAAGCCTCAGACAACACTCGTAAGATAATCAATATCATTGACCGTGTCTACCTCACAGGGACCAAAGCGATACTCCTCAGTCTAGATGCTGAGAAGGCGTTCGATAGAATCGACAGGTTATTTTTAGACCATACCATGTGCAAATTTGGCTTTAAAAACGCATACTTAGAAGGGGTCCGTAGACTCTACCAAGGCCCATCAGCAATGGTAAAACTACCAGGGGGCAGTTCCCAGAAATGTAATATTAAGGATGGGACAAGGCAGGGATGCCCTTTGTCCCCTCTCCTCTTTGCACTGACCATAGAACCCCTGGCGGCCACAATTCGAAATAATGTAGACATCCAAGGCATAGAAATTGGACAAACGCAATACAAAATATCCCTGTTTGCAGATGACATTATATTAACGCTCTCCAAACCCCAAATTTCCCTCCCAAACTTACAAAAAGAACTCATAGACCTCGGGAGAATATCAGGATACAAAATCAATAGTGACAAATCCGAAGCGCTGAACCTTAACCTGCCAGAGCCAGAGGTGAAACTCTTAAAGTTAAACTTTAGCTATCGATGGAGTTCCTCGTATATCAAATATCTGGGAGTAATGGTATCGGGTAACTACCAATCTTTATACCAATACAACTATCCAGCCCTATTTCGGAAAATTAAACAAGACCTAGATAAATGGGGAGTATACCAAATATCATAGATTGGGAGAATGATCTCGTTGAAAATGAACATACTCCCCAGATTAATATACTACTTCCAGACTCTCCCGATCCACATCCCTGGCTCAGAATTGAAGAACATCCAAAAACAAATTTTCCACTTTATTTGGCAGGGTAAAAAACCCAGAATTTCTAGGGCAGTCCTGCTCGCTTCAAGCGGAAGAGGGGGCCTGGGAGTCCCTGACATTACACGATATTATCAAGCCGCCCAGCTGAGACAGGTAGTAATTTGGAACGCGGACCCACTTCCAATATTGCTGGCGGGATATAGAAACGCAATACGCAGGCACGCCTTCTTTACCAGCATGCCTTTGGTCACTGAGCAAGGAGAATATGCAGAATAGTAAGTTCAAATTAGGACCAATGAGGCACACATGGGAGACCTGGATGGCATGCAAACTCAAATTCAAGCTCACGGCCCCTAATTCTCAGCTTACCCCAATTACTAAAAATCCTAGATTCCCACCTGGCTGTGAGCCCAGACAATTTGACCAATTTACAATTAAAAAAATAAGAGCGATTGCCGACTTCCTGAGCTTAGTGCAATTCCTGAGTTATCAAAGAATACAAAACAAATATGAAATAGTGGGACTGAATGTCTTTAAATACCTCCAAATCCGGCACTTCGTCCAATCATTATCCCCAACATTGGAATTTCCCCCTCTCACGAGCTTTGAAAGATTATGCAAGGAAACAGCACACCAAAAAGGTCTTATAACACAAATATACGCAGAACTGGAAAGGGCAACAGAAACCCCCACCCATGACTATATGCTCAAATGGGCAGTAGAATTGGACATAGTTATAGACCGAGAGGATTGGGAAAGTATTTGGGAATCAGCCTCGGGAACTTCCATATGTACCACAATCAAAGAAAATATATGCAAAATACTGTTTCGCTGGTATCTTACTCCAGTCAGAATAAATCAAATCTACCCTCTGGCCTCCGATTTATGCTGAAGAGGCTGCGGACAAAAGGGAGATATGGCCCACATATGGTGGTCATGTCCAGAAATTCTGGGAAACCATACAGTCTCTAATTAAAGAGGTCATAGACCTCACCATACCCATTGATCCACTGACCTACTTACTGGCCAGGCCAATTGAGAATATTGACCGTCCAACAAGTAAATTGATCTCCTTCATCCTTACAGCGGCTAGATGTTCGGTGGCAGCTTCATGGAAAAAGGTGTCTCCCCCCCCCTAAGCAAACAGTCAAACGGAGAATCCAAGAGGTAATGCTGATGGAAAAGCTGTCAGCCTTCCTAAAGCGAAAAATGGGACCCTTCTATAAAATATGGGAGCCATGGCTGACCCAAACAGCAGATTAAACCCGATCTTCCCTAACAAGCACAGGAGGCGATATTAGAGGAATCACCTTAAGAGGCACTGAGGAAGACGAGGCTGGGACCCCCCGCCCCCACCCTCCCCCCTTCCTTTCTTCTACCCCTCCTCTTCTTCCTTCTCTTTTTCCACTCTCACGCAGGCCCAGTTGACCCAAAACCAAGGGTCGGGAGCGCGTTGAGTCTATTCCAACGGCAAAAATGAGAAAAACTCTGTATTAGGCTCCAATATGTTTGTTTGTAAATTGTGTATTACATGATGCCTAATAAAAAAAATTGAAACAAAAGTGGGACTTAGAACATTTCTTGCCTTGAAATTTCTGATGCCATTTCGCGTCTCTTTCTTCAAGAGCATCTTTTTGGTGATTTCAAATTTTCCACTGCTGTCTTGGTGCTGAAAACCTTTGAAAATCTCAACACCGAATTGGCTGCAGAGTTTCTTAAAGTATTTTGGAGTTCATTCACAAAATACTACAGCCAATCCCAGTGTGAGAACTTTACAACCAGCCAATCAGATGCCTGCCAGTCTTCTGAAGCCGGACAAGCGGATCTTCTGAATGAAACAAGGACATGCACGAGTTTGCAACCTTAGCCACTTGTCATGCAGAAGTGACGTGCTGGCTTATGTGTCTCCAGGTCTGGGAAGCGAATACTAGCCAGAACGGCTTGTATTGATTCCAGGACGAGGGCACTTTACCTACAGTAGTCATCCTGCCCAAATGTTCTTCACACCTCTGGCAGCATCTGTGGCTTTCAAGTCTGGACCCCGAGTAGACACAGTGGCACCACAGTTTGGTAGCAATCTGGCTCACTCAGAATACAACAGATGACAGAGAAGCCCAATGCTACATCCAACATGACAAAAATATACAGTAAAATACTTATATATTCTCTTGAAAAAGGGTCATTTAGTTTAAAAAAAAAGCGTTGTAAGCTTGCAAGCCACGACAATGCAGACACCCGTTCGCAAGTCCTAACACTACCAGATAAAATACTAATATACCTCTATTAGGATTAAAATTCTCATTTACCTCTATTAGAAGGGAGAAAGACCACATTGGATCTATATCCAGTAGAATGAAAGGACCCACTAACTTGGGAAGTGTGGAGGGGCAGGCTTAAAACCTGGGAAGGAGGAGACACTAACCTCCAACAGAACCCCTGAGCCCCCACAAAATATATATATATATGTGTCAAAAAGGAGTGCTATTGAGCGTGGCATATGTATACAACAGACAAGCCCAATGCTACATCCCATTGCTACATCCAACATGGCAAAAATGCCACTCAGAATACCGGCTACCTACAGTGGCGGCCGCCTTTATTCTCCTGTGGCCGCCACCACGGGTATTTCAAATGTGCATGCAGACGCGTTTTTTTATTACTGTCAGCGCTAGTTTTGGCACCGCAGGTGCTCCATTGTTCGGCGCGTCTGCTCCATTGTTCAGCGCGATTAGCGGCCATTAGCCCTGAACAGGAGAGGGGCTGGCACGCGGCCGAGATGCGGCTGAGTTCAGCGGCTAAAAACACTATGATCCTAATATATAAGGATTATATTCAAAATTTAGTTTGTCCTAAGGTTAGTATTATTCACTATTTAAATTAAAAGAAATTATTTTAGACACAATTTGGTTGACACAATATACACCATATCACGAGTTTATATAGACAATATGGTTTATATTGTTCATACTATTTCTATTGTTTATATCTATGCAATTAAAATGTGTTACCAAATAGTTGAGTTATGTGTATATATATATACATAGTTCTACTAGTGTATTTAGGTGTATATATGAATACACAATATGATCTCCCTCCCCTATACATTTGGGTGATCTCTCTCCCTCATATAAATATTACTATATTCCAGTCCTGTGATATAACACTCATAAATGTTACCAACGCGATATTTGATCCAACAATATACTAATTATAGTCCCCTTTATATATATGTACTTTTATTAAAGTTAACAAAATTCTGAATCTAAGTGAATGCTAAACATGGATTTGATTATGTGTAAAGAGACAAATAATCACATTTCTATACACAAATCGTACAAAGTCCCCCCAATAAATCCTATGGATGTAGGGAATTTAAGTACAAGCATGAGTATTATCTTATTATATGAGTCCCTTTATTCCATAGTTCAATATCAATCAATATGAGATTTACACATGAATTGAACGATGAAGATGCACATCGATTAAGAATACTCTTATAAGTCCCCAAATAATTCAATAATGATTATATGTTGTATTGCATAATTAACAGTGATACAATGTAATATGTAAACATATGAAATACTGAACTGAAGTGTATATATAATTGTATATTGATTCGTATAGTCTTTCTCTCCTCCTTAAGAAAAGTATATGTATATGGTCCATAATACGTTTTTATGCTGTTTTATTAATCAATTATGTATTAGCCAATCAATTAAGGGAGGTACATTTAAATACCCTGGTAGGGATTAGGTAACAATAGCAGCCCCTGACGAAGCCCAAGTGGAGAAACGCGTAGGGCCAGCGTTTTTGGAGCAGAAAGAGACACGCCGAGGCACCAAGCAGAGAGACAGTCTCACGGAGCTACGGCAGTGATTTCCTGCACTGACAGACACCAAATCTCGCGAGAGCCGAGCCGCGTCATACCGCGTCATACCACGTGATACGGAAGCGAGGAGTACTGGTAATCGGCGCCTCTATACATCTATACACGAGTGTGAGAGACTCGCTAAATCACTCTCTACTGCCCTAAATTCACTCACAGAATGTGAGTTGACTACCTGTTTTTATTGTTAGTTTATTTTTATATTAAAAAGATTTTACACATTTTGTTCCTCCTTGTATTCCCTTCCCATCCCCCCTTATGAGATCCATCCATAGAGGAAAGTGGTTTTAAAGACCATCCGTGATTGCTGCAGCCGTTGCTGAGTCCTGAGGACAAGCATTCAGAAGATCCAGAGGCCAAGGAGAAAAGCTGCAGTAGCTGTGTTCGTGAGTCCCATAGAGGATTAAAGGCTTTGAATTATTTTACCTGTGTAAGCGCATCCTTTACCTTAATATAGTCTGATTATAACCAGATATACTGCCCTATGATTTCTTTTTGTGTTTCTTCTCTTCCCTGTCTTATTTGCGCCTAGGTCACTCTTATATATATATATGTATATATATATATATATGCAGATGTGTCAAAAAGGAGTGCTATTGAGCGTGGCATATGTATACAACAGACAAGCCCAATGCTACATCCCAATGCTACATCCAACATGACAAAAATGCCACTCAGAATACCAGCTTTGAAAGTCCCAGCTTATTTTACAGTGCACAAGCATAATACATTTTAAACATACCCGTTTAATAAAATACTGTATACTTTTATAGGTTCATTCTTAGAGCTGAATCTCCTTCCTTTAGTGAAAATAGGATTTAGGTTTCATAAAAACTCTTGCAACCTCATATAGGGTTGGAGTAATCCCCAGAGCCTCTATACTGGTTCGGGAGAACCTGGGCATATACCGGGGGACCTCTCTAACTTAGGGACCCCTGGCTGTAGCCGGGATACACATATCCCTATGCCACCATTTACCTTTCTGGTCTGTGCTGAAGCAGGGAAACCTGGCAGTGAGTCGCGCAACTGTTTTCAAGGGAGGATTTTGACTGAGGTGATGTGTCTTTATGACCCCAGGAATCTGACCTGATTCCCTGATACATTTTTGGGGCGGCCAGCAACTGTGGACCCGGCTACCTACTGTGGCGGCCGCCTTTATTCTCCTGTGGCCGCCACCACGGGTATTTCAAATGTGCGTGCAGACGCGTTTTTTTTATTACTGTCAGCGCTAGTTTTGGCGCCGCAGGTGCTCCATTGTTCGGCGCGTCTGCTCCATTGTTCAGCGCGATTAGCGGCCATTAGCCCTGAACGGGAGAGGGGCTGGCACGCGGCCGAGATGCGGCTGAGTTCAGCGGCTAAAAAAAAAAGCCCCGAACCATTGCAGGTAAGCTGTAGGATAAGCTTAGCCGCAGCAGTAGAAACAATCTGACAATACTTTTACCACAAACTCCCCCTTGAAACTCATAGCCTCTCAATTTCCACTGGTTAGCACTCCTGGAAACACACAAATTCTAAATTTTCATACAATCATATGCATTTAATGTACTACAGACAGATTCAAGAGCTGACACTCTAAAACCCCAAATATGGCTCAGAGGTAACTAGCCGGGCATAATACCTTTATTGATGGCCTGATTACCCCCTCACTGTCACATATATTTTTACCAAATTGGATTTACGAGGTGCTTACAATTTGGTAAGAATTTGTTGGGACAACGAGAGGATGACGGCCGTTAACACTCGTGAAGGGAATTATGAGTATCATGTTATGCCATTCGGACTCTGTACTGCTCCGGCTGTGTTCCATAACTTTGTTAATGAGGTATTTAGGGATCTCCATGACAAGTATGTCATCGTATACCTGGACGACATCCTGATTTTCTGGAAATTCAGGCCATGTGATGCAGGTCCTAAAATGTTTGCGAGAGAACCATCTATAAGCAAAGCTAGAGAAATATAAATTCCAGCAGTCGAGTACCTCATTTCTCGGATACATCATTTCGGCCACTGGATTAGCAATTGATCCAGCCAAAGTCAAAGCCATTCTGGAGTGGCCATGTCCCCTCAGTCTGAAAGCTGTTCAGCAGTTTCTTGGATTTGTGAATTATTACCGACGGTTTATACAGAACTTTGTCTGTCTTGGCGCCTGTGATGGTGAGGAGGTACCCAAGCCATTAATAAAGGTATTTGGCCCAGCTGGGGGCTCCTGAGCCATATTGGGAAAATGTAGATTGTGATCTCTGCAGCCCAGTAATGGCAAAAACGCTGTGCATTCAATAAACATGTATGTGTGTCTCCCACCAGGTATAAGGTGGCAATAAACATGTTGTGTCTAACTATGAAATGTATTACTGTAGCAGTATTTCCCTGTAACTGTGCAAAGAAAAAATGGTTTTAAAACCAGTGCCACAGCACAGCGAAAGGATTTTAGCTAGCTCCTGCTAGGAAGGGCCTAGCATGCTGAGATTTGCTGTGAGTGCTGGTCAGGTAAAATCTTTAAAAAGAGCTCAATTTTTATAAAGGTATATAAAAAATATTGATGAATAAAAGTCTCCAAGGTTTAGATTTTTATTAAAGTAAAGAAGTAATTCAGTATGGATAAAATCCATTTGCATAGGAAACAGAGGGAGCTACTCCACCCTCTAAGCTTCAAAGGACCAGTTTCCAAAGCCAGTCCAGAATATGGAGGTGTTAACCATTTGTTTGCAAGGATATGGAGGTGTTAAACCTTTTGTTACCAAGGAAGAGAATTTTAAAGCCACCCTTGCAGATGGATGCTCTGCCCAGACTGAGCGGCGCCAGGTAGAGGGGACGGGTCTCATATGCTAAGCGACCAAGGTGCAAAGTTTGCACATGCCCAGAGGAAACTGAGAGGCCCCTCTGCCAGGTTTGAAAGGTACTGGCAAGTCTGTGATAGGGTTAAGGAATTATTCCCACAGAGTAGATTGGCTGCATGAGTTTAATATAGGCCTGTTTAGTGCATAAAAAAACCCTGCAGCCCAGCAGTTCCATCTAAGTTACAAAATGTAACATGATTCGTCATGCAGTGAAAGATCCATCCCGTAACCAGACTTAACAGCGTAACTAGTAAGTGTATTTTTTTATGTAATTGTAAATCATGCTGTGTATGATCATGCTGTGTATGTTCATTCTGTAAATAAATTACAATTTATTTTATCTCTTGCTTTGCTCAATCAAAGGATCCGGGTATTAAGGTGTTAAAAGCACTGGTCTCCCGTGACAAGCGCCTATCACCGCTTTAACCAAGAAAGAGGTGGGTCATTCACAATGGTTTGCTGAAGCTGCGGAGGCATTTGACAGACTAAAAACAGCTTTCACGTTGGCCCCGGTTCTAGTGCACCCGAAACAGTGCTATCCCAGCAGAAAAATCCAAAAGCCAAGCACAAACCCTTGTGCATTCTTCTCCCCAAAAAAATCTCCAGCCGAACGACACTATGACGTGAGCAAGCGCGAACTCTCTGCCATAAAGATAGCCTTACAAGACTAGAGACATTTGCTGGAGGGTACCGAAAACCCGGTCACTATACTTACGGACAACAAAAACCTCATGTACATTGAGGATGCCCTCGATTGGCGTCAAAACAAGTGCGGTGGTCATTATTCTTTTCTTGATCTAACTTTATTATTTCTTACCTGCCAGGTCCCACAAATATGAAGGCAGCAGCTCTTTCTTGCCATTTCCTGGTTGACGACATTGCGGCGCACCGCAAAGAACCCCTTCTTCCGTCTTCACGCATCATATCAGTGGCTACCTTTGACTCCCTTGAAGACATTATTCCTTCTCGTCTCGCCAGCCTTTCAACGAAATGTCTTGGAGTAGAGTCATAGTTCCAAAAGCTCTGGTCATCCTGGGGAATGGAGAACTGTCAAACTACTGGAACAAAACTTCTGCTGGTCTGGGATTCGGAAGGATGCTAAAGTCTTTGTGGCCGCTTGTCCTGTTTGCACTCGGACCAAAACACACAGGAATTGCCCTATGGGCGTACCTCACGTTTCTATCGACTTTGTGGTGGAGCTCCCCTTATCTAAGTGTAACACCCCTACCCACCCCCCGGCGGCAGGAGATACGGTGTACATGGGGAGGTTATTATAATTTGTGCGTTAACAGTCTCTATTTAGTCTTTTTAATCTCTATACACTCTCCCTGACAGGGTTTAGACCTGCTCACAGAGTGTCAGCTCCGTGTGTTTACCTTTTCATCTCAGGGTCTTCTTTTCTTGTGGGTTCAGGCCAGGGCTGTAGGAGTATTGTAGATGGCTGCAGGTAAAAATAGGAAAGGAGGGCACCAGAAACTTTACAATGATTATGCTTTATTTGGTGCAGCAAACATTTCCACAAACAGGGATTACAGTCCATCCCTTCAGCTCTCACTACCCCCATGGGTAGTAGGGGAACTTCTTCCCCCTCCTCCCATTGAAGATAGAGCCTCATACATTGGTAGCCCTGCTGGGACTCCCAGGAACACCCTTACCCCCTAAGGAGCACTGCTGGAACTTTTTCACCCCCTAAAGGGCACTACAGGAACGCACTCACCTCCAAAGGGGTACTGCCTTTAATTTGGATGAACCCCCTTCTTTATACAAGAAGAGGGACAAGCTAGTCTGCACCAGAAACTGGGCATAACCAAGCTGTACCTAGGCCCTCATTCTGTCATGTGGTCCCAGCAGCTCCCAGGTCCTGCCGTGCCTGTAAGTTGCTGCAATCCTGCAACATGAGTGGATGTGACTTTACCAGGTTGCTACTATTAACCCTAGCATTGCCTGCTATTACCAGGATTTATATGCCAGGCTATGGGAATATAGCTGGGTGCTAAATAAGGGTACAACCATGATCCTGGTGGTCATAGACAGGTTCTCCAAACAAGCTAATTTCATCCCTCTAAAGGGCTTACCTAATGCCGTTAAACTTTCCAAAGTATTCATTCGGAAGATATTCCAACTCCATGGAACTCCTCAAGTCATCGTGTTGGATCGGGGCTCTCGATTCATTTCCAAATTCTGGAGGAATTTTTGCCAGCAACTTGGAGTGTCCTTACACTTTTCGTCCGCGTTTCACCCCCAGTCTAATGGACCAAAAGAGCGAAATAACCAGTCCTTGGAACAATATATCCATTGTTTCATCTCAGAGACTCAAGACGACTGGGCAGACCACTTGCTTTGGGTAGAATTCTCCCATAACAACTTGTGGAGTTAGTCATCACAGGATCCACCCTTCTTCGATAACTATGGTTTTCATCCCTCAGCTCTTCCCTCATCAGGTGCCACATCCGGGATCCCAGCCGTAGATAACCCTATGCAGAAGCTACAAGAGACATGGGGAAAAGCAGGAAAACCTTCAGAAAGCTGTGACCACACAAAGAGGCAGGCATACTGGCATATATAGCAGCATGTCATCCTGGTGACAATGTATGGCTTTCTACCAAAAACATCAAGTTTAAGGTTCACTTTGGTGAAGCTATCGCCCAGATTTATTTATAGAGATTTTCTCTATTATCGCGAGGGTCAATCCGGTGGCATACTGGCTACGCCTTCCAGCCTCCATGAAGATTCTGTCTTTATCCCATATGTCCCTACTAAATCCCTTTCTACAAGATCCCAGGTATCCTGTTCCTGTGTCTCCTCTGGAACCTGTCCTAGTGGAAGGACAACAGTAGTTTGAAGTTCAGATGATCCTTGACTCCAGGGTGTCCAGAGGTACAGTCCAGTACCTAGTCCATTGGAAGGGCTTTGGTCCTGAGGAAAGTTCCTGTATCCCCAGAGATCGACTTCACGCTCCTCGTCTAGTTTGGGGACTCCACCGGAGATACCCCTCAAAACCATTCCTGGAGTGTCTGGAGATCGCTCCTGAAATGGGTTGGTGGGTACTGTGAGGATTGGGTTCAGGCTCCGCTGCAGAGTTTGATCCAGTCCTTGCTGCTGCTACTAGTTCCTCATCAGTGTGTGCTGTGCAGACCCTACCCAGCAACGAATCAGGGCTCTGATTCTAGTACCAGCGTCTGCTGTGCAGCTCTTCAGCGATTGGCTGTTCTCCTTTATAGGCTCAGCGATTGCCTCTGCAAATTTGCTGAGCATAATAGTATTTTATTTGTCACGTTGTGCTGGTTGCAAGCATTCTGTTTTGCCCTTTCTTGACTTGCTTTGCTGTGCCTTGTTCTACCTTGTTTTGCTGAACTTCGTCTTGCAGTTTCTTACATGAACCCTGGCTACTGTTTATTACCAACCACCTCTCTCCAACCCTCGACCATGGCTAGTGACCCCAACGATCCATACCCTCTCCTACTTCCAAGCATGGCGCGTCTATTTACGTTTCTTTCTTCTCCAACCCCGACCCGGATACCCACGACTAGGAATTTGCACTTACCGTTCACAGTGTGATTATTTGTACTCTCCCTATCCTCCAATATCTGGGAGGTCTCTCCTCCTGCATCTCACTATGCCCTCCCTATTGCTTTTTCTGTTTACTGTTCTCCTCACTCCTTTTTGAACGTTTATGTTCTCTCCAACTTCCCCACTCCCCTCCTATCCATATTTCTTTATCTATCCTCCCCTCTACCTATGCACGTGCCCAAACACTGCACCATTATTTATACACCTCTCTCCCAACAACTGTTTTACCCTCAATAAAAAGCACCCACACAAATTCTCTACTCACATCCTCTATCTACTCCTTCCTGCTACTGGGGATCTCCCCTAAGCCTGAACCCAGACATACACACCGGCTCTCACCCATACCTCCCTGACATTTCTTCCACTGTAAATGGTGTTAACCTTCTGACTTAATACTGACTAACCTTAAAACTCACCCCACAATTTAAGCATCCCAATAGCCTGCACTCATGGCTATTATGCTACACCCACAGTCTCTCCTACCACCCATTGTGGCAAGCACTGGCATTTACAGCACTTATTACCTCACCTGCTGTCTCTGTAAGTCTCCCAACATACTACTAAGAGTGTAAGCTCTTCGGGCAGGGATTTCCTTTCCTATTGTCTGATTTTGCTATGCCTATTATATTATTATAACTCCCTGTACTGTATTCTTTGTGAAGCGCTGAGTACACTTTTGGCGCTATATAAATAAAGACATACAATACAATATCTTGAATATGGAGTACAGTTTTGGACACCACTCCATAAAAAAGACATTATTCAACTTGAAAAAGTGCAGAGAAAAGCCACCAAATTAATAAAGGGTAAGGATAATCTGATTTACGAGGAGAGGCTAGCTAAATTTGATGTGTTTACCTTAAAAAAGAGGCGTCTAAGAGGGGATATGATAACTATACAGTATACAAATATATTCGGGGACAATACAAGAAGCTTTCAATATAACTATTCATTCCAAGGGCAGTACAAATCACACAGGGTGATACCTTAAGTTTAAAGGAAAGAAGATTTCACCAGCAACAAAGGAAAGGGTTCTTTACAGTAAGGGCAGGTAAAATATGGAATTCATTACCCATGGAGATTGTGATGGAAGATACAATAGATATCTTCAATAAAAGGTAGACATCTTTTTAGGAAGGAAAGGTATACAGGGATATAACAAATAAGTAATGATGTTGATCCAGGGAGTAATCTGATTGACAATATTTGGAGTCAGGAAATAACTTATTTTCCCGTTTTGAGATATCATGAGATGATATTTCATTGAGGTTTTTAGTCTGCGTTCCTCTTGATCGCTAAATACAAATGAAGGGGTGTCCTGTTTCCCCTCTGTACCTCCGCTGTAGGGCGCGTCAGGAGTTTCCGCGGTGGCCCGATAGCATAGGGCGCCGCCGTGTTGTGATTGGCATTGCGCAATACTCATGCGCGTTTGGAGGCACGGAGAGAGTTTGCGCATGCGCAGTGTAAGCGCGCGAACGGCTGGCAAATACCAGGAGGCTCTGAAGTAAAACTACAATTCCCATGAGTCTCAGCAGAGCCACATGACACCAGGGAACAAATAGGAGTGAAGGGATTGCTGGCAGGCAGAAAAGGGAAGCGTGGGGAAGAGACCACGTTAGCAGAGGGTGCCGGAGGAGCAAGGGAAGAGGTTGTGTGTGTGCAGGGGGTCAGTGACCCGCCTGCGTAGGCCAGATTCCCCCTCAGGCCCAGTGCAGACCCTGAGTCACCATTAGCTTGTGGTGCTGCAGGGAAAGCCATAGAGAGAGAGACATTCTATTCCCTTACTGTATTAGCAGACAGGGACACAGTGTTCTTCCTGAGCTGCGGTGTGCGATCAGTGGTTTGGGCTCAAGCTACTGGACATTCCCAACTCATGAGAGACTACGCTGGATCAGTGGATCCTTTTTGAAGTCTGTTACTGGCTGCTGGAGTCGCCGGAAGGTATTTAATAAGTGCACCAAAACGGTACATTCAGGCACTGATCCCGCCTTGGGGGAGGGTTCTTTGGGGGACACTGTGTTGAGTGACCAAGGGACTGAGTCTATACATTGGACATGGTGTGGGGTACACATGGTGTTGGGAAGTGACATTACTTAATGTGGAGAGTGGCCAGGCCACTGGTGTATAATTACTGAGTATCAGCTATTCATGTACAGTGATTATATGTGTTTCATTCCTAATAGGTATACGCTAAGGTTTTGCAATTACTTCTTAGTGAAAGGTTACAACGTTGAGGCTTGTTATCATTATTCTTACCTAGGGGAATCTTACTTATTGGGGATCCTGGGTAAGTGGAGGCGTGGCGAAGAACATATTGTTACCCCAGGCTCCCAGTTAGTGGAGGCCCAGATCTCGCTGAGCCAGCAGGTACATACAGCCCTAGTAGTCTCTCTATATCAGCAGGAAAGAGGGCTACACAAGCATAGGATAAGTTTCTGTCGTCTAAATTTAGCATAGGTTTAACTTGATGGATTTATGTCTTTTTTCCATCTCGTCTACTATATGTAGCCCTGCTTCTTATCGCTAGCAAGCCGCTACTATGTGCTGTGTCACCTGTAGGCTCACAGGGCCTAAGTCTCTGCCACGAGAGCCTGGGGTTACTCGCGAAATACTATATTGGGTGCAGCGCCTCCACCTGCGATGGCTCCCACCAGAGGTGGAGTGGTTCCACGCAGGAAATATATATATATCACTCCACAACGTAGGTAAAACCATCAATGACTTTACTTGCATGAAATTGTACACATATGCACACATATATATCATCGGGGTCCCTCCCTAGAGGAGACCGTATAGAACACGCCACGGCGGGCGCCAACGCTATCTTGCGCCACGGCGGGGGACAACACTATTATGCGTCTTGGTGGACGCCAACACTTCCCCGAACCCTCCACCGGGTGATCCCACCCCGTGTCCGATCCGTAACGGATTAGTCCTCCCGCTCAACCGTAAGCAACTAAATGTGTGTATGGGTGACTGCGCAGCCACTGTGTCCCGAGTGAACGAATAGTACCGTTGGTGCACTTGTTGAAATACCTGCCGGCACTCCAGTTCCCGGGACTGCTACGTTCTTCACAAAGGGTCTCCGCACATCGACACCGTTCTCGCTCTTTCTCTCTCTCTTTGGCCTGGGGCGATCCCACCCGGGCTCCGATAACAACAAGCGGGGTCTGAGTCAAGACCGCCCACTCGATAGGGTAGTCCCGATCAAGGTCTAACGATACTATGGGAACAGGAACCTCACTATGGCGATCCCTCGTTCAGCTCGTCTCTACCATGACTCAGGGCTAAACTGGGTCTGGGGCACACGGCCTGCGCCGGGGTGGCTTAACCTCCCCTACACAGACACTCTATCTCCTCTCCAGCCAGCTCTAGCTCCACGTGCACGCAACCACCTCCCTATATCTCCTCAGCCCATTGGCTCACTCTCTCTCCTGACCCTCCCTAGAGGCTGCTGGGTCAAGGATCTGCTCCCTCCCACCAATTAGCACTCTCCTCCTTCACGGGCCTTTGCAACTCGCTGTGTGCAGGCACAACCGCCCGCTCTAGCAGGGTGAATCAGGGGTCATGGCTACATATATAACTATGTAACTGATGCTTTGTATGTCTGCTCTGCATCACTCTTTGCATTGAAATCTCCCATAAAAACTCTTGAGGTGACAATTTCCTTAGTTGTTAATTTAATTGATTTCATACTAGAAGTGTTCCACTTGTTGTTTTGTGTGACTTGATGTTGGGGCAAACACTTGGATCATTTAAAGTTTGTATCTAATTGACAACTGAATGATGATTCTGTAATATATTACTATAGGTGTCTACTTTTGAGCTCAATTAAGCCTTCATCTTTTCTTCTTACTTATCTAAGGTTAATAATAATGTATGCCATTCTTTCTCTACTTATCTGTAAAGGGAATATATATGTAGCAAGGACCCTCCCTGAGTCTCCGTTCCCTTTCCCTTACTACGCTGTAGTGCGCAAGGCTGTGGTGGGTGCGGGTGCTGTCGGACTGCCGGTTAGGTGGAGAGAGGTGCCAAGATGAGTGTTGGGGAGGGCCACCGGATTGCTGGTGCTCCTTGGTGGGCCACCAGGAAGGGCGTTGCCATTGTGCACACAATCACGCATGTGCCAGAAGAGCTGCAGTGCGGCTATTAGTCATAGGAAGCACCTTCGGGGACAACAAGTCCCATCAGGCATAGGGCAGCGAATCAGTGACACCACACAGCCAATAGGGCTGCAGCTTTCCCCTACACCACAAATAAATACATTTTCCCACGCTGCAGTCAGGACAGTTGGAGCTAGGACAAGGTTATGGCAGGTTGTGCAGGTGTCTGTGGCACCTGCACTAGGCCAAAGACCCCCCCTAGGCCCCAGCTAGGCCCCGACTCCATGTGTAGCTTGTGGTTGCTGCAGGGACAGGCCCACAGATAGGGACACTGCCCCTGTAGAACAAGAAGATAGGGACAAATCCAGGACACGGCCACATTCTGGGCCAGGGTGATCTGGGACAGATCCCCATTCATACAGAGACTCTCAAAGGTGGTACCATCCACGTGGGATCCACCCAACATAAAGGCACAGGCTTCGCGGAGGACCATCGCCAGATCCGTGGATCCCATCTTGCAGAAGCAGCGCTTCCGGGTGTGGGATCACCGGGCAGGTACCCGGTAGTGGGCAGCGCTGTACCAAACATTGGGTGGGGAATTAACTTGTGGACACCAGGGTGGTTGGTGCCCAAGGGCCCTCCGTACATTGGGGAATGTGACTCCAGGTCGGGACGGTGTTTTGCAAGGTACAGCCGTGCGTGGCCTGGTTGGAGGGATATCTCTATGTGTGTTCTTTATATTCTATGTAGTAAACTGTTATACTTAAACAATTGTGTCTTATTGCATGGGGATCCTGTAATGGGGTCATTCCACACGGTGGAATCACAATAGGTGGAGGCGCTACCAAACCACAACTCAGGTACACCCCAGGTTCCCAGCAGCGGATGATCAGGTTTCCTGTGAGCCACAGGTATTGCACTGCAAACACATCTTCCAGGGGGTGGGGGAAAGTGCGCTGTATACATATAATTTATAAATCACTTTTTTAACACTGATTTTTTTCTGGGGTAAAAAGACAAAACCATCCTCCTCTCCTTTCTCTGCCTGCATTATGTGTTCTTCTGTTTTTGAGCTACACATGATTTCTCTCTGTGAGCTGAATTTCAAGATGTTGTTGACTTGCCATAATTTACCTTACACTGCTAAAATCCTTGTTAGACAAGGGCTTGTTTAATTGTCATCAACTCTGTCAGCAACACTCAGAACGTTACTAGATACGAACAACATATAAAACATACATAAATTATTACCACCATCATTTTTATTTATTTATTTTTATTTGTAAAATGTTTTACCAGGAAATATTACATTGAGAGTTACCTCTCGTTTTCAAGTATGTCCTGAACATAGAGTTAAGATGACAAATAATACAAGGTTACAAATACAGTTACATAAGTGAACAGGGTATACATTATATACAAGACATTGCATACACAGCTAAAGATAATATATATTTTAGGCGTACAGTATGTACCAGTTACAGACCAGATTAAAATGTGAGACAGCCTTAGTTTTGAAAGAACTTAAACTGGTGGTGGATGTGAGAGTCTCCGGTTGGCTGCTCCAGTTTTGGGGGGCACGGAAGAAGGAGCGGCCAGATACTTTGTTGAACCTTGGGACAAGGTCAGATCTCAGATGATAAGTGCTGCTTGTGGTAGGGGTGAGGAGCTTGTTCAGATAGATGGGTAGCTTGCCTAGAAAGTAATTGATGGCAAGACAGGAAAGGTGAACTTTGTGCCTAGACTCAAATGATGACCAATCTAGTTCTTTGAGCATTTCGCAGTGATGTGTGTTGTAGTTGCATTGGAGAACAAAACTGCATATTGAATTGCAGAGGGTGTCAAGTTTGCTAAGTTTGGGGTGCCAAGCCGTATACTATATCTCCATAGTCTATATTTGACATTAGCATCTGCTGTGCGATACGCTTTCTGACCAGCAGACTTAGGGAGGATTTGTTCCTATAAAGTACCCCTAGTTTGGCATAGGTCTTGGTTGTCAGGGTATCAATGTGCATTCCGAATGTTAAGTTGGAGTCAAACCATAAGCCCAGGTATTTAAAACTAGTGACAGGTGTTAGGGTGGTGTTAGCGTTGGTTCTAATCAGGAGCTCAGTCACTGGAAGCGTTACAAATTTAGTCTTGGTCCCAAATACCATTGTTACAGTCTTGTCAGTGTTTAAAAACAGTTTGTTTTCAGAAATCCAGTTTTCGAGTCTCAAAAAGTCAGACTGAAGTATGTGTTGAAGGTCAGAGAGGCTATGGCTGTGTGCATATAGGATTGTGTCGTCTGCATACATGTGTATTGAGGCTTCCTTACAAGCTGTGGGAAGATCATTAATGAACACTGAGAAGAGTAGGGGCCCCAGAACAGAGCCTTGTGGGACACCACAGGTGATATCCAGTGTGTTGAGTTAGAGCCTGAGATGGACACTGTGATGGTGAAGGGGTACCCAGGCCATGAAATAAAGGCATTCTGCTCGACTGGGTTCCACTGAGTCAAATAAAGTGACTGTAGAGTGTCATTCTGCAGCCCAGGGCTGGCTGCAGTCCTATTAATAAGTAATAATATGTCTAAACTGTGCCCGCTAGGAATAAGGGGCCTCTAGCACTGTTTAAAGGGTTAATTGGATAAGTGTGCCTTTGGTTATGTGGTCGGGCCCTGCATTACAACACTGTATCACTGTGTAACCACAGACAAGCAAGGGAAGCCTTAAACGCAAGCTAAATTGGTTAAGTGGTCTGCGGTCAGGAAAAGATGACGGATTGCAACATTGTATAATGTGGTCTCATCATTCAATTAAGGTCAAGTGGTAAAGTGGAGAGTAGATAGACAAAGGCAGTGCACTGCCTAAAAAGGTGGAGGAGGCTCACGTTGGCAAAAGGTTCCTTTATTGGATGAGGATCAAACATAACCCCTGGATATCACAGTAAACGCACACCTACGCGTTTCGGGCCGTGCGCCCTTTATCAAGGTGTGTTCTAAGCTAAACAGACAAACAGATATAAATACAAGCGCTATTCGCGCCAAAACCGTGACGTCACTGCTCGTTAACCAATCGGAACACTCCCCCTTCGTAACCCGGTCCTGATAGGGCCAAGAGAATGAAATTAAGATAAACTTTATTAGTTCCCCAAGAACAAGTCAGGGGACAAACATGGGTATAGAAGCGGAGCATCCGATTGGTCACCAGTTAAAAAAAACTTTCTAAAGAAAAACTTTATGTAACAAAAAGACAAAAACAAGGACAATATGCAAATCAAGAGCAGTGATGTCACAATATCGGCTACACAAGCCCCCAGAATGTTAAAAAATACTTTACATAAGGAAATATATAAAAGGGTGCATAAATCAAACAAAGAGCATGTAAATACCACAATACTTAATTCCTCACCACACTTAGGGGGCTATGCACTAAGCTCAATGGCTTTGCGTTTTGATTTGGCCAAAAAGCAGGTTCGTTAAAAAGTGAAGCCGGGGACGCGATGCACTAAGACCTTGAGGCCATTTTTTAATGTACCTGTTCAAAATAGCTCAGAACAGCCACAGCGTACGGTTTTCTTTTTTTCCCCCTGCTAGCGTTCTGAACCTCTCCGTACGCTAGCTGATAGAAAAAAAAGCCGCATGTAACATTTGCATGGAGATTTGCTATCTCCATGCAAGACTGTTACAGGCGATCGTACACTAAATAAAAACATTTTAATAATAGTGTACATGAGCAGGGGGTCTCCCGAGCTGAATCGCATTGGTTTCAGGTCCGAGGATCCCCTACTTCAGGAGTTACAGGCCCCGTTATGGGGTGCCGGTATCCCCTGCAGTTTAAAGCTCCCGTGTCACGTGACCGGGTTATTTACATTCTGCAGGGGATACCGGCACCCCATAAAGGGGCCTATATCTCCTGAAGTAGGTGGTCCTCGGACCTGAAACCAATGCGGTTCAGCTCAGGAGACCCCCTGCACATCTACACTAGTATTAAAACATATATAACAATAAACAATAATTCATTACCGTAGCGGCTATCCGCTAAGGTAATGAAGCTGCTTTAATGTATTTTAAATAATAGTGTGTGGGAGCAGGGGGTCCCCTGAGCTGAACCGCATTGATTTCTGCCTCAGAGACCCCCAGCTTCCCGAGTTACAGGCCCCGGTATGGGGCATCGGGTGCCAGTGCCGCCACCATCTTTATAGCGTCCAAGACGCGACGTGGGCTCTCTAAGATGACGTCATTAAAAGAAACATGGCCGGTCTCACATGGTACCGTAGCCAATCAGAGCGTGGGAACTCCATCCCATCTCTGATTGGCTCTAGTAGACCATGTGACAGAGGCTTGGGGGAGAATGGATGTGACGTCTTTGAAAGCCTGTCACATGGTACTATAGCCAATCAGAGTTGGGATGTATTTCCCATGCTCTGATTGACTACCGTACCATGTGAGACCGGCCATGTTTCTTTTAATGACGTCATCTTAAAGGCAATTGAAGCAAAGCCATTCTGATTGGCTGTGCTTTCATTGTCTTTAAATGACGTCATCATTTTTTTTCCATCGGCCAAATCACATGTTTTTCACGGCCCAATAAGGACCATGTGAAACATTTGACCAAAATGTGACGTCATAGGCCTATAAAAGCCTATGTCGCCTCATTTTGAAGCTAGTCGCCGAGGAGGGAACATCTCCCCTCCTAAGAAGAGAAGAAGGGCGTGGCCTAAGAAGATGGAAGAAGCCGGAAGAAGATGGAAGAAGATGGAAGAAGACCCCTGAAGACCCCAAAATACCCCAAAGAAGAAAGAAGACACAGACGTGGATTTGTTATGGTTTTTTATTTTATGGCTTACCTGTGGATTGGTTCCTGTGCTTCCGGGTCGCTTGGATTTCGGAGAGTGGACATCTAATGGTGAGTAAAGAAAAGAAAAGTTTATTATTTTTACTTTTACAGGTTTTTATGATTTTTCATGCATGTCTTTTATTTTTTCACTCCCATTTAATGCCCGTTAATGTATCTATGTATATAATACATTCACGGACAATGAATGGGTGTACTGTATGTGAATTTTGTATGTAAATGCATTGTATTTGATGCTGTATTATTGCCCCTGTATGTTATGTTTATCTATCTGTATGGATAGACATACAGGGAAAATAAGTGATTGTTTGGCTCATGTTTAGGTTCTTTTCATGTATGGATAATGTATTTAGCAGCTTTATTTTGTCATTGTTGTGAATAATGTAGTTTGTATTTAGCTAAAGGCTTCTTTATGGTACTTACATTAGAATGAAAGTGGTTACTTTAAATTAGAATTGTTTTGGCAATGGTTTGGCTTTAGCAATTGAATAGGGAATTGTATAATTGATTTGTATTTTATTTTAATTGTTTGAGGAAATGGATTAATTGTATTGATGTTGGTTAGTTTCTAATTGATTTTCAGGATGGCATTGGTGGTTAGGGGACATTGTTGATAGTATATTTTATTGTTACATATATTTTGCATAGTGTTATATGATGCACTGATTAATTGCATCATGTACACACAATGTAATTGTGTGACATTTCATAGACATTTGCTTAGCTGCATTTTGTTTTTTTTTGTATTTGCAATGGCTGCTGTATTTATTTTAACATGCAATGTGATGGTTTTAAGATTAAAAATGTATGCTTTGATTTGTGGATGTTTTATGTGTTTCATAATGGGCAAATAATATATTATCCATATCTGGATAATAGTTATTTGGCACATTATTGTACTGTAGCTGTTGGGGGGGGGGGGGGGGGGGGTATTGGCCCCAAAGGTATGTGGGTAGGCCTCCCTTGTGGGTAGTGGGTGAGGGTGGTTAGGCCTCATGGGGTGGGGGATTAGAGAGGGAGGGTATGTAGGCCTCCCGAGTGGTGGGTGAGGGTGGGTTAACCCCTTAATGACTGTAGCGGTTAATAACCGCTATAGTGATTAAGGGGTTAGGGGACATTACATTGGCTATTGTAATTGTTGTGGATGTTTTGCAGCACCGTAGGGGCATGGGCAGAATGAAGATGAGGATGAAGACGGCCTTCATCGTGGGTGCCTGTAAAACGTAAGTGATAAATGTTTTTATTGTATTTATTGTAATTTATATGTATTTAAAATGGTCAAATGCATTATTATCCATATTTGGATAATAGTAATTTTGGCCATTACTGTATAGTATGTGTTAGGGGGTGTATTTAGTTAGATTGGTTGTTTTTTATTTTTGGAGGTGCAACATTGGTACCGCAGGCCCGTAGGGACCCCGGGACGGCCGCGGGGACCCCCGGACTCCCGCGGGGACCCCCGCTTGGTGAGCCGGGGACCCCTGGACTCCCACGGGGTCAGCCGAGGACACCCGCACGACCCCCTGGCTCCATCGGGACCCCTGCGGAGTCAGCCGGGGACACCCGCCGGCCTGCTGTATGGGTTTTGCGCATGCAAAAAAAAAACCCAGAATTTTTTCTAAGTCCAGATTTCTTTGCGTCTACTCTGACCTGACGTGTTCTAATCAACGCAACTTTCGCGTTTGCTAAGGTTGCGTTGCTTAGTGCACCCCGCTTAAGGGCAGAATTTCACGCAAACAGGGCTGCGATCGAGCAAAGTTGGACTTAGAAAAAATCCCTGAAAAAAGTAATTTTTAGAGCGCAAAGTGCCTGTTTGCGTTGCTTAGTGCATCGGGTTGAGCCAAAAATCACGATCGAAGAGCACTTTGCGCTCTAAAAGTGACTTAACGGAGCTTAGTGCATAGCCCCCATAGTGTTAAGGTGTGAAAAGAGACAAAGTGAATAAATGACCCCTTCTCCTTAATTTTATTTTAGTTTAATATTGTTGTGACCATTATTCCCAATATAGTGGTTAAGCAACACCATGGGGGCTATGCACTAAGCTCAATGGCTTTGCGTTCTGATTTTCCAAAAAAGCAGGTTCGTTAAAAAGTGAGGCCGGGGACGCGATTCACTAAGGCCTTGAGCTCATTTTGTAACGTACCTGCTCAAAATAGCAACAGCGTACGTGTTGCTTTTTTTCCCTCTGCTAGCGTTCTTAACCTTTACGTACGCTAGCTGAAAGAAAAAAAGCCGCATGTAACATTTGCATGGAGATTCTGTATCTACATGCAAGACTGTTACAGGCGACCGTACACTAAATAAATACATTTTATTAATAGTGTACATGAGCAGGGGGTCTCCGGAGCTGAATCGCATTGGTTTCAGGTCCGAGGACCCCCTACTTCAGGAGATACAGGCCCCGTTATGGGGTGCCGGTATCCCCTGCACTTTAAAGCTCCCGAGTCACGTGACCAGGACATTTAACTTCTGCAGGGGATACCGGCACCCCATAAAGGGGCCTGTATCTGCTTAAGTAGGGGGTCCTCGAGGCTGAAACTAATGCGGTTCAGCTCAGGAGACCCCCTGCACATCTACACTAGTATTAAAACACACAAAACAATAAACAATAATTCATTACCGTAGCGGCTATCCGCTATGGCAATGAAGCTGCATTAATGTACATTTTAATAATAGTGTGCGGGAGCAGGGGGTCCTGAGCTGAACCGCATTAATTTCTGCCTCAGAGATCCCCTGCTTCCCGAGTTACAGGCCCCGGTATGGGGCATCGGGTGCCAGTGTCGCCGCCATCTTTATAGCGTCCAAGACGCGACGTGGGCTCTCAACCAGGGGTTCTTACAGATGCAGTTCAAGCAAAGTTTGTAATATTTTGTTGCCAACTAAAACATTTGAGAGTACGGTAACAAAGGAAAAATTTGATATACGCAGTTTTATTAACTGCAAAACTTCATTTGTTATCTATCTCCTCACCTGTGGCTGTGGGAAACAGTATGTGGGATGGACTACTAGGAGTTTAAAAACACGTCTCATGGAACATCTTAGACTTATTTAAAACAAGGATCTCAACCATCCAGTCCCTCTACATTGTACCCACTGTCACAGGGGGGACATTAGATATATTAGGGCATCTGGAATTGAATTTGTGCCACCCCATGTGAAAGGGGGCGATCATATCAGGAGACTTGACAGAGGGAGGCCTATTGGATCTTTACTTTAAGGACCAGGGCCCCATCTGGTCTCAATACCGATTAGAACCTGGCCAACTTTCTGTGATTCTGTAGCCTCCCTCTGGTCTCTTGTTCTCCTCTGTTATATACCCACCCGTACTCCCCATACCCTCAGAACATTCCAGTTTACACCCCTTCATTATTATGCTTATTATATTTTGCATTTCTAAAACCAAGTATGTTCTTTTATTAAAAATGTTTTTATATATAGGGATTCTGTCTGGTTTGGATACTGTTCTGGAAAATCTTCTCCCATTTATACCTGGTTTACGTTCATCCAAATTAATTTAGCCTTTTATGACTCAATCTGTTCTTTTTCCTTTTTTTGTCTTAAAAATTTTGTCAAGAATTTTAGGATAAATTATCTTGTTGATGACTTTTATGATCATACTACTATGCCTTATTTATGGCATTATGTTTTATGGTATTATTTATGGTATCGCTTGTGTTTCTAAATTGTATATTTAAGTTGTTTTGAATATTCAACACTTTGATTTATATGTTTTTCATAATACTTATTTTTTTATGTGTATTTATTGTGTATATATATATATATATATATATATAAGAGATATAAAATCAAAAAATAAATAGATGATACCGTTCTGTGGCTAACAAAATGCTTTTATTTGTGCGAGCTTTCGAGATACACTGATCTCTTCTTCCGGCGATGTTACAATGAATGAAGCAAGCAAAAGCTATACTATAAACAGTGTCTATTGGAATGTTATCTGTGCTGGTCCTTCCCCCGGTATGAATGTGTTTTATGGCTGGAGGTGTCAAAAGGTTCCTGAAAGCAAGTGATGAAAGAGTGTGTATGTGTATCAGTGTGAATAAAAATGAATGGAGAGCCCACAGTATATACAGTGCTTTACAAAAGGTGTGTGTTGAGTGGGAGTGGATATAAATGGTGTGGGTGGGTGTGGAAATGTGAGAGTTAGTAGCACAACTAAAAGTGTGTGTGGATATTATGTGGTCCCTATTGGTGTATAGGGATGGAAAAACAAGGAGTATACAGTAAGTATGTGTGAAAGACAGCTGTGTGTGCATACATATAGAACAGTATGTACAGACATGGCCTATAGCGCTCATGGGAAGAGAGTTCACTTGTGTCAGTAATGACTCATAAAATTTTGATCTCTGTTTAGGCCACTGCTAAGTGTCCCGAACAGTTGCATAAATTTGTATTCATGCAACCGTCTCTCTTTCAGTGTTTTAAGATTACCTTTGAGTATGGCAACCCTCAACCCACAACCACTAGTTGTGCTACTAACTCTAACATTTCCACACCCACCCACACCATTTATATCCACTCCCACTCCACACACACCTTTTGTAAAGCACTGTATATACTGGGGGCTCTCCATTCATTTTTATTCACACTGATACACATACACACTCTTTCATCACTTGCTTTCAGGAACCTTTTGACACCTCCAGCCATAAAACACATCCACACCGGGGGAAGGACCAGCACAGATAACATTCCAATAGACACTGTTTATAGTATAGCTTTTGCTTGCTTCATTCATTGTAACATCGCCGGAAGAAGAGATCAGTGTATCTCGAAAGCTCGCACAAATAAAAGCATTTCGTTAGCCACAGAACGGTATCATCTATTTATTTTTTGATTATTGAAGCTCGGCTAACACGGTACTGATACCTCTACATGTGTATATATAGTATGTATGTTGGGTGGTTCTTTTCTTCACCTTATTTCATTTTTCTTTAATTAATTTTATTTTTTATTTTCAGCATATACATTTTCTGTTTCTTTTGTTCTTTTCTAATGTCTCGTTTACCTCACCCCTCTCCTTACTCATATTATAGATTCAACTCTTGAGATCTAGTAAATTTAATAAAGTTATACCAAAATAAAGATAACTTTTTACACTTCTCTATATGGTTTGAGAAGGAGGTGGGACATGGTGTTGCTTCACAACTTTATTGGGAATAATGGTCACAACAATATTAAACTAAATTAAAATTAAGGAGAAGGGGTCATTTATTCACTTTGTCTCTTATCATACCTTAACACTATGTGTGGTGAGGAAGTATGTATTGTGGTATTTACATGCTCTTTGTTTGATTTGATTTATGCACCCTATTATATATTTTCTTATGTAAAGTATTTTTTAACATTCTGGGGGCTTGTGTAGCCGATATGGGGACATCACTGCTCTTGATTTGCATATTGTCCTTGTTTACAAGACCTTAGTTCTAACGAACTTTCGTAGGGGGGTACAATCCTTGGTTGTGATGGAATCGTCTCTGTACCGCACGCTATACCTTCCGATGGATCACAGAAGAACACAGTTGAACACCGCCTGATAGGCTTGGGAGGGTGTTATAAGCCTGTGCAGGCTATCTGGGTCATACACAGCCAATCTTGGCATGGGAAGCAAATTCCCACCCAATGGCAAGTTTGCCAACAGTTCCTGAAGCCAGGCAAAAGGCTTCACAGTATGCCAAGGGTTATGCGCTAACTTCACACTTAACCCTCTAAGCATACCTGACCAAGCCCCCTTGCACAGCGTAATATGGAGGCCTTGTGCTCTGCACAGATCTTGGCTGTATCTCTGCTCCAGGAGGAGCTAGAGACATGTCTCAACCCCAGGAGGGCCTGAGCTGAACTCTCTCTCCCAGCCGGGAAAGACTCAGAGCTTCACTCCTCTACCCCATTAGGGGGAGACCTGGACTGAAACAATGTGTAACACTTCCTCCCTAAGGCTCAGAAGGGGAGGGCACAAGGTCTGGACCTGCATTGGTTGTACACAGACTCCCATTTACCTCCACCCCTCACTCAGAGAGGCAGCAAGAGGAGGGGTAAATCACATGATAGCTACAGGCAGTAACAGGCTATCAGAACTTATGTGACAGGAAGGCAGAAAGATAGTCTGGACCAGCCATGGCTATACTCTCCTTAGGTGAAATTCTAATGTCCTCACTGGGATCAAATTTGGGCACCATCCAGTAACCTGGAGCCTGCAATACAGAAAACAGGTTACAGCAGATGTCACAACATAACCAATAACAAAGTATACAGACACTAGGGACCCATACCATCCACTGTTTACAGCGATGATGATAGAACAATTCTTCCAATGGGAAGAAGAATATAATCCCTACTTATAGAATTTAGGACTGGGTTTCTTTACCACCCGCCTATAACACATCTTGATGTAGATGTAGTACACCTTAGGCAAACCAGGCCTCTGTCTGACTTCTACCCTATCCTTATAAATGCAGGTACTTACTAACCATTCCTCCATGATGGAACATATTTTGAATTCATTGATGAATCTCTTCTCAGTAGTTTTGGAATGGATATAAGTTAAGATGGCCTGCTTGAGCCAATCATGACGGTTAGTCTCAATTTCTTCCATGATCGGCTCGGGTACGTACGGGAACTCATACCCATGAGACTGACGGTACCTGCATAGTATGGCCCTGTCAGCTCTAATGAATATTAATATTTTGCAGCCAGCTCCTTGACCAGACAGAACCTAAAATGAAGGTTCTCTAAGTTCTACCTCCTGATTTAAAATAGAGGGTCCCTTAGTTATTCTTACCCTTAAATTATTCTCTCCCACCCTCTTACGATGGGCTTCAGCTATTTCATCATAGGTGTCATTTGACCTTCCTCCCACTAGTAATCTACTACAGGACCATCCACCAGCAGTAGCTTTGCCCTGTTCATATTGGTGACGTAGCCCTGAAACATAGAGTCCCACCATTTAAGGGGTTCCCTGGACTGATATTCTATGTTTGGACAATGGCTCCCTAAAACAACACCTGAATGACCCAGGGGATCTAGCCACTGGTCTGCGACTAGACGCAGGTATTTCTCCGTCTGACTCATCAGACCAACCATCCCTTCCCCCAAAGTCTCAGGCCCTTAAATCCATTGACAGACCTGGGGACAGATCATCACTTGAAAAATGGGACAGTACAAAGGTTGATGCAGCAGGGGCCAAAACAGTGGGACAGGGTCGAGGCCTAGGAGTGTCCCGGATAAATCGCTCTGGATTGGTCTTACCCATAGCCCTGGATGGCAGTATCGGGATGGTGGCAGCTGCTGGTGGTGGGGCATGGGCAATTGGGGCCGGTGAACTGGATCTATCAATATACAGTATATAGTATGACCAGTGCAGAGTTGGCAATTTTGGGTTTGCCATGACCTCTAGGGGACAGTATAGGGGCAGCACTAGTGGATACGAGGGTCCGACGACCACATCCTCAGAGCAGGGTCTTCGGTGGGGTAGGGGCAGTTGTGAACTGTCAGTCACCATGGAAAGTCCTGAATCTGGCTCTGCATCCACCATCTTGACGACATAATCATGGATGGCCATGCTCGCGAGATCTCCAGGCAGGCACAAGTACGGCGGCAATGACGTCATGTCTGGCAGCGCCGGAAGTTTATCACCCCGCAGCACACCAAACAAGGCCACGCCTGGCTTGTCATTTAAGCAGGCCGCTGCAGGATCTGTGTGAAATAAGACGTGGAGCCTCACCCATCCGACGGTGGGGGACGTCTTCCAGCTCCACAGGTTCCTTGGCAGGTGGGTCCTTCACAGCGCCGATGTCTTCCTTGGGCATGGGGCTCCTCCGGGGTTCCAGCACCACCATAGCCTTCTGGACAGACACCGCTGGATCAGGACTCTGCTGCAGGACATGGGTAGGTGAAGATCTCTTCTTTACAGGTCCCGAACGGCTGGTGTAATCTTCTTCTGAGAATGGTAAGGATACCTCCTCTGGGCCACGATCTTGGGGTGCCCTGCGATCCCTGGTGGCCATTGGCACAGAGCTTGCCCGCTCCTGCATCACCAGGGGGTGCCCACCCAACACCCCCATAGCAGTCAACTCACCCTCCCGGTCAACAGGCACAGGTTCTGGGCTTGGAATCATCAGCAGCATCACAGCGGTGATTGTCTCGGGCACCGGTATGCTGGCACTGTGGGTAATTGCTAGCAGGGCACACGTGCCTAGCGATGGTTCAACCACATACAGGTTGGCACTGGCCACATCTAGCGGCAGTAGGGGCCAGTTGTAGGCCGAAGTTGGGGCCTCAGCATAGAAACACGGGCCCACGATATCTGTGGCAATGTAGAACCCGACAGAGGCCGCACCGAGTAGCAAGCGGGCCCAATCGTATACTGGCATAGGAAAGACCGCAGGGGCTGCACCGGCTGGTTTGGAGGCCTGGTCTATTGGCTGGAACACAGCAGAAGTTGGCACAGGGCTGGAAGCCACATGTACAGGGCCCCGCAGTGCTGTAATCGTGTGGTGGGGCTGGTGTCATCTCCTGGGAGCCGGCAGTTGGGGAATACATTGCAGGTTGTGTTGCCCATTGATAGTAACTACCAGGCAGCCCCCTGGCAGGTAGTAGTTGGTCAGCTCCAACTCAGACATTTTCGTTTGATGAGGTAGAGTAATAAGCAGCAGTTAATGCAGCTCTTTCTTCTAGCTCAGCGGAACTGAAGTAAGGCAGGGTGTGGTGGACTCCTATTGATTCTTGAATGTTACCCCTCTCCCAGGTGGAATACAGTGTAGGGCACGGCAGATCAAGGAGTGACCTGGCTCTGGCTGAGCCAGTCACAGTGATGGGCGCCGTTAGCTTTTGCCGCTGAATAGCTTGCAACTAATTTGCGGTCACGTGGTTTCAGTGGAAGCACCATTTTGAAAACTTGGAACATGCGGTAGACTCCATTTTGGAGCACACAGCACAGTCCATAGAACAAAATATACACAGGGTCCATGGGACACCTGAGGGGCCCGTTCCTCACATTTTGAATTGTAGAACAGTCCATACTGACTTAGGTTCACAGGGTCCCCCAGCACCATCTGAAAGGGGCCCGTCCCTATGGTGAATGAGATGAGGGGACCTCGCTCCATGGACAATTTCCCACAGGGTGCGCCCCCATAAGCACATTTTCTGAGGTAACCAGAGACCCCAGCAATAACTGAAAGGACCCTGGCCCTAGTATTCTCTTTTAGGCAGCGTCAAGTGTTCACGCTCCATGTATCATGCCCTCAGGTATGCCCCAACCACTGGTCTGTATTGGATGAAGGTTTCACGCTCCATGGTATCATGACCTCAGGGTACACCCCAACTGTCTCTGTATTTGCTGATGAAGGGTATTCACGCTTCCTGGTAACAAGCCCTCAGGGAATGCCCCAACATAGTGCATGACCCCCTAAGTGGCGAAAAAGTGCTTTCGGCAGGGGTTTGAACTTGCCATGTTTTTTGCGTGTTGCCCTCGCAGTATGCAGGAATGCCCGAATCCCTAGTGAATCCCTGCGAGAACAAAATTTCCAAACACGGCAAGTTGCTGGTGGCGAGACAGTCTGCCTGCCGACAAGGGCTCCCCTGCTGAGATCAGCCTGCAGCAGAGAGAGATCCGCACTCAAATATCGGCAAAAAAAAATCTTTTTAATAAAATTATTATTCATATTGTAGATGTGCAGGGGGTCTCCGGAGCTGAGCCGCGTTGGTTTTAGGTCCGGGGACCCCTTGCTTCCTGAGATACAGGCCCCATTAAGGGGGAGAGCTGGACTGAAACAAGGTGTAACACTTCCTCCCTAGGGCTCAGATGGGGAGGGCACAGGGTCTGCACAGGATTGGTTTTACACAGACTCCCATTCACCACTACCCCTTTCACTCAGAGAGGCAGCATGAGGAGGAGTAAACCCACAGGATAGCCTGTCACTGACTGTAGCTATCAGAACACATGACAGAAAGACAGAAATAAAGTCTGGACCAGCCATGGCTATATTTAGATATGTGTCGCTTTGGCCTTCATTTTACTTTATGTAAATGGGAGCTAGCCATCTGCATTAAGAACAATTTGACACTTACATTTTTTAACATGAGCTACCATACACTATAAAGCTGCTTAGAAAAACAGAAAACAATACAATGAATAATTTCTAATATTCATATATTTTGCAAGAAAAATCGTTTATAATTATATTCCCAGAATGTACTGCAATACCTTATGCAGCTTTGGTTATGCAAAAATAGGTAAAGGTAAAAAAAAAAAACAGACTACCTTGGCAATTCCTCCATGTTACGCCAGATGCAAAAAGTCATTTAGTCATCAAGGAAGAATCGATCTCCTAATGGATTTTGCATTGGCAAATATTTTAAATCTTTATTAGGATCGTTAACTCAAAAAAACAAACAAACAAACAAAAAAAAACATACTCTATTCCTTCCCTTTAATTGTGCTGGTGGCTTTAGGAGCTTCAATGTGTATTGTAGGTGGCGCTGACATAACTCTTTTGGTTTAATAGCTTCTTTTCTTCCTGTTTGTCATGTCATATTTGGAAAACATCTTGTGAAACTTGTTTCTAGGACCCTGGTAATAGCAATAGCCTTCAAAAAATATTAACTTCCTTTCTTTTTTTTAAATAGCCAATGAAACAGTATTACAGCCGCGGCCCCTTTTATTCTCCAACATCTTCAAATTTTTTCTGGGATTTTTTCCGAATGCCTCGCACTTCACCACGTTCATACCGCATTCATATTGCATTCATGCCGGCTCACCCGCGCTTGATGTGTTTATTGATGTGTTTATTGATAATGGTTCGGATTTAATTGGTTGCAATTCTTCGCATATCCGCCAGGTGGCAGATATTCATGAATTGTAATGCGCATGTGCTTCAGTAATGTGACGACTTGCAGGTGTTTAAAAAAATACCACAGTGGTCCATTGTAAATTGGCCTTGGAACTGAAGAAGTTACAATAATGTATCAATCTAGGCTTTTCATATTAAATAATACATGCACAGTGTCTGGTGTTTTATTGTCCTGATAGTCCCGACATGAGTGCACTACCGCAGTCCAAAAACCCGACAGAACGTACGCTCATTTAATATGAGCCGCGATTAATACAACAGATTATAAGATGGCAACAGTTGGTCAAATTTATCAGTATTTCATCGAAAACTATGACTTTTACAAATTTTCAACAGATGCTCATGTGTGGAAACGTGCAATAAGGAAAAAGTTATGTATCGATCCGTGTTTTTTTCGTATTGATCCCAGTGTAATTGGAGGGTATTGGTGTGTATCACCGGATTTTTCCCATATCTATGATCATGAAGACTTCAAAAGGCGAAAGGTCATGTTAAAACCAACTAAGAAATGTCAGTCGCTGGCAAGCAATGCGCCAGCGACAGCGCCTGCTTCCAATAACGGTCCGACCGTCAGTGAAAACCTGGTGACCGGCAACCCTTGCTGTCTGTCCCCGCTCAGATACCTGCAGCCTCAGACGGATTTTGCATACAGATTCCAGCAAGCTTGTATGTACCAAAGCGATTTCCAGCCTCATCCGCTGGCACCTGTCAACTACGTGAATAATCAAGAATACGGGACTGGCAGTGGCTCGACGCCAGCTGATTAGCAAAGTCTATGGTGAGTAATGTTGCCGTATTTTATTCTATTTTTGAAATATCAATATCAATGCACAGTCAATCGATTCTCCTGTAAGCAATATCTTTGGCTGAGCAGCTTCTACAATAGATACTGCACAATTGGTGGAAAGCTAGGCACATGCACATTGGAACCTTCTTGAAACGCATATGCGTGTCATCACATCTATAGTAGGCGCATGCGCATGTGAACAGGAGACGCCCCCCGAGAAAATTATTGGTGGGATTGACTGTGGGAACTTCTTTAGGGGACTGATTGACCATTACAGTAAAACTTGTACATTGTTTTTCCTCAGAAAAGAAAAGTTTGTCATCTCATGCGGAAAACGGCAAATGGAGGGATTTCGATGGATAATATCACTTTGTGTAACAATGCCTGCACATTGCTGAATCGGATTTAAAAAAAACACGTACCGGAGTCTACAGTTTAGTGGCCGTTGTTATTGATTAGGATAGAATACTGTAACTGAGAGCTTCATTGAAAACCTGAAACAGTATACTGTTGTTTTCAGACCGTATACAATACTTTTTTTTATATATACTGTATAATAAACCCGAAAAATAAAAAGTATGCATTTATTCTACATGTATTCCAGTACATATGTGTATTCTATACCCGTATAGCATGTATTGTTTTAATACTCTTGTGATGTACAGTGCTGAGCATGCCTACAGTATACAGTACAGTATGCCTGGACAGTACTGTATGTTCCAGAAACACTGTATTTTGTTACAGTATAAAAGGAGACAATGGAACAATTTAAAACAAATCAACATTTTCATTTATTGGTGGAGTAAGTACAAAAATATTTATTTACAAATACAATTTAAAAACATTTAAAGTGTACAGCAATTCAAAACATTAACAGGTGTATGGTTTATTGCTAGTGAAAACATTTATGTACAGAAAGTCAAAACATTTACAGTAGGATGGTTTACGAACCGTCATCACGGCCTGCACACCTCCAGTCCTCGAGGCCGCAAACAGGCCCGGTTTTCAGGATAACCTTGAAAACCGGGCCTGTTTGCGGCCTACAGGACTGGAATTGTGCAGGTTTGTGTAAGTAAAACATTTCTTTATAAATACAGTTTAAAACACACAACATCTCCTTTATTAAGTACAGAAAGTCAAAACATTTACAGCACAACAGTATGGTGTTAGTAAAAAAAATATTATTAATAAATTTAAAACTGCAACATCTCCTTTATTAAAGTACAAGAAGTCAAATATTTACAGTAGGATGGTGTACAGTAAGTCAGCCTGCCCAATTCCAGTCCTCGAGGGCCGCGCAGAACAGGCCTGGTTTTATCCTGAAAACCGGGCCTGTATGCGGCCCTCGAGGACTGGAATTGTGCAGGTCTTGTGTAAGTAAAAACATTTCTTTATTAATACAAGTTATAACAAGCAACAAGTCAAAAAATAAACAACAGTTGAACAGTCACGCAAATTCGATCCCCACCAGATTGTCCTTCCAGGGCCGATGCCTTGTATGACGCAAAATGCCATTAATGGAGTCTCAAACGATTTTCATTAAAGCATCTGAAATTGAAAAATAGTGCCGCAATTCTCAACAATAGTCCTTCTTAAATTTTCAGGAAGCGCCCTTTTTTCGCGACTTCCTTCGTAGTTTACATTTTTGGCCCTAGTAGGACACGTGGTGCTTAAAAATTAACATGCCATACTTCTGGGGTAAACCAGCACTCATCACCCTATACTTCTCCCTGAGTGCCGGTGGCAGCTCGCGCAGGATGATGTCGGGAACCGTATCGATGCAAGCGTATGTAGGTTGGATTCTGGGAGCGGGTGTGCTTCTGTGAGCGGGTGTGCTTGTGGCAGCGGGCGAGGGTAGGATGTCTGGGAGGAAGCTTTCCTCCTGTCCTGGTCGCTGTGTTGTCTCCTGTCGTGGTCTTGATGGGGTTGTCATGTTATCCTCCTCGTCAACGGCATACATACACAAATTCTTCTGGTGAAGGGGGTGTGCTTGGTGTTGGATGGTGGTCGAAGGTCCCATTCATCACATCCATGCCACCCTCCTGCTCCGACATTGGGGATACAGGGGCATGAACACCGAGCAAATTATATATCCCCGCTATGTCAGTCTCTATCTTCTCCATCCGTTGATCCATCTTCTCCATCCGTTGATCCATCTTCTCCATCCGTTGATCCATATTTAGCATGGTCTCAAAAGAAGATCTATCTTTACCAGCATAGTAGAGTTCCCGGGGATATCGACACTTAACCCATTCAGCTGGTTCTTGTGCATGGGGTGCTGTGGACATCTGGGTGGATGGGTGCTACGGAGGATGAGATGGGGGTTCCCTGGAGAGAAGCGGCAGTGTCGTCGAAGAAGGATGGAGGAGGTAACCTGTGGATTTCCGGGAGAGAAGCGGCAGCGTCGTGGAAAAGGGATGGAGAAAGTGACCTGTGGATTTCCGGGCGAGAAGTGGCAGAATCGTCTAAGCGTAATGGAGAAAGTGACCCGTGGATTTCCTGGAGACCAGCGGCAGCGTCGTCGAAGAGTAGTGGAGAAGATGGGCTGTGGGTTTCCGGGAGAGCGGCGGCAGCCTCGTGGACGAGTAGTGGAGAAGATGGGCTGTAGATTTCCGGGAGAGCAGCGGCAGACACGTCGAAGCGTAATCGAGGAAGTGGCCTGCGGGTTCGATGGGTTGGCTGCCATTTGTTTTGCCTTGAGTGTACATCACCGAATTTCTTCTTGACATAATAAGGCTTACGTGTATAAAAACCCTTAGCCTTTGGGGTCAGCAGAATGTTTTCTTTATTAGCCTTAGCCTGTCGCTTTGGCCTTGGCTTGGAAACGGCTGCCGCCTTTTGCTTTATCTGTGTGATAGGCACGGCAGAGGCGAGTGGCTTCCTGCGTCCGTAGAATCAGGATTGATCCATGGAAGCAGATGGCACAATGGTGTATCTGGACAAGGTAAAGTTCAGATACAGATCATCAAGTGATGGGCTATGCAAAGTGTGTAACCTTTTATGCATGGCGACGAGGTACAGGTGTTAAAAGTGGGTATACTCTAATGTGAGTCATTAACGTATAAATACACCATCCATTTTGTGGATTCACTGCACATTGAATACACATCGACTAAACATCGAATATACATTCTTGTGCTTGTATTTCTTTCTACTCGCAGCTATGCCTGTTAAAAAGATTTCAAAGATTAGCAGCATGAGAATTAAGGAGATGTACACCAGCAGACAACGAATTGCAGATATCCAATGCTGGTTAGCTGCTTTTGGCCTCGTTGTGCCATCAACCACCGTGTGCTATCATGCACACGGAAAAAACAAACAACACACGAGGACACCAACGGTAACTAACGCGTAAGTATATTTATATAACTATATAATACAGTACATCTATTATTGTTTATATTGCTGCATATTAATATAACTATATAGTATAGATCTATCTAATTTTATAGTTATTTGGTATATTTATATAACTACAGTATATAATACAGTATATCTATTATTGTTTATATTGCTGCATATTAATATAACTATATAGTATTGATCTATTTAATTTTTTAGTTATTTCGGTATATTTATATAACTACAGTATATAATACAGTATATCTATTATTGTTTATATTGCTGCATATTAATATAACTATATAGTATAGATCTACCTAATTCTATAGTTTTTCGGTATATTTATATAACTACAGTATATAATACAGTATATCTATTATTGTTTATATTGCTGCATATTAATATAACTATATAGTATAGATCTATCTATATTTATAGTTATTTCGGTATAATTATATAACTACAGTATATAAATTATTGTTAATATTTCTGCATATTAATATAACTATATAGTATAGATCTATCTAATGTTATAGTTATTTCGGTATATTTATATAACTACAGTATTTAATACAGTATATATAGTATTGTTTATATTGCTGCATATTAATATAACTATATAGTATAGATCTATTTAATTTTATAGTTATTTCGGTATATTTATATAACTTCAGTATATAATACAGTATATCTATTATTGTTTATATTGCTGCATCTATAATTGTTTACTGTAAATGATGTGCTGTACTTGTGGCCTACTGCACTGTAACTTATCGGATTGTTGTTTTTCTGTACACTGTAGGGAGACAACTCTTCTGGTCGACAAAATAAGTGAAGAGAATGATGAGAAGAGTGCCTTAAGGGTCAAATACGCTCTGCTGCAAAATCACAATCTCACAGTATCCGAGACCAGCATAAAGAAGATGAGACGCAGAATTGGATGGAAATAGGGACGTGTGAGGTTAGTACTGGACAGTACAGGAGGTTAAAGTGTTGTTTAAGAAACTGTACTGTACCTATAAAATTATTCCTTGTCATTACAGAGCGTACCCTATGATAAGGGACGTTAACAAGGTCAAGAGAGTGGTCCAGGCCCAGGCATGAATCGACAGTGGAGAAACCTTCCAGGATTACATCTTCACTGACGAGTCTACTGTATCGCTGGAGAGATTTGCCACCTTTGCATTCCACAAAAAAGGTCGCATATCTATGAAGCTGCGTCCAAAACACCCAGTGAAGATGCATGTGTGGGGTGCCATCTCTAGGCGTGGACCAGGATGCATTGTCATCTTTGAAGGTAAAATAAGTCACACGCTTTTGCCTTAAGCACTGTACTGTACTAGTGTGCAGTTTTTTGAGCACTTTTCTTTTCTTGTTATAGGAATCATGAATAAAGCTTTTTTCCAACAGCAAATTGTGCCTGAGATTGTGGAATACATCACACGTGAGTACCCAGATGGTCACCGTTTCTTCCAGGACAACGATCCGAAGCACACCGCTTCAAAAGCGCATATTCTTGAGCGCGGTATCAACTGGGTGAAGACGCCAGCGGAGTAAGTGCAGTAACCGTGTCTCATTTTTTCCCACTGTTTTTACTGTGTATCTCTTTAACTAATTGTGCTTTTTTCCCCCCTCCAATGACAGATCGCCAGACTTCAATCCTATCGAAATGATCTGGCATCAGCTGAATGATTATATCCGAAAAGTCTTGAAACCCTCCAAAAATGATGAGTTGGCGCAAGTTTTAATGAGTTTTTGGAACGATGTACTCACCGTGGAACGATGCAATAAATATATTGACCATATTGCGACTGTGTTGACCATTGTGATCGAGTGTAATGGGCAAGCATCAGGAAGGTAGTATGGTATAGTACTGTACTGTAGTATGGTAAGTATAGGTACACCAAGAACAGTACTGTATGATACAAGTAAGTATGGCACAGGTTTTTTCTTTCCTGAGAGAGCAGCACTAGCCATCTGGTTACAAAGTATTTAACAGTAGTCACAGTATGCAGTAGTTCCAGTATAGACTATTTTGACAGTACTAACTGCATACTGTAGTCCAATATGGAGTAGCTATACAGTACACAATGCCTAATATGCACCTAACTGCACAATTTTTTTCTTTCATGAGAGCAGCACTAGCCATCTGGTTGCAAAGTATTTAACAGTAGTTACAGTATACAGTAGTTCCGTATAGACTAGTTTGACAGTACTAACTGCATACTGTAGTCCAATATGGAGTAGCTATACAGTACACAATGCCATCATATGCACCTAACTGCACTAATTTTTTCTTTTCTTGTCTTTTCAGAGAAAAAAAGGATGGAAAGGGGGAGGGGGGTATCATGTGTACATTGTGTGAACTGTGTGAACAGTAAAGTGTATCTAAAGTGCAGTCATGATTTACACAAAACCTCCCCTCTCTCAATGAACTACACAGAATGAGGAAGAAGATAAAGACGGAAAATGTTATATTATTATATATATATTATATATTATTAATTAATATTATTATCAATGTGCATTATTCATGATTATCCACCGGCCCTCAATTTTCAACTGACAGAAGAACTGAATAAAGACTGCTTTTTGTATTATTCATGATTATTTGTATAGTTGTATTTTTTGTTCCTGATAAAATAAAATAAATATTTCTTTACATTCATGATAATCATAATCTTTGACACCCCCCCCCCTACACCAAATAAAAAGAAAGAATGACAAAAAGTGGTAACTTACTGCATCAAAAACATGAATCAGATTATGTTTTTTTTAACTCTCAATTTCACAGTGATGTGCAAATTAGATTTACGTATCAAATTCGAGAAGGGATTATCACAAGTGTTACCGTAAACAAAGCCTCAAAGGGTTGGGGTGGTGGATGGATGAGTCATGCACAGTAATCATCAGCTAGCTCCCTTCCCAAAGAGGATTACAGAGAGGTGACTCAAAGCCAACAATAGGAAAATTAATGAATGGTTCTGGAGAGGTGTCGATAAGAGGTTCAAATCCTTGAGCGAGCCTTGTGTGTGTGTGTGTGTGTGCGTGGGGGGAGGGGGGTACAGGGTACAGCTGCATGACGGATTAGCTGTACTGTAGTTCAAAGATATGACATATTTTCAACAGGCAGGTCATAATAATAATTTGATCCCCACACCCCCAAATACATAAAAACCACACAAATCAACCATGTGCAGTCAAACGCACAGTGTCGCTGTCAAAAACTACAGAACAGATTGAATATCGTAAAATCAAGATGGTTTAGGCAGGTTTGTGGAGAAAATACAAATAAAAAATGACGAGAAAAAAAAAAAAAAATTTTGATCACTCACTCTTGAACTTCGCAAGCAAGCAGTGGTGAAGTAATAGACGCATGCGCAGTAATCATCAGCAAGCAAGCAGGAATGTGATTGAAACCAGAAAGACACAAATTCAAAGGAATGGTGTGGGAGAGGTGTACTGCACTGTAGATAAGATAAGAAGTTGAAATACTGCAGTGCAGTAAATTAGCCTGTGTGTGCGGGGGCGAGCGAGGGGAGAGCGCTGTATATGCCAAAATGTGATACTGTTACAGTACACACCTATGCGTTTCAACAATGTTCAAATGAGACATACAGCACTGCACATGCATGCAAATATATGCAAATTTACAATTACTGCGCGCGCACACGCAGAATGTGTACTGACGTACTGTAGGTTGAACTGCTAAAGTATTAGACTTTGAAGACAACAGCTCGCGAACGCCCCCCTGAGTTTTTAGATGGTATTGCAATATTGCAGACAGCGCTAATAAAATGCTAATATTACGAGCACTGAAATACCGGAACATATTCCGGAAAAAATTAAAAATACTGTATCTGCCCGCGGTTATCAGAGTTGCGCCAATACAGCCGCATTAGGATAAAGGCAGCCGCCACTGTATATTAAACATAACATTTTTAAAGCTACAATGCAGTAGGCACCTCATTGAGGCAGCTTGAAAAATACTGTCATCAATTAGTACTTTAAGCAAAAGTAAAGCTTTTACAAATATAAGATGCCATGGTTAATACTGCAGGAGAGAACAAAGGGCCAGATTCACCAAATTTAGATAAAGTGGAGATATTCTTGAATTGTTTTCTATATATAGTAGTTACTAGATTACCCATATCATGCCTCATTATAGTGGGATCAAAGAAATGTAAGTTGTCCCCCTTGATTTCGTATGTCAATTTAAAATTGTGTTTATTTTGATTAACGAGGGGAAAGAATTCTTGCAGGAATTCATATGTACCCTTCCACAGAATAAATATGTCATTGATATACCTGCCCCACATCTCAATGCATGCTGTGTACTTCTCATTTGGTTCACTGAAAACACCTGTCTCTTCACACCAGCCAAGGTACAAATTTGCATAGGTATGGTCACAGGTGGTCCCTATTGCCATACTTTGGATCGTAGAGAGACTGATTAAACAGAAAATAGTTATTTGTTAAAACATGGTCAAGTTAATGAAGAATAAATGCATTGTCTTGCAAAAACTGGCAAACTCTTTATCTCAGGAAATGTGCTACTGCCTTCATGCCTTTAATATTGGGTATAATAGTCTAAAGTCAAGGCCAACCATTAGTGTATCAGAATCCATGGGGATACCCTTGAGTCTATTTAGGATATATTTTGTCGTGGAGGTATGAAGGGAGTGTAGTCATGAAGGATCACAGTACTTTATCAATATATGTACTAACCTATTCCCTAAGATTGCTAATTCCTGATATGATGGGTCTGCCAAGAGGTGAAAATGTGTTCTTATGAATTTTGGGAAGGTGATAGAATGTGTCCAACTAGGGAATTTTCACCAGAATAAAATCATATTCTTGCTTGGTAATTACTTTAGTGTTCAAATCTTCCTTTAGTATTCTGATTAGTTATTACCTGAAGACCACAGATGGATCTGCATCTAGAATGTTATAGCAGGATGTCGACAGTAGACAGAAACTCTCCTTTGCATAGTCATCATACTGTAATAACAGTGTTCCCTCCCTTATTAGACGATTTGATAATTACATCCTTAGCCTCTGTTAATTCCTTCATGGCCCTCCATTCACTCCTCATATTGTCCCAATGCAGGGAGTGCGGTAGTTTGTTAATATCATTAATGACCAATGGAGAGAATAATTCCACATTTGCCCATGTCTTTTCAAGTTGAGTGATGGTCAGTGAGTGATGGCTGGATAGTCAGCCTTGAAAAAGCACTCGCGAAACGCGCGCGTCGGCAAGCACGTGACCACGTGCACGCGGAGGAGATTGAATTCATGTACACTGACTCAGAGTAACTGAGAGAGTCAGCGTGGCTCCACCAGTGCACAGTACAGGACTATTAGGGTCCCAATGGATTCATTACTCACACACCACTAAAGGCAACAAAGTATCTGGCGAAACACTGTATCATTAAACTATCTAAGGCAGCCTGTATGCTATTTCCCTGACACAGCGTCAAGCTCATAGGGTACAATATATACATATAGCACAACGGCAACCTAACCAGCAATTAACCTCTGGAGTGCCAGAACACTACCACACATGAAGAGCACTGCACCAAATGGGGACAGGTCTCTCAACTGACCGATATACATACCCCAAAAGGAACAGTACTCAGCTATTCACTTGCCATCTACCTAGATTAGAGTAATAGCAGTGCCACTTTATAAACCAGTATATAATCCTACATACTAGATTTCAGTACACCCCAGGCATAATATACTTGGGATGTATATGTACTAAGCACTACACACCTACCCTAATATACCACCAACTGTACAGGGAGGTGACAGTAATACATCAACAGGGTGCACTTTGACCAAGATCTGTTTACACACAATCTTTAATATGCTTTCAGCTGCAAAGTAGCAGCATAGCATAGGTCCTACAGTAAAGAGCACTAACTAGTATCACAATACTGGGGCACTACATGTGTGGCCCTAACTGCTGACAATTAACAAGCACTCTAGTCTGTTCACTCTATACGAGGAACACTAGGGCCAGTGAACTATCCAAACACTGGACATTAACCCATTAATGTACACTCTTCTGGACACACTTATCCATTAGAGACAGTAACACTTGGTATATTTAATCATCGTTTTAAACCCCAATATTTTAACGTCATTGTCAATTAATAAAGTTATTTTAAAAACTCACCATATCACATTGGAATAGAGTGCTATCAATAGGGGCTCTGTCTGTCTATCTGTGTACTAAGTTACATGCTCCTAGCAGCACCACTCCCCTAGCCACATATTCAAGCTGCAGCGGGGGTACACCATAAGTTTCTATTTGATGGAACCTTACAAATAATTTTTACTCCTAAATTAACTATCATGCACACTCATTATTCAGACACACAGTTGTACCTCTATATGCAAATTTGCAAGTGATGACAATTAGAGGGTTATATGCATTATACTCTCTTGATCAAAGAAACTGTGTGTTATAATAGAATATTCTGTACTGTGCAAATATTTATATTAATAGACCAAATACAAGGAGTATACTTTCTATGTACTTTATAAGCAATCTGTGAAAAACTATATAAAAAGTGCTTAAATCTTGACGACCTTATACTAAAGGTACATCCAATTAGCATATAGCACCTTACTAGGCATACAAACTGTTAACAACCCCAAGTATCATTCTTGAGGCAATTTTTCCCTAGTATTTATATAGTGATAATGTGTATATCAGGGGGGACTCCATTTTGTCTGCCGTACAACCATTTTTATACTAACACTGCCATTATGCTTTTTAGTCTGATATTAACTAATCTTTTTACTCACTTAATGTTGGCTGCACTTATCAACTATCTATGTTCAGACATAGTTCCGGAATGAAGTAACAGGAAGTATTGGCCAAGAAGGCACAAACTGAAATTTATGTACGGTCTCAGCACTTCAAGCATGAATTATGAGCTGTGCCCCTGTGCCCCAGACTGGGCAAACTATGAGTTCCCAAAATGTAACTTTCCATCTGTCACTTTAGAGATAAGCATAGAATAAGCATAGAATAAGGGAAGTAAAGCTTGGCACGTATTCACTTTTGTTCGCTCGCCTATAAAACCTGACTGTAACCGTTTAATAAACAGGAGAGGTTTTTGACAACACTCACAGTTGTCCGACTCAATTACTTCTCCTCCGAGCTGCTCGTCTCCTTTTCCAGTGCCCTAACAGTGGGGAAAAGGCCTCCCGGGGGGTGAGAAATCTATCTGAGTACTGGAGAAGATTCCTACGTATATGGAGTATAGAATAATTATTAACATATAGTGTCATTTACAATCCTATACCTTTACATTGGACATTCCCAGATCCCAAAGGGGATTTTTAACTATACATTTTAGCTCATTTTTTTGCACCATGTCACAAAATATTTTTTTTTGATGTAATAAAATTTTATTGTTTTTTAATTTTATTAAGACCCTACTTTTTCAGATACAGCCTAAGTGATTATTAGCCATTACCATTTCAGTCAATTCAAGTATCACAGAGTGCATGTATTTGGAGGGTCTTTCTTTTGATCCCTAAGGGACCAATTTTGTAAATTTTGTTAAACTATGTATATTTCCTCCTTTGCACCATGATTACTATCCTATCTAAGGTAATAGGAGAGCAGAATAGAAAATATTTTTCTGCTCTCTCAAGTTGAACAAACCTATTTTCCTTCATTAATCAACACGCACAAATCTAACCCACACTGAATACTGGGCACATGATATATAGAGCTGGGCCCCCTGCAACCGCAGTTACCAGAATTCCTATCTACTGTCTCTGTACATTCTCCCTACCAACCAATTAGATTGTAAGCTCCTCTTTCTTAATGCCATCTTTGTCTGAATCACCTGATTGCCATGACCTGCTACTTACGCCACCTGTTACCTTCATAATTACCATGCGCATTACCACTGTAAAGCGCTATATAGAGACATACATACAATATAATATATATTTCAAACAGTGCGTGTAAGCTTTTACCAGCATTTTCTCTCTTTTTAAATATTCCCAAACATATCCTAATCAGAACAAATAAAATTGAAATGTATTTACTAGTTACACACAAACAGGACACAGAACACAGACACAAAACAACACAGAATTTCACACATCCAACCAACTTTTACAAAAATAACAAGAAAACACATTTCTCACCTATGCTAATAAATAAGAAAACAAAAACAGTTTGATCTTGTAAACTAATTAATAAAAATGTCCTTCTCTTTCCCCATACTGTATTATAACGAACCTTTTAAAACTAATTTGAAAATACTGCCCGTTATTTCTGTGTACATGTTCACCTGATTTTGCCTGGGGAAATTTAGAGGGAAAGAATGTCATTTCTGTTTAAGGAAACAAATCACCTGGCCAGTACGATAAGTATCCTTATTTTTCCAGTGACCGGACTGCTTATAAAAAAAAAATTGGTAAAAGATCAAATGATCTTTTCCGAATTTGTCCCTTCTTACCCTCCTTTCTTTCCACGGGCACCCAAACTCTCCTCTGCCCAGTATTAATTAGTTTGTGTTGTAGTGGGGGTGTACACCTTTAAAGATCAAACTTCAACGTGAGCAATTAATTATATTCTTATTTTAGAAACACTTGCAATACAATAAACCGACATTCCTATTATTCAATGCACATAAGACGCTTCATGGATAGGATTCACTCAGGTTCTTACAAACTCACACACACAGGGTTATTCATACAATCAACCCTTTTACCATATTCATGCCTGAAAATCTAATAAAACATTCTGAGGGAAATAAAAAAAAAACCTATACCTTCTAATATTTTTCTTGTTGAGAGTTTGCAATACATAAAACTCCGTAAACTTTTCAATCCAGACGGGAAAATATTATTAATGCAAATCAATATACACTCATAATCTGTAAATCTGGCACAAATAATTTGGGTTGCATGTCTTAAAATTAAATTGAAAAAATTATATTTTCTGTCTTTATCTCTCTTTGATTGACAATTACTAATAACATTTTTAATAATTGTTCCGATACCATAGGGGCAGGGGATAGATATATATTTTGAGAGTGGTAAAAATTTCAGTTGGCAACATCTTATAAATGAAATTTATCTTAACAACATACAAGAAGGTTAACAAAAAGAGCAAAATATTGACAAATAAAAGAAATCTTGATAAAACAAAAGAAATCTTGATAAAAAAAAAAAAAAAATCTTGATAAAACAAAAGAAAACTTTATATATATATATATATATATATATATATATATATGCAAATATAACTGTATGCTCATCTGCATGTCTTAGGCAAGTCTGCAACCCCACCTTTCCCCATTATCACCCAGCAGCAAGGGATTCTGGGAAATGACATGCAAATGAGCACACAGTGTCACTTTTTGCCTCAATAACCATTTTTAACATGGTTCCCTATAGGCTTAAGCTTGCTGCATGGTCACAGCTTTGAGCACAGCCAGGGTTAAGGTGCATACCCAGAAAACCACCCACAGACAGCTGTTTCGACCTTGATGGGTCTCATCAGTGTGGGGTTGATTTTACTGGGAATGCAAGAGAGGCTATGGGATAGGCTTAACTCAGTATTATGTTTTATATATATATATATATATATATATATATATATATATACACACACACACACACACACACACACACACACACACACACACACACACACACACGTGTCTATTCCAACTGAGAGCGTAACTCAGGCGTACACTGTAAATGGGGACTCAAAAACCCACTTTACAATATCAACAGGGACTCAAACCCTACTTATGCCAGTCCTACCAGTGAATAAATTCACAGAGGGAAGGTGAGACTCCAAAAATTAGAATGTACTCACGTTTTCCTTTGTGAATTCCACTTCTAGACACCATTTGATAAATTAATAGATACTTCCCTTGGTCAGGACTGCACGAACATACTCAATTCGAGTAGAATTTGGCCATCGCCCTGAGTTCACAAGGTCTCAGCAAACAGACAAAACGAGCACTCAGAGAAATGAAGATTTCAGACACAAAGCAGTTCTTCTTCTTCACTTCTAATTTTATTAAGGGTGCAAGCAGATTTTATAGGTATTCACAAAAGCATTTCTAGGAAATAAGAGAATACAATCAGCATTATTTCTGGTGGAAACCAGAATTTAAGGTCTACGTGTTTTCCTTAGCTTGTTATTTGTAAAGAAGACCTTGTTTATGTCCACCTAGCTGGGGTCTTCAGCTGTGGCTTGTTTACTTAACAAACATCTCAAAAGAAAAGATAAGGCTTCTTGCTGAGTACAAAACTGGTTCAGAGATCAGTTTTCTAAAAAGGATTAAGTTAAAACTGGAACTTACTGCAACACGAAATGGAAGACAGATATATGAAGGACAGATTAATAATTTTAACCCTTTCACATAGTAAAAGCAACACATTACAAATGCCAATAAAACAATTTCTTAGCACAGTGGGTACATCATGCCTGTATAATATGTGCATGATTTAACACTATGGCAGTGAATGGTCAACCTACAATATAAACAACCACCAACAATATCCAATGCAATCAAAACAATCACCAAATAAACAAGTAAACACAACAAAATTATCACCTATCAATTAAGCAAATACAAAATTGCCACCAGAATTAACAATTAAAACACCAAAACAGAACCATAAAGAAATAAAAGAAAGTTCCAAATAAACACCATTATTCAAAATCAAAATATCAAAAATAAACCACTATTAAAAAGCAAACACCAAAAAAATACAGAAATAAACACTTTAAAAAAACACCATCAGTGAAAATTAAAACACAACAGGAATAGCATAAATATTTAAAAACAAATAACAAAAATACATTTAAAAGAAATACAAGCAAGCATTTGCCAAAAAAAGCAAACAAGCTTTTTTCCTTAAAGGTTTCACATAGTCTTTAAAGCAGGAATATATTGTAGAAAGCAGAATATATATTTTCTATTAAAGGAAAAGCTACTTCAAGCAGTCACTATTGTTTATATTTTATAATTGGGGTGTCTGTTTGCTTGCAGCTGAATCCAATCTCTCAAACTCTCTTGGAAATTCCACCAGTCATGCTAAAGTCGGCACCCTAAGAGAGTCTCCCCAATATGCCATCACTTCTCCTCTCCACTAATCCAGCATGGAGAGAGTTAGCATAATGTTGAGACACTGCTTCAAAAGACCTGGAGTTTGTCAGCTCCTCCCCGGCACATCGGCCGTGAGGGGGGGTCTGTTTGTTGCACAACTTAATTCACTCTCTCAAACTCTCTTGGCATACCACCAGGTGTCGCGCCAAAGGCAGCACCCCGGTGAGGGTTGTTAGGTCCCAAGGGTTGAGGGAGGGTGATGGGAGGGGTTAACCCATTTGCTTTAGCAGTTAGTAAGGCATTGCATGGCAATGCCTTGCTAGCAACTGAGGTAGAAAAAGAGGGGTAAGTACTTTATTTTAATTTGTGTAGTAACTGTCACGGGAGACAAGGTTATTTACACCTTTTTACCATGATCATTCATTGAGCAAAACAAGATAATGAAATAAATTGTAATTTATCCGGCATAAATTCGCTTACAAACAATGATACACAAAAAGACACGCTTACTTTGGGTCTTGGGTCGAAAACTAGACTTTCCTAGGTGTGGGAAATCTATGGGAGAGTTTTACCCTGACTGGGACTAAGCCCGAAATCTCCTGGAACCCAAATTGGCATAAAATCCAAGCCGCATCCGCTACGATCGTTTCTGAGAACTTGGGTGCAAAACTATGGACTTAGACTCTGGCGGGCAGGCTTTTCAGGCTCAAAATCAAAGCCGGTTGCTCTGCTATTTACACAGAAGCAACTTTGAAAAGCCCACCCTCTTAGTGCTGAATCGTGCCTGCATTTTCCAGGGGAGGTATTGCCGGGACAATGTGCCTACATGTATCCGAGAATCAGGCATGATTCCGGCTATATTTATGTGGGAACCGACATCTCCGGACCCCAACCTCCTAGGCACATACTGTCAACGGTTCCTCCCCAAAACCCCCCATTGAAACTCATACCCTAGCAATCCCTGCTGAATTGCATGCCCGGAAAGGGGAAAAATACAAAACATGCTTTTAATACATACATAATTACACAGTGATACAAGGTTACTGGGTCCAACAGCTGACTCTCTATGGGACCCTTATACACGGATCAGGGGTAACCAAAATGGGATTGACCTTTATTAGACAGCCTGGTTACCCCCTCCTGTCACAGTAACCCCTTTATAGCCCTTAGTTGTCAGCTGGTCATGGAAACCCATGATTAGCTGATCACTTTGGCGACTAAGTGCTTAATATGTACTTACATGTATTGTATGTTTTGGTTTTATCACCTATTACATGTTGGATTTGCTTATGTTGTCTATGTGTGTAATGTCATCTTCCAGGTAAGGGGAGCGCTTGTTGATCATGTGGTGAAATATTGTAGTGCCGGCGAGTATTCTAAAACAAATCTGGGGCAATCACCACCAAGACCCAGGCAAAAACAGAGCTCCTAATACTTCCTCCCAAACCTGGCCCTACTACCTCCTTCCACATTAGTGTTGGAAGTACCATCATTCACCAAGTAGCCCAAGCACGCTGCCTAGGGGTCACAATCGACTCTCTCACATTTGCCCCTCACATTCAAAACGTATCTAAAAGCTGTCGCTTTTTCCTACGCAATATAACAAATATACGCCCTTTCCTCTGTTACTCAACTGCTAAAACTCTGACTCAGGCCCTCATTCTCTCCTGTCTCGATTACTGTAACCTCCGGCTGTCCGGCCTTCCTGCCTCTCACCGGTCTCCCCTAAAATCTATCTTAACGCTGCTGCCAGAATCACTCTATTTCCGAAATCTGTCTCGGCGTCTCACCTGCTGAAATCACTCTCCTGGCTTCCTATAAAATCCCGCACTCAATTCTCCTCCTCACTTTTAAAGCTTTACACTCTTCTGCCCCTACTTACATCTTAGCCCTAATTTCTCGCTATGCACCATCCCGACTCTTGCGTTCTGCTCAAGGATGTCTTCTTTCTACCCCCTTTGTATCTAAAGCCTTCTCCCGCCTTAAGCCTTTCTCACCTACTGCCCCGCACCCTTGAATGCCCTTCCCCTCAATACCTGACTAGCACCCTCTCTATCCACCTTAAGACACACTTGCTTAAAGAAGCATATGAGTAACACTGTGGCTAATACTATACACGATACATAAAGCTTGGCCCCCTGCAGATGCACTTACCAGAATTTCCCCCTGTCTCTGTACGTTCTCCCCACCAATTAGACTGTAAGCTCCTCGGAGCAGGGACTCCTCTTCTGAAATGTAACTTTTATGACTAAAGCACTTATTCCCATGATCTGTTATTTGTTATTTATATGATTGTCACGTGTATTACTAATGGGAAGCGCTATGTACACTAATGGCGCTATATAAAGACATACATTCATACATACATAGTAACCCAGTGCCATTGTAAGCCATGCATGCCCATGCCATCACACTGCCTCCACCGTATTTTACAGGTGTTGTGGTATGCTTCGGATCATGAGCCGTTCCAAGCCTTCTCTATACTTTTTTCTTCCCATCATTCTGGTACAGGTTGATCTTAGTTTCATCTATCCAAAGAATGCTGTTGGCATTGGGTTGGCTTTTTAGATATTGTTTGGCTATGTCTAATCTGGCCTTTATACTCTTGAGGGTTAGAATGGGTTGCACCTTGTGTTGAACCCTCTGTGTTTGCTCTCGTGAAGTCTTCTCTTTATGGTAGACTTGAATAATGATATTCCTACCTCCTGGAGAGTGTTCTTCACTTGGCTGGATGTTGTGAAGGGGTTTTTCTTTACCATGGAAAGGATCCTACGATCATCCACCACTGTTGTCTTCCGTGGAGGTCCAAGCCTTTTTGTGTTGCAGAGCTCACCAGTGCGTTCTTTTTTTCTCAGAATGTACCAAACTGTTGATTTGGCCACTCCTAATGTTCCTGCTATCTCTCTGATGGATTTTTTTTTCCAGCCTAAGGATGCCCTGTTTCACTTGCATTGAGAGCTCATTTGACTGCATGTTGTGGGTTCACAGCAACAGCTTCCAAATGTGAATGCCACATCTGGAATCAACTCCAGACCTTTTACCTGCTTAATTGATAATGAAATAACGAAGGAATAGCCCACACCTGTCCATGAAACAGCTTTTGAGTCAATTGTCCAATTACTTTTGGTCCCTTGAAAAAAAGAGTGGGCTACATATTTAAGAAATATAATTCCTAAACCCTTCCTCCAATTTGGATGTGAATACCCTCAAATTAAAGCTGATAGACTGCACTTTAAGCCCATATTCATTATTTGACTGTAACTTGAATTTATTTTGGTACACAGCCGAAATAACACAACTTAAATCAGTGTCCAATTATTTCTGGACCTAACGGTATATGCACACATTATATAAGAAAATAATCAATCTTAAATATAACCATATATTAAAAGCTAACATTTTTAGCATCTGCATATCTAGTGATAATTGTCATGGAGCATATACAGGTAGTACATCTTATCCCAACTCTATATACATTGTAACTTACAGTATAACACAATAACCTAAAACTAAACTTTAATATAGCCAAACATTTTCCTCAAAAACTTCTAAATGGCATAAACAGTTATGTGAAGTCTACAAATCACTGTCCTCTTTATATTGTTTCCAATTGGATTTATGCAGCTTATCTGTACCCAGGAATACCCCTGCCCGGTATATAGACTCCCCTCATCGGTAGAACTCTGCTGTGGAGTTTTATTACTTAAACTTTATTAAATTTTAGTCAGTCCGGTGACTCCCCTTCCCCTTAAGCCTTACCTGTCCACCTCTACTCTCCCCCGACTTCCTTTCTAGCCCTCCTCAGGTGTCCCATTCTGTTCCCACTATCCGCTTTAACCCCTAATGGGCTCCCCCTCTGATCCATCTATAATATGTCTCCCTTCTTGCTCAGTCATCCATCACTCCCCTCCTCCTCTGCCCTATCTCCCCCAGGCCCCACACCACTCTCCCCTTCTGCACTAATCCCTTGTACATAGGTGCATCTTACTTAGCTGTGCACACAACTGCATTCAGGGGAATGTTCATCTATTTGGTGGTGTGAGAGATCATAGCCCAAGGGGGCAAGACAACCTAGCTAGCGATATAAGAGTTTGCATCAGCCAGTGAAGCCCGCAGCAGGGGATCAGTTCCGACCCAGAGAGGAGCACTAGTCCAGAGAAGCTGGGAGTCAGTTCCCACACATAGTGGTGTGCGAGTCTGCAGCCAAGGGGGGAAAGTTATCACATAGCTCCATTTTTTCAGCTGTTATCTGGGCCAACCCCAATAGTGACTGTACTCACCAGTTGTCACCGGGCCACCCGGAACCCCCGTCGCCCATCTCAGCTCTCTCTGATCTGTTAGTATACTGCGGGGTATCTCTCAAACAAAAAGAAAGAAAGGGGGGAAGGCCCAACTGGTGAATGTCCTCCAGTATCCCACCTGCATCCTGCTTTTAGGACTTGGCCCCCCCTCCTCAACAAAACCCAGTTACTCCTCTCTCCTCCACATCGGAAACCCCCAGCCTTTGTCTTCAACTTCCCAATATGAAAAGATGTTGTATGGTGCTCTGTAGTAGAAAAAGCAGCACTAAAGGATTGTTCAAATGATGAATATCGTATGTGGATAATTAACCCCTTCAGTAGATATTGGTGTAAAGAAAATAACTGTCCCAAAAGATGTATGACTGGTATACTATAATCCCACGTAGCACGGTAGTAAGGATATAATAATAGACACCTGCCGGTGACCAGTACTCATAAACAACCAATTCCATGGAACAGTATAGTAACATAAATTCAATGTACAAATGAAGGTATAGATCAACTGGAATAAACTCACATGGGATGAATGTCCACGATCTGAAGTCCAATGTATCCAGCGATCCAGGGGTTAAGTGTGCCTCCGTCTGCGACTATTCTAACACAAACCAGTGGCAATCGTCAAAAAGACCCAGGTACACCCAGGTACATTCTGAATACATGCCTTAAACTTGCCTTAAACTAGCCCCAGCATTTCTGCACTGATTAATGGCCCATCAGAATAACAGCAGTGGTCCCTGGCAGTCCCATTCAAACTGAATGGGACTGCGAGGGACCCCTGCTATGTTAATCCTATGGGTCATTAGTCGATGCAGAAATGCCTTAAACAAGCCCAGCACATACCCAGCACATACCCAGAATGTAACCGGGCTAGTTTAAGGCAAGCTTTAGAATAGTTGTGGTCTCGTCTGTAATCCCCCTCTCCCTCAAAAAATTAGTGATACTGTAGGTTGTAGTTTATGGCATTTGCCGAGGGTGGTAGGGGATAGATCTTGATATATCTGAACGTTTATTTTTCAAAAACAATAGTGTTAGTGTCTCTAGTTATCTGGCGAAGGGCATCTTTAGACTTCAAATAATGGAATCTCAGGAGAATATCTTTATGGGGTTCTCTAGGTTGTGGCCTATTCCGCGAAGCCATATGACACCTATTAAGCTCAGACTCTGTTTTCTCTGGCATCATGTTGGTTAGCTATCTTGAGACAAATTCATCAACCTCCATGATCGTCTATGGTACTCTCCTTATCCTCATAAAAAGTATGTTTGTAAGGTAATGCTCCACAAATAACTAAATGTATAAATAAACTGTAGATAAATTGGTGCACAGAGGCAGGGGGGACCTCTGACCCCCCCCCCCCCAAAAAAAACAATATATATATATATATATATATATATATATATATATATAAAAGACAGAAATACAATGAGCGCAACCACACTGAAATTAGTAAATAGAATAATTACCACATGTAATGGAGGGTATATACCCTTACAGTCTAACTTTCCCTGACTCAGTCTGCAGCCAAAAGGTCTACCGCTCCACGGGCTGGTAACGAAAATTTCCAAAGAGAATGACCTAGGCGCAAATGGAGACAAGAAAAAACAAACATAGGGTAGTATGTTCTAACAAATAAACCGCCAGAAGGTATAATATGCACTCACAGCGTATAGGATAATATCAATCGGTGGTTTGGGGCATGAGTCCCAATCACAGTGCTCAATCCAAATCTGAACCTTTAAACAATAATCAATATAAGTCCACATATCATGGTAACAGGAAACTGTATCAGCCAGCAGGTAGAGTAATGAGACCCAGTGCTATATAAATGCAGCAAAAAAGGATAATATCAAGCCTTGTATCCACTCTGGGATCTGGAACAATTAAATGATGAGTCTGGAACAGCTGGTCATCCACAGCAATTGCAATCTCGAGCAAAGGTACCCATGCAGGAAGAGAGATAGAACACAAATAGCGTAACACAGTTTATTAAAATTATTAATAAAAATGACTATAAGTAAAAGACTCACATTCTGTGAGATATCATAAAACTTTTGAGAATTCTGAGCATCTCACACTCATTGGAAAAGGGTAGTAACACTATGCAGATTTCTTCAACAGTCCTTAGTCTGTAGATATGTAACCAATAGGGAAATGAGTCCAGGTTGTAAATAGCACACACACTTAGTGTCTCTACTGTTCCACACAGTCTCCTTGTGTGAGCTGTCTCTTTCCGTTCTTATCAACCTACATAGGTCTATCTCACTGCACCTAATGTGCGTATAGTACTCACGGTACTTAAAGGTAGGTGCTGTCCGGTTTCACATATAGAGAGTTCTTTCTGTTTTCCCACGAAGAGTTCTCAATCTTCCTCCGGTCACCCACGTCTCCTGGGGACGCTCCGTGCCACGTGACGACGTGGTGACGTCACTCCCTCTCGCGAGAGTTCGTCCGGTGGGCTGTGGGAGCGGGGCCTCAATCCTCTGCGCTGCTAGTCTTCCTGCAGGCAAATAGTGGGACAAACGGCCACCGGCACCTCTTGGCTGCTGTCTGCTGCTACTCCTGCTGAATACACTGTGTTCACTGTCTGTAAACCACGCCCTACGCGTTTCTCCGTTAGGCTTCGTCAGGGGCTGATTCTGATCTCTGTCCCTCATCTAGGGTTATATACCCTCCTCCATTATGCAATTGGTTAATTAAAAAAATCAATTAATTAAAGAGTTTTTTCCATAATACATTGGCTCTATGGTTTTGATATATATAATGCATAGCTAAACAATTGATTACTTTTAGGTACCATTTATACTACTACCATACTGTGTAGCCTTTGATGATTAAATGGTGAATAACCAAGTATAAGCAAGAGCAAATTTAAATATGTAGTCACCCTCTAATATAATACATAATTGGTATATTGATCAACCTAAACAAAATAGACAAATAATACATATTGCATTGTATAATTATGCTTAATATACAGACACATTATATAGGTTCTAAACATTTATACCTCTATCTAATAGTTGCTTAGACACCATTCCATAAAGGATTTGATGACTAATCAATAGTGTGTATAGACTTGTTGTAAAGTGGGGGAATATACTATTTCTAACCTTCGTGTTGCAGAATTGTATCACGGCTACGTGTTACATAGCCGGTTAATGGTTTGGGGGTAGATTATATACTAATCTTTAGATTATGGGGTATATGCCACTATTAACCCATTATAGACGTGGAGCTATAAACTCCACTGACTCTAGACCAATTATGGTAATGTGTAGTAGGATCTCATCCATGATATTAACCCTTTATTATTATTGATGGGAATTGCATCTCATATTCCCACCAGTGGAACATATTACATATATACAAATCCTTATTACATGTTATGTTGGTTCGACGCACAGCGGATTGGTGCGACCACATACCTTAATAGCAATAATCGACATTAGTAAGTTGCAGGAATAACTCTAAAAGTACTTCATGAAACAAAATGTTACGCAAGAGGTGACAAATGAAGCGTGTCACAACATGTGAAAGATTTAAACATACAACATGTAAAAAGAAATCATTGTTTAACCCAATTACCTAAGGGGAGGACATATTGGACCACCTCCATCAGTAAATTAGTTCAGAGGAGTAGAGAAGTTGGAAATAAGAAAAATAAAGGGCCCAAAAAGAAATAGCGACAAAGGAATTAGATGCAGTTCCCAGATTATTGGGGAGGGACGCAACTTGTGATAAAGTCAGCGGACAAAGGTGGAGGGGGGTGGTGATCCTTAATGACACGATTATGATTGGAGTCATTTAGATTATTGGAAGACTCTGTAACATACAAAACCATTACAAAGTAACCCTACAGAGAAATTCCAATGGAATTATTGGAGTGCTGAATAGGGGCCTCAAAGATGCATATTAAAATAAGCCGAGTTGGGAATATCTAATAATCATCACCAGAATCCCCATTTTTATTATTTGCCAAAACTCCATAAGGATCCCACCCACCCACCCGGTCGTCCTATTGTGTCCGGAATCAAAGCCACTTACTCAAATCTTTCAGTGTATATAGACCAGTTCCTGAAAGAACCAGTGGGTAACTTAGATCTTACTAAAGGACACAATTCAGACTATCCTAAATCGAAGGATATTGAATGGAAAGACAGCTACATCTTGTTACATGCGATTGTGTTCTCTCTACACGCGTGATAGATCACACACAGGGTGTGCAGCTGTCCGAGAGAATCTGACTAAGGATAAATACTTAGAATCAGACAAATAGAATTCATTGTTGACTGTATAACATATTCTGGGCCATAATTATTTTTGGTACAACGCAAATTCTTCTTGCAAGTGAGGGGTACCGCTATGGGTTCCAGGATTGCCCCAAATTACCGAATTTTTTTTGGGTAGTGGGATACGAATCCATCTCTGCGGACGCACGAATTTGGGCAAACCTGTATCAGTGGTATCGCTAATATAGACGATTATCCTCCTGATTTGGGAGGGAGTTAGAGAAGTTAGAAATATTCCTGGCAGATTAACAAATCCATACAATTGAAGTTTCCACAAACACAGTATAACCAGAATTGAGTTTTTAGACTTGCTCATTATTACCAAGACAACTGAGGAGGGGGAAAGTAAACATACACTGAGCGCAACGACAGTACCAAAAATTCGAAATTGACGAGGAGGCTATTGAACAAAAACTTTTTTAAAAGTGGACACAAACAATTTTTGTTGGGAGATAGTGGACACTCTGAAAAATGATAAAACAAACATGCCCACTGCGGACAGTGCAAAGAATTAACGCAACTGTACCCCCAGAAACTGTTTTTGACGAACAAGCAAAGATCTGATGGCAAAATTTCAAACAGAATTATGATAAAGAAATTAGTTGAGGATGCGTACAGAAAGGTATCCTTAATGGATAGGGCAGAGCTAATCAAATATAAACCAGGGATACTAGAAGGGGAGAGGAGGGTAAAATTTCAGTCCCCTTTGTAACCAAGTATAGTAATGCAGCTAGAGATATCAGGAAAATTATCCATAAACATTGGGGAACTTACATAACGGACCCAATGTTCAGCAAATATTGCCATCAAGACCTGAAATAATCTTTAAAAAGGCAACAAATATAAACAAAGATTAGCGCCTAGCTGTTTGAAAAAAGACATCAAAGACCGGTTTACGATTACAAACACGGTGTCTTTATGTGTCAAACATGTAAAGGCTGTGTAACTACATCCTAACCTACTCCCAAAAAAGCTTCAAACAATAATCAGAAGCTTCTCAAATCAATTATGTAATAAAAGACATGATTAGCTGTAACACAAGACAACTTGGTTTATTTGGTTGCAATGCCCTGCAATAACAATATATTGGGAGGACAACAAGGAAACTCAAATACGCATTGCAGAACATGTAAGAAATATTGAGAAAGGCTACTACAGCATAGTGTATCCAAGCATATTTAAAGGGTCATGCCAAGATCCAAGAGGCTTGAAATTTGTGGGCAATTGAAAGAAGTTAGACCTAGTTGGAGAGGAGGAATCCGATAACAAAAATATCCAGACGGAGCGTTTGGATTTATGCCCTCAAAACATAGTCCCCACTTGGTCTCAAAACGCGATATAGATCTGGGTTCTTTTATACGGATTAAGTTCCATCCAGATTTGTATGTTCCCAAATAGTTATATACATCATCTGCGTAAACATGAGAATGAGGAATGAGAGAGTATTGTAGATCTTTATGATATACATCATGTGAGTTTAAGAAATACGCTATATATTTGGCTATTCCATAACATTTTTTGTGCATTAGCGTATGAGAGAACGGGTAGTTTGCAACTACTGTCTATATTTGATTAACCATTTTCTATTTTCCTTTCTGTACAATTGTAATAAAATGTCCCTTACTATATTGGGTATGTGATCATCAGAAACATGCAGTGCCACATGAAGGTGTTAATCTAAACACATATAATTGTAAAATATATATGATCAACAATCCTCTGGTCTGCACCATCCGCTGTGCGTCGAACCAACATAACATGTAATAAGGATTTGTATATATGTAATATGTTCCACGGGGTGGGAATATGAGATGCAATTCCCATCAATAATAATAAAGGTTTAATCATGGATGAGATCCTACTACACATTACCATAATTGGTCTAGAGTCAGTGGAGTTTATAGCTCCACGTCTATATGGGTTAATAGTGGCATATACCCCATAATCTAAGATGTATATAATCTACCCCCACCCACCCATTAACCGGCTATGTAACACGTAGCCGTGATACAATTCTGCAACACGAAGGTTAGAAATAGTATATTCCCCCACTTTACAACAAGTCTATACACACTATTGATTAGTCATCAAACCCTTATGAATGGTGTCTAAGCAACTATTAGATAGAGGTATAAATGTTTAGAACCTATATATGTGTCGTGTATATTAAGCATAATTATACAATGCAATATGTATATATTGTCTATTTTGTTTAGGTTGATCAATATACCAACTTATGTATTATATTAGAGGGTGACTACATATTTAAATTTGCTCTTGCTTATACTGGTTATTCACCATTTAATCATCAAAGGCTACACAGTATGGTAGTAGTATAATGGTACCTAAAAGTAATCAATTGTTTAGCTATGCATTATAATATCAAAACCATAGAGCCAATGTATTATGGAAAAAACTCTTTAATTAATGATTTTTTAATTACCAATTGCATAATGGAGGAGGGTATAATAACCCTAGATGAGGGACAGAGATCAGAATCAGCCCCTGACGAAGCCTAACGGAGAAACGCGTAGGGCGTGGGTTACAGACAGTGAACACAGTGTTTCGCAGAGTACGCAGACAGCAGCCAAGAGGTGCCGTTGGCCGTTTGTCCCACTATTTGCCTGCAGGAAGACTAGCAGCGCAGAGGATTGAGGCCCCGCTCCCACAGCCCACCGGACGAACTCTCGCGAGAGGGAGTGACGTCACCACACGTCGTCACGTGGCACGGAGCTCCCCAGGAGACGTGGGTGACCGGGAGAAGATTGAGAACTCTTCGTGGGAAAACAGAAAGAACTCTCTATATGTAAAACCGGACAGCACCACCTTTAAGTACCGTGAGTACTATACGCACATTAGGTGCAGTGAATAGACCTATGTAGGTTGATAAGAACGGAAAGAGACACTCACACAAGGAGACTGTGTGGAACGGTAGAGACCCTAAGTGTGTGTGCTATTTACAAACCTGGACTCATTCCCTATTGGTTACATATCTACAGACTAAGGACTGTTGAAGAAATCTGCATAGTGTTACTACCCTTTTCCAATGAGTGTGAGATGCTCAGAATCTCAAAAGTTTTATGATATCTCACAGAATGTGAGTCTTTTACTTATAGTCATTTTTATTAATAATTTTAATAAACTGTGTTACGCTATTTGTGTTCTATCTCTCTTCCTGCATGGGTACCTTTGCTCGAGATTGCAATTGCTGTGGATGACCAGCTGTTCCAGCCTCATCATTTAATTGTTCCAGATCCCAGAGTGGATACAAGGCTTGATATTATCCTATACGCTGTGATGCATATTAATACCCTCTTGGCGGTTTATTTGTTAGAACATACTACCCTATGTTTTGTTTTTTCTTGTCTCCATTTGCGCCTAGGTCATTCTCTCTTGGATATATATATATATATATATATATATACATATACTATATATATATATATATATATAATATATATATATATATATAGATAATAGATATACTGGTATATATACATACATCTACACATACACACACACACACACACACAAATAGATACAATAGACAATAGTCAATTTGAATAAGTCAATAAAGGTGTATTTGGCAAAATTTGTAGCAGCTGTACAATATACCCAAATGCAGTGTCTGGAGATGACATCTCGTGAAACAACAACTACAATAATGTGGAGGGAAGGGAGTGGTTGGAGGTGAAAAAAAGGGGGGTGGTGGATATCAACAATATGATGACAAAAGGAGAGCAAAAAACAGGAAAAACGTATAATACACATAAAAAATGTAGGGTGAAAAAAGTAGGGGGGCAAAAAATGTTTCGGGGCCTGTGATACCCCTTCTTCAAGCCCGTTCTCACAGATCGAAATGTTTTTTGATACTTCCCTAATTAACACCCCCCCCAACACCAAAATCTCTAGATAAACAGAAACTGAGCACATATGATTTACTAGATGTATAAACCTAGTCTATATAACATCAAGGTAACCTAACCTGTATAGTGCAGATAATCACAAAATATGATCAAGGGAATAAGTAATATTGCTAAATCCTATAACTTGTATAATGAATATATTCAGATAATCACAAAATGTGATGAAATAAATAAGCTAAAACACTTCATAGGAAGTAGGCTATTTGATTGCTAACATACAGTGCAAGTTCCACCTTCTAAGGTCAAAGCCTGAGACTAAAAGCTGGAGGAAAACAAGTACTGTAAGTATAAGTCAAGCAAATAAGGCACAATACGAATCCTCTGCTGTTGAAAACATATATGACTCTCCTGGGGCAGTCTGCAGTGGTCCCTGTAACAGGCAAGTGGGTGTAACAGCTTTTTCAACACTCCAGCTGATCAGGGGGGGGGGGGGGGAGAGCTCAACCAATCAGACATTAGAGTGGGCTGGATTGCTGACGTCATCTGCATCATCAGAGTCCCCGGATGCAAGCCTGGTGTGAGGATGTAAACAACACAATCTCTGTTGGAGAGGTGGAGGGAGCTTCTGACATCATCCAGAGCAATCCTTATGCACTGAGAGTCTCAGCCTTCACTGTGATTCACATGAGCACTGTGTGTGACCAAGTTTAGCATTTGCATACAGGCTGCAGCTGCAGCTGCATCTGAGCTTGTTCAAGTGGTTTCTCCTGTCTCTGTTTTCAGTGTCCTCCTGCTGGTCCGTAAGCTCTGCAAGCTGGCCCTTGAGGTCATTTGTAGTTTTTTTCCCTTTTTATTTAGGGCTTTAATAGTGGTGTCTAGTTTTTTTTTCTAGCTCATCTGTTCTATTCCCTATGCTTTGCGATGTCTATTCTCATTTCAAGCATTTCAGCCTTAAATAATTATGTTTAGGTCACAAACAGTTTCTTAATATCCTTTTTGGTGACCATTTGCTTTTCTATGTCTATGTTTCCTTCATCTCCTGACTCCCACTCTGACTCAGAGCCACCACTCTTAGGCCTGGGACATAGTGAGTTTAAGCGTCGCTGAGGCGAACTGAGCCGCGCTGAGCAGATGCACAAAGCCCCTGCATCTGTCATCAGTGCGGCTATAGTTTCCCCCTCTGCATGCGCGCTGATGCGTGCGGAGGCTGAGAAACTTTGCAGAGACAGGCAGGTTTGAAATTTGTTGAAGCGGAGGAGCGGTCACGTGACAGCTCCCATCCAATGGGAGCGGGGGACTAGCCCCGCCTCCTGCTCCGCCTCCTGGCACGCCTCCGCTCCGCCTCTGCTCCGTCTCCGCCCCGCCCTCTGAGCGCACTCACTGCCTCGCCTGCAAGGACAGGAAAAAGCTCAATTTTCAGCAGGCGAGGCAGAGCAGGAGCGCGCCTCAGCGAGCTTCACGTCCACTATGTCCCAGGCCTTAGGCTGAGTCCATAGAGACTGCAGCCATGCGGAGGCGCGCTGAGGCTGAGGGAAAGCGGGTGCTTTCACTGGCCTTAGATCGCGCCCCGTCCTTGGGCGTGTCTGGGGGCAGGCCAGTGACGTCACGGAGCTGATTCGCCCTCATTGGGCGAACCGCTCTCGTGACCGGCCCTGCGCTCCCGTGAGCGCCGAAACGAAAAAATTGTTAAGACACACGCTTCCGCAAGCGTGCGGAAGCATGCGCGAGCCCCTGCTAAAGCCGCTCTCATTGCGGCTGCAGGGGCTCACTGGTAAGCTTGCGCGCACCTCAACACGGGTCAGCGCCTAAGCGCTGGCCATGCCCGAGGCCTAAGTCGTGGTTCACACCAAACCTTTTTTTTTTTTTTTTTTTAAACAGCTCACCAAATCAGGAGAATTTCTCTTAGTTTGTACCCTTGTTGTCATCTTGGATATATTAGCAATCCTTTTAGTTGTTTTAATAGCTTTTACTGTTGTTTCCCTTCCTCTATTCACCGGGGGTTATCAGAGCTTTCCACTCAAGCTTCCATGCCCACTGCTGTCACCCATGCGCCTCATACACCTCTATTGTGATGAAAATAAAACTAATTCTTGTTCCCTTGACTGTGTGCGGAGAGGGCTTTATCCTTAGGATCACCTCTTGTTTTAACTCCTGCATCCTTTGTTTGCAATCCTTTTTCATTTGACCAGGCTTGTTACAATAATAACAGGTAAAAAATGGTCATTGGAATCCCATTGAACCTGTTCCCCATAAGCAAGAAAATATTTTGCAACTGTACCTCCCTTTTTAACTAATCCTGCAGTCACTAAAATGTTGGCAGCTGCACCCGCAGTTATAACCCTTGTACCTTCATGAAATCATGACAGTTTTTGCAGGAACCCAATGATACCAGTTCAAACCTTCACGCCCAACGTACAAACACTTTCATATTTTGAAAGGGACATTTTGTAACTGTCATGGAACAGGAATACCCCTGTCTGCACTTCTGTTTCACCCCCCCCCCCTTTCCTTGCAGCCCTGCTTGCCAGCTCCTTAGTGCCAGCTGCGGCTCTGGGCACAAACACAGTGCCTGTGTGATAGATACAGTGTGATTTCCCCTCTCCCAGCAACTTGCTGTATTAGAAATGCAACATTATTGCTACATGTTGTAGCTCCCCCAGACACTCCTGTGAGTTGCCATAGCAGCCCCAGCTTTTCTCTCAAATGGGCTAGTCTGCTTTCTCCCCCTCTGCTCTGCCCACAGATGGTCTGTCCCCAGACTATTTTACTACCCAGCATACATTGGCACTTCCTTTCCACCATTCCTCTGGACTAGTGAATACCTTGCTGTAACCCCTGTAATGGTACTGCAAGATTATCTTTTCACCTCCCTTTATTACTAAGCACACACAGAGATATTTAGAACTACACCTCTACACAAGAGACTGTTTTTCCCTGCTTTCTCCAAAATAAAGTAAGAAAAGAAACAGACCTTGTCGTGCTTGGAAAAGAGGGCCGAGTTGACACTATCTGAGCTAAGTCATCTTACACGTGACCCTCTGGCTTCCAGAATAGTAACATCACACAAGGTCATAGATTGTACTGATTTAAGTAGCACCTGCTTTTAGTTCAAATCAGTTTTGCGAAGTAGAAGGGAAACTCCCTTCCTACAGAGGAGAGTTATTCACTTCAATTTGTTTTATGAGAAGGGGCTGCTCCTCTCCTTAGAGCGGACGCGTAAAATTGCCACCCCACAGGGGCAGGTGGAAATTGTATCTCATCAAGCACTTTTTCAGTTATCTTTATCAGATTATAAACTGTCCCTTTGTCTCCTGTACCATTATAATCTGATACTCCGGAACAATCTGAGTTTGTTCACCACCTCTCACTTCTCTCAATTCTCCAATCAATGGGGGTCATGCACTAAGCTCCGATAAGTCACTTTTAGAGCGCAAAGTGCTCTTAGAACGTGATTTTGCGCTCAACCAGATGCACTAAGCAACGCAAACAGGCACTTTGCGCTCTAAAACTGACTTTTTTCATGAATTTTTTCTAAGTCCAACTTTGCTCGTTCGTAACCCTGTTTGCGTTAAATTCTGCCCTTAAGCGGGATGCACTAAGCAACGCAACCTTAGCGTACGCGAACGTTGCGTTGATCAGAACACGTCAGGTCAGAGTAGACGCAAAAAAAGCTGGACTTAGAAAAAATTATTGCTTTTCATTTTTGCATGCGCAACACCCATACAACAGGCCGGCGGGTGTCCCCGGCTGACCCCGCTGGGGTCCCCGAGGGAGCCCGGGGTCACGCGGGTGTTCCCAGCTGACCCCATGGGGTCTGGGGGTCCCCAGCTCACCAAGCGTGAGTGCGGTGGTCCCCGCGGCAATCCCGGGGTCCCCGTTGGAGTCCTGAGGTACCCGCAGGCCTGCGGTACCAATGTTGCACCTCCAAAAATAATAAACAATATTTATAACTAAATACACCCCTGTAACACATACCATACAGTAATGGGCAAAATTACTATTATCCACATATGGATAATAATGCATTTGCCCATTTTAAATACATATAAATTACAATAAATACAGTAAAAACATATTACACTTACCTTTTACAGGCACCCACGATGAAGGCCGTCTTCATCCTCATCTTCATCCTGCCCATGCCCCTTCGGTGCTGCAAAACATGCACAACAATCACAATAGCCAATGTAATATCCCCTAACCCCTTAATCACCATAGTGGTTATTAACCGCTACAGTCATTAAGGGGTTAACCCACCCTCACCCACCACTTGGGAGGCCTACATACCCTCCCCCACTAACCCCCCACCCCGTGAGGCCTAACCACCCTCATCCACTACCCAGCCGGGAGGCCTACCCACATACCCTTGGGGCCAATACCCCCTCCCCTCACCTCCAGTACCCACAATAAAAGCAACACACAGCCCCACAATAAACATAATTCTATTTATTAAATACATTACCCACCCCCTGTGCCCCCCCATAAATACATGATTTATTCTTTTACATACGGGGTTCATACCCCAGGCCCACGTGAGTCCCCGGTGGGCCTGACGGGTCACCTCACAGACCTACAGGTTACCAGCAACTTGTTTCATACAGGGTCTGGAGGCCTGTTGGTGGGTCCCGCCAGGCGCCATGGCCCACCAGGTGGTCTCCGCGGGTCACCGTGGGCCATAATTGGGTCCCCAAGGTAGGCACGCAGATGTCTGGTAGCCAGGGATCAGACCCACAGGTGTCTGAGGGGCTTCGGTTGGTTCCCACGGGGGTCTGATGACCCACGGGTGGTCCCTATGGGTCCGTGGTGCCCCCACAGATGTGCGGCCACCGGTTCTTCCCCGCAGGTGTCCCCCGTGGACCACGCAGCCTGATACCCGTGAGAAGCCTGAGGATACTTCAGGTGGTCTCCATAGGTCTCTCGCAGAACAAATGAACCAACCCTGTATGTAAAAACAATAAACCGGACCTATACATTAAATACATACACCCCCCCCCCCAACACATACAGTACAATAATGTGCAAAATAACTATTATCCAGATATGGATAATAGATTATTTGCACATTTTGAAACACATAAAACATGAATAAACCAAAACATGAATTCTTAATCTTAAAATCACCACATTGCATGTTAAAATAAATCCTGCAGCAATTATAAATATAAACCAACAAACCAGCAGCTACACAAATGTATATGAAATGTCACACAATTGCATTGAGTGTGTACATGATGCAATTAATCTGTGCATCATGTAACACTATGCAAAATATATGTAACAATAAAATACACTATGAACAATGTCCCCTAACCACCAATGCCATCCTGAAAATCAAATAGAAACTAAGCAACATCAATACAATTAGCATCAATCCATTCATCCATTTCCTCAAATAATTACAATAGAATACAAATCAATTTTACAATTCCTATTCAATTCCTAAAGCCAAATCATTGCCAAAAGAATTCTAATTTAAAGTAACCACCATCATTCTAATCTAACTACCAGAAATAAGCCATTACAAATAACCTGTAACTAAATACAAATTACATTATTCACAACAATGACAAAATAAAGCTGGTAAATACATTAGCCATACATGAAAAGAACATAAACATTAGCAAAACAATTAATTATTATCCCTATATGTCTATCCATATAGATAGATAAACATAACATACAGGGGCAATAATAGAGCATAAAATACAATGCATTTACATCCAAAAATCACATAGAATACACCCATTCAGTGTCCGTGAATGTATGTATATACATAGATACATTCACGGGTATTAAATGGGACTGAAAAAATAAAAGACATGAATCAAAAATCCAAAAAACCTGTAAAAGTAAAAATAATAAACTTTTCTTTTGTTTACTCACCATTAGATGTCCACTCACCGAAATCCAGGCGACCCGGAAGCACTGGAACCAATCCACAGGTAACCATAAAATAATAAACCCTTACAATCCACATCTGTGTCTTCTTTCTTCTATTTGTAATCCTTCCCATCTGTCTTGGGGTCTTCTTTTCTTCTTTGGGGTCTTCTCCGTCTTCTTCCGTCTTCTTCCGCCACTCCCTTCTTTTCTTCTTAGGAGGGGAGGTGTTCCCTCCTCAGCGTCTGGCTTCAAAATGAGGCAACATAGGCTTTTATAGGCCTATGACGTCACATTTTGGTCAAATATTTCCCACAGTCCTGATTGGGCCGTGAAAAACATGTGATTTGGGCGGGAAAAAAAAATGATGACGTCATTTAAAGGCAATGACGCCAGCCAATCAGAATGGCTGAGTTTCAATTGCCTTTAAGATGACGTCATCAAAAGAAAGATGGCCGGTGACACATGGTACGGTAGCCAATCAGAGCGTGGGAACTCCATCCCAACTCTGATTGGCTCTAGTAGACCATGTGACAGAGGCTTCGGGGTGAACAGATGTGACGTCATTGAAAGCCTGTCACATCGTACTAGAGCCAATCAGAGTTGGGATGTATTTCCCTTGCTCTGATTGACTACCGTACCGTGTGAGGCCGGCCATCTTTCTTTTGATGACATCATCTTAAAGGCAATTGAAGCACAGCCATTCTGATTGGCTGTGCTTTCAATGCCTTTAAATGACATCATCATTTTTTTTTTTCCGGCCAAATCACATGTTTTTCACGGCCCAATCAGGACCGTGGGAAACATTTGACCAAAATGTGACGTCATAGGCCTATAAAAGCCTATGTCGCTCATTTTGAAGCCAGTCACCGAGGAGGGAACACCTCCCCTCCTAAGAAGAAAAAAAGGGCGTGGCGGAAGAAGACGGAGAAGACCCCAAAGAAGAAAAGAAGATCCCAAGACAGACGGGAAGGATTACAAATAGAAGAAAAAGACACAGACGTGGATTGTAAGGGTTTATTATTTTATGGTTACCTGTGGATTAGTTCCAGTGCTTACAGGTCGCCTGGATTTCGGTGAGTGGGCATCTAATTGTGAGTAAACAAAAGTTTATTATTTTTACTTTTACAGGTTTTTTTATTTTTGATTCATGTCTTTTATTTTTTCAGTCCCATTTAATGCCCCTGAATGTATCTATGTATATACATACATTCACGGACACTGAATGGGTGTATTCTATGTGATTTTTGGATGTAAATGCATTGTATTTTATGCTCTATTATTGCCCCTGTATGTTATGTTTATCTATCTATATGGATAGACATACAGGGATAATAATTAATTGTTTTGCTAATGTTTATGTTCTTTTCATGTATGGCTAATGTATTTATCAGCTTTATTTTGTCATTGTTGTGAATAATGTAATTTGTATTTAGTTACAGGTTATTTGTAATGGCTTATTTCTGGTAGTTAGATTAGAATGATGGTGGTTACTTTAAATTAGAATTCTTTTGGCAATGGTTTGGCTTTAGGAATTGAATAGGGAATTGTATAATTGATTTGTATTGCATTGTAATTGTTTGAGGAAATGGATGAATGGATTGATGCTAATTGTATTGATGTTGCTTAGTTTCTATTTGATTTTCAGGATGGCATTGGTGGTTAGGGGACATTGTTCATAGTGTATTTTATTGTTACATATATTTTGCATAGTGTTACATGATGCACAGATTAATTGCATCATGTACACACTCAATGCAATTGTGTGACATTTCATATACATTTGTGTAGCTGCTGGTTTGTTGGTTTATATTTACAGTCGATGCTGGATTTATTTTAACATGCAATGTGGTGATTTTAAGATTAATAATTCATGTTTTGATTTATTCATGTTTTATGTGTTTCATAATGGGCAAATAATCTATTATCCATAGTTATTCTGAGGCAGAAATAAATGCGGTTCAGCTCAGGGGACCCCCTGCTCCTTCCGCATTATTATTAAAAATACATTAAAGCAGCTTCATTACATAGCGGATAGCCGCTACGGTAATGAATTATTATTTATTGTTATGTGTATTTTAATACTAGTGTAGATGTGCAGGGGGTCTCCTGAGCTGAACCGCATTGGTTTCAGCCTCGGGGACCCCCTACTTGAGGAGATCTAAGCCCCTTTATGGGGTGCCGGTATCCCCTGCAGAATTTAAATGTCCCGGTCACATGATGCGGGAGCTTTAAAGTGCAGGGGATACCAGCACCCCATAACGGGGCCTATATCTCCTTAAGTAGGGTGTCCTCGGACCTGAAACCAATGCGGTTCAGCTCGGGAGACCCCCTGCTCATGTACACTATTATTAAAATGTTTTTATTTAGTGTACGATCGCCTGTAACAGCCTTGCATGGAGATACAGAATCTCCATGCAAATGTTACATGTGGCTTTTTTTTCTATCATCTAGCGTACGTAAAGGTTAAGAACGCTAGCAGGGGGGAAAAAAGCATCACGTACGCTGTGGCTGTTCTGAGCTATTTTGAGCAGGTACGTTTAAAAATGGGCTCAAGGCCTTAGTGAATCGCGTCCCTGGCCTCACTTTTTAACGAACCTGCTTTTTTGCCAATGTCTTTAAATCATCCAACATTTCCTCCACATTCGGTTTACTATCTGATGTAGCACCATCATCAACCTCCTCATCACAATCTGCAGTACCCTCTGCATTTCCCTCTGCATTGTCCACCATACAGTACATATCTTATGGATAGCATAAATGGTTTGGGAAATTTTAGAGCATATTTCTAATAAATCCCACAGGTACTGATTCTGATGCCATAAACCTGGGCCTTTTTACAGGTAGGGTCAGTATCATAATTTTTATGCAAAATTTCCTGAGATTTTGAAGGTACCACCTATTGCTCATAGATTAACACCATTTTAGCAGCGATCTAACATTTCTTTGTACCTTAATAAGTGTAACATTTCTTGTGATCAATTTCTTTAAATACATTGATAACCTGCTTCCAAAAGGAATCCCAGATATCCACACACCCTAAATCTTTATGTGGGACCAGAGAAATCTTACAAACATTTGCTTGTAGAAAAAACAGCAAAATTGCTCTCTAATTCAGGGCTCTAGAGTGTGCAAAAACATCCATCAATATACTATGTGTTATAGGATGTGATGGGATAGAAAATAAATGATGATAACCTTCCTTAATTGTGGATCCGGGTTTTTGTGTATAAATATGTAACGGGTTTTCCCCCCCCAATCGCAGATTATACTGTGGGAGCGGAGAAACATACAGTGTTACCATAGGTGTGTGGTGCGTTACCTGCTGGCTCACAGGAGGGCTGAGCTTCCGCTAAGGGAACCTGTGGCAATTACAATGCTATGGACAACAACTTACTCGGTACAGCGCCTCCACCTGCGATGGCTCCCACTATAGGGGGAGTGGTTCCTCGCAGGACAATACACAATAACCACGTACTACAGATTGGATAATAACTAATGCCTTTACTAACATGCACAGAGAACGGATAACAACAACACATAGCAACAAGTATCCCTCGCTAAGGGTAACCTGACTACGGCATCTCGCAGGACGCTAATGCTAACGCTAACTTGCACCACGGCGGGTGCCCACACTTTATGCGTCACGGCGGACGCTAACACCTTAAGCGCCACGGCGGACGCTAACACCATATGCGTCATGGCGGATGCTAACCTCTATGCGTCACGGCGGATGCTAACACCATCACAGAGTGTCCAGTAAACCCAGCCCAATGTCTCGCACTCCCAATTCCTATACCAGTGTGTGTATGACTGCGCAGTCACTATGTCTGATGATAGGCCTTGTTGGTGCACGTGAGGTTGTGGGTTACCTGCCCGGGCTCCAGCCACGGGTGCTGCTATACCACGGGGATTGGGTTACCGGGATATCCTCCTACGCGTGGGGTGAATTCCGGCGTGGATAATATCACCAAAGCTACGCACTGTCTATACCTTGGAGAGGATCTGTCTGCTGCCAGCAGTCCCGGCTTGCTTGGCCTCCTTGAAGATAGTCCAGCTCTCTTAACGGCCAGGGCTTAAGCCCAAGCCTCGTGACGGGAAGCACAGCGTCCGCTGGATCCCTAACTAGCGAATAGCTAATGGGGCAGGGTCCCTAACCTAGGGCCTGTCCCTACCACACTCAACTAGGGTGACTCAGGGCTATCTGGGGCCTAGGGGAATTGCTGGCCTAGTGTAGAGAGTCACGGACTTCTGCACCCTACCTCCTTCCCCTAGCTGCTCCGGTCACCAACTGCCAATGTGCTCTCTGCCCGCGAAATATATCAATCTCCTCTCCAGGGAGATTCTTCAGCCCTATTGGCTCCCTGGCGTCACGGGGCGCTGCTGGGGCTCATGGGACTTGTAGTCCTCTTCAAGAGCCTTCCCTGGTAGGCTAGGGCTTCGCTGGCTTTGTCATCCCCCTCTCGCGCATGCGCGATCTCCCTGGCCTGTTCCCACACTCCCAAGGCTCCCTTGCGCATGCGCGACTGGCTGGGTAATGGCGGCGCCCTATTCGCCGGCCGCCGGCACCTTAGAGACGCGACCGCGGCCTTAGCGACGGCCCGATCGCATCCCCGGCAACCGGCCCGCTCGCGGAGAAGAGGCGCTGCTCCCTCCTCGGCCCCCACCCTCCGGAATGTCCTCTGCGCATGCGTGCGCAATCGCCTATGGCGGCGCCCTGCACCGGGACCCGACATGGCCGTAGCAACGCATCGGACCGCATCCTTGCCAACCGGTTCCTGCAAGGAGTTGCGCTATCCGCGCATACGCCCCCGCATCTCCCCACAAGCAGCTACTACCTCGGTGAGTGTCGCGAGGAGGGGGCTCATCACCACAGCGGGGGACCTGGTTACAAATACAATTTCAATTAAAGCAAAGTCATTTGTGCTCCTATATGCAGGGTATGCTGTATAATTATTGCACTGGGGATTTCAGAAATATAGAACTCAAACCCCCTTGAACTGCTAATAGTATAAGTTTTTTTTTTTTATATGAGATATTGATATATGATTAATTTGTCTGTCTAAGTTGCCTGCCTAATAAATTAAATAATTAATATAAATAATTATTGATGTTTGGTAGATCAACATCTGATGGGGGTATTAGTTGATGCATTTAGAGTGAAATTCTGTATGAATTAGCATAATAGAGTTTTTAAAGTTCATTGATCATAATATGATTAATTAGGGAAACTCATATCCCCTTACTTTATTCAGTCATTATACCAATATAGACACGAGTCACACTTTAAGATTTATGTTTCTTTAAAGTATATGACATATTTGTGACGGATCGGGGGACTCGCGCTTCCCAGCGTGTCCCTGTCACCCCTGTTTCCACTGCCTCTAGCCCTCCCTCTTTCCTGCGTCCTCACTCTCTCCCTTCCTTTCCTTGCAACCGTTCCTCTGCGGTGCAGTTAGAATACCCTAACCCGCGTTCAGGTCACGGGCGCGTTCTCCGCAGTGTGCGCGCGCATTCGCGATCACTAGCTCCCCTCCGCGGCACCCGCAGTCCCCGGCGTGTCTCTATTCCCCCAGCCTCCACATTACCTTGCTCCTCTGCCTCTCCATCCCTCTCGCCCTCTTTGCCGAGCACCCCCGCGGCTCTGCGTCCCTCACGCTCTGCGACACGTGCGGTGCGCGCGCATAGTACCCTTACAGAGGGCGCACACACACGCTCCAGTTATCTGCCATCCAGCTCTGCCCCCCGTGGCTTACAAGTCATATCTCTTAATTATTCCCCTGCCTCCTCCCCTGCTCTCTCAGACCTATCCCTGCAAACTCTCACTCAACCCTCTGCTCCTCCTCTCTCCCTATTGGTTCTCCTTCCTTTATAACCCCACTCTGTCCTCTTACTCATTGCTCTGCATAGCTTTCCTGTGACTCCTGTGTGTGCAGTGTCTATGCCTAGCTCCCTTGTTTGTTTCAGCGCTGGTTCCTGTTCCTGCTTCTGTTTGGATTCCCCTGGCTTGAACTTGTACTGCTTTAGATTTGACTACTCTGCTTTCTCCTGCCCTTGAACCTTGGCTTACGGACTTCACTACGCTGCTTTCTCCAACCCCTGAACATTGGCTTACGGACACCACTACTCTGCTCTCTCCAATCCTTGAACTCTGGCACACGGACATCACTATCCGATCTCTGGCACCCCGGACTTTGCAAGTATACGTAAACCCTTTTCTTACCAGGCCCGGCAACGCATTACCACACTTCGGGCACGCCCTCACTGCTGTGGGTGCGTGTTATACCCTTACCCACCTCAGTACTGGGGACTGGCCAGGTCTGCGGGCATACAGGCGTTACATTATGCAGAGCCCAACAAATGCAGACCCCCCTGAGGTGGGCCAAGGTGTTTCCGTGGAACAATTGCAATTTGTAAGTAACCAACTTACCACAGTGTCACAAAAACTTGCCAATTTGCCTCTCCGGAAAACCCCAGTTGCCCCATCACCCTCGGTTCCTGTGGCTATAAGTAATCCAGGACCACGTATACCACCTCCCAACTGGTACGATGGGGACCCCCTCGCTTGCCGCGGACTCTTGAATCAATGCGAAGTGCAATTTGAAATGTCCCCCTCCCTCTTCCCTACTGGTCGTACCAAGGTGGCCTACATTTATGCCTTACTCACTGACGACGCACTCGCTTGGGCTTCTCCCCTCTGGGAACACAAACCTGAGTTAACTCAAGACTACCCCGAGTTCAGGCATGAGTTTCAACAGGTGTTTGATACACCAGCACGTAGGGAAATGTCTGCTTTTTCTTTTTTCCATATCACGCAGACACGGAGGTCAGCTGCAAGATATGTGGTGGAGTTCTGCACCATTGTCGCAGAGACCCAATGGAACGATGAGGCTCTTGCCGCAGCATACTGGCACGGTTTGTCCGACACTCTAAAGGACGACCTCGCAGCTCACGCTCGGCCTTCTTCCCTTGAAGAACTCATTGCACTCAGCATCCGTATGGATCAACGCACCCAAGAATGATGACACGAGCGTCACTGTTCTCGTTCTCTTCCCCCTCCGTCTGTTTCTCATAGGTCTCCTCCTTCGCCCTTCCCTGAGTTGGATGCTCCTGTACCGATGCAAATCGGTAGCCAACAACCTCGGGCAGCTGAGAAAGCACGACGTCGTGAGGAGGGCCTTTGCTATTATTTCGGTTCGCCTGATCATCGGCTCCGAAACTGTTGCCTGAAGCCGGGAAACGGGAACGCCCAGTAAAGTTAGAGGGGCTTCTACTGGGTACTATCTCCCCCTGCCCCTCTCTTGCTAAGGATCTACCTAAGAAGCTTATTCTCCCTGTAACGCTGGCGGGTCCTGATCTTTAAATTGAAGTGAAAGCTTTCATCGACGCCGGGTCTGGTGGTATCTTCCTTGAACACACCTTCGCCTGCAGGAACCGAATTCCACTGGTAAAGAAAAGATCACCCATTGGCCTGGAGGCTATCGATGGATGCCCGCTCCAGCCGACCTTCATCATTTGGGAGTCCATTCCTCTTACCCTGACCACCGCGGATGGCCATAATGAGGTTATGGTCTTCGATGTCTTTCATTCTCCTACTGTCCAGGTCATTCTAGGATTGCCATGGCTGCAGCTTCACAATCCGCGTATAGATTGGACCGATGTGTTACCCATCCAATGGACTACCACCTCAGAGAAGATGGTTACTCCTTCTCCTGCTGCCATGCTCGCTGGCCTGGACACCACTTCCTCTAACTTCTCCTCTCTGCCGACGGTGTATCACGAGTATCTAGATGTTTTCAACAAAGTACAAGCTGAAGTGTTACCACCCCATCGCCCCTATTGACCTAATTCCAAAAACTATTCTCCCTAAATCCAAGTCTTATCCCTTGTCTGTGCCAGAGACAGAAGCTATGACGACTTATATGCAAGAGAATCTGGCAAAAGGGTTCATCCGCAATTCTACCTCCCCTGCCGGGGCAGGCTTCTTCTTCGTGAAGAAGAAGGATGGCTCCCTAAGACCTTGTACCGACTTTCGTGGGCTTACAAAATTACGGTAAAGAACCGATACCCTCTCGCTTTAATTTCTGAACTCTTCGACCGTCTACAAGGAGCATCTATATTCTCCAAACTCGATTTAAGAGGGGCCTATAATCTTATTCGAATAAGAGACGTGGATGAATTGAAAACCGCGTTTAACACGCGTTCAGGACATTATGAGTATTTAGTGATGCCGTTCGGCCTGTGTAATGCCTCTGCTGTTTTCCATGAGTTCATGAACGATATCTTCCGGGACGTTTTGGGGATGTTCGTCATCGCATATTTGGACGACATCCTCATTTTCTCTAGGAACCTGGAGGAGCACATTCGCCATACCAAACTGGTACTCACTAGGCTTCGTGCTAATCGCCTCTATGCAAAAATGGAGACATGTCTGTTCCACCAGACTTCCACAGCCTTCCTAGGCTATATTATCTCTAACCAAGACTTTACTATGGATCCCGAGAAATTGAAGTCTGTACTCGACTGGCCCTTGCCAAATTCTCTCAAGGCTGTGCAACGCTTCCTTGGCTTTGCCAATTATTACCGGAAGTTCATCCGTAATTTTTCTACCATCGCCCTGCCTATCACCGCCTTAACCAAGAAGGGTGCTGATCCGACTACTTGGTCTCCCGAAGCCATAGAAGCCTTCGAATTCCTCAAGAAAGCCTTTGTGTCTGCACCCATCCTACGGCATCCAGATACTTCTCTTCCCTTCACGCTAGAAGTTGATGCCTCCGATGTGGGTGCCGGTGCAGTACTCTCTCAGAGATCCACTCCACAGGAAAAACTCTATCCGTGTGGATTTTTTTCTCGGAAGTTCTCCTCGGCTGAGAGAAATTACGATGTTGGGAACCGTGAGCTACTGGCCATTAAAATGGCGCTCCAGGAATGGAGGCACCTTCTCGAAGGAACCAAGGAACCTATAGCCATCCTCACCGATCACAAAAACTTACTGTATATTGAGGGGGCTTGTCGATTAGGATCCTGTCAGGCTCGTTGGGCACTGTTCTTGTCTCGATTTAATTATACCATTTCTTATATTCCTGGCCCCAAAAATATTAAGGCTGACGCTCTCTCTCGCCAGTTCACCACGGAGGACGACTCTAACGAATCCTCTGAGACAATTCTTCCCGCCAAATGTATAATTTCCGCCAATAATTTCGATGTGTTGGATGAAATTAATAAAGCCCAGGTTCACATCCCCAGGAGACTTAGGGTGCCAGAGGGACGCTTGTACGCAGCTCCACGTTTTTGCCATAGGATACTAATTTGGGGGCATTCTTCAAGAGCGGACGGTCATCCAGGCTTCAAGATGACAGCAGATCTTATCAAACGGACTTTTTGGTGGCCTAAGATGAACAAGGACATTTTCAACTTCACCAGTGCTTGTCCGGTCTGTGCTTACAACAAGTCCGCCCGTCACAAACCCTCGGGCCTCCTCATGCCCCTCCCCATTCCGGAACAACCTTGGAAACATATCTCTATGGACTTTATTGTGGAACTCCCCATTTCTAAAGGGATGAATACCATCCTTGTTGTAGTAGATAGGTTTTCCAAGCATTCACACTTTATACCCCTCAAGGGCCTTCCTAATTCAGCTACTCTGGCCGACATTTTTTCTAAAGCAATTTTCAGATTACACGGTGTTCCTATTTCAATTGTTTCTGACAGAGGTTCTCAGTTCATTTCTAAGTTTTGGCGTGCGTTTTCCCAGAGACTTGGGATTTCTCTTCTATTTTCCTCGGGTTATCACCCTCAGACCAACAGTCAAACGGAAAGAATGAATCAGACCTTGGAGCAGTATCTCAGATGTTTCGTCTCCGAGTCTCAAGACAACTGGGTGGATCTATTACCTTGGGCCAAGTTTGCTATTAACTCCTTAAAAAATTAGTCTACGCAAGAGTCGCCTTTCTTCATTAATTTTGGTTTCCACCCTATCAGTCTTCCCCTCTCCTCCCTCCCCTCTGGTGTTCCTGCAGCGGATTCTCATGTCTCCACTCTTCAAAACTCTTGGAGAAAGATTCTAAAAATCTTACAAACTGGTGTTCAAAGATAAAAGACGAAGGCAGATCGGCGACGTCAAGCGGTCCCAACGTTTAAACCCGGAGGCAGAGTTTTGTTATCCTCTAAAAACATAAGGCTCAAGACTCCTTCTCAGAAACTGGCTCCGAGATTCTTGGGTCCTTTCAAAATCCTCGAGAGGATCAATCCAGTCGCATACCGTTTTCACTTCCCTCCACCATGAGGATTCCCTCGGCGTTCCATGTGTCATTACTCAAACCAGTTATCCAAAACGCTCATTTTCCTGGTTGTCCTCAAAGACCCAACCCTGTCACCATTCAAGGACAACAAGAGTATGAAGTCCACTCTATACTTGATTCCAGTTGTTCCAGAGGCAGATTACAATTCCTTGTCCATTGGAAGGGTTATGGACCGGAGGAACGTTCCTGGATACCATCACACCATATTCACGCCCCAACGTTACTTAGGCAGTTTTGCCGGAAGTTCCATCATAAGCCTTGGCAGGATCATCCGGAGTCCGATCCTCAAGGGGGGGATACTGTGATGGATCGGGGGACTCGCGCTTCCCAGCGTGTCCCCGTCACCCCTGTTTCCACTGCCTCTAGCCCTACCTCTTTCCTGCGTCCTCACTCTCTCCCTTCCTTTCCTTGCGGCCGTTCCTCTGCGGCGCAGTTAGCATACCCTGACGCGTGTTCAGGTCACGGGTGCGTCCTCTGCAGTGTGCGCGCGCATTTGTGATCACTAGCTCCCCTCCACGGCACCCGCGGTCCCCGGCATGTCACTATTCCTCCAGCCTCCACATTACCTTGCTCCTCTGCCTCTCCATCCCTCTCGCCCTCTTTGCTGAGCACCCCCGCGGCACTGCGTCCCTCACACTCTGCGACACACGCGGTGCGCACACATAGTACTCTTACAGAGGGCGCGCGCACACGCTCCAGTTATCTGCCGTCCAGCTCCGCCCCCGGTGGCTTACAAGCCATATCTCTTAATTATTCCCCTGCCTCCTCCCCTGCTCTCTCAGACCTATCCCTGCAAACTCTCGCTCAACCCTCTGCTCCTCCTCTCTCCCCTATTGGTTCTCCTTCCTTTATAACCCCACTCTGTCCTCTTACTCATTGCTCTGCATAGCTTTCCTGTGACTCCTGTGTGTGCAGTGTCTATGCCTAGCTCCCTTGTTTTTTTCAGCGCTGTCAGTGAGTCACAGGGGAGGTGGTGGGACTAAGCCTGTGTTTGTCGAATCAGGGACTCAGACCTGGTACCTGCTTCCCTTGTATTCATTTGTTGTGTTCTACTGTCCACTTATTCTGTCCCTTGTATTAAAGGAGCTGCACTGCTAAATTTAGTCCGTGCCTCTACCTGCTTGAGAGAGGCTGGTCTACCCACAACAATTGTGCAGGGCTCTGCCAATTTGTATTCCCTCCCTTAGGGGTGTGGATGGGAGACTATACCCCTTACTCAACCAGGGAGTAAGGGAAGAGCAAGGACTGCTTCAGGGCCTGAGTGGAGGTCAAGGGTACATCCTGAGGAGTGGAGGTCAAGGGTACATCCTGAGGGTGAAGCCCCAAGAACTGTCTGTACCCACTGTGTGAGCTGTGTATGCTGACCATCTGAAGTGTGTACTGTATGAATAAAGTGATCCTGTTCAAATATATCTTCCTGCCTGAGACTACAATCTATCAGGGGGAGGGTAAATAAGTTTTCCTTTAGGGATTGTTCCCACATCCCTGGGGCCTGCAAGAGATAGAGGCACTGTCACCATGAGAAAGAATTAGTTACTGCCCCAGAAGCCTGTCCTGTTCTCCTCCGCAACACCGCAGGAGACTTAAATCAACTGTGTGCCAGCAGGTAAGCACCACACCACACCGTGTAGCAGTGAAATCTCCCAGAGAGTGGGGGAACATGTGTTACAATTCTTATCATATAATAGACAATATTACGCATGTTTGATCATTAAATCATCCATATAGCAGGAATAATTTTCTTATTTTTGTTTTTCAATAATATATTTCTATCCGTTTTTTATTTTATATGTATTCATATTAGTTGATATAACATACTATGATGTATATGTTATATGTGATGATACAAATTTTACACATTGATTGTTATGCTTATCATTCATGGGTGAATTGTTTGTTTACTATATAATTATGTATTTTGGTGCATGGGGTTCTTGTGGACCACCATTGGAGGATCCATCATTTATGAACTTCTTTTCTGCCTTACCCTGGTTGCTTTGCCTCATGAGGGGGCGACATTTAAGAAGAGCAGCAGGCGGACCTTCCGGTTGATTGTCCCTTCAAATTCGAAAACATTTGCATGTACCTGGATAAAATCCATGTTACTTTATGTAAAAAAATCCCTTCAAATGATTACTGTGAATAGCTGGATAATATCAGGTTACTTATATACTCTAAAGCTTTTATAATAGGACCATCCAGAAGTAAACACTCATGCACTAGTGAATATCCCCCGTCAGGGGCCTTTCGAAGTAAGTAGGACTTTTTACACAAAAGCTCTTACTTAGCGTTTTGAATTTAGGAGCGCCTCACTCCAGGTCCTTTAAAGTTTGTTCTGCAGCCATGGTTCTTCTTTACAGAAGCTGCAGTCCAGATAACCTGTCATGTGTCTCAAACTTAATTATTATTATCCAGACAGCAAAGTCTTAAAGTCTGTATAATCACTGGATCTACTTCTTGCTTCTTCTACTTCTGGCACTTTGATCTAGACCACATACTTACAGCTTTTATGAGAAAAGGAGTTTTGAGACTCACCCCTAAGGCCCATTGCACACCCTCAACTCCCCCATCATAAGTTTGGTGTGTCTCAGTTTCGATTGTGGCTCATTATTGAAAATTAACGTTTCAATTGTGTCAAAATACAGATTCTTTGTCACAATAAATTGGTCCGACACAGGTTTCTTGTAGTTCCAAATATTTATTCTTCCTAGAAGCAGTGAAAATAAGTTACAGGTAAATTGAGACAAGGACAGTTACATTTAAATTCTAGATTAGTATCTCAACAGTGGGAATATACATTATGTAATGTGCAATGTTTAGCCTAGAGCTAACCCTTTTAGGCAGTTATGATAAATAATAATACAGTAACCTTTAAAGTTCCAAAGGTACCTCTGACATTAGCGGTCATATGATTGTTTCATCAGCCATCACTTGACAAGCATGACCCCTGGCTCACGAAAATGGAGGTAGATGGGGATCCAGTTCAATTTTGATCAGGCTCAGAACTTTGTTGTAGCAGTGAGCTTTATCATCCCCTCGAATATGAGCATTTCTGCAGTGACGTACCTGGTACCTCAACAGGACCTCTGGCATACTAGGGCCCATGACGTAGCAGTAACATCAAAAGGTCACTCTAAAGGTAAATTCAGTAGCAATTAGATCTGAAAACACATTTCTCAGTCTCCATGTTATATTAAAGAACTTGTAATTCAATTGTGTACTGTAACAGTTCAAAGTGACTCCCATTGCCTTCTACTATGCACTACATACTCATTGGAATTTATTTGAGCTCCAAGCATGTTAGCTAAAAAATACAATGTAATTGCTAATTTGCCACCACTGTTCCCTCTAATTTACTTTTTAATGGTCGATTTGCAGAGTGAAGTTTGCATTTTATTTCACAGAGAATTATATGACTCCACCTGCCTACACAGCTCTTGTAATAATGTTGTGCTACTGTACCTTGATTTGTTGCCTGCAATTAGTATCACAGTAGCAATTTTCAAGTGGAATTTTGTCAAACTTAGCATGTGAAACTTCTATTGACATAACCAGCTTTTTCATTTTGGAGAAATGTGACATACTTTGAAAGGGTATATGCAGACTTTCAACGTCTTTAAATAGTAACATCACTCAAGAATAACTAGCTTTTATTGTGTTGGATAAGTTCCAGCTAATGAAGATCACAAATACACACTGTAATTGGCCCACAATGAAGAATCAAAATGTGTGTAGTCATTTTCCTTCCTTCTGTTTACAGATTTCGACATCAGATGACAGCTGTCATTTTAAAGGTGACTCTTTGCTGTCTTTGGAAGAATCTTCAACAGATTGGATTGGCATTTGTTTCATAGAGAACACTGACATGTTGCAATTTTTAAACCACTTTCAATAATTTTTGTAAAAAACGTCAACACATTTGCCAATTACCCTATTCAGTGGTAATTAGAAGATGACAAGGGATATCATTTTTCATGGAAGGGTGAGTTTTCCATCAAATCTTTGAATTCAGAACAAATATACTTTGCAATATATTACTTTTTGTGCAATGTTTGAATTCAGAACAAATATACTTTGCAAAGTATTACTTTTTGTGCAATGTTTATATGATATGGAACAGTATTTCAGAAATATCTTGACAGCTTATTTTTTTTATATATAAATCATTTTATTTAGGTAATTCCAATATTAGTGCCTTTGTATATGTTTAAGAAGTAACTACAACTTTTTTTTCAATGATTCAGCTCTTCAAACAGGAACTTAACAGTTTCCGTGGTCAAATTTTATTCTGCAAAGTAAAACAAGTGGCAGCTGGCACCATATAGCTATTCTATAATGAAAACATGAGGTGGTTGCCATTACACAGTCCTGCACTAATGAAAACAGTAGGAGGCTAGCATTACATTGGTCTAATGAAACCAGGAAATGACTGGCAGTAGATTGGTATAATGAAAACAGGAGGTGGCTGGCATTATAGTTGTATAAAATAAAATGAAGTGTTCTATGGCATAACCAATGTCATCTCAATTGTATAAGATTTCACTATACATAGGATAGGGTATGCAATGCAAAAGTAAAAATACAAGCATTTCATAAATTAAAAAAATTGTTAAAAATAATTAGGTAATTTAAAGTGTAATTGTTTATATTAAAACAAAATAAAGAAAACATTTCTAGGTGTTAAGCCAATTTTGCAGAAACATGGCAAATGCTACTAAAATGTAATTCTTTCTGGTCTCTTTCTTTATTTTCAATGTAATATCTAATGGGTTGGATGATGTTTGAATGAAAGAGAATAAGAACAGGAAGATGAAAAAAAAATTAAATAGCAAGATGGAAAATAAATCAATTATGCCACTAATGGACTATTTCTAGTTCACTGAATCAAAAAGGTCAGGCATTTTTGTTATTTGTTTTTAAAGATAACCTCTTTAGTTTTCAATTATGATTTCAGGAGAGGGTTTTAAATAATGCTCATAGACAGTAGATATGCAGTCCTCTTCTATATGATTACTTTTATAGCTGTCAGATGTTGATTGATATGTGTCTCCTTAATCTGTAGTCTGAATTCACTAGGAAGTTTGTACAAGTCAATGCCGGTATATTAAGACAGTACATAAATTCCCTGCACCATAGTCTTTTTTTACAGCATTTCATGTAGCAAAATGTTAGGTAAAAAATATATATACATTAATGCAGCTATAAGAATATTGGAAAAGAAAAATTTAATAATTGCTACCCCGGCTTAAAACTTTGAGCCTTAGATAAACTTAAACTCATGTTTAGATACACTAATATGTGAATCTGGCAGTACTGTATTTACAAAGTTGCTGATGTTGTGCAGAAAGGTGCAGATAATTAAATCAAATTTACTAATCAAATGTCCTTGCGCTGACAACATTATCCTTTCTAACATCTTTTGTTTTGCATGCAATTTTTTTAACTTAATTTCTAAAAGTTTAAAGGTTTTCCCTGTTCAATTCTTTTCTTCACATCAAACATTTGTGACAACTGTGTTTTTCGTGTCACTTTCTACAAAAAGAACCAATAAACATTTTTGTTTTAAAAAGGCACAGAAGAAGATGAATAATGCATCAATTAAAATTACTTCTGCACCAGTCCTGACATTTTCTTTCAAAAGAACCTCCCTTCAAGGTGACAATGGGTTTGTTTTAAGGGAAATACATTGACTTCTGCCTTTAGGCATCACTGCTGGCATACTCCGAGCTTGCTGAGTCTTCTGCCAAAATTTAGCTCTGATTTGGTTTAGCTGAATTTAATTTGCTCTTTATTCTCTAGGCAGCATGTGAGCAATTAAGAGCAATGCCTTAAATTCTGCCATGTCCTTGAATTTTAAAATGTGAATTTTTCTAAAAAGAAAAAGTTAATAAAAATATGTTAAGTAACAACCAGTGAACCCTTTACTGATGTAGCCAGGTCCCCTTACCTCCTGGTCCGTGGGGTAGGGGACGGCTGCAGAGTTGTCCGGGTAATGCCGGAATGGCAGGCGGACCCGGCTGAGGCAGGGAATGCAGTGGGGGAATGGCTGCAGTCTAAGGGAGTTCCGGAGCTCCGTGGCGGATCGCCACTGCCGGGTGCCGCCATTGAAATACTCACGCATGCTCAGTGTATTAGAGCTGCGGCAACCATTAAGGAACTGGCTCTGCACGGGACTACAAGTCCCAGCAGCCCCAGGGGCTGCACAACGCATGGGGAAGCACAGCACTTTTAAAAAAAAAATATATACGCCGACTGCCGATTCACGCGCATTTGCGCGCTTTCTCAAGGCTTATGGTAGTAAGTATCAAGACGAAGAAGGCGGAAGCTTTCAAAACGCGTAGAGTGGTCCCTGATACTTGGCTGCTGTTTGAGAGCCCACTCGCTGTTTTATGCCTTACACCTTCTGCAGGAAGCATTCTGAAGCTGGCCCTTGTGCATCACTGCATGGTCGTGAAACATCATCTTGGACGTTTTCTCAGCTACACCGGGGGGGGGGTGTAGCAACTACCCAGGAGGTCTCCAGCATTACAGATGAGAGGGGATACTCTCCAATATATCCACTGCGCATTACCACTTTCCATCTGGTAAGTGGGTATTATTCCACCTACAGCAACTGTGGTCTCTATGGGACATTTCAATTATGGATATTTTAAATTTGTGTTTTAATAAATGTCACTCATTTGTGCTATTCAGCTTCCATTAGTATTGTAAATCTTGATAGTTCATTGTATTGTGTAGTGTTTGTTTATTATAGTTAGTTTATCTGTTAAAGTATCACGCTATGTTTTGTGTTTGTTTTTATTTTTCATATATTTGATCTCACTATATACGGAGCACCTCCAGGATCTTGGCTGATTTCTTCAGGCCGGGTTGTATACCAATTTATTTATTTATACATTTTTATTTTTCTTATCACTGTTTATATTGCAGTTATTATTGCTTTATATTACATTTAGCTTCTTAGGGCGCCAGAAATATATTTTTTCCAATATTGTCACTTTTCTCTGACCAGGTGGTCAGAGTTCTATTTCAGGCAGCCGCCTGATATCTTATATTTAAGATTATCTAGGCCCTCTTTTACATTTACTATTACACATACTTTTTTTTTATTATTAATACTTTATTTTATGTAACGGTCATATCACCCCACCCAATCGCATATACCGCGTGCATGGAGGGAACATGCAATGTTACCAAGGGGGTGCGTGGTGCAATACCTGTTGGCTCACAGAAGGCTGAGCCTCCGCTAAGGGAACCTGGGGCAATGTATTACAATACTAATGATGCAGCGCCTCCACCTGCGATGGCTCCCACCAGAGGGGAAGTAGTTCCTCGCAGGACAATACACAATGACCACACAGACAGCTCTATATAACTATTAACTTTACTACATGCAGCAACTTATCACATTACATCTCAACACATGCGCCACGGCGGACGCTAACCACTCTAGGCGTCACGGCGGACGCTACCACCTCTAGGCGTCACGGCGGACCCACCTTTTCCTATCACCCCCCCACCTTCTCCTTTCACCCCCCCACCTTCTCCTATCACCCCCCTACCTTCTCCTATCACCCGGGGCAGAAAGGGACGGGACACCACGCAGACAGAGGAGGCAGGAGCGGGGAGGCAGACACACACACTCACCGTGTGCTCTGCACAAAGCGGAAGCCCCGCCCCCGGCTTCCTCTCTGCCTCCAGCCAATCCGCTGCAGCCCGGCTGGCATGAAGCAGTGATGGTGGGGAGGGATGATCGGAGGGATGGTGGGGAGGCTAATCGCGGCGCCCATCTAGGCAAGCCATGGCGCCCCAGGGCGTCGCGGCACACAGATTGGGAAACACTGGTCTATAGGATAAGCCTTCATCCACACAGCTGACGATTATACAGAGTGAAATGAATGTAATCCTTAGAAACACCTAATACAAAACACATATCTTATTTAGAAACAAAAAAACAGATACATACACAAACCAAACATCTATATCCAAAAGATATGTAGCCATATCAAAAAATAGAAAATTTAAAATCTAAACAAAGGAAAAATATAATAATATATAAATGTATACATATATAAATGAATATGAAAATATTACAGACAGAAAAATATATAAACAAGAAAAATGTATGTAAGAATAATAATATAATACAAATGTATCTAAGTAAAAAGTGAAAAGAAAACAAACCCTAATAAATAACCATATATCATAAATTCAACTAAACATATGAAATCGTGTAAACAAATCTATATATTATATAAACAATATCAGTGAAAAAGTATATCAAAATATATAATAATAATAAATATATATGACATATCAATACATGATTAAATGGATACAGAAGATATCAAGATCTTTCTAGTCACCGGAGGAAATATGAAAAATAGTAAATTTGATATCTAGTATAGCATATATGACAGAGGAACAGACCACAGATAGTATAAAAGAGAGATGAACTTGGAATATTTTAAAATGACATTGTACTTAAGGAGTCATATATTAAATGATATAAAAATGTATGTATTAATAAAGAAAAATAATCATAAAAAATGCTTTAACTCCCAATCAATATTAATGCCAGAGGGATACAATGTATCTAAACTATAAATCCAGTACATCTCTCTTTTATTCAACATGCCCAATCTATCTCCTTCCCGAATTGGGGCATGGACATGTTCAATACCAGAGAAAGAGAAATTCTTAATAGTACCCTGTGGGCATGTAGTGAAATGTCTAGAAACTGGATGTGATATGTCTTGTTTGTTGACTGCACGGACATGTTCCATTATCCTCTTCTTGAGAGGTCTAATTGTTCGACATCATAGCCCCTACCACATCCACATCTCAAGAGATATACTGTGTAACTAGAGTTACAGTTAATAAAAGTTTGAATAGTTCGCTCAATCTTAGGATTAACACAAGTGACTTTTTAAATTTTATTAGCATATTTGCATACCACACAGTGTCCACATGTATGTAAACCTTTTGGGTTATTTTTTATCCTAGTGTAGTTAACACTAGAGTCAAATAAACTTGGAGAGAGAAATTATGCTAGGGACTTGGCCTTTCTGAATACAAATTAAGGTCTATATTTAAGAATCACCTTCAGCTCACTGTCCGATTTTAAAGTAGTCCAATGTTTATTAATAATAGACCGTATCTGGTCTGATTGTCTACTTTGTTGTGTAATAAACAAAGGTGTAGCCATCTCGTCATGTGATGGTTTATGTTTAGAATTTTTGGAACGCTTTAACAGAAGATCCCTTCTGTCCATTAATTTGACTGAATCAAGTGCATCATTGATGTGGAACTCCCTATAACATCTAACCACAAATCTAGAGACTAAATCCCTGGATTGTGCCTCAAAGGCTTCATCCATGGAACATAGCCTTTTCAATCGTATAAATTGCCCTTTTAAAATGCCTCTCTTTAGAAATTTGGAATGATTACTGTCGGCCATGAGATATGAATTACGTGCATTTGGCTTTCTGTATATATCCGTTTGGATGCTACCCTGTATATCCACATACAACATTAAATCTAAAAAATAAATGTGGTGAATATTTTGTTGAAAAGGGAATATCAAGTTATAATCATTAATATTAAGTTGGTGAATAAATGTTTGAAGTGAAGGAAGATCACCATCCCAGATAAATAGAAGATCATCTATGTATCGTTTATAGAATAAAATCTGGTGCCTAAAAGAATTTTGATCACTATAAATAAAGATAGACTCCCACAACCCCATAAAAAGATTAGTATATGAGGGTGCGAAAGATGTGGCCATAGCGGTGCCTCTAAGTTGTAAATAAAATTGTGAATTAAAAGAAAAATAATTGTGTGTAAGTAAAAAAGTGATTGAATCAAGTAAAAAAGTGCAAAGTGCTGGTGCTAAGTGAGATAATTTGAGAAAATGTTTTATGGCAGTAATACTCTGCACGTGTTTAATGATATTTGTTGCAGGGTACATGCAACCACACACGGGTTCTCTTGATAAGGCTTATTTATTGAGCCTTAAAAACATACAGCATACAAAAACAAAATAGCTTCTCTTCAGCATAGAAAACAAGGCAGCTTCTCTTCAGCATGCAGGACACAGACAGTTCATTACACATGTACTTTGAAAAATAGACCTTATAGCAGTAATCTCCTCAGTATTTCACTCCTGTCTCCTGACCAGCTAGCCTGCATGTGTGTACAGCCTGGGGTTTTTAAAACACCTTGATTATGCAGCTGGGGTCAGACTAATTAAGCAGCCCTTCTCAACTGAAACTTAACCGCGTCACTGCTGCACTGCAAGCCTAAACATAGGTTTGCCAGGTATATGGCTGGTGATGTTCATTCACTCTGCCACAATATTATACAATGATGTAACATCCATAGTTACCCATCTGTAACTCTCCCGCCACTTGATATGCTTTATATCAAATAACAGTTGGTTGGAATCTTTTAAGAATGACGGTAATGATTGTACTATTGGTTGTAAATAAACATCGACAAATCGTGAGAGCCCATCTCCCAAAGATCCAATGCTCGCCACAATGGGACGTCCCGGAGGACTTGGGAGCGATTTATGGATCTTTGGGAGATGGTGAAAGATAGGCACCACTGGGTTAGGAGAACACAGAAACTCAAACTCCTTATTGCTTAACACATAAAACTCTCTTCCCAGATCAAGTAATGCACTCAATTGTCATGAGAAGCTGGTGGTGGGATCCCCACTAAGTTTGCGATAGGCTTTAGTATCAGAGAGTTGTCTCAGTGCTTCTTGTTTGTATTTATCTGCAGATTGTAAAACAATCGCTCCCCCCCCCCCCTTGTCTGCGTTCTTTATAACAATTGTTTTATCTTGTTTAAGATTTTGAAGTTCTTTCAGTTCAAGGGTGGTTATATTGTTGTACCAATATGAGTCAAATGTATAGCCCTCCGCTGAAGTCTTAAGGTCCCTCTCCACCAGCTTCTCAAATGTAGTAATATATGGACTTTTTGAACTATAGGGACAGAAGGTGGATTTCTTCCTAAATGTTGTGTGTTCAAAACTTAAAATATTGGACAGGGATTCATCATGTACATTTTCTTCAACATTTTGTTCCAAATATAAATCTTCTAAGTCGGAAATGGCACAGTGTTCTCTAAATGTAAGATCAAAATCAGAATGATCTGGTTCTGCTGAATCATCAACAGGATGAAGCAGTGATGATTCAGCTGAACCCAACGTTACAGGTGCCACATCACTCTGCTTATTAATTAAGATTTTTTTGAGACTTAATTTACGAGTGAAACGTTGTAAGTCAATGTAGGTATCAAAAAGTTGAAAGTCACTTTGGAGGGAAAAATTCAATCCTTTATTCAGGAGAGATAACTGTCCTGATGATAATATCTTGTGCGAGATGTTAATCACATTATCTTCAGGTACATCTATGTATATTTTTTCCTCTTTGTCGACCCTCTTGTTTCCCCTCTTCCTCTTTGACCTGCTCGTCCTGTGTAGTTTTTTGACTCCTGTTTTTTATTCATCTGTGCAAAATAACCTGATGCACCTGAAGTGGATGAGTCCCGCTGATGTGAACTTGTGGAACTTTTTCCTCTCCATGTGTCTGATGTAATATCAAATGATACTGAAGGAAATCTATTTTCCCCCTCTGAGGTGCCAGATTCAAAGCTCGAAGTGTCAGTATATTTTGATTTCAAAATAGATTTTTTAGGTGTACTTGAGGTGTCTTCTCTATCCTCATGTGGGCGAGAGGGTGTCCTCGATCTCCCTCTATTAGCATTTGAAATACCTGGTTTTTCCCAAACATAGACTTGATTTCTCTCATAATCTAAACGATCTCTGTCAAACTTCGATTGCTTTTTTTCCATTATAATATCCTCCATAGCTTCTATATTGGATAATAATATGGGATCGTTATTCTCAAAATGTTCCATAGTTTCAAAAGCCTTGAGCTTATTCTGTAGTGTTTGTATCTCTGTACCCAATATCAATCTCTCTTTCGTTTTATATTGAATAATCATATCCATAAGTCTAAAAGAGCATTCATCTAGTGTGGATTTCCAGCTTTGTTCAAATTCTTCACTACCAAAGCCAAAGGTAGGTGATTTTTTTATTCTTAACCCCCTTGGTATCCTTTTCACTTTGATGTAATTCTCTAATGTAGTTATGTCCCACCAAAGTCGAATATTCTTTGTCAATAATTTTTCCAACTTTAAAAAATGTGCAGTAAGGTCTGCTGATTCTTCACATGTAAAATCTGTAGAATTGTCAAAGACATGTTCAGGTCGTTTTATTCTTTCTGTGTTATCACTGCAACTTTGCACATAAATATTGCTCCGTGTGTCATGGGTGTCAGTCTGTTCAATGTCCTCCATAGTGGTGGCTTAAAAAATCGTTTGTATAAAAGAAAAGGGTATATTGTGTGAATGACTTAAAAAATAATCAAAATAAAAAATAATAAATTGACAGTGAACCTCTCCAGCCTTTGGAAAAGATAAAAAAAATCAGTCCATATCATGAATAATCCATTACCGCTAGTATGAGCTACCAAGAAGATACATAGCAAGTCACACAAGAAGAGAAGGGAAGAACCCAATGCTGATGCTTCCAATACTGCAGTGTCTATACACTGGCGACACACTTTATTCGAGCTCGGCTAGTCCCACGAATTCGGGTATACCCGGGTGTATTGAGGTTTGTGACTGTTTTCTGCCCGAGTGCATTGAGTTATTTTCCGGCAGGGATTGAAGCATTTTATTCCCGTTGGCTTCAATACTGCACACTACATATATATATACTGCATTACAATTCATGAATTTATGCCATCTGGTAGACACGCGAAGCATTGCAGCCTATTAAATCCTAATCATTATCATTTAACAGATCAGCCGCCCATCAGCCAGGCATGAACCCAGGCTGGGAAGGCAAATGCAACGGGGCTTGTCAGAGGTGAGGAGCGGCGCATTCCAGGTATCTGCCAGGTACATACCGGGTATTTGCTCGAATAAAGTGTGTCGGTGCAGTATATATAAATATATATATATATATATATATAAAATGAAATAAATAGAAATATATAAATGTCAATGACCGTTATGCATGAGTATTGATACTAATGGTCCGTATGCTTCAGCCAAGTGTGTGTGAACCTGATGCAACCACCAGCTCACCTGAGCACCGCCGGGGTAGCAGTCTGTGAAAGCTCACCAGCTGTCTTGACCCCACGTACACGGGATCCAGATGGAACAGAACCTCCTTCTCTAACTGCGGGGGTGGCACCCCGGGATGCGACACCAGATGGTGGTGGCTGAGTCCTGTATAAACAGATCCTCCTACTTGCTCACTGGGTGTCTGCAAATACTCCCGCGTAGTTGCTGTTAGGCTCCGTACAAGGGGTGGCGGCTCATGGGGGACAGGCAGATGGTCCGCACCTCTGCGATGGTAGTCCTCGTCAGATGTCCTCCTCCTGCGGTGTCCACGTTGGTGGATAGAGCCCCGTCACCACACTGGCCAAGTTGGGTCCACTCAGCTGCTAAGGAGGAAATCCTCACAATGGAAAAGCCACTGCTAGTACACATGAACCGGATAGGCGTGCTACAATACTGATGAATGAATCAAAAATAGAGTAAAGCACTGCAAATAGCAAAAGGGCTATAGGCAAAAAAATAAACTATTTATTGGGCATATGTGCCAAAAGGACAAACACACATATTAAAAACTCTGACGCGTTTCCCGCCGTGGAGGCGCTTTATCAAAGAGTACTGGAATACATTCCAAGCCTGCTTAAATAATGGTCAGTTGAGGATACACGCCCTCTGGAAACCTGATAAGACAATTATGCAAAAAGCGGTAGTAGAAGTCAGAGTCTAAAAGTCTATAGGATAAGGCTTCATCCACACAGTTGACCATTGTTGTACAATCTGCAGATAAATACAAACAAGAAGCACTGAGACAACTCTCTGATACTAAAGCCTATCACAAACTTAGTGGGGATCCCACAACCAGCTTCTCACGACAATTGAGTGCATTACTTGATCTGGGAAGAGAGCTTTATGTGTTAAGCAATAAGGAGTTTGAGTTTCTGTGTTCTCCTAACCCAGTGGTGCCCATCTTTCACCATCTCCCAAAGATCTGTAAATCGCTCACAAGTCCTCCGGGACGTCCCATTGTGGCGAGCATTGGATCTTTGGGAGATGGGCTCTCACGATTTGTCGATGTTTATTTACAACCAATAGTACAATCATTACTGTCATTCTTAAAATATTCCAACCAACTGTTATTTGATATAAAGCATATCAAGTGGCGGGAGAGTTGCAGATGGGTAACTATGGATGTTACATCATTGTATAATATCATTAAACACGAGCAGGGTATTACTGCTATACAACATTTTCTCAACTTAGCACCAGCACTTTGTACTTTTTTACTTGATTCAATCACTTTTTTACTTACACACAATTATTTTTCTTTTAATTCACAATTTTATTTACAACTTAGAGGCACCGCTATGGCCACATCTTTCGCACCCTCATATACTAATCTTTTTATGGGGTTGTGGGAGTCTATCTTTATTTATAGTGATCAAAATTCTTTTAGGCACCAGATTTTATTCTATAAATGATACATAGATGATCTTCTATTTATCTTGGATGGTGATCTTCCTTCACTTCAAACATTTATTCACCAACTTAATATTAATGATTATAACTTGATATTCACTTTTCAACAAAATATTCACCCCATTTATTTTTTAGATTTAATGTTGTATGTGGATATACAGGGTATCATCCAAACGGATATATACAGAAAGCCAAATGCACGTAATTCATATCTCATGGCCGACAGTAATCATTCCAAATTTCTAAAGAGAGGCATTTTAAAAGGGCAATTTATACGATTGAAAAGGCTATGTTCCACGGATGAAGCCTTTGAGGCACAATCCAGGGATTTAGTCTCTAGATTTGTGGCTAGATGTTATAGGGAGTCCCATATCAATGATGCACTTGATTCAGTCAAATTAATGGACAGAAGGGATCTTCTGTTAAAGCGTTCCAAAAATTCTAAACATAAACCATCACATGACGAGATGGCTACACCTTTGTTTATTACACAACAAAGTAGACAATCAGACCAGATACGGTCTATTATTAATAAACATTGGAATATTTTAAAATTGGACAGTGATCTGAAGGTGATTCTTAAAGATAGACCTAAATTTGTATTCAGAAGGGCAAATCCCTAGCATCATTTCTCTCTCCAAGTTTATTTGACTCTAGAGTTAACTACACTAGGATAAAGCATATCCCAAAAGGTTTTCAGACATGTGGACACTGTGTGGTATGCAAATATACTAAAAAAATTAAAAAAGTCACTTGTGTTAATGCTAAGATTGAGCGAACTATTCAAACTTTTATTAATTGTAACTCTAGTTACACAGTATATCTCTTGAGATGTGGATCTGGTAGGGGCTATGATGGTCGAACAATTAGACCTCTCAAGAAGAGGATAATGGAACATGTCCGTGCAGTCAACAAACAAGACCTATCACATCCAGTTTCTAGACATTTCACTACATGCCCACAGGGTACTATTAAGATTTTCTCTTTCTCTGGTATTGAACATGTCCATGCCCCAATTCGGGGAGAAGATAGATTGGGCATGTTGAATAAAAGAGAGATGTACTGAATTTATAGTTTAGATACATTGTATCCCTCTGGCATTAATATTGATTGGGAGTTAAAGCATTTTTTATGATTATTTTTCATTATTAATACATATATTTTTGTATCATTTAATATATTACTCCTTAAGTACAATGTCATTTTAAAATATTCCAAGTTCATCTCTCTTTTATACTATCTGTGGTCTGTTCATCTGTCATATATGCTATACTAGATATCATATTTACTAATTTTCATATTTCCTCCGGTGACTAGAAAGATCTTGATATCTTCTGTATCCATTTAATCATGTATTGATATGTCATATATATTTATTATTATTATATATTTTGATATACTTTTTCACTGATATTGTTTATATAATATATAGATTTGTTAACACGATTTCATATGTTTAGTTGAATTTATGATATATGGTTATTTATTAGGGTTTGTTTTAATTTCACTTTTTACTTAGATACATTTGAATTATATTATTATTCTTACATAAATTTTTCTTGTTTATATATATTTTTCTGTTTGTTTTATTTTCATATTCATTTCTATATATATATACATTTATATATTATTATATTTTTCCTTTGTTTAGATTTTAAATTTTCTATTTTTTGATATGGCTACATATCTTTTGGATATAGATGTTTGGTTTGTGTATGTATCTGTTTTTTTGTTTCTAAATAAGATATGTGTTTTGTATTAGGTGTTTTTAAGCATCACATTCATTTCACTCTGTATAATGGTCAGCTGTGTGGATGAAGCCTTTTCCTATAGACTTTTAGTCTCTGACTTCTACTACAGCTTTTTGCATAATTGTCTAATCAGGTTTCTAGAGGGCGTGTATCCTCAACTGACCATTATTTAAGCAGGCTTGGAATGAATTCCAGTACTCTTTGATAAAGCGCCTCCACGGCGGGAAACGCGTCAGAGTTTTTAATGTGTGTTTGTCCTTTTGGCACATATGCCCAATAAATAGTTTATTTTTTTTGCCTCCAGCCCTTTTGCTATTTGCAGTGCTCTACTTCCTATTTTCTCTATTTTTGATTCATTCATCAGTATTGAAGCACGCCTATCCGGTTCATGCGCACTAGCAGCGGCTTTTCCATTGTGAGGATTTCCTCCTTAGCAGCTGAGTGGACCCTGCCTGGCAAGTGTGGTGACGGGGCTCTATCCACCAAGGTGGACATCACGGGAGGAGGACATCTGACGGGGACTACCATCGCAGAGGTACGGACCATCTGCCTGTCCCCCATGAGCTGCCACCCCTTGTACGGAGCCTAAAAGCAACAACGCGGAAGTATTTGCAGGCACCCGGTGAGCGAGTAGGAGGATCTGTTTATATAGGACTCGGCCACCACCATCTGGTGTCGCATCCCTGGGTGCCACCCCCACAGTTAGAGAAGGAGGTTTTGTTCCATCTGGATCCCGTGTATGGGGGGTCAAGACATCTGGTGAGCCTTCACAGACTGCTACCCCGATGGAGCTCAGGTGAGGTGGTGGTTGCACCAGGTTCACACACACTTGACTGAAGCATACGGACCACTAGTATCAATACTCATGCATACCGGTCATTGACATTTATAGCCCTGAGGAAGGTCCTGTTACGAGAATCGAAACGTTGGCGGCCCTGTGTTTTACAATACACACTTTTTGGATATCATCTGTGCGGTGTGCTGTCTTTCTTGGTTATCAGGATCCCCTTGTCACCATACTACTATATATATGTAGAGTTAATGTACTATATATACAAGAGTTAATGGTTTTAATCATTAATTAACACTCAGGTGTTTCAATGTGCATCACTCTTACTGGCATATATATATATATATGGCATCTCTTAGTATAGCTCAACCCCCTGAGGAAGTCACATATCACTACGAAACGCGTAGGGAAGGAGCTAGTTTTGGACTTACTCATTTATTCATTATCTATGAACATTCCAGTTTATTAGTTACACGATCGTTTTTGGAGCCGGCACTTGGATTCATATTATGGTGATGCAGGAAGTCTGACTGTTGGTTCACATCCTGTTACGTTGGAGGACACACACTCTGCGAGATCTATTTCCAGGGGGAGTTAGTGCGCGCGCACCCACCTGGCGTTCACAGCAAGAGTGTGTTGGCATCTACTCTACTCATCATCTCTCCAGAGAGCTCGTCGGTGACTACGAATACTTTACATTTATGTCTTTATTTTACTTGGATATTGTAAGTGTCCGTGATTCACATGCATGACATTTTTATTATTAAATTAAATTTTACCTATGGGGCCGCGCGTTTTCTTTTTGTTTTACAGATTGAGCGGAAGGTGGATTATCCTGAAGACGCGCAGCGACACCCACAGCATTGTTTAAAGACACTTTTATCATTATTTTTATATTTTTATTATTTTTTCCACCTGTCTCTTGGGGCTTTTTTCCTTATCCCCTTCACACCACCCTTATCACCCACCCTCCCCCTCCCCTCCTTCCCACTTGTTGTGTTGTATGTTTAAGTATGTGTATGTTTAAGTATGCTTCAGTTTTAATCATATATTTTAGTCATTGGTGTACTCCTTCCCTTTATTTCTCTGAATATATATATATATATCAAAAAATAAATAGATTATACCGTTCTGGGCTAACGAAATGCTTTTATTATTTGTGCGAGCTTTCGAGATACCTAATCTCTTCTTCCGGCATGTTTGTAACATCGCCGGAAGAAGAGATCAGTGTATCTCGAAAGCTCGCACAAATAAAAGCATTTTGCTAGCCACAGAACGGTATCATCTATTTATTTTTTGATTATTGAAGCTCGCTAACACAGTACTGATACCTCTACATGAATATATATATTCAATAATCAAAAAATAAATAGATGATACCGTTCTGTGGCTAGCAAAATGCTTTTATTTGTGCGAGCTTTCGAGATACACTGATCTCTTCTTCCGGCGATGTTGTTACATCGTCGGAAGAAGAGATTAGTGTATCTCGAAAGCTCGCACAATAAAAGCATTTCGTTAGCCACAGAACGGTATAATCTATTTATTTTTTGATTATATATATATATCAGAGAAAAAAGGGAGGAGTACACCAATGACTAAAATATAATGATTAAAACTGAAGCATACTTAAACATCAACATACTTAAACATACACACAAACAGTGGAAGGAGGGAGGGGGAGGGTGGAGTGGGATAGGGTGTGAAGGGGATAAGGAAAAGCCCCAAGAGACAGGTGAAAATAATAAAAATATAAAATGATAAAAGTGTCTTTAAACTGTTTGCTGGGTGTCACTGCCGTCTTCAGGATAATCCACCTTCCGCTCAATCTTTAAACACAAAAAGAAAACAGCGCGGCTCCCATAGCGTAAAATTGTAATTTAATAATAAAATGTCGTGCAAGTGAATCACGGACACTCTACAATATCCAAGTAAAATAAAGACATAAATGTGAAGTCATTCGTAGTCACCCGATCGAGCCTCTGTGGGAGGATGATGAGTAGATGTCCAACACACTCTTGCTGTGAACGCCAGGTGGGTGCGCGCGCACCTAATCTCCCCTGGAAATATATCGCGCGGGTTGTGTGCCCTCCAACTAACGGATGCTGACACAACAGTCAGACTTTCCTGCATCACCATAATTGAATCACAAGTGCCGGCTCTAAAAACGATCGTGTAACTAATAAACTGGAATGTTCATAGATAATGAATAAATGAGTAAGTCCAATACTAGCTCCTTCCCTACGCGTTTCGTCGTGATATGCGACTTCCTCAGGGGGTTGAGCTATACTAAAAGAGATGCCATATATATATATATATATATATATATATATATATATATATGCCAGTAAGAGTGAAGCACATTGAAACACCTGAGTGTTAATTAATGATTAAAACCATTAACTCTTGAAGGGCTGGATGGGTTGGGAGGGAGCGGGGGGGAAGCGGAAGAAGTGGAAACATAAAGCAACAATAGATAATTACATAGAACATGATAAAAATGTTTCACACAATATACAGTATACAGTATACACATATAAAACCATACATATCATCTATAGTTATGCAATAAAAACGATGTCTGTGATATTACTGCTAAGTACAACTGAAACATAATAAAAATAAACATAAGTGGTGTATTAATGTACAATAGATAATAATAAACATGCTATAATACTAATAGTTTAATGAATATAACAATATATATAGATGAAAAGATGAATGAAATGAAATAAAAAATATAATAATGAATGAAAAATCAAAATAAAAATAAAAATGAACGAATAAAAAATGAATAAAAACGTGAATGAAAACTTAAATAAAGAATGATAATAATATAAAAATGAAAACAATAACCAATATAATATAATATGAAAATAGAAATATATATTTCCCTTAGTAATAAACACAGGCATAAATTGGAATGGTGTCATTAAGTTGATATAAAGACACCCACAGATGATGCAGTCATTAGATGGGAAAAGGGGGGCTATGAAACACTAGACCAGTGTACTGGTATCTCTCGCAAACACAGCCTCTTGAATCTATCACCCCCAATATGGGACACTGGTATGTGTTCAACACCCCTAATGGTTAGAGATGCCGGATCCTTGCCATAACAGATTGAATAATGTCTAGAGAGACTGTGGGCCACATTTCCATTAATAATATTACGTCTATGCTCTAGAAACCTGGTTCTCCCTATGTACTGTAGACCACAAGAGCACGAGAGGAGATACACTACATAGGTGGAGAGACAGTTAATCCTACCCTTGACCTCATGCCCTCTCTTGTTAGAGAAAGAACAGAATTTCTCACCGGCAATAAGATGTTTACATGTAAGACATGTACGTCCACATGAATAATTGCCGGAGAGATGGTCAGAGGAGACACCCCAGTATTGGTAGCATCAGCATTGGGTTCTTCCCTTCCCTTCTTACTATGAATCAAAAACAGCACGCTTGATCCTACCTGTATTCCTAACTATATATGTCTCCCTCATGCCTTTTGCCTCTAAACTCCTTTAATTTCTTTTTTTCTCTCGCATACTCCACTTTCTCAACACCTATTCTCTCCTAGACCCTCTACAATCTGGCTTCCGCACTACTCACTTGACTTAAACAGCCCTTACTAAAATTACTAATGACCTCAATGCTGCCAAAGACAGAGGTCATTACACTCTGCTCATATTACTTGACTTCTCTGCAGCATTTGACACCATCTTCTCCTTCACATTCTCCATACTCTTGGTATTCGTAACAAAGCGCTATCCTGGATATCCTCTTACCTCTCCCATCATACTTTCAGTGTCTCTTCTGCTAACACTTCATCCACCACTATCGATCTATTTGTGGGGTACCCTAGGGCTCTGTCCTGGGACCTCTTCTCTTTTCTCTGTACACACTTTCTCTACGTGACCTTATAACATCTCTTGGGTTTAAATATCACCTGTATGCTGACATACACATTTACTTTTTAACCCCTGACCATAAACGTGCTTTACAGACCAATGTTTCTGAATGTCTCTCTGCGATATCATCTTGGATGGCTCACTGCCAACTTAAACTTAACATGGCAAAAACAAAGCTCCTCATACTTCCTCTCAAACCTGGCCCTATTACCTCCTTCCACATTACTGTTGGAAGTACTATCATTCACCCTGTAGCCTAAGCATGTTGCCTAGGGGTCTCACACACTCCTCTATCACATTCTTCTCTCGCTGTAGTCAACTGGCCCAGACCAGATAATGTGATGGAGCTACTATCCTTCCTGGGGTTCTGCGGATACTATTGCAGATTCGTAGAGGTGTACTCAAGCAAAGCCAAAGTCCTCAACAATCTGTTGAAAATCTACCCAGAGGAACCTCTGCAAAAAGCCGCAACTCCGCGAACACCGTTCGGGGACAAGTGGACATCCGCCTGTTAGAAGGTATTCTCAGGGCTCAAGAAAAGTCTCACTGAAGCCAATGTCTTGGCCTATGCCGACCCAGAGCAGCCATACAACCTGCATGTTGATGCCAGCTTCAATGGGCTGTGAGCCGTCTTACATCAAAAATACCCTGCCGGCCTCAGTAGCGTATGTGAGTCGCAGCTTGATGCCGACTGAACAAAACTACCCAGTTCACAAACTGGAATTTCTAGGATTCATTGGAGTGTCAGTCCACGTCACTTCCTGCAGCATACTGCAACCAAGAAGACATGTATATCAAACAAGATACCATAATGAGATGGAAAGAGTTGGTGATACACCAGATGCGAGATTCAGTGGCTAGAGCCATACGCTGGGCCATCCACGAAAACAACCCCTCCTTAGTGAAGCATGCACCTACCGACACGGTTGCTGTTATCATGAGGGAATGGGACAAGTTCTGCATGGACCATGGCCTTCTCTACTGGGTTATCCCCTATCACAACCATCCCGATAGGAGACAACTAGCCCAGACGTTTGCAGTATCATGTCCTACGATCTCTGCAAGATGATCACGGATACCTGGGAGTGGACAAAACATTCAGACTAGTAAGAGACAAATTCTTCTGGCCCAAGATGAGGGAATCAGTGGAGCGCCATTGCTAGAGGTGCCTGTAGTGCATACAGCGAAAAACACTGCATACATGCGCAGCCCTAATGGGCCACTGTCACGATGGACACCACCTTTACCAACACATTTATATTTCTGGGTACTCGATTGAACAGAACAAGTTGCAAAATAAATTGTGATTTATTTCCTTAATAGACAAACACATGACATCTGCAGAATACACTTAAAACAACACTTACTGGGGTAAGGGAACTAAATAAATTGTCCTTTGCCTGCAAGAGCAAGAAATGCAGTCTTGATTTTAAGGTCCTAAGGCCAGATCGCAAGTTGCCAATCTATTATCTCAGCCACCTCAAAGAATTTCGTTGAGATTTGTTAGAATTCGTTCAGGGCTAACGAATTCCGAAGTTTGGGGCAAATCCTTAGTTACATTGTTATTAACCTCTTCTCTCCAGGACCGGTTGCTGCTGTGCTGGAACAAAGTCTTGCGTCTTTACATCATGGATCGAAAATCACAAATCACCCCGGGGATACCTCAGGAGCCACAGTTATAGACTGGCCAAGGCTATCTTTAACATGTGGACCCAATCCCCGGGTGGGAACAATTTAACCCACCAATAGCCATGTTGCCCACAGTTCAGAAGACCGGGCAAAAAGGCTTTCCGGTGTGCAAAGCGCAAGGGTCAGGTTGACACCCATGCCACTTAGCATACCTGGGATACACCCTACCTTGGCGCCTCTGAGTCTGATTTTTGACCCAGTGGTGTCAATGGGCCAGCATCTGTTATACATCAGAATGCCGGACCTGTATACATTATGGGTCTCTGGGTCTTTTCATCCCTGACACTTCTTTAGACTGAGGGGTGCTAAATCAGCGTGACCTCTTTGAAGTGCAGGCATGAAAATACCCCCAGCTCATTCACCCATCTCGCATTTGTATGTCCGAAGAATTCCTTCCCGGGCTTACAGAATACAGCCTGCCTTACATTTTAAATCTGCAGTTTTTACACGCTTTATTAAAACCTCTTGATCTGTTTGTGTTACAACTGTAATTTTATATGTATGTGCATGTGGTGTTTTACTGTACTTGCACCCCAAAAATCAGGTTGCTGGGTGCTTTCGTTCTCGAGTTAGCATTTCTAATTGAAATGCCGGCTTCGAGACCACAAGTTCACCCGGTTCTCACGGCAATTGACACAGTTCCCACATCAATTGCCTTTCCGCCTTTCAAGTTACAGAGTTAACAAGAGACGGATACATTGTATCGGTAAAGTACTTGAGATTCTAACTGCAAGTAATGGATACCCATCTCACAGACAGCCCTTTAAACTTTTGCCACGCTTCTTCAATCAGCGCTAGCGTTGGGCGCTCCTACGCCATCTAATGTCTGTGAGAGGGTATTGCAAGTAATGCATTATGTCTTTTAACATAGCAGGCAGGGAATGGCCTGCAAATGGGGGATAAAAACGTCTGGGACAGGTCAAACACAGTAATGCATGGCACACAAGTTTATCCCCTTAATTCCCCGTGCGGGTCAGGATTAATCATCCGGGTATAACCTTTATTTTAGGCCTGATTAATCCTCACCCCGCCACAGCCACTTAAAGAGCTCTTGTCCCATGGACCTAGTCTGCATGGATTTCATCTGCATCGAGGTAGACACAAAGGGTATCGAGAATGTTCTGGTAGGGACAGACCATTACTTCCGATATGCTCAAGTGTTCCCTACCAAAGACCAGAAAGCTCTCACAGTAGCCAAAGTACTGTGGAATAAGTCCTTCATTTATTACAGGTTACCTAATCGGATGCACTCTGATCAAGGGAGAGACTTTGAGAGCAAGTTAATTAAAGAGCTTCTAAACCTGCTCATTATCGAGAAGTCTCGCACAACTCCCTATCACCTCGAAGAAGTTGCCCTGATGGAAAGGTTCAACCGAACTCTACTGGATATGCTAGGCACTCTGAAGGTCTCTGAGAATGCAAGATGTAGCAAGCATATCGAGCCGTTGTACATTGTGCATGCATACAATTGCACCAGGCATAAATCCACTGGGTAAACACCCTATTTCATGATATTCGGCAGAGGCGCAACTACCTGTGGACATTCGTCTCTGAGTATCCACCGATAGGGTGCCGAACATGATGCATTAAAAATATGGGCAAACGCTCCAGGATAACCATGATTCCCCACCAGGAAGAGGATGTAGCAGGGTCCTCATCCTTACCTTCGGTGAGGGGGAGCTGCTGCAATGCCCTCCAGAGCTCCGCACAGTATCGGGATGCGGGGGCAGCCGTCTTGTGCATTGCGCATGTGCTGAACGGTAAGCGTCGCATGCGCAGTCAGGTAGTGCGGCGGCCATATTAGATTTTGCTCCGCATACTCTACAGCAGGACTACATGTCACAGAATCCTTGGGAGTGAGATGCAGGGGGAGGAGGGGAATATAATATATATTTGGCGTTCAAAAACCAAGCGAGTTAGTCTGACAGAGGGAAGCATTAGAGCAGGTAGTGTCCAGGGAGCAGTGCCCCTGGACTAGGCCTAGGCTTGCCCCCTTAGGCCCCAGCTAGGCCCTATTCACCCCATAGGAGTGTTGCAGGGAAGACCCCAAGATAGGGACGTTTCCCTTTAGTACACATTAGTGCTGTTGCACCAGTGACTAGACGGCCACACTGTGTCCTGCAGCCTGGGACCAGGTCACAGGAGTTATAGACATTCCGGTGAGACCCACCTGCTGGAGCTCACATCATGAAGAGGATCAGGACCCAAAGAGTGAGGGCCTGACTGATTCTTAACTGACAGCTGCACCTGGGTACAGGAGTGCCCAAGAAGGTATAAGTACACCAACGGTTTACAGTGGCGGCGCAACCTCATATAGGGTGGGATTGACTGGGAAGGACAATAGGGGTATTGGTGCCACCACACCTTCAGTACTTTGGGGAAACCAACACGTGTTGGGGTATTGAGTGTACCTTAAATGTTACAGTTATTATTATTATTGTATGTGTGTTCAGTAAACATTAGTTATATACTTTGTGTGTGTATCATTCATTACTGTGATTGGTTCCTTCTGAGGGGTTATCACGCCAATGCTGGGATTCCTCATAGGGGGAGGTGGTGCACTGATAAGGAGAAAGAGCTCATCCCAGGTTCCCAGTGGCGGGGTTAGGCCTCCTGTGAGCAAACAGGTATAGCAGCACACATAGTTTACCTTAGGCATAGGGAAAGGGGGCTACATGTATAACTTACATTAATCTTTAAAAGATAGCTCTTGGATATCAAATTAAGCTGCTTCCTGTTACCATCCACGGACACTTGGAGATGAATGCAAGTTTTATCTACAGATTTTCTATATTTATTTTTCTCTCAGCTAAATATGCTTCAATATAAAACAAACTGTCGCTTGTACACATTTTAATATACAATATTTATTTTATTTAGAAAAAGCATATGAAATGTATGGCAGGATTGGCTCAATTAAAAAGTGATGGCAAACAAGAATTTAAATGAGAGATTCTCACTGACTATGGTGCTTTGATTTTTAGTCTGTCTCTAAAATTGTTTCAGGTTCTTCTTCTGGTCTTGCCATTAGCAGAATATGTGAATGTCATAAAAAATGAACTGATTTAATTTTATTACATATATTTACGTATTGTTATATTAAGAATCCTTAATATGATATATACAGCTGTAGCGGCCGTATTTGTAAAAGATCACGGAGCCGTTGTCGTTGGCTCTTTTGTATTCCACGCAGTATTAATTTTGCATTCTTGCATTCACGCCGCCCCCGGCTGATCCGCGGTTGGTCTGTTTAATTTAATGGTTTCGGATTTAATTGGGTGCTATTCTTCGCGTATCCGCCAGGTGGCAGAAATTCATGAATTGTAATGAATTGTAATGTGTACAGTACTTGCGCTACTGTGTCGACTTGCAGGTGTTTAAAAAAACAGACAAAAAACATGTCTGCCACAGTGGTCCATTGTGAATTGACCTTGAAGAAGTTAACTTTTTTAGGCGTTTCGTAATAAAAACTGTTAAAAACTTAATGCTCTGTGTCTTTTTTTACATTCTTTCTCCTGCACAATTGCTGACTGGACACACTGAGTACGTATGCATTTTTAATTTGTTCTGCAATTAATGCTGGTGCATATAACATGGCGACTGTTACCGAAATGTATTAATATTTCACTTCCAACTATGATTTTTACAAATTTTCACCTGATGCTCGTGTGTGGAAGCGTGCGATAAGAAAAAAGTTAAGTAGCGATCCGTGTTTTTTTCGTATTGACCCTGCACGCAGAGATAGAAGAGGGTATTGGTGTGTTGTACCACATTTTTCCATTGTGTTTGAACATGGAAACTTCAAAAGGAGAAAGTCCGGGTTGAATCCATATAAGATTCGTCAATCCCAATCCAGCAATGCAATAGCACTGGCAAGAGCGCCTGCACCGGGGCCTGCACCGCCTTACAATAACAGTACGACCGTCAGTGAAAACCTGGTGAACGGCAATCCTTGCTATCTGTCCCCGCCAGAATACCTGCAAAACTGCCAACCTGAGCCTGATTTCACGTACAGATACTAGCAAGCTTGCATGTACCAAAAAGATTTCCAGCTTCATCAGCTGTCATCTACAGGTGTAGCAGGCCCACTCTCCCCTGTCAACTACGTGTATAATGAAGACTATGGGACTGACAGTGGCTCATCACCACCCATTTGGCAAAGTCTATAATGAAGGTAAATATAATTTACTACAGTAACTACCTGTATTACACTATACAATACAGTATTAAGTTTACAGCTGCAGTTCAAGCTGCCGGATTTAAAAAAAATTATTATTTTTTTAAAATACTGTACTGTACGTACAGTACAGTATGTGCATCAATACATTATGCACGCAGAAAAGTGATTAGTTACAGTAAGCTGCAGATTGGTCTGTTCTCCAGTAATCAATCGCTTTGCCCAGTGTTATTTAATTCTTGCACAATTATTGAAAATGTAGTCCAGCGATATGATTAACTGAGCAGTTACTGCAATAGATACAATTGGTGGACAGCTAGGGAGAGGGCGGGGCTCAAGAGCCTATCAGAAGTTGTTTGAACTGCTGCTTTAATTCCCAATGACTCGACTTGACGCATGCGCAATACCGGAAATAATAGCATGTTATTTTCCCCCAAAAAAGAAACTTTGACATCAAGCGGAAAAAGGCAAAAGGAGGGATTTTGATGTACCTACAGTATAATATCGCTTTTTTGAAACGTTGCTTGTGCATTGTGAATCTGATTTAAAAATCCAAGTACTGTAGGCAACAATTTAGTGACAGTGCAATTTTTATTGATTAGGATACAATAATTGTGAGCTTTATAGAATACCTAAAACAGTATGCTGCTGTTTTCATATTCAATACTTTTTTACATTATACTGTAATCATCACTACATTTTGACATTGCATTTTGCCGTATAATTACAATACACTTGCATAGTGATACAAATGTGGAATTACAATACCTGGCGCATACAAAACGGTGATTACAATACAGTATAATAATAATAATAAATTATAAAGTAAAGGATATATGACAATGGAGTGAAGTCCTTTTCCAATGTCTATAAGTGAAATGGACTCTGTCCTCGACTTGGGTAGAATAAAGTCACTCTCATGCAGCAAGTTATATTCCTATGGTGTGAGACAAAAAAACAGAGACACCACATTGCGTAGTATTACTTAACAGCAAATGAAGTTCTCCCTTATATGCCTCTAAGTGAAATGCCCACTAACTAGATTTAGAGTGGGTCTCATGCAGTTAAGAGAATCTGTATCCTTGTTTCTTCTGGTCCAGACGTTCACAGGTTAAACCGAACCCCACGCGATGTTCCTGTCTTTCCTGGATCCTTGAAGAAACTCCGTCTCTGGAAAGTGCTTTCTCCTTCTGTGCTGGTCTCCTGTATGTATCTCCAGCATAGGGGTATACAAAAAACAAAGGATTGCGCAATAGTATAAAAAGCTTTAATGACGCATCCTAACTAGCTGCAGAAATATACTCACAAAATCCGTGAGTTTTAAAAACAGTTCAAAACGCCCGACCCGGCTGTCCCACAGCACACCCCAGTCTCTGTCAGCTCCTACTTCTGGTCGCGTGTGTCTCGCGCTATCCAGGCTTGAGCGTGCTGACGTCACTATTCAGTGAACTGACCGGAGAGTGGATGAGAGTCCTCGAGGAGCCTAAACGAACGTCAAGAAAAAATTATATCTTTTATTCTATATGTATTATTCAATACTTTCAACTTTTGCTAGGCTTTCTCTTGTTTTCAAACTATTTTTATTTATTGTGCATGCGTGTATGTCTCATTGGAACCTTGTTGAAACACATGTGCGTGTCATCACATTTATGCACATGCGTGTATGTCTCATTGGAACCTTGTTGAAATGCATATGAAAAGAAAAGAAAAAAATAGTGCATTAAAGGGCTAACCTACAGTAGTAAATGTTTTAAATTGTTTAACTTGTTATAGTTATACAGTAGTTATAATGTAGTATATAGTTACAGTATAGAGTTACAGTATATACTGTACAGTATACTGTAGTTATACAGTTATACTGTACAGTATATAGTTTGACAGTAGTTACTGTATAGTCCAATATAGTGATATACGCAATGCCTTAAATGCACTTTACTAATAATACTAATAATTTTTTATTTTATTTTCAGAGCTGCTGCACTAATAAAGGAAGGGGGATGTCATGTGTAAAATTAGTGAACTGTGTGTATATTGTAGCAACAGTCATAATTTACACAACCCCCCTCTCTCAATGGCAATGCAGCCAATACGAAGAAGATAAAGACAAGATTGTATATTTGTATTACTCATGATTACAGTATGTGTATTTGTCATTTTTCAATGATTATCCAGATTAAATAAAAAATAAAATCTTATTTAAAAACATGATTGAGATTAGGGTTTATTTAAATCAGTCCTTCAAAAAGGGATGTCTGTTTTTTTTGTTTTTTTTTTAACTTGAAATTCACTTTGAATGTGGGGTGGATTCTCCAAGAAGGGCTTATCACAGATGAATTGATTTAGGGAAGGTGTGGAGAAGCATTTTATTCACGTTGGTTTGTTTGTAAAGCTTTGTGTGTGAAGTGGTGTGTGTGTGGGGGGGGGGGAGGGGGCTACGGTAGCAGTGTGTGCAGGATTAGTTGTTGGTTCAGAGAAATCTTTTGACCAGCTGTTTAACTCATCCCATGTCGAGAAAAGAAAAAAAACAATGGAATGTCTGTTATCGCATGTGCGCATACTAGTACGTGTGTTTGAACGGGGGGGGGGGGGGACACAACACGGCTAAAAAAAGACTCAATATATTTTCATGAATGGCTCTGTCTTGGGGGGAAGGTGCTACAGTTACCACCGGCCCTGAAATTAAAACTGACAAGAACTAAGAACTACAGAATGCAATGCAGCCATTACGAAGAAGATAAAGATTGTAAATTTGTATTATTCATGATTATTTGTATTTTTCATTCTTCCATGATTATCCAGATGAAATAAAAAAATGTCTTCTTTAAATTCACAAGAATCATTGAAACACCCCCACCCCAAAGAAAAATTACAGTAATATACTGTACACTGCAGTATACATTACAGTACAATTACAAAGGAAGTGATTGTAAGAATGGCAAAAATTGTTAACTTATCAAAAATATGATTCGGATTATGGTTTATTTAAATCAGTCCTTTAAGTAAGGATGTCTCATTTTTTTTTTAAACTTGAAATTCACTTTGAATGAGTTGTGGATTCTCCAAGAAGGGCTTCATAGATGAATTGCTTTGCTTTTTTTTAAAATTTAAATACAACCATGCGCCTAAATGTGATGACATGCATATGCGTTTCAACAAGGTTCCAATGAGACATACATGCATGTGCATTAAATAAAACAGTATGAAAAGAAGAGCAAGCCTAACAAAAGAATTGATTAATAAATAATACATATAGAAATGTGATGATACGCATATACGTTTCAACAATAATTAGACATACTATACACGCATGAGCGGAAAAATATTATATATTCAGAAGAAGATGCAACGTTGTATTTTTGTATTACTTCTTTTCACTTTATTATCCTGTATACAGTACAGGTATGTCTCCTCATATTTGTAATCTGTGTACGGCTAAGGAGCCTCAGACTATACAGTATGAACTCGTTACGTTAATCTCTGCTTCAAATATAAATCTTTAAATTACAATTACTGTACACACACACACAGACTTGCAGAACTGTATGGCTGTACTGTGTAGGTTGAATTGCTATTAGATTTTTAAGACAACAACTCGCGATTGCCTGCCCACTTGAGTTTCTAGACGGTATTGCAGACAACACTAAAATGCAATTTTCTGCACACGATACAAACCCGACTTAATTGAGGTACGGTTGAAAACATCACGCACCATGACAGGGGTATTCCGAGCGGTACACCGGGTGAAGTGTGTGTGTATATACAGTTGTGTGAAAAAGAAAGTACACCCTCTTTGAATTCTATGGTTTTACATATCAGGACATAATAACAATCATCTGTTCTTTAGCAGGTCTTAAAATTAGGTAAATATAACCTCGGATGAACAACAACACATGACATATTACACCGTGTCATGATTTATTTAACAAAAATAAAGACAAAATGGAGAAGCCATGTGTGAAAAACTAAGTACACCTTATGATTCAATAGCTTGTAGAACCACCTTTAGCAGCAATAACTTGAAGTAATCTTTTTCTGCAGAAGCACAGGTAGGAAGAGAGACACAGGAGACAGATGGGCATACTAAAGAGAGTTGACACACAGTTTGGGAGCGGAGCACATGCGTCATGTGTGCGTGCCACGTGATGTTGATGCGAGTCACAAGTGGGGGCAGAGCAAGACTCCGTGACATCAGAAAAGCTCCTGCAGGAGCGCATGCGCTCTAAGAACAGCAGGGTTGCACGAGACATCATGTAAAGATGGAGTGCGCTGCAGGGGACGCGCTCCCCGATTCCTTACATCATCATGGCAAGGGTAAGTAAAAGTTGTATTTACTTTATTTATACTGGCTGGCTAATGTTTTATTTAGAATGGGCAAATGAGCTATTATCTATATCTGGATAATAGTAATTTTGCCCATTACTGTACTGTATGTTTTGAGGGGGGTGGTTGCTGGGGTTAGAGGAGGTGGGTAGTAGGGTTGTTGTGTTTTTGAATATTTATTGTGGGTAGCGAGGATGGGTGAAGTTGGTATTTGGCCCTTGCTGACTGTTTATACCTACTGTGTGGATAGCGGGAGGGGTTAACCCCATTCATTACCTTAGCAGTATTAACCGCTAAGGTAATTACGAGGTTACTCCAGCCACATCCCCCCTCAAGGCCTAATGTGACAGTAGGAGGTAACCAGGCTCTCAAATAAAGGATAAGCCAATTTTGGTTACCCCTGATCCATGTATAAGGGTCCAAGAGAGTTAGGTCTTTGGCCCAGTAACATTGTACCATGCCAATGTATTGTATGTAATTCAAGTATTTTCTGTGTTTTTCCCTTTCTGGGCATGACATCAAGCAGGGATTGCTAGGGTATGAGTTTCAAGAGCAGTTTGCAGAGGAACCGTTGACAGAATGTGCCTTGGAGGTTGGGGTCCGGAGTTGTCGGTTCCCCCGTAAATGTTCCCGGGAATCAGGCTTGATTCTCGGATACATGTAGGCATATTGACCAAAAAATGGGCTTTTTACTTTCGGAACCAATGTCCAAACAGGCTGCCCGAGCTAACAATAGGTGCTGATAAGTCTGCTGGACATCGGAGTTCAAAGCAGTCAGAGGATGCCAAGTGGTGAGAAAAGCATTTGGTCAATGGGGAAAGGTGGAGTACCAAGTCCGGAGATCAATGGCAATCATCCGGGCTTTCACTTGCTCTGCCAGACCTATTGTAGCCTGTCCCAGCAGGTGGCATTAATATATCCAGAGAGATATCTGGCAAGCTTGTGCATATCCCTTGGCAATTTAAGATTTCCCACTGACCTGGCTTTTCTAGCTGGCTTGGCTCTGATTTGTTGCTTGGGAATTTTCCCACGCGATGATTGGCTGCTGAATTTTGTGAATGAAACTCAGAATACTATAAGAATCTGTGAGCTAATCAGATAGTAGTTCTCCGGTAGTAAGAGTGCGAGCGGGCTTTTCAAAGTTGCTTCTGCGCGAATAGCAGAGGTAATGGATCAAATTTCAAGCCTGAAAGCCTGCCTGCCAGAGTCTAAGTCCCGAATTTTACGTTCAAGTTTTCAGAAACAATCGTAGCAGGAGCGGCTGGGATTTTATGCTGATTTGACTTACATGAGATTTGGGGTAACTCGTGGTCAGGAGGGACCAAGTTCTCAGAAGAGAATGTAGCAGTGGCGTGTGGAACTTTATGCCGATTTGGGTTCCAGGAGATTCCAGGCTAAGTCCCAGTCAGGGTAAAACTTGACCAAAGAGTTCCCTGCACCTAGAAAAGTGTCGTTTTCAACCCCAGTCCCAAAGTAAGTGTGTCTTTTTGTCTGTATTTTAAGTATCATTGTGTGTAATATATGATCCCGGTAAAAAGGTGTAAATAACGTGGTCTCCCGTGACACCTAAACACCCACAAGGGCCAAATACCACCTTCAACCACCCCCGCTATCCACAATAAACATGGCATTGGTAGTTTACCCCTTCATTGCCTTAGCGGTTAGCCGCTAAAGTAATGAAGTTGCCTGTAAATGCATGGGTCTCCGGTGCTGGCATTCATGTTTATCAGCTCCGGAGACCCCTGGCATTATTCCGATGCAGGAAAAATGCATTTTTTCTAAGACCCCCTTGTCACGGTAGCTTCAGGGTTATAATACACACCTTATAATCTGGGTTGAATTGAATGAGACTGTGATATAGAGCCGCGGCTAAGCTTAATCTAAAGCTTTCCCGCTTTGTTTCTCACTTTTTTTTTCCGGCCAGAATTGGCCGCGCGCCAGCTGCATCTCACGGCCACGCGCGGCCAGTTCTCCAATCAGCGCCTAATGGCGCTGAACAATAGAAGCGCCTGCGGCGCTGGAGAGAGAAAAAAAAGCCCGTGTCTTAACGCATTTGAAAATTAACCGTGGAAGCGGCCGCCGTAGACTGAGGGCGGCCGCCACTGTAATAAAGAGATTTTATTCCTTACAGTTCAGGTGGAAATACAGTATTGAGCAAATAACAAACAGAATATAACACTTACTTGGGAAGGGGATGAAATAGCCCACGACACAGGCTAGCAGTTCATCAGTATGAAGAAATGTCCGGGAAGCGCAATATGTGAAAAGAAATACAAGTCGTGATAGTGCAATATTGTTAAGATTAAGATCTGGATTTAATATCTTGGCTCAATAGTTAATACTCACAAACGTGAGAGAATATAAGGCACATAAAGGTATCTTTTAAGATGCTGCTCACTCGGTGGACAGGAGATGCAGAACTCAATGTTCCCCCCGATATGTGGACTCCCAAGGACCTTAATAAAAGATACAACTGGACATAGTGCAGACCGTCTGTGCAATTTATAATGGATAAGTGAAAAAGGGAGTTACACTCACATGGTATCAGTTAAAAACAAGCATTTAGATCTCTCTGGATCTCGCTGGCCAGATGGATGATGTCTTCTCTTCCCCTCTCTCGTGGCGTGCGTTCCAGCGGTGCGTTCCACTCAACCGGAAGTGATGTCATCCGCTACGTCCACTTCCTGGGGTTTCGGCCGGCGCTGAAGAAAAACGTCACTCTACGCGTTTCACCACATAGGTTTCATCAGGAGTGACGTTTCAGTGGATGGGGGCGGTGTATATACCCTAATTCTGGGTCTCATTAGTCAGAAAAACACCTGATACTACTTTAACTCATAGTATACACCTGTGGCTATAATGAGCTATACAAAATGCTATCTCTCTATTGCACACATATGAAATTTATAAGTTAACTCATATATGTTGTGCAAATAACATTTTGGTATACAGTTCTTAAAAATACAAATCATTTATACAATCGTTTTAAAATACATCAGGTTTGTTAAAAATATATATTTGGTTAAAAATATATATATATTATTTAATCTTCAGTGCAAATATTAACAATAAAAAATGTATAAACTTTGAATATAAAATACACTGCCTAAAAACACTTTAAAATAGTTAAAAACAGGTATTACAAAGAAATTATCTCTAAACTGGAGGTATATATGTGGAAAGTGCTGGGCAAGAGGCATATTTCTAAAAATGAAAAGATAAAATGTTAGTGCATTATAAAATCACAGGAAAGGTTTAAGATCAAATTCTAAATTCAAACCGGATGGAGATATAGTTTTTAGTTCGAACATCCAGAAGGATTCCCTTTTAATCAATGCTTTATTTCTGTTTCCTCCTCTCCAATGGGGCATAACTTGTTCGATTGCTTTAAATTTTAAGACCCCTTGGGGTCCGCTTATGTACATCAAAAGTGGTTTGGAACACTATGTGTGGTCATTTTTTCGTTTAATATTTCCTATATGTTCCAAAATGCGTGTTTTTTAGGGGTCTTATAGTTTTCCCTATATACTGTAGACCACAATCACATTCAATCAGATAAATAACGAAATTGGACCTATAGTTTTAATGCTGTTTTATACTATATACCTTTTTTGTGATGTTAGATTCAAAGGTATTAGTATTCTTGCAACTATAATGGCAAGCATGCAGAATTTGCAATCAAAGAACCCCTTTCGGTTGTAACCACGTTGGTTTTTTATTTACAGTAGGACTCCTCAAAGCACTAGGTGCTACAAATTTCTTTACATTCGGTGCTTTCTATATACCATTTGAACCTTATTGGGCAGTGCAGTTCCTATAATGGGATCATTTCTCAATATAGACCAGTGGCTGTTCAATATATCATTTATTTTGTGTGCATCCCTATTATACTGAGTAATAAAGTCAGCTTAGCTTATCGTCTTTCCCACTTTTTTCTCTGGGGATCAACATAGACTCTCTGGATATTTGTCTTGTTTTATCCAACGCTTTTTGGATGACATTTGGCCTGTAGTTCCGTTCTGCAAACGTCCTGGACAGTGTAGTTGATTGTTCTTCATACACTTTGTTATCAGTGCAATTTCGTTTCAGTCTACAGTATTGGCCATATGGAATGTTGTTAATCCATTTATTAAGATGGCAACTGGACTGTAGGATGTAATTATTTGCATCCACATCTTTGAAGACATTTTTTGTTTTAATAACATTATTTTCTATATAATTGTTAGTCCAGGAGTTTACAGTAGTTTTACTTACAATGGAGGTAAATCTGAGATTTACTCGTTATTGTTCAGATACAGAAGAAATGTATCCAGATCCTCCATGTACCCTTCCAAACAAAGACAATATCATCAATGAACCTCCCCATGTGACCAATTTGCTCCAAGACCTATCCAAGACCATATATACTGATCTTCCCACATGGCCATCAATAGATTGGCATAGCTGGGGGCAAATTTGCTGGGGACATAATGCGGACCCCAAGGGATTAAAATTTAAAGCAATCGAACAAGTTATGCCCCATTGGAGAGGAGGAAACAGAATAAAGCATTGATTAAAAGGGAATCCTTCTGATGTTCGAACTAAAAACTAATATCTCCATCCGTTTGAATTTAGAATTTGATCTTAAACCTTTCCTGTGATTTTATAATGCACAACATTTTATCTTTTCATTTTTAGAAATATGCCTCTTGCCCAGCACTTTCCCCATATATACCTCCAGTTTAGGATAATTTCTTTGTAATACCTGTTTTTAACTATTTAAATTGTTTTTAGGCAGTGTTATTTTATATTCAAAGTTTATACATTTTTTATTGTTAATTTTGCACTGAAGATAAATAATATTATATATTTTTAACCAAATAATATTTTTAACAAACCTGATGTATTTTAAAACGATTGATAAATGATTTGTATTTTTAAGAACTGTACCCAAAATGTTATTTGCACAACATATGAGTTTAACTTATAAATTTCATATGTGTGCAGAGGATAGCATTTTGTATAGCTCATTACCACAGGTGTATACTATGAGTTAAAGTAGTATCAGGTGTTTTTTCTGACTAATGAACCCAGAATTAGGTATATACACCGCCCCCATCCACTGAAACTTCACTCCTGGATGAAACCTATGTGGTGAAACGCGTAGAGTGACGTTTTTTCTTTCTCAGCGCCGGCCGAAACCCCAGGAAGTGGACGTAGCGGATGACATCACTTCCGGTTGAGTGGAATGCACCGCTGGAACGCACGCCACGAGAGAGGGGAAGAGGAGACATCATCCATCTGGCCAGCGAGATCCAGAGAGATCTAAATGCTTGTTTTTACTGATACCATGTGAGTGTAACTCCTTTTTCACTTTTCCATTATAAATTGCACAGACGTCTGCACTATGTCCAGTTTGTATCTTTTTTTAAGTCCTTGGGAGTCCACATATCGGGGGGAACATTGAGTTCTGCATCTCCTGTCCACCGAGTGAGCAGCATCTTAAAAGATACCTTTATGTGCCTTATATTCTCTCACGTTTGTAGTATTAACTATTGAGCCAAGATATTAAATCCAGACTTAACTTAACAATATTGCACTATCACGACTTGTATTTCTTTTCACATATTGCGCTTCCCGGACATTTCTTCATACTCCATATCACGAGGATTGACCGAGCAACCTCTACCGGGTCACAGCTGCATCTTACCATTGATTTGTATAAGTATCACTGTTTATATATATATATATACTTTTTTGCATATATTTTGCACCAGTATCACTGTGTATTAACTGATAATTTAGAGCGCCACATTTTGATAAGTTTCCTTTTATTAGCAGTTCATCAGGCAACAGGATACAAAACGAAGACACTGGGCATAGAGCTTGCAATCGTTTATATGGGATTTGGGCTCTATCCCCTAACATTGGGACTCAGGTATTGGATAACAATTACCTGGACCCAATTATCTCTTGCCTGCTAACGTGGGAAGCAGAAGGGTACCTGCACCCTGGCAGTTGGCACATGCGCACATCCCTTCAGTCAGAGTCCCATTTCCCGAACCCCACACTAAAAGGCTGGCATCTCAAAGTCTGCTATTTGGGATTCTGGACCGGGGAACTCTGACCAGAAGTGTGAAGTATGGCAGTTAACGTGAATAGCCATGTCCTGCTCTTTCTCCGCCCTGCATACTTAATCTGGGGGAGTGAGCCTTTGTTCGGAGCTTGCTTCTCAGACAGGCAGGTGCCCTCTGGCCATTAGCATACCTTATGGGCCAGTAACTTTCGCGGGCTTTACAGTAGGAAGAAAAATACAGTAAGCCTATAACAATTTATACATATAAAGATTTTCCGTTCGGTTAATCTGAGAGGGCTGAAAATTGCCATACCCTCATGGCGGAGGCATGACTACCTGGTGGCCAAATTTCAGCCTTCCAGCTATCACCAAACCGGAGATAGCAATATTGTTTTTTTTGAACCTCATGTTACACAAACCACATTTCTCCGACATTGAAGTCAATGGCGACAACCACACTTTATACAGTTAACTCCGTTCAGTTAGCCTGAGAGGGCTGGGAATGTCCATGCAACCATGCCGGAGGTGTGACTACATGGTGTCCAAATCTCAGTCCTCTAGCCCTCACGAACCGGAGATAATGATTTCAGGTTTTATACAAAACCGGCAACATATATTCCCTCATGGCGGCCAATAGCAGCGACCGTAACTATACATATAAAATACCCTCCATTCGGTTAGTCTGAGAGGGCTGGAAACTGCCATGCAATCATGCCGGATGCATGACTACCCGGTGGCCAAATTCCAGCCTTCCAGCTATCACCGAACCGGAGATAGGAATATTAGGTTTTAAACATTTTGTAAACCTAGCATCTTTTTTCCGCCATTGAGTCAATGGCGGCGACCCTCGTGGCAGGCGTGACCCTTTCTTGCAGGCATTGCCTATTGAACCTGGTTGGGGTTGAGTGAGGGTGTCCCCACGAGCTAGGGGCAGAAAGAATTTTATTGCTAGCTGCCCCAGAACCAAAGTTATCAACTTTAATAGGTGTTGAACTTGGCCGTAAACCGAGTTCTCACGGCAATTGAGTGATCAAAGCTCCTTCAAGGAAACAGTAGCGGCACTCGGATGCTGTGGTTTTGGCCGCCTGCCAACACAGCTACATTAGGGCTTACCATGACTCGCTACAGTTACCAGCGGTCATTTCTAGGAATCCTATGTTAACCAATGGCCCCGTTGTTTCCTATGGCGAATTCCTCGAGGTACCTTGGGATGCCACCTAGCAGTCTTTACAGGAACTGCAGCAGTCCTTTAAGCTTCACACAGGAATACATGGGCTCTGTGGCGGTTGCCTGTAACTCGTGGCAAATGGTGGCCACAAGGCGGGAAAGGGAACAAAGGGCCATAAATACTTAGACAGTTAACCTTTACCCTCTCGACCTGATCCCCGTGTATGTGCTTGGTGCAAACACTGAATAGGCGGGAACACATTAAACCAAGGGTAATACCTTATACAAGGGGAATACATTTTGTGCTGAAGCAGGGGAATGCATACAAATTATTACACATAATTACATTAACCCCTCGCCTCCTGGATGGGTGTAGGGGTTGCCAGCTGGGGAGTAACCCCTTTATTACCGGGCTAGCAACACCCCCGTCACACCTCCCCTTCTCAATGGGTGCTTGGCGGCCCATTTCCCCACCCGGGAAATGGGTCACCCTTTGCACCATTGAAGAACACAAGTCCAGAGGGGTTTTCTTTGAGAGCTGAGTTCCTCTGCATTAACATGCTCACTGTCCCTGTTACGTTGAATAGTGAAGTCCAAGTCTTGCAGAGCAGGGCTCCAACGTAACAGTCTCTCCTTCTCCCCTGATACCCTCTGCAACCCACCCAATGAATGGTGGACAGGAGCCACAGTGAAGGGGCCCCCATACAGATATGGCGGTCCTCTGCGCAAAGCCTGGAATGCATCTTCCCAGGCAGGAGACCAGCTAATCATCTCAGACCGTCGCTTTTTGGTCAAGTCAGTCAGGATAGGGGTCACAAATACTCTCCTGTAGGGACCCCAACTGCTTGCCCTGGGACTACCTGCAAATCCTCCTGCAGACCTACTCCTACATACCCCACCATATTCTTCCCTAGGGCAGTCCCCACCCCGAGTGGCATCACTACTATACCACAGAAGCCACTTGGGATGCTGACCACTGCTCTCTCCCTCGCCCCCTAGGTCAAGGGAATCCCCAATAACCCTTACTCGGATTCCTAATGCTCAGATGCTTGGCCCCTGCCCCCTCAGCAATGTGGGACATGGAACAAGCACCTGATACCATCTCTCCTTGGGCTGCCAGCAGCCCCCACAGAAGTATGTAACATCCCCCTTCTCAAGCACTGGGGCTACTGAACCAACCCAAGGACCCGGAGATGGGTCACCTACTGCTAGTGCTAGCCTCTCTCCTCCCTCCTTCGCTATGGGTGTTGTCCCTGGCATGTCAGTACAAAGAGCCCTATAATTTCCAAGCATAGCCCTAGCTTCTACCTTCTGCCTGGGACCCAACTTACCCCCTATCTCTACCTGCTCCACAGTACCTCCCTGCCAAGCCTACCCTAGGCCCAGTACCTCCACTCCTTCAGCTCCTCTGGCTGCCTATCTACCCGCAGCCCTCCCTCACTCAGATTCCCCCTAGGCACTTCTAACCTAGCTACAGGAACTACCTGTGTGGGCACCTCTCCCTGAAGCAATCTCCCTACCAGCTGCCTTTCCTCCCCGGCTACCACTGGCCCATCCTGCCCTCTCTGAGGCAATTATATCCTAGCAAAGGGACCTACCTGTGCTGACACTTTTCCCTGAAACGTTTCCCTCATTACCGAGGATGAATCCAGGGGTATCTGTGCAGACACAACCGCCTTAGCTCCTGGCTGGCAGGTATCCCTCGGGTGGTCTAACTTTGCCATGGCCCCTGATACCTCCAGCTCATAGCAAGGCTGCAACAGGGAGGCTCTAATCTGAGAGACCCCCTGATGCTCCACCGGGGTAATGGGGAAGTCTACCTGTGCTAGCTGCTGTCTTCGGATGCCCGAAGTCCCATACCTGCTAGGCTGGGGTCTGATGGCACTGCATCCCTAAAATGAATACCTAACGCTAGCCACCCACCGGTAAATTCTACAGAGGGGAAACTGGGTATGGTAATAGGGAACAGTAAGTCATTGTCAGTCTGTGATTGGGTCTGGCTTACCTCACTGGTATCCTCAAAGACCTCTGGAAATGTAGGTTCCAATTGCAGGGGAACTGGGGTGGATTCCACTGCGCTCCCTGATGTCAGGCTCCTAGGAATCGCCGCAACTGCAGGCAATTCCACAGTAAACATGCAGGACGCTGGTTCCAGGTCACTACCAAGGCTCACCTCAGCAGTTACCCTGGACAAAACCTCTCCCCCTCAAATCTTCTGGCTGCACCAGAATAACAGCAGCACCCAAATACTGTATGGCAAGCTGCCTGCTTGCCGGTCATCAACGGTAACCCTCCGTGGGTGCCTGCTCATGTCATCTCCAGGCTGCATCTCGACTGATGCACTTGGATATCCTCTGCTCACTGCTGCTGACATGGGGGAGACAAGGGCAGGTTCTCCGTGGGACGTCCCTCTGTGGGTTGTTTCCACGGCTGGGCATGCATCCTCTGTGGGGGTCAGCCAGACACAGGGGAATGCATACAAATTATTACACATAATTACATTAACCCCTCACCTCCTGGATGGGTGTAGGGGTAGCCAGCTGGGGAGTAACCCCTTTATTACCGGGCTAGCAACCCCCCATCACACCCCTCTCACCGCCTTCTCACTAACTTCATGACAAATTTTTCTAGCGAGAGGAATTTGGGAGAAAATCGCCATTCTAGAGCCTCGATACCTAATTGAGGTGACTAGAATTGCACAAATTTCAGAACTGGTGATAAGGGGCTTATCACGACACACCTGGTGATGTGTTTTGGACGAGGGCCAAAAATGGCAATTAATGCTTCTTGCCGCTCACTTATCAAGACTTCCTGAATCTCTGTAGCTATTTTTGGCCGATAATTGCTTAAAAGCCTCGATAAGTGGGTTATGAAAGCTATAAGAATAGGTCTCTTAGTCATTTGAACAGGCCTCTATCAGATACTGACAGGCACTCAAATAAATTGATAGACCACATCATGGTGGCAACAAGAAACTCTATTTACATTTTCTGAAAGATTTGTACACATATAGTGAGAAAATAATTCTCACTCAAGAGTCCCTATAACTTGCACTCTAAGTGCATATATTATTAGAGGAGATATAATGATCTCCGAGAATATATTTATTCCCATATAGAGAATACTATTATGATATAATTATTTATAGGGATTATTTAAGCGATTTTTAAACTGGCGCCACAACGGTGGTGTCACACGTCAGAGAAGCTGCGGATATCGGTGTATAAGGTTTGTATGTTTATGCGATTGAGGCAGTGTGCCGATTGTACTGTAAAGACGCTATAATATTGGGCTGCTGATCTGGTTACATTTAGCAAGAAATTGATGTACCTACATGTAGGAGGACGTGCGCAGAGGTATGCAAGGTAGACTTGTTAAGGTGAAATTAAATAAGGCTTTTATTGCGCCTGTTCCTTTAACATAAGAAAAAACATCCACACATATTCAAAAAAAGGGGTCAAACAACGCTTCTGTTCCACTTGGGAGTATTTCTAGTGAAACCAATGCAGTCCACAACTCCCTTTAGATAAGCATGTCTCCCAGCCCCAAACATATATCTTGATATGTGCAGATACTGAATACCAAAAATCTTATAAAGGAAAGTCTTATCTGTTTCTTGTAGTTGGAGGGAAAGTCTTCTCTGTTCCTGGGTTGCTGCCTTTTTCCTCAGGCTATGTCAGCATTCAGGTTTAGAGGTTCTTTCCCCTGTGTCTTGCAGGCAGCGTGCTGTTTCTTCTGGCAGGCTTCAAGACATCTGTCCCTATGGTCAGTCCCACAACTTGTGAGACTCAGGAACAATCTCACTTCCTGTCTCAAAGACAGGCTTTTCTAAGAAACCTAATCAGGCAGGTGGTGTTGGTTAATTGACTACCAGCAGTTAACCACCACACTGCTGGATTAGAAGCACATTTCCTGAACAGGGATAATTCCCCTGTTACATACCTCCCCTGTTTGTGGAAGCTCGGGCTTGCCACGGCCAAAGCCCATCCTTCCACTCTCATTCTAGATATCTCTGTGACTTGAATGAGAGTGGATGGAGGAAGAGAACCCCCAGTCCCGCTGGGATTGGAGCCCTTTCTCCAGTTTATTTGTGTCTCCTCCCGAAGGTGCTTGAGATCAGCACTCAGTCGCTCGAGGAGGACTTTTTCTAAGTATAGTCTTTTTGCTACGTGCGTGGTCATGAGATTTCCCTCGCGTTGGATGCTCATCTTATACTGGCAGACTGTAGTGCAGCAGTTGCAGAGCGTTTAAAAACAGCCCTTTGAGTTTTCCGCTCTTGAAGCTGTCTTTCTACACTTTCCCACTCAATGGAGTTGCTAGGTCAGCCTCTATGGGATTAAGTTGCAATTCCACATCCACTTCCAGAGAATGTCCCATCTTTTCAGCTTCATCAGCTAAGGATTCTTCTGGTTTTGATTCAGCACGTGTACCTTCTTTTATTGCCTGTTGGGTGGCTGAAGGTTTTGCTAGTGCTTGTTTAGGTGGTTCAAATTTTGCAACCTTGTTTTTCAGACAAGCGGTATTCCCAGCTCTCACTGTACCCTTGTCTTCATGGGTTTTTGTGGCTGTGGGATACTGACGCTTAGTCAGGGTCAATACTTGTCCTTGTAGAACTGTAACCTCATCCGCGAGAGATCCCTGTTTTTTGAGTGCATCTTGCAAGTCTCTTCTCAGGGAATTTATCTGCACACTTTGCTTTCTCTGAGCTTGCTTCCACATTTTCATTGCATTGTGAAGCACTATGAATTTCTTTGCTCGGGCCACAGTTACTTGTCCCAGTTTCTGGACCTTCTTGTGCTCCCTTTTGTGCCGAGTCACCTGGGTTCTAAGCTTGGCCTCTAGCGATGCTTTGGTGATGCTCAGGGTAGCCTTCAGTTTCTCATGCTGCTTTGCGGGGACATACTGGGTAATCAGACGTTCCTGCAGCAGCCCTTGAATTTCTTTAACAGCCTGCAGATTGTCTTCCTGCAGAGTTCGCTGCTTCTCCTTGGCCTTCTGGAGGTGTGTACGCAGATCTTGCAGTTGGTTCTGCAGTTACAAAAACCTGAAGACAAGGGTTACAGTGAGAGCTGGGAATACCGCTTTCTAAAACAAGGTTGCAAAATTTGAACCACCTAAACAAGCACTCAGCAACCTCAGCCACCCAACAGGCATAAAAGAAGGTACACGTGCTGATCAAAACCAGAAGAATCCTTAGCTGATGAGCTGAAAAGATGGACCTTTCTCTGGAAGTGGATGTGGAATTGCAACTTAATCCCATAGAGGCTGACCTAGCAACTCCATTGAGTGGGAAGAGTGTAGAAAGACAGCTTCAAGACGGAAAACTCAAGGGCTGTTTTTTAACGCTCTGCAACTGCTGCACTACAGTCTGCCAGTTAAATGAGCATCCAACGCGAGGGAATCTCATGACCACGCACGTAGCAAAAAGACTATACTTAGAAAAGTCCTCCTCGACGACTGAGTGCTGATCTCAAGCACCTTCGGGAGGAGACACAAATAAACTGGAGAAAGGTCTCCAATCCCAGCGGACTGGGGGTTCTCTTCCTCCATCCACTCTCATTCAAGTCACAGAGATATCTAGAATGAGAGTGGAAGGATGGGCTTTGGCCGTGGCAAGCCCGAGCTTCCACAAACGGGAGGTATGTAACAGGGAATTATCCCTGTTCAGGAAATGTGCTTCTAATCCAGCAGGTGTGGTTGTTAACTGCTGTTTCAATTAACCAACACCACCTGCCTGATTAGGTTCTTAGAAAGCCTGTCTTTGAGACAGGAAGTGAGATTGTTCCGAGTCTCCAATTTGTGGGACTGACCATAGGACAGATGTCTTGAGCCTGCCAAAGAAACAGCACCGCTGCCTGCAGACACAGGGGAAAGAACCTCTAAACCTAATCTGACATAGCCTGAGGAAAAGGCAGCAACCCAGAACAGAGAAGACTTTCCCTCCAACTACAGAAACAATAAGACTTTCCTTTATATTTTTTGGTATTCAGTATCTGCACATATCAAGATATATGTTTGGGGCTGGGAGACATGCTTATCTAAAGGAGTTGTGGACTGCATTGGTTTCACTAGAATACTCCCCAAGTGGAACGGCGTTGTTTTGACCCCTTTTTTTGAAATTGTGTGGATGTTTTTTCTTATGTTAAGGAACAGGCGCAATAAAAGCCTTATTTAATTCACCTTAACAGTCACTCTACTTCTGCATACCTCTGGCACGTCCTCCTACTGTGGTACATCATTTCTTGCTAATGTAACCAGATCAGCAGCCCAATATTATAGCGTCTTTACAGTACAATCGGCACACTGCCCTCAATCGCATAAACATACAAACCTTATACACCGATATCCGCACTTCTCTGACGTGTGACACCACCGTTTGGCGCCATTTTAAAATCGCTTAAATAATCCCTATAAATAATTATATCATATAGTATTCTCTATATATGGGATAAATATATTCTCGGAGATCATTATATCTCCTCTAATAATATATGCACTTAGAGTGCAAGTTATAGGGACTCTTGAGTGAGAATTATTTTCTCACTATATGTGTACAAATCTTTCAGAAAATGTAATAGAGTTTCTTGTTGCCACCATGATGTGGTCTATCAATTTATTTGAGTGCCTGTCCTTCAGTATCTGATAGGGCCTGTTCAAATGACTAGAGAACCTATTCTTATAGCTTTAGTACAATTCAACACCCCTTATCGAGGCTTTTAAGCAATTATCGGCCAAAATATGCTACAGAGATTCAGGAAGTCTTGATAATTGAGCGGCAAGAACATTAATTTGCCATTTTTGGGCCCTCGTCCAAAACACATCACCAGTGTGTCTGTAGTAAGCCCCTTATCACCAGTTCTGAAATTTGGTGCAATTCTAGTCACCCATTCATTATCGAGGCTCTAGAATGGCGATTTTTCCCCAAATTCCTCTCGCTAGAAAATTTGTCATGAAGTAGTGAGAAGGGCGTGTAGATGGGTGTGATGGGGGTTGCTAGCCCGGTAAATAAAGGGGTTACTCCCAGCTGGCTACCCCCTACACCCATCCGGAGGTGAGGGTTATTAATTAGTGTAATAATTGTATGTCATTATTTCTTTCCCCTGTGTCTGGGCTTACCTCTCGGGCCTAACTAGGCTTCAAGGACCTCTTCGGGTACGGCTGCCGGTGATGTCATCAGCGAGCTGCATGACCAGCGGTCGTGATCACGGCGTGGTGTTTGTCCCAGTAGCAGGAGCTCCAGAGAACTTGTGTGGGTGTTCCTGTGGAGGTTTCCCATCGGGGGAGAGGAGATTGTTCTATGGGCTTAACATTATCAGCTTTGCTGTAAGTAGGATTTCAATTTACTCCTACTGTTTCATCTGTGTCCCCAAGCTCAACGGACAATTGTTTGTCATTTATATAATTTTTTTGCCATATTTTATTAAATTGTAATAACCATTTAGTTATTCTTTTTATGTGTTGAATTTTTATGGTTCATATTTTATGGTTCACTATGATTTTTTTCTTTGTCTTTCTGTGTTTTTTGTCTGTCTTTACTGTGAGACTTCATTCAAAGAGCTCCCTCAGGACTGGTTGGTATCCGTGACTGGACTCTACACTTGGTCAATATTCACTAAGTCATTTTTAGAGGACGCCGGTTGTGTTTAGTTGTTAGGTTCGTTGTTGATTTTTGTTGGTCATTTTTTGCCTAGGCAGCCTCACTTTACAAGTAAAGTTTTTTTTGTAATCACTGTAAAATATTATTGTTATATATCTCACCTTAGCATTAGAACTGTAAACACTTTCTCTTTTTGAAGTGAAACTTCTTGTGGCACCTAGTCCTGGTAGAACAAAACGGGATGATGGGAAATGTGAAACGAAGTGACGTCACGTAATGGACGCCACTCGCTCACACGTCCCCTGTCACATACAGTGGCGGCGGCGGCGACAGCCTCCGGCGCCGCTCCTAATCGCGCCGCACCCCCACAACACAACCACACACACCCCCCCACCCCCACCCGCTGCGACAATGCGGCGGCGATAGCCGCCGCCGCTCCTAACGGCCCGCACTAACTGTTTCACAGACCGCTGCCATGCCGCGCATGCGCAGTTGTGATGGCGCCGCTGACGGACGCCACATATGCACAGAAGCGGCTGGCAGTTGGTCGTTCCCACCACACGCTCCTAGCGCCCATTGGCCAGCGACACATTCAACCCTCCACTGACGCAGGCGTTTGCGGACCCCTGGCGCAACCCCCATGGCACAGGGGCTCGGGGGGTGTGCAGAATTTGCGCTCTGGGGTGTTGTGGGTGGTGTGGGTGTGGTGCAGAATTTGCGTAAGGGGGGGAAGAGAGGTGGTGCGCAATGTTAAACACCCCGCCCTGGCTGCAGCTGGACACATAAAACTGACTGACCCACCCACACCCCTACACACATTTACTGACCACCCACGCCCCCACACACACTGACTGATCCACCCACACCCCCACACAACACTGACTGAACCACCCACGCCCCCACACACACTGACTGACCCACCCACACCAGACACACACTGACTGACCCACCACGCCCCCACACACACTGACTGACCAACCCACACCCCCACACCACTGACTGACCCACCCACCACACACTGATGCCACCCACACCCCCACACACACTGACTGACCCACCACACCCCCACACACTGACTGACCCAACCACGCCCCCACACACACTGACTGACCCACTCACGCCCCCACGCACACTGACTGACCCACCCACGCCCCCACACACACTGACTGACCACCACCCAACCACCCCACACACACGTGACTGGCCCACCATGCCCCCACACACACTGACGACCCACCCATGCCCCCACACACATGACTGACCCACCGCAACACACACGACTGAACCCCAGCCACACACACTGACTGACCCACACCACGCCCCACACCACACTGACGACCCACACGCCCCCCAACTGAAGACCCACCAACGCCCCCCACCACACACCCACACACCCACACCCCCACACCCCCACACACCCCCCACAATACCACACACACCCCCCCCCCCACCCCCCCCCCCCCCACAAACACAAACACACAACCCACACACACACACCCCCCACCACCCCCCCCACACACACACACTGACTCACATACACACACTAACTGACACACTGACTGACCCACACTGACTGACCACACTGAGACCCACACTGACTGACCCACACTGACTGCCACTCCACACACACACACACTGACTGACTCCCATACACACACTGACTGACACACATACACACAATGACTACACACATACACCCACACTGACTGACACACACACACCCACACACACACTGACTGAAACACACAACACAAAACACACACACACACACAACTGACTGACACATATACACACATTGACTGACACACACACACACACACACACACACACACTGACTGACACACATACACACTGAACTGACACACATACACACACACTGACTGACACACATACACCAACACACACACACTGACACACACCACAACACAAACACACACACACACATGACTGACACATAGACACACATGACTGACACCCACACACACACACACACCCCAATAACCACCACATCACACACACACACACACACTGACTGACACACATAACACACTGACTGACACAACATACACACCACACACGAGGGTGGGTCAGTCAGTGTGTGTGGGGGCGTGGGTGGGTCAGTCAGTGTGTGTCTGGGTGTGGGTGGGTCAGTCAGTGTGTGTGGGGGCGTGGGTGGTTCAGTCAGTGTGTGTGGGGGTGTGGGTGGATCAGTCAGTGTGTGTGGGGGCGTGGGTGGGTCAGTAAATGTGTGTAGGGGTGTGGGTGGGTCAGTCAGTTTGTATGTGTCCAGCTGCAGCCAGGGGCGGGGTGTAACATTGCGCACCACCTCTCTTCCTCCCCCCCCCTTACGCAAATTCTGCACACACACCCACACCACCCACACACCCCCAGAGCGCAAATTCTGCACACCCCCCGAGCCCCTGTGCCATGGGGGTTGCGCCAGGGGGTCCGCAAACGCCTGCGTCAGTGGAGGGTTGAATGGTGCCGCTGCCAATGGGCGCTAGGAGCGTGTGGGTGGAACGACGCCACTGCCAGCCGCTTCTGTGCATATGTGGCGTCCGTCAGCGGCGCCATCACAACTGCGCATGCGCGGCATGGCAGCGGTCGTGAAACAGTTAGGCGGGCCGTTAGGAGCGGCGGCGGCTATCGCCGCCGCATATGTCAGCAGCCGGGTGGGGGTGGGGGGTGTGTGTGGTTGTGTGTGTGGGGGTGCGGCGGCGATTAGGAGCGGCGCCGGAGGCTGTCGCCGCCGCCGCCACTGTATGTGACAGGGGACGTGTGAGCGGAGTGGCGTCCATTACGTGACGTCACTTCTGTTTCACATTTCACCATCTATCCCGTTTTGTTCTACCAGGACTAGGTGCCACGAAAGAAGTTTCACTTCAAAAAGAGAAAAAGTGTTTACAGTGCTAATGCTAAGGTGAGATATATAACAATAATATTATTACAGTGATTACTAAAAAAAACTTTACTTGTAAAGTGAGGCTGCCTAGGCAAAAAATGACCAACAAAAATCAACAAGAACCTAACAACTAAACACAACCGGCGCCTCTAATAAAATGACTTAGTGAATATATTGACCAAGTGTAGAGTCCAGTCACGGATACCAACCAGTCCTGAGGGAGCTCTTGAATGAAGTCTCACAGTAAAGACAGACAAAAACGACAAGAAAGACAAAGAAAAAAATCATAGTGTAACCATAAAATATGACCATAAAAATTCAAACACATAAAAAGAATAACTAAATGGTTATTACAATTTAATAAAATATGGCAAAAAAATTATATAAAATGACAAACAATTGTCCGTTGAGCTTGGGACACAGATGAAACAGTAGGAGTAAAATTGAAATCCTACTTACAGCAAAGCTGATAATGTTAAGCCCATAGAACAGATCTCCTTCCTCCCCAGATGGGGAAACCTCCACATGGAACACCACACAAGTTCTCTGGAGCTCCGTGCTACTGGGACAAACACCACCGCCGTGATCACAGACCCGCTGGTCATGCAGCTCGCTGATGACATCACCGGCAGCGCCGATCCACGAAGAGGTCCTGGAAGCTAGTGAGGCTCCTGAGACTCAGAGGCAAAGAGTCTTAGCTGATAATAGCTCTAGGGAGGGGATGAGTTCAAGTCCACAGGCTAGATAGGACCACCCTACGTGTTTCGTGACGCTAAGGTGTTAACTGTTAGACTAACTGTTTGGACTGTTAGACTGGATTCTACACTTGGTCAATATATTCACTAAGTCATTTTATTAGAGGCGCCGGTTGTGTTTAGTTGTTAGGCATATATTGGTAGTTCTTTCAGCAGACACATCGTTACCATAGAGGCTCCGTATACCAGGACATTGTATCTGCTATGAGAATAGTATAGCAATGAGACACACCCTGTTATAATTGACATACTCTCTAGACCTATCTATTTGGCTTACAGTGACAGTAGCATTCTAAAGTACTATCAACCACATAATCATCAGATTAGAGTCATAGACCTTTATTACACTTTGTAGGTTGATGGTATATCAGTGCACATATTTTGCCATATGTCCCACATACTAATACTATAATGTGTGTTTGATAAAAAAAAACTGGTGGCAGGTTCTGAGGTTGCTATCTATACTGTTTAGCCTTATAGCAGTGTGAATATTACACCTAAAAGATAATACTGTTGCATTAAACTACAGACAGCTAATCACGGGTACTATTATCTCTGAGGAGGTTAAGTACACTAGTGGCGCTGCAGAGAGAGTTATACTACAACCTTATTGTATATACATCACCAATCTGGAATCAGCTTCTCCACGGGGGATTTTTAATCACATTGTAAATAGTAAAACACAGTTACGACGAATTTTTGTGGAATAAAACTTTATTGTTTTTTGTATTTTCAGTGGTTTATAAGAGAATAATTATATCATACTAGTATTCTCTATGTGGGAATAAATATATTCTCGGAGATCATTATATTTCGTCTAATAATAAATGTACTTAGAGTGCAAGTTATAGGGACTCTTGAATGAGAATTCTTTTCTCACTATATGTGTACAAATGTTTATAGGTTTGACCCTTTGCACCAGCGTTTAAACTAATAATTACCTGTTTTGGCACATGGGATAGAGCAGTCAATCTACTTGTTTAGTTGAACACTCTCTGAAAGAGCCTAAACCTCCCATCTATTATAAAAATAAAAAATAGAATCTGATATTCTCTTAAAATGGTGAAACTGACAGGCATATTAAGTGACTCATGTTCAAAATTCGAGAAGGTATGGCACCCTAGGCTGATCTATGATAGTGAAAAAACAGAAATTGAATCCCTGCGCTTCTCCCACTGGGCTAACAATAAATGGGGAAATAAATATACATAGTGAAAACTAAATGTGTAAGACAAAGGAGACTTTTGGTTATATTCTTTGATCAAATAATGCCAAGCCTGCTAACCAACGTCAGGGTAAGTCTCAATAGCAGGCCCTGCATTGGTTAATAAACTAAGCATAAGCTTATGTAACTTCGTGTAGTTAAAAACTGGTATATACCAGTGAAGATACTTACATGTATGCAAGTAAAGTGAAACGTGAATTTACAGGGACCTTACTTGGAGATTATATAGCTTGAAAAGGAGTGATTGGCCTCCCACAAGCTGCTGAATAAGCAGTTACAGGTGGATTGGCTAAATACATTAATCACACCCTAATAGTGGTGCCCATTAGGAGCATGCTGCTAGGGATTTAATTCAGTCCAACACAAAATGTAAAACAAATATATTCACTGCTCTTCTCCATATAAGGAGCATGATGCTGGTGATCTACAGTATGATAGCCTCCAACAGTCTGGTAGGCCACGCCTCAATTAATCTCCAATCCTCTTGTTGTTGGAGACCAATGGCGCCTTGGAGTGGCTCATTGCAGTCATGCAGTGGCACTGATATCTAATACTACTCATTGATATCAGAATGGTATTTTTGAGACTGACTGTATAACTTCCCAGATCATCTAGCATATTTGATGTTTCACTGTAACCAAGAATGTCAAAACCAAATGTCAAAACTGTTGCAGTAACCCCTTTTCATCTCCTGCTTTCTGTCCTGCTTTCCACAAATATGAAAATCAATAAAAGTTTAAGTATAGGAAAAAAAATGTGATAGTGACAATCGTGCACTACTGTACAGAAACTTCCTTTCAAGCCAATTGGAGATTTAATGCGATAGTGCCTGAATGCACAATATTTACTGATTGTTACAGGGTACATGCAACCACACGTGGGTATTCTTGATAATGCTTATTTATTGAGCCTTAAAAATGATAGCACACAAAAACAAGACAGCTTCTTTTCAGCATGCATCAGTTCATCAAACATTTACTTTGAAAACAGACCTTGTTGCAGTAATCTTACTTCAGCATTTCACTCCTGTCTCCTGACCAGCTAGCCTGCATATGTGTACAGCCTGGGGATTTTAAAACACCTTGATGAGGCAGCTGGGCACAGACTAATTAACTCAGCTGAAAGTTAACCTCCTCACTGCTGCACTTCAGACCTACACATAGGTCTGCCAGGCATATGGCTGGTGACGTTTATTTACCCTGTCACATTCCTCCCCTGTTAATGTGTGGCTGGGGCCACGCGCGGCTGAAGCTCGACCATCCACCCCTTCTCTAGAGAAGAAATCAGCATTCGCATTTTCTTTTCCAGGTCTGTGCTGAATTTCAAACAAGAAGGGTTGGATGGCCATATACCACCTGGTCAACATAGCATTAGAGTCTTTCAGAGTACTTAACCACTTCAATGGAGCATGGTCTGTCACAAGAGAAAAATGGACTCCTGCCAGGTAATAGGATACAGGAGAAGGCGAGGCGGAGCATCTGCCCGATGTGAAGGTAACAGACCGGGACCACTCCTGCCAGGTAATGCCTCAAAGCCTCGATTTCACACTTTACCACGAGTCACTGCATCTCAATCACTGACTAGTTTTTTTCCCTCGGGAACAATTTCCTACTCAGAAAAAGGATTGGATGTTCCACTCCCTCAAACTGTTGCGACAACACTGCCCCTAGCCCTATCTCTGATGCATCGGTTTGCACTATGAAAGGCCTGTTAAAGTCTGGGCTTTTAAGGACGAGACCCTCTGATAGGCACCTTTTTATGTCCTCAAAGGCTCTCTGACACTCCCTTGACCAGACCACTTGTGTAGGGGCACACTTTTTTGTGAGGTCCTTTAATGGGGCTGCAACTTCCGAGTAGTTGGGGATGAACTGCCAATAATACCCTGCTAAACCCAGCAGAGAATGTACCTGCGTTTTTGTTTGGGGGTCGGAACTTCTTTCAGGGCAGCTACCTTATTGGCTAGTGGCCTTACTTTTCCACCTCCCACTGCATACCCTAAATATTTGGTTTCCGCCTTACCTGAGGAACATTTCTTAGGGTTGGCTGTGAGCCCTGCCTCTCTTAGAGATTTGAGGACCGCTTACAGCCTATTTAGATGGGCCTGCCAGTGTTTACTATAAATGACAATGTCATCTAGGTAGGCTGTGGCATAAGCCCTATGAGGTCTCAGCACTTTATCCATGAGCCTCTGAAACGTGGCTGGGGCTCCATGCAGTCCAAATGGCATTGTCATAAACTGGTATAAACCCATGGGAGTGGCAAAGGCTGTTTTGCATTTGGACTTTTCCTCTAAAGGTATTTGTCAGTATCCTTTTGTTAAGTTCAGCGTGGATATATATTCCGCGTTACCAAGGGTGTCAATTAACTCGTCCACCCTTGGCATCGGATATGCGTCAAACTTCGATACCGCATCGACCTTTCGGAGGTCCACACAAAATCTTACCTTCCCATCTGGTTTAGGGACTATAACTAGTGGACTACACCACTCACTGCATGATTCCTCAATCACGCCTAAGTGTAACATTTCTTGTATCTCCTTCTCTACCAGGGCCTTACGGCTTTCAGGCAACCTAAAAGGACGGGAACGTACTTTTACCCCAGGTGCTGTCTCAATCACATGTGAAACTAAATTAGTTTGCCCTGGTAAATCAGAAAAACATCATGGAATTGTGTAATTATTTCTAACAAGTCCCCTTTTTGTACAGAGGACAATTGTCTACCCATTGGGATTTCCTCGTCACCACAGATGATCCCCCGTGGGGGCTGAGGACCCAGGTCCATTTCCTCCTCCACCGGGTGGATGAATAGAGACTGCTGCACCTTCCAGCACAGGGTTTCAGCAAGTTCACATGGTAAATTTGTTTACCCTTCCTGGACCCTGGTGGAGCAATCTCGTAATCCACATCACCCGTGCGGCGGAGTACTTCGAATTGGCCCTGCCATTTGGCTAGGATTTTGCTCTCACAACTGGGTAACAATAACATCACCTGGTCTCCCGGGTGAAACACTCTCATACAAGCATTTTGATTGTAATGTCTCTCCTGACTGTCCTGGGCTGACCTAAGATTCTCCCTAGCAAAATGGCCGACCACATCTAGGCGTTTCCTAAGGTCCAATACATATTGCAGGGTATTCGTAGAAGGGGTCTGCTGTTCCTCCCAGGACTCCTTTAGGAGGTCTAGGATACCTCGTGTTTGGCGGCCATATAGCAGTTCAAAAGGAGAGAATCCCGTGGAGGCCTGGAGAACTTCCCGCACTGCAAACAGCAGAAAATGGAGAAGTTCATCCCAGGCTCTCTTCTCTGAATCTACAAATTTCCTCAGCATCCCTTTTAGAGTTCGGTTAAATCTTTCCACCAATCCGTCAGTCTGTGGATGGTAGACCGATGTCCGAACAGACTTGACGTCTAGTAATTTTAAGACATCCTGCATCAGTTTAGCCATAAAATTTGTACCTTGGTCTGTCAACATAACCAGGGGAAGTCCAACACGTGAGAACAGCTTCAACAACTTGTTGGCTACTTGTTTTGCTGTTGCTGTCCTCAGGGGGAATGCCTTCGGATATCTTGTTACATAGTCAGCTATTACGAGAATAAACCTGTGTCCTTTCGCAGAAGGTTCTAGAGGTCCTACCAAGTCTACTGTACCAATCCTCTCAAAGGGAACTGACACCAAGGGTAGAGGAACCAACGGGGCTGCTTTTTGTCCCTTCGGACTAGTTAGCTGGCACTCAGGACATGCCACACATAACTTAGCAATATCACTATGCATCCCTGGCCAATAGAATAGGGACGATATACTGTCCAATGTTTTATCCCTACCAAGGTGACCACCCCAAGGGACAATAGGGGCTAGGGTGAATACAGATTTAACAAATGCCTTAGAAACCAATATTTTTCTGGTGACCTCCCCTGTTTGTGTCTGCCTATTCACCCTATACAGGATATCATTTGACAATTCAAAATAGGGGAATACTATCACACCCTGTGCATTCAATATCTGCTCATCAATTTTTACCACTTTATCATATTGTCTAGCAAGGACTGGCGAAAATCAGGGAGGTATAGGTCTGGAAAAACATACAGGACACCTACAGGCTCATATTGAACCTCCAAAATAACCACAACATATATATAAGCATATAAGTGTCACAGAGGAGTGCTACTGAGCATGGCAATATATATTTAAAACCGGAGACAGAACATAAAACACAGACAGAGCTCAGTGCACATCCAGTGAAACTCATACACGGTACAGTGCCTAAATATATATGTATAGATATCTATTAAATAAAATGGTGTTTTAGTTTAACATTTTGGCCAAATTGTTGTAAGCCCCTGAGCCACTACACGGCAGACCACATCTCAAGGGTCCATAACACTAATATAAATTCTTAATAACCTGTGCATTACCAGGAAGAATGAAATAGGTCTGGTAAATCTCCAGGGCCCATATCCCCCTCCTTCTGGCCATCCCCAGCCATCACGTGACTTCTGGCTACTAGTACGGTCACCTTGAAACCCAGATTTCTGCAACCAGTCCTGTTTGTCAGAGCGCCTCTGCTTTTGAGTCTTTGGAACCCGGTGTCTACTGGGGTAAAGGTCTGCCGAGAAGGGGAACAGTTTACCAGGGTTCTCCTGAGCCATAGAATATGGCTCCTTATGAGGGACTGGAGCCATTAGGTCTGAAAAAAAAGGCTAGTCCCGATTGAGCACAACGGGGGCAGGGAGACAAGAAGCGACTCCTACTTCGAGGTAGGCCTCCTGACCTTTTACCTGTAGCCGGATTTTGGCCGTCGGATACCGTTTTACATCGCCGTGTATACATTCTATACTCCATAGGGAGTCAAAGGAACACACATTATGCGGTAACAGTTCCTGGAAGACCAAATTTTTCCCAGAGCCTGAATCTACAAGGGCCTTAACGGTTTTACCCCCAATCTGGGCTGGAAGTAACCAGGGCTTGTAATTTTCTCCAGTGAAGGCCGAGGCAATGGTCTTGTTCTCCGCAGGCGGAACATGGAGAGGGTTCCGTGCAGGAGGATGCCGCGGATAGCGCTCCGCTGGACCGGATACTGGATACTAGGCATCTGGTGGGTCCTGTGGGAGACGTCCTTGGAAGTTCCTCTCATTTGGTGACAAGCCAACATCAGGAAGTGGATGAGGGTCTCGGCGGTGCCCGGCATTTGGACCTCTCCCTTGTTGGAAGGACTGCTCCTTTCGTGGCACTTGTCGGTTGCATATGGAGGGGCCGTAGTTTCCCCGTTGGTCCAGTCTCCCCCTTTGGGCATCCTCAAGCGCCGGTAAAGCCGTATCCGTCGGGTCCAAGACACTCGCCTGGTCCAAGGAAGTTCTCAAAGAGTCGGACCGCCAAAGCTAGGGTATTAGCAGCATGGCATTTTACCCAAGAGCGTGCGGAAGGGGGTATTACTTGTAGGAATTGTTCCAACACAACTTGTTCAAGAACAGTCTCCTTAGTGTGTTGCTCAGGTTGTATCCAGGGGTTACACAAGTCCAATAACAGCTGAGCTACTGTAGGACCCGGGGTCTCATCTTAGAGGTGTACTTCAGGTTCCGGAACTGCTGCCGGTAGGTCTCTGGGGTCAGACCTAAGCGATCCAGTATGGCGGCTTTTACTTGTTTGTTATCCATTGCCTGATCTGCTGGGAGGCCCTGATATGCGGCCTGGGCTTCTCCTATAAGGAGTGGGGTAAAAGCGATTTCCCAGCGGTCTGCAGACCAGCCCTGGGCTTCGGCAACCCTTTCAAACTTCAGTAGAAAAGCCTCTGGATCCTCGGTCAGAGCCATTTTCCTCAGGAGGACTGGGGGTTGTTCACAAGTTCTGGACTGGCAGACCCCTGGAATTGGGTCAGCATCCTGGCCATCCGCTCATCCTGTGCTGCCTCCTGCTGGGTTAGGAACTGGGTTTGCTGCTGCAATAGTCTTTCATCTCTCTCTGCCTTTAGTTGGGCCTGCTCGCACAGAAACTCTTTTAAAATTGTTTCCATTTTTTTCTTCATTTTTGTGTATGTGGTTTTCAACTGCAGGGGCCTCTCAACATCCGGCACTTCTGACACCATATGTTGCAGGGTACATGCAACCACACGCGAGTATTCTTGATAAGACTTATTTATTGAGCCTTAAAAATTATAGCACATAAAAACAAAACAGCTTCTTGTCAGTATACAAAAACAAAATAGCTTCTCTTCAGCATAGAAAAACAAGACAGCTTCTTTTCAGCATGCAGGACACAGACAGTTCATCAAACATGTACTTTGAAAACAGACCTTGTAGCAGTGATCTTACTTCAGCATTTCACTCCTGTCTCCTGACCAGCTAACCTGCATATGTGTACAGCCTGGGGGTTTTAAAACACCTTGATGAGGCAGCTGTGATCAGACTAATTAACTCAGCTGAAAGTTAACCTCCTCACTGCTGCACTTCAGACCTACACATAGGTCTGCCAGGCATATGGCTGGTGACGTTTATTTACCCTGTCACACTGATAAATTAAACAATATATTAAATAACACAGACCACTTCAAATGTAGCTTAAATTGAATATTAAGGACTATAAGAGACCTACTAATTAAATTGTGATAATGGCAATTTTGCCCCCGAAGTGTTGTTTGTCACAGAAATCTAGCCATATTCATTAAGCAGTTATCGAATATTCAAACCATAAGAACAGATTGTTTTTAATCCATTTGGTTTTGTTTTTGAAATTATGATATACTGTGTGAAGGCAAGTAAATAACACAGACAAAAAGAGTGGAACATTCGCTCAGCTAAGATATGAAATCTAGTAGGTGATGGTGCGATTTTACTTGCCTTTACACAGTATATTGAATTTACTTGCCTTTACACAGTATTGTATATTGAATTTACTTGCCTTTACACAGTATATTGAATTTAATGCCTTTACAAAGTATCTTGTACTTACCTTTACCCAGAGGAGCACAATCCCTTACTAGATTTCATATCTTAGCTGAGTGAGGGTTCCCCTCTTTTTGTCTGTGTTCAATTTTGGAAATTATGGGCAGATGAGACAGAAACCCATTTAGGAGTGAGCCAATTTGCGTATATAACCCCAAACATACTAACCAATTCTGGCAAAAAATATGTATGTAAATGAGATGTCAAATTGTGCAATTTTATGCATGGATAATTCCTAATGAATATGTTCAAAACATCAGATTTGTATTGCATCTGTTTTCACATTACAGTATATTGCATTGCTAGTATACAGTACAAATTTAATAAATAGTTCCCTGACTCTCTTTATAATTGTTAATCGTTTTGGAGGGTCTTCTTGTTACTAGTACAATTTAACTGATATATGGTTGTTCCAAGGGTGATGGCCAGATTTGGCTCTCTGGACTCTTTGTTTGCCATAATTTATTTGGCAGAAATATCCCATGTTATGATAATGTCAATGTCATTTGAACATGCTGGGTTTATCAGGATACGTCATTTTTAATGCGTTACAAAAGTCGTATTTTTTAATACATACATTTTTGTAAATATGGTTATTGACAATTTTTACAAAGTACCTGACTTTATACAGTATGGTTATATACCAGTCCTACCTATAGTATACTATAGCTCAATTTAACGAATCTAGCAAATGTATTTAAAATTGTTATATAATTTTCCCATTATTATTTGTCTTTAAATATGATTTTGTATTCACTTGGTATCTTACACAAGAGGTTTCAATATACCTTTCTTCTTGATTATGTATCACTTGTTATTAGTTATACATGAACAATTTAACTCCTTAGAAATCCTCATTAGGAAACTACTACCTAGTGATATGAACATGAGGCATTTTACATTTTTATTGCAAAAATATTGTTAGCAGAAAATATATATATATATGTACATATAATCAATTTCTTAATACTATTTCATAAAAAAAACATACATTCTATGATTCTTTTGTAAATGTGTAATCAGTCCTTGTTAAAGCAAGCCACCCTCCCAACCGATTCTGTTCCCATATGCAAATTATTTGGTGGTGTTCATGTGAACAAGTTCCAGCTCATTGATATGCTTTGCATAATGCAAAAAACCATATCTGAAAGCTTGAAAAAGCTGTGCACAGTGTGACATCCCTGGGAATGATTCTAGAATTCTGTTTGATATAGAAACTAACCCTGTTCATTTTCTTGTCTGCTGTACTGTATATCATATACAGGCTAAGATCCCTGTTTTCCTTCTCACTAATGATAACCATAGTTATGTTTAATGTGAAGGAATTCTAGAACCATTAAACCCCTGTACAGAGGTTGCAGAACATTTTATCTCATAGTTCATCCTTTTATTTAACAAATGGGGTGAATAAAAAGATAGGGCATAGAAAGAGTTTTATGAAATCCAGGCTAGGAATAAGCAACATAGTTATTATATACAATTGGATTGTAGCAATTACATGCATTTCCATGGCTAAATAGTATAGTTTACAACCTAATAATTAAAAGAGATATACAGATGTAGCTAGACGTACTGTTTGTCTTGCTGAGACCACTCATGGTCCCACGATCACACCGATTGCAACCCGAATGGATTAACGTTGTGAGGTGTCCAATTCAGAAGCATGGACCCACTGCAGCGCGATAGCGGCAGATACTGTCTCTAGCAGCACAGTCGTTTTCTTTTTCAGCCCAACATTGGAGACAGTATTTCTTGCTACTGCTGCGACACACTTTATTCGAGCAAATACCCAGTATGTACCTGGCAGATACCTGGAATGCGCCGCTCCTCACCTCTGACAAGCCCCGTTGCGTTTGCCTTCCCAGCCATGGTTCATGCCTGGCTGACGGGCGGCTGATCTGTTAAATGATAATGATTAGGATTTAATAGGCTGCAATGCTTCGCGTGTCTACCAGATGGCATAAATTCATGAATTGTAATGCAGTATATTTAATCTGTGCAGTATTGCAGCCAGCGGGAATAAAATGCTTCAATCCCTGCCTGGAAAATAACGCAATGCACTCGGGCAGAAAACAGTCACAAACCTCAATACACCCGAGTATACCCGAATTCGTGGGACTAGCCGAGCTCGAATAAAGTGTGTCGCCAGTGTACATCTGTAGTGACGTTTCCAAGGCCAAGGAGCTGAAACTGGCATTTGAACCTTATTCACCTGCTTCAAATGCAATGACATTACAGCTGAGCTACTACATCTTCACCCTCTGCATACAAAGAACATTTATCAGAAAACATAATGCCCAAACATCTACAGTATGTGTATGGCTGCTGTGGATATTAATTGATGTTAGTGTATTATTAACATTTTCTTTGACAAAAATACACAAGAGAGAAGAACATGGGAATTAAAATCTATTCAACTCCCGGACTCTAAAAAACAGTTACATTCAAGATACTGCATTTATGGCACATTATTCCATTATTTAGTCCATTCCTGCTCCATGTACGTATGTTAACATAAGTTAATCTTTGGTTTCTGTGATTTTTACAAGGTAAAACCACAGGTATGGATCATTTGGCATGGTATATTAAAAGACATATACCTGTACAGTAGGACTAGTCATTAAATGCTGTTAGCCGATTTAACATGATGTTACCCTACATTAACAACTGTAAATTATATATGATATAAATTATATGCAAATTAGCTTAATATAGCCTGAATTATCTTCATCCCATATTCACTAAGCTCCATTAAGATTAACACCAGGAAATACCATTACGTTATTTAAGTCATACTTAACACTGGCATGACTCACATCCAGACCCTGCACTAGGGTTTTTACTTACAAGAAGTGGGAGAAAGAGGAAGTAGGTGAAGGAAGGGATGAGGGTGACCAATTTAGGAGGGTGACCATTGACATATACCACCAAATAGACTGTAATAAGTAAAATCTTTTGAAATTACTTTTCATCACTTCAGAATAAGAGGCTTGTATAAGCAAAATGCATCAGGTGTTATTCAGTGGTTAACTCTGATACCCAAATGGTGACTGGAAAGTGATGACATACAGGTGATCAGTGATGTTAGTAAGACTCCACAGCGAGGAAAAGGGTGTGGGAGACAGGATAGTCACTCCTGAGATCAGTGCCATCAGCTGCAGTTACTCTTGGTGTTTGCTGAAAAATATCTATATACTCACCGGAGTACTATCTGAGGTTAAAACAGCTATCTTGTTCCTAATAGATCTTGAATTACATAAGACAGTTCTATGAGGACAGACCGGGGAGACCGAGATAGTGTTCTGTCCATTCAGTGTAGAATTTCTTGGGATGGGGATCAAGCAGGAAGGACCCGTAATTCTGTTACTCTGTACCCAAGAATTTATATTGGACACTGCCTTGATCTGTCTCCTCTGGCAGTGTGGGTGAGCAGGAGAAAAAGGGAGTTAGGAAGGTGTGGGAGATAATTTGTTTTTAGCATGCTTGCCACCATGGCAGTGCCTGTGAGTTTAAAAAAAATGCCAGGGGATTGAAGGACATAGTCAAGGGATGGTTCAATAGGAACTGCAGCACGAAAAGGGTGGAGTGACAGAAGAAGACTAGAGGTCTAGGAATACATCAGATAACAGCAAGACATGGTGGAGGTCAGACAATAAGGGTTGGTTAGTGGTTTAGGAGAGTGGGGATGACTAAATAACTAAATAAAGTTTGTGGTGGGAGGGTTCGAGTCCTTATTGCTGGATTTATTGTGGTAGTAGGATATTGTAGGATATCTAAAGTTGTCTTGGCTGTGATAGACAGATGATATATAAAAGTATTTTTCTGTGTCCAGTTTGGTCAGGATGTCATAGTTATCAAAGTAAGAATGAGACTTGAGTGAGGTGTGGAAAATCTTTCAAGTGGAAGTGTGAAAAACCTTTCAAGTGGAGATTCCTCAAACTTCTATGTGTACAGATAGCATGGTTTGTAGAACAATATAATTTTTATAGGGACTTGAGAATTTTTCTAGAGTGCTTTGTGCTGGAAAACCTCTTTATCCCTGTTGCATAACATGTAAAAAAATACAATGAAGAAGGGTTACGTGCTAGATTAAGGGAAAAGCTGGATGATGTCTCTGGGCATGTGGAGCATAGATCCTGAGATGATTCTAGTTTTCACAGTATTTTGATTTTGTGGATTTCACTGCAGAGGGCTTGCAGCCATGGATGGTTCTTCTTTGAAGGTGGAGGGAGAAGTTGAATCCAATATGAATCTAAGTGCACAATCTTTTGATTTAGGATGCACGTAGGCATCAAGTTGTTGTTGGTAAAGGTAAATCCTTGGGTATTTAGGATACTTTGTAATGAAATGGAATGTTAAGTGCATTGCTTTACAGAGAAGATCAGGAGTAAGTAAAAGATCAGGCAGCACCTTGGGCGTGCTCAGAAATATACTGTACACTGTAGTATTTACATGTTTATATAGATTATACGTGTATACACAGTACGGTCTATGCATTGTATATGTGCTGTTGTGTCTCTTTGTGCCAATAATGCCAATAACTGTATCTCTATAATTATTCTCCTAATTTTTCATCTGACAGTGATGTATCTAGGGATTTTTTAGAGCACGGAGGCCCACACCAACAGAGCTATTCAAGAAGACCAGGAGGGGAGGGCAAAGACATCACCACAATTCCACCATCTCAGAATGTGTGGATTGTACTGCTGAAGAGAAAAAAGGGAGTGGTGGTAGGGAGTGATCAACTAGAGGCCATACTAATAAATAAAATAATAAATAGTGGTAATAGTGATGTTGATGCAAACTGTGGACAGAAAGTGTTAAGGTCCCTTCAATCGAGGGTATCTACTGCTCAGATGTGGGCTCCGAATTATGTATCTTAGGCCTGGGTACACCCCGGATCCCAATAATGACACAGAGTCACGTATCAGTTTCCTCAGACAAGTAGTCCAGACTGCCGAGTTTTTGTATTACAATCTATTTTTATCAAAGTAGGCTAACACTAGCCAATCATTCAATGCCACACCTACTATGCGGCAAAGCTTATCCAATTATTACATTAGTTAGTTGAAAAAAGGCACGATGGGGGCAGGGGTCTTGTCGGCTGATGCAAGTTTCACAGAAATGACGTGTGTCCTTTGCTTTCTGAAGTTAGGTTTCGTTTTCTCTGAAATCAGTCGGAGATACTGCACCGACACACTTTATTCGAGCAAATACCCAGTATGTACCTGGCAGATACCTGGAATGCGCCGCTCTGACAAGCCCCGTTGCATTTGCCTTCCCAGCCTGGGTTCATGCCTGGCTGACAGGCGGCTGATCTGTTAAATGATAATGATTAGGATATAATAGGCTGCAATGCTTCGCATGTCTACCAGATGGCATAAATTCATGAATTGTAATGCAGTATATATATATACTGTGTGGGGTGGTGGCAACTTTGGTGTACTGTGCAGTATTGCAGCCAGCGGGAATAAAATGCTTTAATCCCTGCCTGGAAAATAACCCAATGCACTCGGGCAGAAAACAGTCACAAACCTCAATACACCCGGGTATACCCGAATTCGTGGGACTAGCCGAGCTCGAATAAAGTGTGTCGCCAGTGTAGGGGAAACTGCTACTTCCTTATTGCGTGGGCGAGAGTCTGTGCAAGCGGAATTTCACAGTCACCTCGGATAGAAAACAGTATTAGTATAAATACACAGCAAACAGATATAAATGGAGACGAGTGGTTTCTATAAAGCATAGAGATAGGATCTCCATATTTTATCCTTCACAATCCCCCCTAGAAACTACGAGACAAACATAATCTTAAAATATACTAAATCAACTAAAACAAAAAGGATATACTTTCCCTTCAACTAATTCTAAACTTAAAACGCTACCTGCGGGTGTTGGTTCTGCTGTTCATAATATTTTCATAACATTGGCACATTGCTCTTGTTCTCAAGGTTTTTGGCTTAGCTGAACCACTCAATATCAATTGGAACTTCAGAAGAAAAAATGTATTTTAAACTAACGTTCATTCCAACTTTCATACAGACAATAGACAATATCAGGCACCTAAGATGGATGCTGACTTAAAATGGTTGCATAGATCCCAGTGCTGTTATGTCAGACCCCCCCTTACGTCATATTCTCACTTTGTCACTCCCTCCTTTTTATTCTTAAAACATAGCTTTTGAGAATTAAGTTAATGATGATAGTCCAGGGATAACTCAGAGGACAAGGGTGCGTGCCCTTCACTGTCATAGTCTCGTAAGGCGCTGCGGCCAATATGTCTTTTGATGAATTGAATAACTGTGGTCGGCATCTTCTTTCTTCACGGGACTGCTGTTTCTGGCATCTGTAAAGCGTGGCATCAGATTGGGGTAGGGGGTCACACACCTGTGGATCATACCTTTGAATCAGTGAAATTATGACTTCACTAGACAGTGTGCTCGAAAAAGAATTCACTTAAATGCACACCACTGGTATTATAAAATGTAACTTTTAATAAGTATTTACATAAAATATATATTACCGAATGTGAGTGCAACAATAATTAAAAATCAATATATCAAGTGAAACGATGCCAATAATATCACTACTTAGTAAACATGTTGACAAGGTGTAATACCTGTCAGAGATAGGAAGTTATTGGCTTAATTCAGTATCAATGGCAGTAGCCATGAAAGAAAAGGAGCAAAAAATGCAGCAAAACACCTTAATGAGGATGTTGTTATAAGCTTACTAAAGTGCAGAAGAATATTGCAAGCTTTAGATAATTGGAGGTGTAGCTGATTAGTACACTATGCCATATCACCCCTTTTGACCCATAAGGGTGAGGGATATAACTGGAGCAAACAAATGCCCTAAGATATATAGGGTGTAAATGAGATCTAGGTCGATATATAATAATAGAAAAAATGTGTGATGCTCCAAAGACAAATCTGTAGTATGTAACAATGAGCAATTGATAGGAAAACAACCTGTAAATATACAAATGTCCTATTGGATCAGGTAATAAGCTATCCCACAATGCACTGAGGTAAGGATAGTTACCAATTGATGATCCCTGGAATATGATTGAGGCAAAGCTGGAACGGACTCACTTGGGAAAGCAGATTCCACGATGAGCAGTAAGTCCCTTTGGATGATCCAGCACCTCCAGGTTGAATGTGCATCCGTTTTCAGAATCTTCACAGAGAGGGGAGAGGGATAGGAACGAAGCACTATGTCCAGTGCTGTAAAAAACAGCCAATGAAACCACAGGGTGTACGTTCCCAATAATAAAGCTATTTAATGGATCAAAAATCGATTACAAAACACACCAACGCGTTTCGGACTTAGACAGTCGTTTATCAATAATAGCTTTATTATTGGGAACGTACACCCTGTGGTTTCATTGGCTGTTTTTTACAGCACTGGACATAGTGCTTCGTTCGATATATAATAATAACCATCAATTCTCTGTTACTAAACACACACCCTTGGTGATATGAATATATCAGGGCAAAATTACTGGAGCCTAAAAACACTAATTTTGTATAATATACCAGTCACAGTAAACAGGTTTTATATAGCATATCGTAAATCATCATGCTTGAATTAAGCATGGCTGCAGCATGAATAAATCACAGAAGCTGACAATACAAAGCTCTAACTAAGCTCATGAAAACTCCTGTCTATAATATCTAATTGATAAGGTATAGTGAAATATAAATCGTAATGCTTGGATCAACTGAATTTTTGTAACATAAGAAACTAACACAGCTCCATAACAGAGGCTCATGACATCATTACGTGCCCTACACACATTTCCCTCCTGCTACGGAGCTTTGTCAGGGACATTTTTGCAAATGAATGAAAACAGAGCAATATAAAGGCATAGGTTACCATAGTAACATAATTAATGACCCAGATACTCATGTGCGAAAACATAGACATATTACTGCTAGCATTCGCGCAAAAGCATGTGTGATAAGATATGTTTCTTACTGAGCATATCACAGGAGTGCGCCTGCCTCAGGACATAGACTCATTGTTGGGCCTACAGTTTGAGTGTGCATGCGTGAAGACATAGGAAAGAACTTAACGAGAGGAATAAGAAATGTTCTCTGTGACAATCATGATTATGAAAAGGGAAAAGTATTCAGATATCCTTCAAGAGTTAATAAATGAACGAGCACAACTGAGTTCTCCTCCTCAGAGACAGATATGTCAAAGGGGAACAATATAGATCACAGGGTTTTGCTGGAGGTCATGGGAAACCAACTACAGTATATCAGTGAACCAGGGCAAAATTGTAGCACAGGTTCAGTCAAACGTAAGGTCCGGAGGTGAAAGAGAAAGAAAGCCCCCACCAGTTCCAGCCGATAACCAATACAGACACTGAGACAGATTCATTACAGATCTTTAATCTGTCCAAACATGTCTTTAGTTCTAAACAACTAAACCTTCTCCAGAAGGGACTGTGTTTTTCACCCACTTTGGACTTTAAGCTGTTTGAGTGGGTGAAAGACCTGAACCTGTTTGGTAGACGTCTGCTTTTACATAAATTTCACACTAAAAGTTCTAGTGAGAACACTGCAAGCATGAGTGTATTAGATAGGCAGAATCTTGATGACCTTATCCTCATGTTTGAACATAGCGAGTCTACTAACAGTGATATTACAGGCCCATTCACCCAACTTAAAAATAAGTCACTTCACGCTTCCACTAAGCATTTCCCCTGAAGTTGAACGGATTGTTTCGTGTGTGACCAGGGATCTTGAAGCACAACCTACACACTGCAGATCAACAAATAATCTCACAGTAAATGAGAGAAGTGACCTAAAATAACTTATATCCAAAACTAACTACACCATCAAACTGTCTGATAAAGGCTATGTGAAAGAAAATAAGAGACTCTTAAGGGATAGGGATTGTTACGAGATTTTGACCAGTAGCCCCACCTCACAATATAAAAAAAAACTATTCGCCATGCTGCATAAGGGCCTTGATGTCGATTTAATAAGTAGACAGGAATATAACTTTACGTACTCTGAATCTCCAACTGTGGCTACTTTTTATTGTTTGCCCAAAGTGCATAAAGAACAGCAGTTTCGGGCAACAACTGTTTGACAGAGGGCAGTAGTATAGGGTTCTGCAGGGCTTTGTCACTAGCTTTCCATCATATGTGCAAGATACCAAAGATACACTAAAAAGACATAATGGTATTAATGGTATTAATATCACTCCTGAGACTATACTTGCTAGTCTAGATGTTGAGTCATTATATATCTCTATTATTAATATAAATGGTCTTGCTGCTGTAGCACATTTTCTGTCTACCAGGGACTACAGATTTAATAAACAATGAGTTTGTCCTGGATTTGCTTGGGTATGTACTCACACACAACTACTTTGTGTTTGATGGGAGTTATTACCACAAGGCCCAGGGTACAGCTATGGGCACAGCATGTGCACCTACATATGCCAAATTGTACCTGGGCTGGTGGAAAAATGTTCACGTGTTCTGTGAGGAGTTATCTATGAACACTGACCACATTGACATTTGGATCAGGTACATAGATGACATTCTCCTATTATGGAATTGTCCACAGATGCTTCTCCTTGAATTGGTTGAATTCCTGAACAATAATGCACTGAATTTGAGGTTAACAACTGTACTAAGCACAACATCTATAACATTTTTAGATCTGAATATCTATGTCGATTCAGATCGAAACATTCAAACTAAGGTGTTTTGGAAAAGTACAGCAACAAACAGTTTACATCAGGCACAAAGTCAACATCCACCCAGCCTAATAGCTGGTATACCCACCGGACAGTACCTCTGATTGAGGAGGAACTCTTTTACAATGCATGAGTTTATAAGCCAATCCAGAGAACTACGTGACCGTTTCCTGAGTCGGGGGTATATTATCAAAACCCTCAATCGTGCTTATCATAGGGCATTACATAGCGATAGGGATACTCTTCTTTCTTCTAACACATTGACAATTCAGGATCCAACAATACGTAGCATTGGTACCTATAACAAGAGATGGTGGGACATAAAAATAATATTTTCTCATCACTGGCACCTCCTGCTCTCTGATGAGGATTTGCAGAAAGTACTTGGTCCAAAGCCAACAATTACAAACAGACGCTCGAGGAATTTATGTGATATTCTCATACACAGTCACCATCAGTGACCCAGGGCAGATAACTGGCTGTCCCCAACTAAAGGCATGTATAGGTGTCAAGGGTATAAGGCCTGTAAACATGTCATCACTGCGAAAACACACAGAATTTCAATGGGAATACCTTTATTAACTGTAGGACCACAAATGTGATCTACCTCATTATGTGTAACTGTGGCAAGAGGTATGTGGGCAAGACCACTATGCAACTTCGCAGATGCATACGGGAGCATTAGTTCTATCAAACATGCTACTGACACCCCAGTTGCGAGGCATGTTACACAATATCACAATGGTTCTGTGAAGTGCCTAACGTTTATGGGCATATATCAACTGAAATGCCCAGCCAGGGGTGGCAATATCAATCAGATGCTATTATGCATTGAGGCTGAGTGAATATATAAATTTAAAGACACGCAGCACCAATGGTCTAAACGAAGGGTTCACATATACCACGTTTGTTTGAATCTCTTGTATTACTCTACCCTTTCTGTTCTATGGACGCTCACATTCAATTCCTGTTCTGTGTGTTCTGTTGTCCATGGTATTAATTTTCTAATGTTTCTATTATGATTTTTTCTTTATATTAGTGACTTTATGTGAAAATATGGTCTGCTTTCCGCCTACGGTAGCAGGTCTACCCTGTGGACTAGACTGCCTCCCAGGAGGTCCCTTTCAGGTTCAATGTGCTGGACAGGATAGCTGGACAGGCGCCTGGAGACAAGTGAATAATTCGGACACAAGGTATCGTTCTCACTCACTGGTCTGCTTTAATGGGCACATGCATCAGTTCTTATAGCCCTTTCGGGTTGTTGTCACATAGTTACAATTCATTCAGGTTGCCAAGTTGCCATGTACACGTAACAGAAGCCAGTTGTCCTTAACAATGCCATATTCCTTTCAGTTACCCCCCAGCCGAGCTGTCGTTGCTATAGTTATCCTTAACAAAGCTATTTTCTGTCAGCTAACCCCCAGTTGCCGTGGCTATCGTACATTGCTGACAAGACAGTTTGAATATATCAGGATTCTGGTCAAACAGGATATATGGGGCTTGATCTCAGCAAGGAGCAACTGTATTAGAAGTGACTTTTGCTCTCTGTGTTAAAACAGAGTTCCTATACTTTTCCCTACAGCTATACACATTGTACCTGAGCTGACAAAAATGGAGCATATATTCTTAAACATATAAACTTAGGACCCCTACCAAAATATACATTAACATTATGCCTATATGTCTGGATTATGAAAACATCCTGTCAAGTGTAACTTTAAAAAAATTTAAAACCAGAGACAGAACATGAAACACAGACAGAGCTCAGTGCACATCCAATGAAACTTATACACGGTACAGTGCCTAAATATATATGTATAGATATCTTTTGAATAAAATGGTCTTTTAGTTTAACATTTTGGCCAAAGTGTTGTAAGCCCCTGAGCCACTACTGCTGCGGCAGAGTTTATTCGAGCATTTGCCCGTTCTCTGCCGCAGCAGTAACCTGGCGCGCGCCGGAGGGTGCCGGGCGCGCGCCGAAGCAGCGGAAGAGCGCCCTCCGATCGGGGCGCTCTCCCTACCGCTGCCGGGTCCGCCGGGTCCCCCGGAACCCCCTGCCGCCGTCCCGCGATCGCGGGACACCAGGGCTCCCTCGGGGAGCCCTGGACGCGCGTGCAGGGGGCGCTGACACCCGATGACGCGTGACCGCGCATCGGTGACGCGCGGCACGCCGAGGGAGTGGGGCTAGCAAGCCGGGGCATCCCCCGGCTTGCGGAACTAGCCCTGCTCGATTTAAACGTGTCGGCAGTGTACACGGCAGACCACATCTCAAGGGTACCTAACACTAATATAAATTCTTAATAACCTGTGCATTACCAGGAAGAATGATTTATAATTAATCTGTCAAAATTAGTTGCAGAGTTCTAAATCTGATTGAAGCTCTTATTAACCTGTACATTTCCAGGAAAAGCACTCTGTATTAGATTTGTCACAATCAAACTGTAAGCAAGCAAGATCCCCCGAGAGTGGGAGATGCAATGGAGTGAGCTTTAAAAGTGCGCGGGGGTGAGCTTCAAACTACTGCTGCGGAACATCTGAGTCTAACACATCGCCAGTTTTTCCCTGGCTTTTTCCTGGAATGCGACGCACTTCACCTGGAGCATGCCGCATCCATTTTGCGTTCTCAGCCACGGGTCATGTGCGGTTGACGCGCGGTTGATGCGTTTATTGAGAATGGTTCGGATTTAATAGGTTGCAATTCTTCGCGTGTCCGCCAGATGGCAGATATTCATGAATTGTAATGCGCATGCACTTCAGTAATATGTCGACTTCCAGGTGTTTCGTTTAAAAAAGATACCACAGTGTGCTTTTGTAACTTGGCCTTGAGACTGAAGGAAGAGGTTGCAAAAATGTATCAATTTAGGCTTTTCATATTAAAGAAAGACAAAGACCAGTTTCGGTTACAGTATTCTCCAGAGACCCGCCCGCCATGAGTGTTCAAGTGCAGCCCGTTTTCCAAAAACCCGACAGAAGTTACGCGTATTTGATATGGGCCGCGATTAATACAACAGATGATAAGATGGCAACAGTTGTTCAAATTTATCAGTATTTTATCGAAAACTATGACTTTTACAAATTTTCGTCAGCTCCTCATACGTGGAAACGTGCAATAAGGAAAAGGTTATGTAGCGATCCCTGTTTTTATCGTATTGAGCCACAGTTTATTGGAGGGTATTGGTGTGTATCACTGGTTTTTTCCTGTATCTATGATCATGCAGACGGCAAAAGGCGAAGGGTCGTGTTAAAACCAACTAAGAAACGACAGTCGCTGCCAAGCAATGCACCAGCACCGGCTTCCAATGACGGTCCCACCGCCAGTGACAACCCTGAGCCTGAGCCGGATTTCGCGTTCAGTTTCGATCAAGCTTGCATGTACCTAAGCAATTTCCAGCCTCATCAGCTGACTACAGATGGACTAGTCCCACTGCAAACTATCGACGTGGATGATCAAGAATGCTGGGCTGGCAGTGGACCGGCGCCGGCGCCAGCTGAATGGGAAATTATATGGTGAGTATTGTTGCCGTATTTTTTTCTGTGTTTTTTTTATTTTGACAATACAGTATCAATATCAGTGCTATTCAAAAGTCAAGCGATTCTCCTGTAAGCAATATTATTGCCTGAGCGGCTTCTACAGTACTGTACTGCAGATACTGAACTATTGGTGGAACGCTAGGCGCATGCGCATTGGAACCTTCTTGAAACGCATACAGTATGCGTGTCATTACATCGACGGTAGGCGCATGCGCATGTGAACAGGAGACGCCCCCCGAGAAAATTATTGGTGGGACTGGCTGGGAACTTCTTTAGACCATTACAGTAAAACCTCAGAAAAGAAAACGGCTAATGGAGGGATTTCGATGTATAATATCGCTTTGTGTAACAATGCCTGCACATTGCTGAATCGATTTAAAAACCCACGTACCGGAGTCTACAATTTAGTGGCTGATGTACACTATGCTAATGTTTTGCGGCCGTACAGTATTCAATACTTTATAAACAGTATACTGTGTAATAAACCCCAAAAAATAAAAACTATGCATTTATTCTACATGTATTACAGTACTGTACATACAGTACAGTATGTGTCTTCTATACAGTGCCAGTACATACAGTACAGTACAGTACTGTATGTGTCTTCTATTTTTTTTAATACTCTTGTACTGAGTATGCCTACAGTATACAGTACAGTGTGCCTGGACAGTAGTGTACATTCTAGAAACACTGTATTTTGTTACATTAGCAAAGGAGCCAATGGAACAATGTAAAACAAATCAACATGTTCTTTTATTGGTGGAGTAAGTACAAAAATATTTATTTACAAATACTGTACAATGTAGAAACATTTTAAGTGCACAGCAATTCAAAACATCAACAGGTGTATGGTTTACTGCTACAGTTGTGAAAACATTTTTGTATAGAAATTAAATGTATGGTTTACAGTCACATGTTTTAAAAACAAATTCTTTATTCATAAAATATACAAACCGCAACATCTCCTTTATCAAAGAACGGCAAGTCAAAACATACTGTATACAGTGGGATGGTGTGCAAAACAGTCTGCACCAGTACAGTCCTCGAGGGCAGCAGACAGGCCCGGTTTTCAGGACAACCTTGAAAACCATGCCTGTTTGCGGCACTCAGTTACTGGAATTGTGCAGGTCCTGTGTGTGTGTACAGCAAGTTAAAACATTTCTGTATAAATACAAGTTAAAAAACACACAACAACATCTTCTTTATTTAAGTACAGCAGGTCAAAACATGTATAATACAGTTCAGCACAACAGTATGGTCTTACCTGTGATTAAAAAAATTCTTTATTCATAAAATACAGTATACAAAACGCAACATCTACTTTATTAAAGAAACATACAGTATACAGTACAGTGGGATGGTGTGCAAAACAGTCAGTCAGGCCTACACCACTACAGTCCTCGAGGGCAGCAGACAGGCCCAGTTTTCAGGACAACCTTGAAAACCGTGCCTGTTGACGGCCGTCAGGGACTGGAATTGTGCAGGTCCTGTGTGTGTGTACAGCAAGTTAAAACATTTCTGTATAAATACAAGTTAAAAACACACAACAACATCTTCTTTATTTATGTACAGCAGTTCAAAACATGTACAGTACAGCACAGTTCAGCACAACAGTATGGTCTTACAGTTCCCGTGATTAATCCAGAAAGTCCACCACATTGTCCGTCCATGGCCGATTCCTTGCATGGCGCAAAACGCCATTAATGCAGTCTCGAACGCCTTTCATTACAGGATCTGTAATTGGATAAAAGCGCCGCATTTCATCCAGAATGTTCTTTCTGAAATTGGCAGGAAGCGCCTTTTTTACGCGATTTCCGTCGTAGTTCACTTTGAAGGTCCAGTCGCAGTACAACGAGTAGTGAACATGGTGCTTAAAAAGTAACAAGGCATACTTGTGGGGTGCACCCGCACTCACCACCCTATACTTCTCTCTAAGCGCTGGTGTCAGATCGCACAGGGTGATGTCGTGCACCGTATCGATGCGAGCGAATGTAGGTCTTCTGCGAGCGGGTGTGCTTGAGGCGACGGGCGATGGTAGGTTGTCTGGGAGGAAGCTTTCCTCTGGTCTTGGTCGCCATGTTGTCTCCTGTCGTGGTCTTGATGGGGTTGTCATGTCCTCCTCAATGGCATACATGTACACTACATCTTCTGGTGTAGGGGGTGTGCTTGGTGATGGAAGGGGGTCGATGCTCCCATTCATCACATCCATGTCACCCCCCTGCTCCGGCGTCGGGGAAACAGGGGCATTAACACTGAGCAAACGATGTATACCCGCTATGTCAGCCTCTATCTTCTCCATCCGTCGATCCATCCATTGATCCATATCTAGCATCCATTGATCTACATTTAACATGGTCTCCAGAAGCATATCTATCTTTGCTAGCAAAATAGAGTTCCCGGGGAGATCCACACTTATCCCATTCAGCATCCGGTCTAACGAGCTGCTTCTTGTGCATGGCGTGTGGACATCTGGGTGGATGGGTGCAACGGAGGATGAGATGGGGGTTCCATGGAGAGAAGCGGCAGCGACATTGAAGAAGGGTGGAGGAGGTGACCTGTGGATATCCGGTAGAGGTGAAGCGGCAGCGTCATCTAAGAGGGATGGAGAAAGTGACCTTTGGATTTCCGGGCGAGAAGCAGAGTCGTCTAAGAGCAAAGGAGAAAGTGACCCGTGGATTTCAGAGGCGGCAGCGTCGTCGGATAGAACCGGAGAAGTTGGCCTGTGGGTTTCCGGGAGGGCGGCGACAGCGTCGAGGACGAGGGATGGAGAAGACGGGCTGAAGATTTCCAGGACAGCGGCGGCAGAGTCGTCGAAGCGTATGGGAGGTGGTGGTCTGCGGGTTCGATGGGTTGGCTGCCAATCGTTTTGCGTCGAGAGTACATCACCGTATATCTTCTTGACATAATAAGGCTGACGTCTATGAAAACCCTTAGTCTTTGGGGTGAGTAGAAGGTTTTCTTTATTGGCCTTAGCCTGTCGCTTTTGCCTTGGCGTGGAAACGGCAACCGCCTTTCACTTTTTCTGCCTGACAGGCATGGCAGAGGCGAGAGGTTTCCTTCGTCCGTAGAATCGGGGTTGATCCATGGAAGCAGGTGGCACAATGCAGTACAGTATCTGGACAAGGGCAAGTTCAGATAAAGATCATCGAGTGGTGGGCTATGCAAAGTGTGTAACCTTTTATGCATGGCGGCGAGGTACAGGTGTTGAAAGTGGGCGTACTCTAATGTGAGTCATTACCGTATAAATACACCATTCATTTTGTGGATTCACTGCACATTGAATACACATCGACTAAACATCGAATATACATTCTTGTGTTTGTATTTCTTTCTACTCGCAGCAATGGTTGTTAAAAAGATTTCCAAGGATCTCAGCATGCGAATTAAGGAGATGTACACGAGCGGACACCGAATTGCTGCTATACAACGCTAGTTAGCTACTTCTGGCCTCGTTGTGCCAGCAACCACCGTGAGCTATCATGCACACAGAAAAAACAGAGAACGCAAAAGGGCACCAAGGGTAACTAACGTGTAAGTATATTTCTAAAACTTTGAAAAAAAATTTTTATCCAAAAATGTACTGTACATCTACAGTACTGTATCTAATATTTTTGTTTTATATTACAACAGTATATATATTTTGTATATTTATATTTATATTACAACAGTGTATATATTTTGTATATTTATATTTATATTACAACAGTATATATCTTTTGTATATTTATATTACAACAGTATATATATTTTGTATATTTATATTTATATTTCAACAGTTTTATATTGCTGCATACTGTATTAATAGAACAATATATTTATCCTCTTGATCTACTGTCTCTAATTTTTTTACTTACCGGAATGTTTTTCTTTACATTGTAGGGAGACAACTGTTCTGGTGGACAAAATAAGTGAGGAGAATGATGAGAGGAGTGCATTAAGGGTCAAATACACTCTGCAGGAAAATCACAATCTCGCTGTATCCGAGACCAGCATAAAGAAGATGAGACGCAGCATTGGATGGAAATATGGACGTGTGAGGTTAGTACTAGACAGTACAGGAGGTAAAAGTGTTGTTTAGGAAACTGTACTGTACCGCTAAAATTATTTATTCCTTGTCATTACAGAGCGTACCCTATGATAAGGGACATTAACAAGATCAAGAGAGTGGTCCAGGCCCAGGCATGGATCGACAGTGGAGAAACTTTCCAGGATTGCATCTTCACTGACGAGTCTACTGTGTCGCTGGAGAAATTTGCAAGCTTTGCATTCCACAAAAAAGGCCGCATATCTTTGAAGCCGCAGCCAAAACACCCCGTGAAGCTGCATGTGTGGGGTGCCATCTCTAGGCGTGGACTAGAATGCATTGTCATCTTTGAAGGTAAAATATATCAAATATAATGTAGCCTTATGCACTGTACTTTACTAGTGTAGCCTTACTGTATGCACTTTACTGTATTATTGTGCAGTTTTTTGAGCACTTTTCTTTTCTTGCTATAGGAATCATGAATAAAGCTTTCTTCCAAGACAACATTGTCCCTGAGATAGTGCAATACATCACACGCGAGTTCCCGAATGGTCACCGCTTCTACCAGGACAACAATCCGAAGCACACCGCGTCAGCAGCGCATATCCTTGAGCGCGGTATCAACTGGGTGAAGACGCCAGCGGAGTAAGTGCGGTAACCGTGTCTCATTTGTTTCCCACAGTTTTTACTGTGTACTGTATCTCTTAAACTAATTGTCCCTTTTTTCCAATGGCAGATCGCCAGACTTCAATCCGATCGAAATGGTCTGGCATCAGCTGAAGGACCATATCCGGAAAGTGGTGAAACCCTCCAAAAAGGACGAGTTGTTGAAAGGCATAATGAGTTTTTGGAACGATGTACTCACCGTGGAACGCTGCAATAAATATATTGACCATATTGCCACTGTGTTGCCCATTGTCATCGCGAGTAATGGGCAAGCATCAGGAAAGTAGTACTATGCTGTAGTATTGTAAGTACAGTATGGTACAGGTAAGTATGGCACAGATTTTTTCTTTCCCAATAGTCAGAGTATACAGTAGTTACAGTTTTTTTCTTTACAGAGAGAGCAGCACCAGCCATCAGGTTACAGTACATAGTATTTAACAGTAGTCAGAGTATACAGTAGTTCCAATATAGACTAGTTTGACAGTCACACCAGTAACTGCCTACTAACTGCTCAATTTTTTTCTTTCCAGAGAAAGCAGCACCAGCCATCTACAGTAGTACTACACATCACACAATGCCATAATACAGTACGCACATAACTGCACTAAATTTTTGTTTTCTTGTCGTTTCAGAAAAAGGGTGGCATGGGGGGAGGTGGGGTTTTTGGTCCAGTCTAATCTGTTTGTACAGTTAAATGTACAGTATATAAACATCAGTAATGATGTACACAAAACCTCTCCTTTCTCAATGAACTACTGTACTGTACACAGAATGAGGAACAAGATAAAGAAGGAAAAAACAAAAAGTACTTATATATATATATATATATATATATATATATATATATATATATTATATATTATTAAATAATATTCTTATAAAAGTGCATTATTCATGTTTCTCCATGTTTTAGAAATGTTTTCTAAATGTTTATCCAATTTCAATCTGCCAAAAGAACTTAATAAAGACTGCATTATGTATTATTCATGATTATTTTTATATTTGTATTTTTTGGTTCCTGATAAAATAAATATTTATTCACATTCCTGCTAGTCATAATCATTTACAACAACCACAAACCCCCCCCCCCCCCCCCCACCAGTACACCAATGAATCAGTTAATGGTTTTTTTAACTCTCAATTCTCACAATGCTGTGCAAATCGGATTTACATTTCAAAATCGAGAAGGCATTTACCAAAGCGTTACCGTAAACAAAGCCTCAAAGGGTTGGGGGGTTATTACATGCAGACGCACTGAGGCTTTGTAGGTCGGCTTTGGACGGATTAAGAACACAATGGCAATATTCAGAAAATTAACGACTCTGTGGAGAGAGGAGGTTGGGTGACTCATGCGCAGTACGCAGCAAGCTTGCATCTCTAAAAGGATTAAAGTACACGCAGGCGCAGTGAGGCGATTGATGCTCGGCTAGGGATGGATTAAAAACACAATGACTAACTAACTTCAGAAAATGAATGACTCTGTGGAGGTGTCTGTTGATAAGAGTTTGTGTGTGCGTGGGGGAGGGATGAAGGATTAGTCGTGCAGCAGTTCAAAGAAATAACATACTGTACTGTAGAGTACAGTAATTTCAAAAGGCAGTTCATCATAATACTGTAATTTTATCCCTACACCCCCCAAATACAGTACAGTACATTAGAAGCACACAAATCAACCATGTGCAGGCAAACACACAGATTTAATACCGTAATATCAAGATTCTTTTTGCAGGCTTGTGGATAAAATAACAGTTAAAAAATCATAATTAAAAAAATTTATGTTGGCACTCAAGCAAGCAGGGGTGGGTGAAGTTACAGGTGCATCTCAAAGAGAATTACACGCAGGCGCAGTGAGGCTTTGTAGGTCGACAATGGACGGATTCAGAACACAATGGCAACATTCAGAAAATTAACGACTCTGTGGAGAGAGGGGGTTGGGTGACTCATGCGCAGTAAGCAGCAAGCTCCCATCTCTAAAAGGATTAGAGTACACGCAGGCGCAGTGAGGCGATTGACGCTCGGCTAGGGACGGATTAAAAACACAATGACTAACTAACTTCAGAAAATGAATGACTCTGTGGAGGTGTCTGTCGATAAGAGTTTGTGTGTGCGTGGGGTAGGGATGAAGGATTAGTTGTGCAGCAGTTCAAAGAAATAACATACTGTACTGTACTGTAGAGTACAGTAATTTCAAAAGGCAGTTCATCATAATACTGTAATTTGATCCCTACACCCCCCAAATACAGTACATAAAAAGCACACAAATCAACCATTGCGTGTTGATTTGTGTGCTTTTTTAGTACTGTATTTGGGGGGTGTAGTAGGATCAAATTACAGTATTATGATGAACTGCCTTTTGAAATTACTGTACTCTACAGTACAGTACAGTATGTTATTTAATATCATAATATCAAGATTTTTTTTGCAGGCTTGTGGATAAAATAACAGTTAAAAATCATAATTAAATTTTTTTGGGGGGACCTCAAGCAAGCAGTGGGGGTGAAGTTACAGGCGCATCTCAAAGAGAATACACGCCGGACCAGTGAGGCTTGTAGGTCGGCTATGGACGGATTCAGAAACCAATGGCAAGAATCAGAAAATTAACGACTCTGTGGAGAGGGGGGGGGGGTTGGGTACTCATGCGCCGTAAGCAGCTAGCTCCCATCTCAAAGAGAATTACACGCAGGCGCAGTGAGGCTTTGTAGGTCGGCTATGGACGGATTAAGAACAACAATGGCAAGATTAGAAAATTAACGACTCCGTGGAATTTCAAATCTTGAGCTACTGTGCATTCATGGGATGGGGCGCAGGGTACAGCTGCATGAAGTTCAAAGCTAAAGACATACTTTGATTTCAAAAGGCAGTTCATCATAATAATACACCCCCAAATACAGTACGTAAAAAGCACACAAATCAACCATGTGCAGGGTCGCAGTCAAAATCGTAATACAGTAAGATGGTTTTTGCAGTCTCTTGTGGAGAAAATAAAATACATTTTTTAAAAAAAAATTTGGTCACTCACTTAGGCAAGCAAGCAGTGGTGGGCGAAGTTACAGGCGCATGCGCAGTAAATTCCTGCTGTCAAGCAGGAATGTGATTGAAACCAGACACACGTTCAAAGGAATGGTGTGGGAGAGATGTACTGCATTGCACAGAAGTTAAGAAGTTGAAATACCACGCAGTGCAGTTAATTATCCTGAGCGAGGGGAGAGCGCTGTATATGCCGAAATGTGACACTGTTAGAGTACTGTACATGCCTATGCGTTTCAACAATTTTCAAATGTGACATACCGTACAGCAGCACAGCACTGCAAATGCATGTATACTTTAAATATGCAAATTTACAATTACTGCGCGCGCACACACAGACTGTGTACTGACATAGGTTGAACCGCGATGGTATTAGACTTCCAAGTCAACAGCTCGCAAAAACGCCCCCCTGATTTTTTTATACGGGATTGCAGTATTGCAGACAGCGAGAATAAAATGCTAATATCACGAGCGCGAAAATAACGCAGTTCACTCCGGGCGAAAACGACAAAAATACACACCTAACCGGGATAATCTGAGAACCGCGGATCTAGCCGTCTTAGACTCAGATCGGCCGCCACTGTAGGTAGGAGAAGCCACTCTTTAATCAGCTAAGACCAGCTGAACAAGAATTGTAAAACATATAGAACACCTATAAGCTCATATTGAACCCCCAATATAACCACAACATATATATAGCTCACTCCATTGCATCTCCCAATCTCAGGGGATCTTGCTTGCTTACAGTTTGATTGTGACAAATCTAATACAGAGTGCTTTTCCTGGTAATGTACAGGTTAATAAGAGCTTCAATCAGACTTAGAACTCTGCAACTAATTTTTACAGATTTATTATAAATCATTCTTCCTGGTAATGCACAGGTTATTAAGAATTTATATTAGTGTTAGGTACCATTGAGATGTGGTCTGCCGTGTAGTGGCTCAGGGGCTTACAACACTTTGGCCAAAATGTTAAACTAAAAGACCATTTTATTCAAAAGATATCTATACATATGTATTTAGGCACTGTACCGTGTATAAGTTTCATTGGATGTGCACTGAGCTCTGTCTGTGTTTCATGTTCTGTCTCTGGTTTTAATTATATATTTCCATGCTCAGTAGCACTTCTCTGTGACACTTATATGCTTATATATATGTTGTGGTTATATTGGGGGTTCAATATGAGCTTGTAGGTGTTCTGTATGTTTAACTTTGAAAAAAAGCATGTATATGTATATTAATATATTAGTGTACTTTTTATGGTTTAACATATATGCTCAAATTGATATACATTATTAGTATTGACATTATTGTGTTTTATTACATTTATGGTAAGCAGACATTATGTGTGCATTTAGTGTATCCTGAGTTTTTTATCAACCATTAAACAATAACACATCGACATGTATGAGTATTTATGTTGCTAGATGCAAAGTAAACTATATTTTTAGACATACTTATTTGAACGCAAAATATGGGATAAACTACCTCTCCTCTTGCATGTGCAACTATATTGTACACTTTGTACAGAGAATATTTCCATCTGTAAGGTATAATCATTTGATGAGATTAGTAAGTAGTCTATCTCTTTAAACATGCACTTTTGATTGATTGGAGCGGTATAGCGTTTATCTCCTTGAGCATGCGCATAGATGACTTGTGTGATTTGTAAAGGGGTAAAATCTATTACCTCACGCATGTACATCTAGATTATATATGCAGCGACTTGTCTATTTCTCTATGCATGAGCAAATTGCCCTCTACCCTCAGTTACAAGTACATCAAGTAGGGCATATAAAAATGTATCATCTCACGTATGTGCCTATGAAATATGGGCTCTGTTGAATAATTATTACCATCAGTCAGGCACTGTTATTTGATGCACTTAACGGAGTGTTTATTTCACAGCGCATGCGCACCCGCATGATCATAGCGTTCTGAAGTCTAGCTCATTGCGCATGCGTGTAGGTATTCTTATATGATCGTTCTGTATGAAAACCTATGTCCTCACGCATGCGCACTCCCACTGTATGCCCGACAAGGACTCTATGTCCTGAGGCAGGTGCACTTCTGTGATATGCTCAGTAAGAAACATATCTTATCACACATGCGCTTTGTGCAAATTCTAGCAGTAATAGGTCTATGTTCGCGAATGCGCATCTGGGTCATCAGTTATGTTACTATGGCAACCTACAGTATGCCTTTATATTGCTCTGCTTCCATTCATTTGCAAAAATGTCCCTGACGAAGCTCCGTAGCAGGAGGGAAATGTGTTTAGGGTACATAATGATGTCATCAGCCTCCGTTATGGAGCTGTGTTAGTTTCTTGTGTTACAAAAATTAAGTTAATCAGAGCATTGCGATTTATATTTCACTCTACCTTATCAATTAGATGTTAAATACCCTATACTGTATATATTAGGGCATTTGTTTGCTCCAGTTATATCCTTCACCCTTGTGGGGCAAGAAGGGTGATACTGTATGGTATAGTGTACAATCAGCTACACCTCCAGTTATCTAAAGCTTGCAATGTTCATCTGCACTTTAGTAAGCTTATAACCATCACTAAGGTGTTTTGCTGTATTTTTTGTTCCTGTTCTTTCATGGCTACTGCCATTGATACTGAATTAAGCCAATTACTTCTATCTCTGACAGGTATTATACCTTGTCAAAGTGTTTACTAAGTATGGATTGTGATGGTGAGGGTGTACGCAGGCCAATAATAAAGGTATTATGCCCAGCTTGGTGCCCCTGAGCCATATTGGAGAGTTTGAAGTGTCAGCTCATTAACCCAGTTATGGCTTGTGAAATGCATTTTAATAAAAGATTTATGTGTGTTTTACTCTTCCAGGAGTGCCAACCAGTGGAAATTCGCAGGGCGTGAGTTTCAGGGAGGATTTTACAGTAAACATGTTGTCAGGATGTGATTAGGTAGAAGGGGAACAGAGTTGATTGCTACCCCGAAAATGTACCCAGGAATCCTACCAGAAGACAGACCACCGGACAAAATCCTCTTTAGGAAGCAGTTATGTGGCTCACCGCCAGGTCTCCCTGCTTGAGCACATACCAGAACAGTAAGACGGGGCAGGATGATAAATCCCATTCAAGGGTCCCCCGGTATATGCCCAAACTCCCAGAACCCAGTATAAGGGTTTGCATTACACAGCAGCAGCCAATCATATGGAGGTGGCAGGAGCATGGGGATGGGGCCAAATGGCAGAGAAAAAGCATGCAGCAGAGAGAGGTGAGACTGTGTCCTGCCTGTGTGTCCTGCCTGTGTCTCCTGCCTGTGTCTGTGTGCTATTTGTCTCCTGCCTGTGTCTGTGTGCTGTGTGTCTCCTGCCTGTGTCCTGTTTGCACTGGTTGCTGGCTGCACTGATTTGCAGTGGTTCCCCCTGGTCTCTCTGCTTCCCTCCCCATCTCTCTCTCTCTTTCTCTCCCCCCCCCCTCATCTCTCTCTTTCTGAAAATCCAATGCCATCCACCTTGAAAATCCGTGTGACAGGGTCAATGAAAAGTAAATGCTAGTGCTGATTTCTTCGCTAGAGAAGGGGTGGATGGTCGGGCTTCAGCCATGCGTGGCCCCAGCCACACATTAACAGGGGAGGAATGTGACAGGGTGAATGAACGTCACCAGCCCTATGCCTGGCAGACCTATGTTTAGGTCTGCAGTACAGCAGTGACAGGGTTATTATTCAGCTGGGAAGCTCTCGTCAATTAGTCTGGACCCAGTTGCCTCATCAAAGAGCTTTAAAAACCCCAGGCTACACACACATGCAGTCTGTCTGATCCAGTGAGAGATACTGAATTGCTGAGGGTGAAATACTGCTAAGGTCTGTCTTCACTATACTATTTTGATGAACTGTTTGCTGTACTGTTACACTGGAACTAAACAGCCTTTGGGAAAAGGGCCAAACCCCGCTCAGGACTTTATTTCTGTTTATATTGCTGAAAAGAAGCTGTTTTGTTTTGTTTTTTGTGTGCCATATTTTAAGGCTCAATAAATAAGCCTTTGCAAGAAAGCCACGTGTGGTTGCATATACCCTGCAATATATGGTGTAAGAAGTGGGATGTTGAGAGGCCCCTGAAGTTGAAAGGCCACACAAAAAATAATGGAAGAATTTTTAAAAGAGTTTCTGTGCACCCAGGCCCAACTGCAGGCAGAGAGAGATGAAAGACTATTGCAGCAGAAAACCCAGCTCCAAATCTAGCAGCAGGCAGCACAGGATGAGTAGATGACCAGGTTGCTGACCCAATCCCAGGGGTCTGCCAGTCCAGAACTTGCAAACAAACCTCCTGAGGAAAATGGCTCTGAACGAGGATCCAGAAGCTTTTCTACTGAAGCTTGAAAGGGTTGCCGAAGACCAGGGCTGGTCTTCAGATTGCTGGGCAACCGCATTGGCCCTGTTCCTTATAGGAGAAGCCCAGGACGCATATCAGGGCCTCACAGCAGATCAGGCAATGGACTACAAACAAGTAAAAGCCGCCATAGTGGATCGCTTAGGTGTGACCCCAGAGACCTACCGGCTGCAGTTCTGGAACCTGAAGTACACCTCTAAGTTGAGACCCCAGGTCCTAGCTCAGCAGTAATTGGACTTGTGTACTCGCTGGATACAACCCGAGCAACACACTAAGGAGACTATTCTTGAGCAAGTTGTTTTGGAACAATTCCTACAAGTAATAACCCCTTTCGCACGCTCTTGGTGCTGATTCCCTCGCTTTGGCTGTCCAACTCGTTGAGAACTTCCTTGGGGCCGAGGATCACACGAGTGTCCTGGACCCGACGGATCCAACTTTACCGGCACTTGTGGACACCCAAAGAGGGAGATCAGACCAACAGGGAAACTACGGCCCCTCCATACGCAACCGCCAAGTGCCACGAAAGGAGCAGTCCTTCCAGCAAGGGAGAGGTCCAAATGCCGGGCACCGCCGAGACCCTCATACACTTCCTGATGTTGGCTCATCACCAAATGAGAGGAACTTCAGATGACCATGCCTACAGGACCCATCGGATGCCTGGTCTCCAGTATCCAGTCCAGCTGAGCGGTTTCCGCGGCCCCATCCTGCGAGGGAAACCTCTCCATGTTCTACCTGCGGAGAACAAGGCCACCGGCATGTGGACTGTCCTCAGATGTATTGTTCCTTCTGCAGGACAGTTGCCTTGGCCTTCCCCAGAGGAAGTTGCAAACTCTGGTTAATTCCAGTCCAGATTGGGGGTAAAACCGTCCGGGCCCTTGTTGATTCAGGCTCTGGAAAAACGCTGGTCTTCCAGGAACTGTTACCGCCTGACGTGCTTTCCTTTGACTCCCCATGGAGTATAGAGTATATACACGGCAATGTAATATGGTATCCGATGGCCAAATCCTGCTACAGGTAAAAGGTTAGGAGGCCAGGATCGAAGTATGAGTCGCTCCTTGGCTCCATGCCCCCGTTTTTCTCGGCCGTGACTGGCCTTTCTTTTCAAACCTAATGGCTCCAGTCTCTCAGGAGGAGCCTCATTCTCTGGCTCAGGAGAAACCTGGTAAACTGTTCCCCTTCTCGGCAGACCTGTTCCCCAGTAGACACCGGGTTCCAAAGACTCGGAGGCAAAGACGCTGTGACAAACAGGACTGGTTGCAGAAATCTGGGACTCAAGGTGGCCATACTAATAGGCATAAGTCACAAGTAATGTCTGGGGATGGCCAGAAGGAGGGAGAGATAGGCCCTGGAGATTTACCAGAGCTACAGTACGTCTCCCTGATTTTCGCCAGAGGAAGAGGGAAGACCCAGTCCTGGCCAAACAATATGATAAAGTGGTAAAAATTGACGACCAGATATTTAATGCACAAAAGGTAATGGTGTTCCCTCATTTTGAAATGTTGAATGATATCTTGTATAGGGTGAACAAGCTGGCACAAACAGGGGAGGTCACCAGACAAATATTGGTTCCCAAGGCGTTTGTTAAATCTGTATTCACCCTAGCCCAAACTGTCCCTTGGGGTGGTCCCCTTGGTTTGGGATTAAACCTTGGACCGTATTTTGTCCTGATTCGATTGGCCAGGGATGCATAGTGATATTGCTAAGTTATGTGTGGCAAAATTTGTAGATTCAGAGAAGAGAGCCTGGGATGAACTTCTCCCTTTTCTGCTGTTCGCAGTGTGGGTAGTTCCCCAGGCCTCCACGGGATTCTCTCCATTTGAATTGCTGTGTGGCCGCCAACCCCGGGGTATCCTAGACCTCCTAAAGTAGTCCTGGGAGGAACAGCGTTCCCCTTCTAAGAATACCCTGCAATATGTATTGGACCTTAGGAAGCGCCTAGATGTGGTCGGCCATTTTGCTAGGGAGAATCATAGGTCAGACCAGGACAGTCAGGAGAGACATTACAAAAAAAATGCTTGCATGACAATGTTTCACCCGGGAGACCAGGTGATGGTATTGTTACCCAGTTGTGAGAGCAAACTCCTAGCCAAATGGCAGGGCCCATTTGAAGTACTCCGCCACACGGGTGATGTGGATTACAAGATTGCTCCACCAGGGTCCAGGTAGGGTAAACAAATTTACCATGTGAATTTGCTTAAACTCTGGAAGTTGCAGCGGTCTCTATTCATCCACCTGGTGAGGAGAAAACGGACCTGGGTCCTCAGCCCCCATGGGGGAACATCGTTGGTGACGAGAAAATCCCAATGGGTAGACAATTGTCCTCTAGACAAAAAGGGGACTTGTTAGAAATAATTACACAATTCAGTGATGTTTTTTCTGATTTACCAGGGCAAACTATTTTAGTTTCACATGAGATAGAGACAGCACCTGGGGTAAAAGTACGTTCTCGTCCTTACAGTTGCCTGAAAGCCGTAAGGCCCTGGTAGAGAAGGAGATATAATAAATGTTACACTTAGGCGTGATTGAGGAATCATGCAGTGAGTGGTGTAGTCCACTAGTTATAGTCCCTAAACCAGATGGGAGGTAAGATTTTGTGTGGACCTCCGAAAGGTCAATGCAGTATCCAAGTTTGACGCATATCCGATGCCAAGGGTGGACGAGCTAATTGACACCCTTGATAACACGGAATATATATCCACGCTGGACTTAAAAGGATACTGGCAAATACCTTTAGAGGAAAAGTCCAATTGCAAAACAGCCTTTGCCACTCCCATGGGTTTATACCAGTTTATGACAATGCCATTTGGACTGCATGAAGCCCCAGCCACATTTCAGAGAGTCATGGATAAAGTGCTGAGACCTCATAGGGCTTATGCCGCATCCAACCTAGATGACATTGTCATTTATAGTAAACACTGGCGGGCCCTTCTAAATAGGCTGAAAGAGGTCCTCAAGTCTCTAAGAGAGGCAGGGCTCACAGCCAACCCTAAGAAATGTGCCTTAGGTAAGGCGGAAACCAAGTACTTAGGGTATGCAGTGGGAGGTGGAAAAGTAAGGCCACTAGCCAACAAGGTAGCTGCCCTGAAAGAAGTTCCGACCCCCCGAACAAAAACGCAGTTACACTCCCTGTTGGGTTTAGCAGGATACTATCAGATGTTCATTCCCAACTACTCGGAAGTTGCAGCCCCACTAACAGACCTCACAAAAAAGTGTGCCCCTACACAAGTGGTATGGTCAAGGGTGTGCCAGAGAGCCTTTGAGGAGGTAAAAAGGTGTCTATCAGAGGGCACCGTCCATAGAAGGCCAGACTTTGATAAGCCTTTTATCATGCAAACCGATGCCTAAGAGATAGGACTAGGGGCAGTGCTCTCACAACAGTTTGAGTTAGTGGAATATCCAATCCTTTTTCTGAGTAGGAAATTGTTCTCAAGGGAAAAAAACTACTCAGTAATTGATAAAGAGTGCCTCGCAGTCAAGCGGCAATCTGGGCCTTGAGGCATTACCTGGCGGGAGTCCATTTTACTTTGGTAACAGACCATGCTTCATTAAAGTGGTTAAATACAATGAAAGACTCCAATGCTAGGTTGACCAGGTGGTATATGGCCCTCCAACCCTTCTCGTTTGAGATTCAGCACAGGCCTGGAAAAGTAAATGCTAGTGCTGATTTCTTCGCTAGAGAAGGGGTGGATGGTCGGGCTTCAGCCATGCGTGGCCCCAGCCACACATTAACAGGGGAGGAATGTGACAGGGTGAATGAACGTCACCAGCCCTATGCCTGGCAGACCTATGTTTAGGTCTGCAGTACAGCAGTGACAGGGTTATTATTCAGCTGGGAAGCTCTCGTCAATTAGTCTGGTCCCAACTGCCTCATCAAAGAGCTTTAAAAACCCCAGGCTACACACACATGCAGGCACTCGTGGTGGTTGCATATACCCTGCAATAATGGTGTAAGAAGTGGGATGTGAGAGGCCTGAAGTTGAAAAGGCCAACAAAAATAAGGAAGAATTTTTAAAAGAGTTTCTGTGCACCAGGCCCAACTGCAGGCAGAGAGAGATGAAAGACTATTGCAGCAGAAAACCAGCTCCAAATCTAGCAGAGGCAGAACAGGATGAGTAGATGACCAGGTTGTGACCCAATCCCAGGGGTCTGCAGTCCAGCTTGCAAACAAACTCCTGAGGAAAAATGTCGTAGCGAGGATCCAGAAGCTTTTTACTGAAGCTGAAAGGGTTGCCGAAGACCAGGGTGGTCTTCAGATTGCGGGCCAAGCATTGGCCCGTTCCTATAGGAGAAGCCCAGGAGCCATATCAGGGCCTCACAGCGATACAGGCAATGACTACAAACAAGTAAAGCCGCCATAGTGGATCGCGTAGGTGTGACCCAGAGGACCTAAGGCTTGCAGTCTGGAACCGAAGTACACCTCTAAGTTGAGACCCCAGGTCCTAGCTCAGCAGTAATTGGACTTGTGTACTCGCTGGATACAAACGAGCAACAAAACTAAGGAGACTTCTTGAGCAAGTTGTTTTGGAACAATCCTACAAGTATAACCCCTTTCGCCACGCTCTTGGTGGCTGATTCCCTGCCTTTGGCTGTCCAACTCGTTGAGAAATTCCTTGGGCCGAGGATCACACGAGTGTCCTGGACCGACGGATCCAACTTTACCGGCAATTGTGGACACCCAAAGAGGGAGATCAGACCAAAAGGGAACACTACGGCCCCCCATACGCAACCGCCAAGGGCCACGAAAGGAGAGTCCTCCAGCAAGGGAGAGTCCAAATGCCGGGCACCGCCGAGACCCTCATACACTTTCTGATGTTGGCTCCATCACCAAATGAGAGGAAATTCAGAGACCATGCTACAGGACCCATCGGATGCGTTGGTCTCCCGTATCCAGTCAGCTGAGCGGTTTCCGCGCCCCCCCGCGAGGGAAAACCCTCCTCCGATGCTACTGCGGAGAACAAGGCCACCGGCATGGGACTGTCCTCAGATGTATGTTCTTCTGCAGGACAGTTGCCTGGCCTCTCCCGAGGAAGTTGAAAAATCTGGTTAATTCCAGTCAGATTGGGGTACAACCGTCCGGGCCCTTGTTGATTCAGGCTCTGAAAAAACGCTGGTCTTCCAGGATTATATCCGTTACGCCTGACGTGCTTTCCTTTGACTCCCCATGGAGTATAGAGTATATACGGCAATGTATATGGTATCCGATGGCCAAATCCTGCTACAGGTAAAAGGTTAGGAGGCCAGGATCGAAGTATGAGTGCTCTTGGCTCCATGCCCCCGTTTTTCTCGGCCGTGACTGGCCTTTCTTTTCAACCTAATGGCTCCAGTCTCTCAGGAGGAGCCTCATTCTTGGCCTCAGGAGAAACCTGGTAAACTGTTCCCCTTCTCGGCAGACCTGTTCCCCAGTAGACACCGGGTTCCAAAGACTCGGAGCAAAGACGCGCTGACAAACAGGACTGGTTGCAGCAGAAATCTGGGACTCAAGGTGGCCATACTAATAGGCATAAGTCACAAGTAATGTCTGGGGATGGCCAGAAGGATGGGAGAGATAGGCCTGGAGATTACCAGAGCTACAGTACGTCTCCTGACTTTTGTCCCGCCGAGGAAGAGGGAAGACCCAGTTCAGAGCTTTAAAAACCCCAGGCTACACACACATGCAGTCTGTCTGATCCAGTGAGAGATACTGAATTGCTGAGGGTGAAATACTGCTAAGGTCTGTCTTCACTATACTATTTTGATGAACTGTTTGCTGTACTGTTACACTGGAATCTAAACAGCCCTTGTTGGGAAAAGGGCCAAACCCCGCTCAGGACTTATTTTCTGTTTTATATGCTGAAAAGAAGCTGTTTTGTTTTTGTGTGCCATATTTTAAGGCTCAATAAATAAGCCTTTGCAAGAAACCCACGTGTGGTTGCATGTACCCTGCAACAATTCGGAACAGGTAACAAAATTCTTCTCTCTTTTATCTTCTATCACCTTCTTTTTTCTTCATTTCATATTCTCTAGTCTGCTGTACCTATATTTGTCCACCAGGATTGCTGCTGCTAAACTAAGGAACATTCCAGACCCTGATACCTGACACCTCTGCACCTGTGCTCTACCTCTCAGCCTACCTAATTAAACCTCCCTTTCTTTTTCCTCCCTTGCCTGTTTATACTGGTTCCTTAGCTCTTACTAGGTTCCTGTGTTTACTGCTGTGCTAGCTATTGCTATCATCCTGTTGCAGTCTACCACGCTCCTTGCTGTTCCTGCCACTGGGATCCACTTCAGCCGAAGTCCAATCCTTGACACTTCATCTGTCATTATTTCTTTGTTTTCTGTAATCTACTTTCTTCATCCACAAAGCCCCATGGTAAATCCAGAACACAATGTTGTCACGTCGGCTTCTTGAGGTAAAATGAGGAGTCAAGGCCTTAAATATGGCCTGTGACATCACATTTTTAGGTCAGATGGTGCAGCTCCAATCTGATTGGACACTCTATCATGTGCTCTGCTCTTTTTTTTTTGGTTAAGGATGTGATGTTATCTCCAAGGGAGGTATGTCACATCCTTCAAACCACATGGCCATATCACATGGATTTAGAGTCCATGGTATTGTCTTCAATCCCATTGGTTGCTGTACCATGTGATAGTACACATTACATTAGTTCAAAAGGATGTGACGTAATTTTAAGTCTAAATTGGCAGAGCTCTTGTCGCTGCACAAAAAATATGGTAAAAAAGAAACACTTAAGGAACTATCAGATGTCAGGTTGGAACAGAATTTGCTTCTAACTTCCAAGCAGAATACTCTCTGAGTGGGTCAAAAAGGAAATTCTTTGAAAAATCGAACAAGCCAGATACACTTTTAGCAAATAAACTAAGAAATAAGAACACATCCTATAATATACGTACAAGCAATCAGACTTAAATCTGTTAACTCAACTTCCAATCCCAAAATTATAACACAAACATTCCAAAAGTACTATGAAAACCTATGAGGAGAAGGTTCAACATAATGTCAACACTAGACAGGTGTTGAACAATTTCCTAGCAGATCTCCAATCTGCCAAGTCTGAATAGGAAGGAGAATGAGGAGCTAAGAAAGAATTTGATGTTGGAAGAGCTGTTACAAGAAATTAAAAACCATCCAAGGCACCAGGTCCAGATGTGTACTATAATTTATACTACAAAAATGTTTCAAATTTGTTAGCAATGCGCGAAACGATAAGCACTGCACCCCAAATAAATGAAAAACAAATAATTATTCAATTACCGGTGCTCCCATCCATGAACGAGAGGCTGCATACAATCCCTGGTACCCGAAGAGAGATGGAAGACAGGGCAAACGGATTTGAAAAAATGAATAAAGAATTTTTAAGCTAACACGACGTTTTTGACCACAATGGTCTTTATCAAGTGCAAAAAAAGGCTTAATGAACAAATAATAATAATAATAGCATGTTCTTGTATAGCGCTGCTAGATTTACGTTGCGCTTTACAGAGACATTTTACAGGCACAGGTCCCTGCTTGTGGAGCTTACAATATATGTTTTTGGTGCCCGAGGCACAGGGAGATAAAGTGACTTGCCCACGGTCAAAGGAGCTGACACTGGGAATTGAACCAGGCTCCCCTGCTTCAAACTCAGTGCCAGTCAGTGTCTTGACTTAGTGAGCCGCCCCTTCTCCCAAATCACAAATGCCATGTAATTGCTCAGGTTCTACCTCGTTTTTTTCTATTACATCAATTGGATAAGATCAGATTATATTTTTATTGTGTGCACTAATCACTTTAGTTTCTAATAACTGGGGACATCACTGTTCTACAACCTTGTTCACACAGTCCTCTTGTCTTTCTGTTTTATGTGTATGGACCATTTACATACAGACATGATCTACTCGGCAGTGATGAGAGACTGGAAAGCTACTACCCTGGTACTAGCCAAGGGTTACATGATGCCACGCTGAGGAGGAGCAGAGATTACCCAATCAGAGTAATGCATTTTGACATCACATGGGACCTAGGACGCATGACACGCTACGCAAGGAGGTCGTGGCACGCAACGCTGGAGGGATGCGTTCCAGGAGCTTTACATTTTAATCACACAGCGGGGGAATCGTGACAAGCAGTGTATGCTTTCCAGGAGAAGACACGTCGGGGGATCTGGATCACGTGACTTTCTGGAGTCAGGACTGTCCATTGGTTACTGCGACGGGGGGGTTGCTAGCCCAGTAATAAAGGGGTTACTTCCCAGCTGGCAACACCTACACCCGTCCAGGAGGCGAGGGGTTAATGTAATTATGTGTAATAATTTGTATGCATTCCCTGCTTCAGCACAAAATGCATTCACCTCTGTATAAGGTCTTACCCTTGGTTTTAATGTGTTCCCACCTATTCAGTGATTGCACCAAACATATACACTGGGATCAGGTCGGGAGGGCAAGGGTTAAATGTATTTGGTTTATGACCCTTTGTTTGCCCCTTCCCGTTTTGCCCTTTTGGCCACCATTTGCAGTAAGGTACAGAGCCCATGTATTCCTATGCAAAGTTTAAAGGGCTGCTGCAGTTCCTATAAAGACCGCTAGGTGGCGTCCCAAGGTACCTTGAGGAATTCGCCATAGGAAAAAACGAGGCCATTGGTTAACATAGGATTCCTGGAAATGGCCGCTGGTAACTGTTTCATTGAAGGAGTTTTGATCCCTCAATTACCGTGAGAATTCGGTTACGGCCAAGTTCAACACCTATTAAAGTTTATAACTTTGGTTCTGGGGCAGCTACCGATAAAATTCTTTCTGCCCCTAGCTCGTGCGGACCCCCTTACTCGACCCCTACCTTGTCCAATGGGAAATGCCAGCGAGAAAGGGTCGTGCCCGCCACGAGGGTCGCCGCCATTGACATCAATGGCAGAAAAAAGATGTTAGGTTTCAAAAATGATCAAAACCTGATGTGCTTATCTCCAATTCGGTGGGGCGTAGAGAGCTGGAATTTGGCCACCATGCAGTCACCCCACCGGCATGATTGCATGGCAATTTTCAGCCCACTTGGACTAACCAAACGGAGGGAATTGAAGTGTATAAGTTACAGTCACCACCATTGGCCGCCATGAGGGAAAATGTGTTGCCGGTTTCAAATATTGTAGAAACCTGAAATCATTATCTCCAGTTCGGTGAGGGCTAGGGGACTGAGATTTGGCCACCAGGTAGTCACACCTCCGGCATGATTGCGCTGGTGTCCTAGAACAGGTTTTAGAGACCAGTTCACAGACACCATGTTATAGGTACAAATTGTGGAGTGTCAGCTCTAGGGATCAGATTTTATTTTGCTGTGTTTTAAAACTACAATGCCTTTTGTGTTTCTCCTTTGAGGAAAAAACAGTTTGTGACAAAAGACAGCCATAGGTAAATTAGCATAGTAAAAAACATGCAGATTTGTAGCACATGGTGAAGGGGAAGGGCTGTGAACAGGATATCTGGAGTAGAAAGCCTTTGTTTCACTTAACCCCTGTGTTCCTGGCTCCCCTTAGTCTATGTGGCTATCCAGTTAAAGGTTGCTGGATGTCAAACTCATAGGCACGATTTCCATTGGCAAGTTTTGAATTTTCCCCTCCTATGATTGAATGCACAACCACATTCCATGCTCAAATTGATGCCAGCCCCCTCTATGTATTAGATAGGCATCAAGCCCTATATTAGAGAGAGCAGTATAGCAGATAACTCTCTTTTCTGTTGGAGATTTGAAGAGACAAGCAGCTGCTGGCGGGCTTCACAAAGGTGCTTCTGGGTGTAAAGAGCTATAACACTAACACAGAAACATGAAGAGGCCCAGCCAGCAGGCTGGAACCAACAGAGGAGGAACAGGGAAACACATTTTTCTGAAGCAGGAGCCCTGCAACTAGGAAAGGGCTAGATCTCAAGCCTCAGACCCCAGTAAGTGTGCATATTCTCTGTATTTTGTATTTCTGTGTGTTTCTGAGGTCCTAACCAAATAAACCTCAATCTATTTCACTGCCTTGTTTTGCCTTGTGACCGATTCCCTTAAATATAAATTTGTTAAAAGACCTGGTCTACAGTGACAATAAAAGAGAAAAGAATACAAAAAAATAGTGCACAATGCTCATAGTGTAATATCTTTTACTAAAAAATAGAAATATACTGGTAAGTAATCTACGTACATCAAGAATAATCTTTAAAGCATGTCATGTACAGGTGCGCCGACGAGTATTCTAAAACTTGCCTTAAACTTGCCTTGGAAAATCTGGGGCTATAACCAACAAGACCCAGGTACATGCTGGGTACTTGCGGCAACATTTCAATGATATTTCTGCAGAGACTAATGGCCCATCGGATTAACACAGCAGGGGTCCCTGGCAGTCCCATTCAGTTTGAATGGGACTGCCAGGGACCCCCGCTGTTAATCCGATGGGTCATTAGTCTGTCTGCAAAAATGTCACTGAAATGTTGCAGCATGTACCCAGCATGTACCCAGCACGTACCCAGCATGTACCTGGGTCTTGTTGGTGATTGCCCCAGATTTGTTTTGGAATACTCATCGGCACTACAGTTACAATACATTTGTTACCAGCAGAGAAGTCCATGGGAACAACACAGCTGTGAGCATAATTGTTTCATTAATATAATGACAAAAATGTAATCAAACAATATGTAATAAAAAATAAAAACGTTGCAAAAAGCAACAATAAATGCTGTAAAAGAAAGGGGGTGAGAAAAAATAAACGTGTTAGAATCTCATCTCTTCTCTTTCCTCAGGTAAAAACATATTCCAATTGTCTGTCTATCCTGATATCCTCCCATTTCTGCTACGCTCCTCAGTTCAGTTTGCGTGTTGTTTCTCCCTATGTACTGTTTATTACAATGGACCATCGCAAATATATATTATATCATGTGTATTGCAATCTATGAAGTCCTTTATTTCTTTCCACTTGTGTTATTTCGATTTTATTTTCTTAAAAGATTTTTGTGAGTTGGAATTCAATTTACATCCTCTACATGTTTGACATTTGAAAAAAACATTTGTTATATTCCACGGTTAACACTTCCTTGTTTTAGGCAACTTGGAGCCAATCTCTGTTAGATTTGGAGCCTTTGTAAATAATTATTTCAGGTTTTGTCAGTGATCTGTTGTAAATAGGTCTTTGTTTAGAATATTCCAGTGTTTGTGGGAATATCTTTTGATATGTTGAGAGAATTTGGTATTCTTGTAAACAAATGGTATTGATTTTATCCTTCTCTCCTCTTTACTCATTTTCCCCCTTAGATTTGAAGTCAATAGATCTGAGCGCTCCATCTGGAGACCTTGTTATATCCTCACTACTATTCTCTCTTATACTTCTTTCATTGAAACCTATCCATTAAATCATGTGCTTGTTCTAATAGGTGTTTCCTGTTGTCAGTTACGTCAACCCTTTGTAGTTGACCTGAGAGGGTATTGTTGATCCGTTTATCTAGGTGTCCAGTGTCCCCCATCACGAAATGTACAATCCACCTCTTTCAACATATGTCTTGGTTTCCAATATCCCAATTAGAAACGTAAGCAGTAAGTCTAAATTCAAATCTTGTTTTGACTTTATTTGTATGTGAATCTAAGATTGTAGGGATTATTGTTTAAAATTGATTTAGGAAAGTATTTAACAATTCCAAGCTTCCATCCCATACAAACAATATATCATCTCAGGACTATTGCCAGGATACCAGATTTGCTCCGTATTCGTGCACCCGACCAATGAAATTTTCTCCCCACATCCCATAAGAATATTGGCATAATTCAGGAAGCAAATCTGGTACCAATGCAGTCCCCCCTAATCTGTAGTAATATTTTATCGTTTTACCAAAGTAATTTGTGATGAAGTTGTATTTTATGCATCCCTATATTAGTTTATCCTGTAGTTTATACCTACACCACTACGTTATAAGATTTTCTCTTACCGCTTAACACCCATGTATATGGTCTATGACCGTATAAAGTGAAGATCGTCACAGGTAACTAGTATATAGTTTCACCTCCATATCATATTTTGGACAATATTTAATATTTGTTACTATCCTGGACATAGGTTTCCATTTTTTCACTGGATCTTTCAAGAATGTATCGTATATAGCATGAGAAGTTCGCGTTAAGAACTTTAGGCTCCATGCAGTATCCCCGACTAAAATCTTTCGTGAAGGGTGGCGGATAGGGTTTTTTTTGGCGATTTGCCCTCGCGGTATTCATTAAGGGCCGAATCCATCCGATTCCCTGCCGAATCACTGCGAAAGCAAAACTGCCGATGAGCCTGTCCGATCAGCCTCTCCCGATAAGCCTTCCGATAGGCCTTTCCTGCCGATAGATGTTTTGCAGCAAGAGAGACACACCGCTCTCTCAGCACAACATCGGCAAAAAATAAGTATTAAAAACAACTTTTATTGATAGTGTTACATGTGCAGGGGGTCTCCGGAGCTAACGCATTGGTTTCGGTCCGGGGACCCCCTGCTTCCCGATATACATGCCCATTTATGAGGTGCCGGTATCCCTCTGCATTTAAAGTCCCGACACGTAACCGCGGAATGTAAACAAGCAAGGATCACCGGCACCCCCTAAGGGGCCTGTTCTCGGGAAGCAGGGGTCCCCCGGGCTAAAACCAAAGCGGTTAGCTCCGAGACCCTCTGCAAATCTACACTATCAGTAAAACACACATATCATAAACACTTGTCCTACCTTTGCGGCTATGTGCTATGGTACGAAGCAGCATGAATGTTATTTTTAATATAGTGTACAGTGAGAAGGGGTTCTTTGAGCCACAAATCAATGCGTTTCAGCTCAGGGGCCCCTGCTTTCTGCACAATATTTTAACAATACATAATGCTGCTTCATTACCATAGTGGATAGCCGCTAAGGCAATGAAGGTGTTAGGCAGAAAGTATGTTTATTGGGCATTGTGCCCCCAAAAAACAAGCAATAACACATACACCCCCCCGTTGTTTGAAATACATAAACGCAATACATACATTAAATACATATAGTACCACCACCCAAGTCCCGGCGCCACGATGAAGGCCATCCCTCTTCATCCTGCCATGCCCCCTCCACTGCTGCAAAAACAGACACAAAGAAATGAAAATATCCAAAAGTAATGTCCCCTAACCCCTTAATCCCATAGCGGTTATTAACCGCTACAGTCATTAGGGTTTAACCCCACCCTCACCCACCACTCGGAGACCACATACCCTCCCACACTAACCCCCACCCCATGAGGCCTAACCACCCTCACCCACTACCCACAAGGGGGCCTACAACACCTACCCACCCACCCCCAGTACCCACAATAAAACAATACAGTGACCCCACAATAAACATCATTATTTATTAAATACATTACCCACCCCCTGTCCCCCCCATAAATACAAGAATTTATCCTTTACAACAGGGTTCATACGCAGCCCCATGCGAGTCCCGTGGGCTGGCGGGGCACCTGGACAGACCTACAGGGTACCAGCAGCCCTTTTCAACACGGTTCTGGAGGCCTGCTGGTGGGTCACGCCCAATCCACCATGGCCCCCAGGTGGTCTCCTTGGTTCACCGTGGGCCACAATTGTGTCGTCCCCACGGTAGGCCCAAGGATGTCTGGAGCTCCGGTCAGACCCACAGTTTCTGCGGGCCTCGGGTGGTTCCCACGGGTCTGGGACCTCAGACTGCTCACTACGGTCCGTGTGCCCCACAGAAGTGGGACCCCACATTTTCTCCCCGCACTTATGGTCGGCGGTGCCCCCACGATGTGAGGCCACCCCGCTTCATCCCCGCAGACTACGGGTCCGCGGTGCCCCCACAGAGTTAGGCCACCGCTTCATCCCGCATGTTGTCCCACCCGTGGAACCACCAGCCTGATACCCGTGAGATCCCAGAGAACCCCAGTGGTCTCCAGAGGTCCCACGCAGAACCACGAACACAACCCTGAATGTAAAACAAATAAACCTGCCCTATACATTCATTACATACACCCCCCCCCCCAACACCTACAGTACAATAATATGCAAATACTATTATCCAGATAGGGATAATAGATTATTTATTTATTTATTTAATAAAATATTTTCCAGGAGTATACATTGAGAGTTACCTCTCATTTTCAAGTATGTCCTGGGCACAGAGAAAAACAAGTACATGGTTACAGTACAGTTTACATAATGAACAGGGTAACATTAATACAAGACATTGCATGCACAGTTAAACGAAATTATATTATGACGTATGAAAACAGTTACAGACCAGTTAAAATGTGAGACAAGCCTTAGATTTGAAAGAACTTAAACTGGTGGTGGATGTGAGAGTCTCTGGATGGGTTCCGTTTTGGGGTGAACGGAAGGAAAGGAGAACGTCCAGATACTTTGTTGAGCCTTGGAACATGAATAGTCTTTTGGAGTCTGATCTCGGTGATAAGTGCTGCAGTGTGTAGGTGAGGAGCTTGTTCAGTAGCGGGTAGCTTGCCATGAAGAATTCAAGGCAAGACGAAAGGTGAACTTTTGCGTCCTAGACTCTATTGTTTACCCAATCTAGTTCTTTGAGCATTTCGCAGTGATGTGTGTTGTAGTTGCATTGGAGAACAAAATGACAATTGATTGTAGAGGTGTCAAGTTTGCTAAGGTGGGTTTGAGAGCCGAGCCATATTTATGTCTCCATAGTTCAATATTGGCATTGCATCTGCTGTGCGATACGCTTTCTGACCAGGGAGACTTAGGGAGGATTGTGTTCCTATAAAGTACCCTAGTTTGGCTAGGTCTGGTTGTCAGGGTATCAATGTGCATCCCGAATGTTAGTGGGAGTCAAACCATATGTCCAGGTATTTAAAACTAGTGACAGGTTTTTTAGGGTGGGGTTTACGTGGTTCAAATCAGAGCTCAGTCATTGGAAGCTTTACAATTTAGTCTTGGTCCCAAATACCATTGTTACAGTCTTGTCCAGTGTTTAAAAACAGTTTGTTTTGGAATCCAGTTTTCGAGTCTCAAAAGTCAGACTGAAGTATGTGTTGAGGTCAGAGAGGCTATGACTGTGTTGCATATAGGATTGTGTCATCTGCATACATGTGTATTGAGCTTCCTTACAAGCTGTGGGAAGATCATTAATGACCCTGAAAGAGTAGTGGCCCCAGAACAACCTTGCGGGACACCACAGGTGATATCCGGGGGTTGGAGTTAGAGCCTGAAATGGACACATGTTGGGATCTTCCTGATAGGTAGGACTGAAACCAGTTTAAAAGCATGTTTCCCTATTCCGCACTCTGAGTTTGTTAAGCAGGAGCATGATCGACTGTGTCAAAAGCCTTTGCAAAATCTAGGAATACTGCACCAGTGAGTTGTTCCCCGTTCCATTCCACACTGGATTTCATTGCAAACTTTTAGCAGGGTAGTTACGGTGGAGTGTTTGGGGCGAAATCCAGATTGGAATTGGCTGGGGAAATTTGTCTTGGTGTAGAAATCGCTTATTGGGAGTGGACACATTTTTCCATGACTTTGAATAGAATTGGGAGAAGTGAGATTGGCCTGTAGTTTGAGATAGTGTTTTTGTCCCCACTTTTGAAGAATGGACAACTCTGGCAGTTTTCCAGGTCTTAGGGATATGACCTGCAGACGATAGCGTTGACTATGGACGCAATTGGTTTGGCATGGCTGGGGCACCAAGTCGTAGGAACCTAGATTGTAGTAAGTCGGGTCACATTGGCTGCTTAGTTTTAGTTTGAGAAGCGCTTGTATAATCTCCTTTCAGATACTGGGCCAAATTGAAAATTGTAGGCATTGTTGGAAGGGGGTGACTGTAGGGATCCTCCACGGATGAGAATTCATTTGGGGGTTTGTGCTTGCGTTTCGCTAATAATTTAGTGGCACACCCCACAAAGTAATTGAATGCATTTGCGATGTCAGTGGGGTTTTCAGAGTAATATCCCCCTTAGTGTTTACTTGGTTGTTGATGTGTTAGGAGGCTGGAATATATGGTTGATAACCTTCCAGAAGTTAGCTGGGTTTGATGTATTCTAGTGGAGATTGTCAGAGTAATATTGTGCTTTTTGCATGCCTTGTTTTCCTTGTGCACTGTTCCGCATGCATCTGTAGGGATTGAGATCCTTGGTAGTGCCAGTTCCTTTGTATCTTTCCACAAGGCATCCCTGAACTGGTAGAGTGCTATAAGGTCAGTGTAACCCATGAAAGGGGCCCCCCGTACCCTTATTTTGCGTAGTGGAGCATGGTATCGCAGAGTTTAGAACTTGATTGAAATAGTCGAGCGCAGAA
>CM071569.1:187858904-187914735 GCA_036426205.1 Ascaphus truei | reverse complement strand
GCTGTGTATTTAGTTCTATTTAGGTAAAACACATATCCAATTGTCTGTCTATCCTGATATCCTCCCAGGCTGTGTATTTAGTTCTATTAGGTAAACCATATCCAATTGTCTGTCTTATCCTTATCCTCCCATGCTGTGTATTTAGTTCTATTTAGGTAAAAACATATTCCAATTGTCTGTCTATCCTGATATCCTCCCATGCTGTGTATTTAGTTCTATTTAGGTAAAACATATTCCAATTGTCTGTCTATCCTGATATCCTCCATGCTGTGTATTTAGTTCTATTTAGGTAAAAACATTTCCAATTGTCTGTCTATCCTGATATCCTCCCATGCGTGTATTTAGTTCTATTTAGGTAAAAACATATTCCAATTGTCTGTCTATCCTGATATCCTCCATGCTGTGTATTTTTTCTATTTAGGTAAAAACATATTCCAATTGTCTGTCTTCCTGATATCCCCCATGCTGTGTATTTAGTTCTATTTAGGTAAAACATAATTCCAATTGTCTGTCCTATCAGGGTCGGGAATTAAATCGATTCTGTGCCATGGGCAGTTGGTAAGGTCATCCAGAAACTGTTGTGGGTTAAAGTTTTTAAATGTTCTAGTGAGGAGAACTTTAGGGCTTGAATGGGGCGGTTTAATTTTCCTTACACAGTACACTATTGCATGGTCACTGAAAATATCAGGAAGGATGCCAGAGGATTGGATTCTGCTGGGGTTTGAGGAGAGAATCCAGTCTAGCAAGGAATGGTTATGCGATTTCAGGTTTATCCGTGTGGGTTGGGAAATGAGTTGCGATAGGTTAAGTGACTTGAGTTGTATCTGGATTTTGTGGTTTTTAGGGTCAAGCCAATTGAAGTTGAAATCCCCAAGAACTAGCAGCTCACTCTTCTCGTTCAGAGAGGAAATGGAGCCAGAAATTGGGTGATATCAGTCAAGGATTGCAGAGGGGCTTTAGGGGGGCGGTAGATGCCAGCATGCAAGATGGGCTTAGACAAGGGGAGGCAGATTTTGCCAACTAGAATTTCAAAAGAGGGTGGGCTTGGTGGGCAATTTAACAGTGTAAATTGTAATGTGTCTGCAATAGCAGCCATGCTTTTAAGCAGATATGCTTTTAAGTATATATGTTTCAAGTATTTATGAAGTTTAAAAAGGAAGGAAGACTATTGAATCACTCACTCATCTCTTCTCTTTCCTCAGGTAAAAACATATTCCAATTGTCTGTCTATCCTGATATCCTCCCATGCTGTGTATTTAGTTCTATTTAGGTAAAAACATATTCCAATTGTCTGTCTATCCTGATATCCTCCCATGCTGTGTATTTAGTTCTATTTAGGTAAAAACATATTCCAATTGTCTGTCTATCCTGATATCCTCCCATGCTGTGTATTTAGTTCTATTTAGGTAAAAACATATTCCAATTGTCTGTCTATCCTGATATCCTCCCATGCTGTGTATTTAGTTCTATTTAGGTAAAAACATATTCTAATTGTCTGTCTGTAAATCATCCCCCTACTGTCTTAATTTAATTCAGTATATATGTTTCAAGTATTTATGAAGTTTAAAAAGGAAGTTCAAAAAGAAGTGGAAAAGTGGACATCACCTACTGCTTCTGATTCTTGCTTTTGATCTACGTTGGAAAAGAGGATATCATCTATCTAAGACTGCACATCTCAACACTTAACTATTGCTGTGATGCCGCCTTTATTTTTTATATTTGCTGCAACCGCACTTATTTTCAAATTATGCACTTCCTTCCACCAGTCTCCTTATGTCTCTAACTCTATTCATATATCTCCATCTCTCCTTTCTTCCCCACTTCTCAGTTCACATGAACTCCTTTCTTACCTGCGTCCTCTGTCACCACACAGCTATACCTCCTGCACTAAAACACACCCCTACAAATCATCCTCACACATCCTCTTTCTATCCATGCTTCTCCTCCTTGCTTCTGGGGATATCTCTCCCAATCCTGGTCCCTGCCTTATTTCTACTTGCTCTCGTCCTCGCCTCCCACATACAACTTCTACTCCTTCTGGTGTTAACCCCTCCAACCTCATACCCATCCCCTGCCACCCTCCCTCCTCTCTCCCTTTCTCCTGTGCCCTTTGGAATGCTCGCTCCCTCTCTAACAAGTTCCTCTCTGTGCATGACTTCTTTCTCTCTCACTCCCTGCTTCTCTTTGCTATAACTGAGACCTGGCTCACTCAGTCTGACTCTGCTCTGGAAGCTGCCCTCTCTTATGGTGGCCTTTCCTTCTCCCACACTCCGCGCCTTGATGGCAGGGGTGGAGGTGTGGGGCTCCTGCTCTCCTCTCTCTGCCGTTACCGAACTATTCCTATTCCCCCCTCTCTTGCCTTTCCCTCCTTTGAGGTTCACACTGTCCAGATCTTCTCTCCTCTCCCTGTTCATGTGGCGGTCATGTATCGCCCACCTACCTCTACTCATCCCCCTTCTGCCTTTCTCTCTCACTTTGAATCCTGGCTCTCTTTCTTCCTCTCCTCAGACTCCCCTGTTCTTCTCCTTGGGGACTTCAATTGCCACATTGATGACCCCTCTCTCCCTTGGGCTTCCCGCTTTCTTTCTCTAACCTCTTCTTTTGGCCTTCAACAGTGGACTGCAGCCAGCACCCACAAGGATGGCCACTACTTAGACCTGGTTTTCACTAAAAATTTCTCTCTCTCTGATTTCTCCATTTCCCCTTTTCCTCTCTCTGACCATCACCTCATCTCATTCTCTCTATCTCGCTTCTCAACTTCTCCACCTCCATCTACACCCCGGTTCTGCAGAAACCTGCGCTCTATTCACTTACCTGACTTTGAGTCCACGTTACACTCCTCCCTCTCCTCTCTCAGATCTGCTACAGACCCTGACAAACTGGTCAGGAACTACAACTCTGCCTTGTCCTCCTCTCTTGATCTACATGCCCCGCTTTCTCTCTGGCCCACTCGCCCTTTTAACCCTAGACCCTGGTTAAATTCCCACACGCGCATGCTGCGTTCCTCCACTCGTTCCTCTGAACGCCTCTGGAGGAAATCTCATACTCTCGCAGACTTCCTTCACTACAAATTTATGCTATCCTGTTTCAACTCTGCCCTCTCGCAAGCTAAACAAGCCTACTTTTCTTCACTAATCAACATGCACAAGTCTAACCCACGCCGACTGTTCTCTGTCTTTGATACTCTACTCAAACCACCCTCCGCTGCCTCTCCTTCCTCCATATCCGCTCAGGACTTTGCTGACTATTTTAAGGAAAAGGTGGAATCCATACGTCAGAACATCCCCTCTGTTTCTTCCTCCCATCCTACACCTCTTCCTAACTCTCCTCCTGCCTTCCTTGACTCTTTTTCCACTGTCTCAGAGGAGGATGTGTCGCTGTTGATCGCCTCTTCTCCCTCTACCACTTGCCCTCTTGACCCCATTCCCTCCCATCTCCTAAAACCTCTTGCGCCTACTATAATCCCTACGCTCACGCACATTTTTAACTCCTCCCTCTGCTCTGGAACCTTTCCATCCTCCTTTAAACATGCAACAGTCATACCATTACTCAAAAACAGCAAGCTTGACCCTACCTGTCTTTCTAACTATCGGCCTGTCTCCCTCCTGCCTTTTGCCTCTAAACTCCTTGAACGTCTTGTATTCGCTCGCTTGCTCCATTTTCTCAACACCTATTCTCTCCTAGACCCTCTACAATCTGGCTTCCGTACTGCTCACTCCACGGAAACAGCCCTCACTAAAATAACTGACGACCTCCATGCTGCCAAAGACAGAGGTCATTACACTCTGCTCATATTACTCGACCTCTCTGCAGCATTTGACACCGTGGACCACCCTCTTCTCCTTCACATTCTCCATACTCTTGGCATTCGGAACAAAGCTCTATCCTGGATCTCATCCTACCTCTCCCATCGTACTTTCAGTGTCTCTACTGCTAATACCTCCTCCTCCTCTATTGATCTCTCTGTGGGGGTACCCCAGGGCTCTGTCCTGGGACCTCTTCTCTTTTCTCTGTATACACTCTCTCTAGGTGACCTAATAACATCTTTTGGGTTTAATTATCACCTCTATGCTGACGACACACAAATATATTTCTCACCGACCTTACACCTACTGTACAAACCAAAGTTTCTGAATGTCTCTCTGCTATATCATCCTGGATGGCCCTCCGCCGCCTTAAACTCAACATGGCTAAAACAGAGCTCCTCATACTTCCTCCCAAACCTGGCCCTACTACCTCCTTCCACATTACTGTTGGAACTACGATCATTCACCCAGTAGCCCAAGCACGCTGCCTTGGGGTCACACTCGACTCCTCTCTCACATTTGCCCCTCACATTCAAAACATTTCTAAAACCTGTCGCTTTTTCCTCCGCAATATAACAAAGATACGCCCTTTCCTCTGTTGCTCGACTGCTAAAACTCTGACTCAGGCCCTCATTCTCTCCCGTCTTGATTACTGTAACCTCCTGCTGTCCGGCCTTCCTGCCTCTCACCTGTCTCCCCTACAATCTATCCTAAATGCTGCTGCCAGAATCACTCTACTCTTTCCTAGATCTGTCTCAGCATCTCCCCTCATGAAATCCCTCTCCTGGCTTCCGATCAAATCCCGCATCTCACACTCCATTCTTCTCCTCACTTTTAAAGCTTTACACTCTTCTGCCCCTCCTTACATCTCAGCCCTAATTTCTCGTTATGCACCATCCAGACTCTTGCGTTCTTCTCAAGGATGTCTTCTTTCTACCCCCTTTGTATCTAAAGCCCTCTCCCGCCTTAAACCTTTTTCATTGACTGCCCTTCACCTCTGGAATGCCCTTCCCCTCAGTACCCGACTAGCACCCTCTCTATCCACCTTTAAGACCCACCTTAAGACACACTTGCTTAAAGAAGCATATGAATAGCACTGGATATTCTGAACACATGATACATAAAGCTTGGCCCCCTGCAGACGCACTTACCAGAACTCCCTCCTACTGTCTCTGTACGTTCTCCCTACCTACCAATTAGACTGTAAGCTCCTCGGAGCAGGGACTCCTCTTCCTTAATGTCTAAAGCACTTATTCCCATGATCTGTTATTTATATTATCTGTTATTTATTGGATCACCACATGTATTACTGCTGTGAAGCGCTATGTACATTAATGGCGCTATATAAATAAAGACATACAATACAATACAATATAAAATAACACCCCTCCTCCTCTCTTTGACCTATCTCTCCTAAAAATGGAGTATCCCTGAATGGCAATATTTGCATCAGGGGTTTTAGGGGATAGCCATGTTTCTGTAAGAACGATGGCTTTGGGTTTATGCATAAGGCACCATGCCCTTAGTTCGTCCAGTTTGGGCAGCAGGCTCCGGATATTTATATGGGCGACAGATAGCCCTTTTTGGAATTTAAAGGTGGAATTCTCAGGGGCATGGGACAGAGCTGAAATGGGAGGACCTGGGTTAGGTTCAATATCACCTGCTATAGAGAGTAATAGTATGAGTAGAAATTTGGTTAGTTGTTTGCAAGTTGTAGATTTGTGGTGTTTGCCATTTGAGTGAGCAGTGGTTGGTGTGCTCGTTTTTAAAGTTCTCCACCAACATTCAGTAGATAGTGCAAGGCTTTTGAGTAGTCCAGGGTGTATGGTGATGTTGGGTGTGGGCCAGGATGGAGGAGTTTGTAGTGGATAGAGGGAGTAACATCTCCATGAGGCCAGGAGAAAGAAAAAAGTTATAATACATACTGCACTGACACACTTTATTCGAGCAAATACCCAGTATGTACCTGGCAGATACCTGGAATGCGCCGCTCCTCACCTCTGACAAGCCCCGTTGCGTTTGCCTTCCCAGCCTGGGTTCATGCCTGGCTGACGGGCGGCTGATCTGTTAAATGATAATGATTAGGATTTAATAGGCTGCAATGCTTCGCGTGTCTACCAGATGGCATAAATTTATGAATTGTAATGCAGTATATATATATATATACTGTGCATTATTGCAGCCAGCGGGAATAAAATGCTTCAATCCATGCCTGGAAAATAACCCAATGCACTCGGGCAGAAAACAGTCACAAACCTCAATACACCCAGGTATACCCGAATTCGTGGGACTAGCCGAGCTCGAATAAAGTGTGTCGCCAGTGTAGCAGGTTCATGATGCCAGAGGTAGGCAGTGCTGCAAGGAGCTGTTGTGAGCAGAGTGAGTGTGAGCAGACTAAACAGCAGGTGTGTGCCTGTTCCTTGTCAAATGTTTAGCTGTATTGCAATGCTAGAGTCAGTTCAGGGTTTCAGTGTATTGTGCAGTCAGTTATGGGAGAGACTGCAGTAAATAAGTTGTAAAGGTGTGGGGGGTTGAAATAGGCAGGTTAGCAAGCTTGGGATCATAGTGTGATCTGAATAGCTTACCGTTTGTTGTCTTGAGTAAAAGAGTTTGCAGTAGATCCAGTCCCCAGTCATCTCTAGTCAAACTGTAGTCTAACTGTATTTATCACTTAAAAAGCTCACTTTAAATGCCTCACTGTCTAATGCCTAATGCAGTTCCTGCAAAGATGCAGGAAAGGTGTTGGTAATATACAGATAAAGCAGTCACATGACCCTCACCCTCCCCAATCAATCAGCTTGTTCCAGTTGGTCAATTAACATCACAGAGTTAAAAGAAAAAAAAAAACACTTTTTAAATTCAAACATACTAACTTATATCAATTCTACAAGGCCAGAGTCAGCCTGTCTTTTACACAGGTTTTGCACATCAGGAACATACTTATATCAACTCTACAAGGCCAGAGTCAGTCTGTCTTTTACACAGGTTTTGCACATCAGGAACATACTTATATCAATTCTACAAGGCCAGAGTCCTTGCCCATTATTAAAAACATTAACTAGCATATTCAAATAAATAAAGTACTACTGACCTCATCAATAAGAAGTCTCTGTCGCCAGCAACATCCTTGTCTTGCCCACAAAATACATAGCCAAAACAAAGCCAATACATTGCAATTACATTCAGATATCAATTAACCCCTTAAACACCTTATCGGATAATAACTGCAAAGGTAATTAAGGGGTTAAGCCACACTGGCCCGATACCCACCCTTCACCCATGATTTGTACATTGGCTTCATCATGCAAATATATATAAATATATATATATCGGCCTGTCTCCCTCCTGCCTTTTGCCTCTAAACTCCTTGAACGTCTTGTATTCGCTCGCTTGCTCCATTTTCTCAACACCTATTCTCTCCTAGACCCTCTACAATCTGGCTTCCGTACTGCTCACTCCACGGAAACAGCCCTCACTAAAATAACTGACGACCTCCATGCTGCCAAAGACAGAGGTCATTACACTCTGCTCATATTACTCGACCTCTCTGCAGCATTTGACACCGTGGACCACCCTCTTCTCCTTCACATTCTCCATACTCTTGGCATTCGGAACAAAGCTCTATCCTGGATCTCATCCTACCTCTCCCATCGTACTTTCAGTGTCTCTTCTGCTAATACCTCCTCCTCCTCTATTGATCTCTCTGTGGGGGTACCCCAGGGCTCTGTCCTGGGACCTCTTCTCTTTTCTCTGTATACACTCTCTCTAGGTGACCTAATAACATCTTTTGGGTTTAATTATAACCTCTATGCTGACGACACACAAATATATTTCTCAACACCCGACCTTACACCTACTGTACAAACCAAAGTTTCTGAATGTCTCTCTGCTATATCATCCTGGATGGCCCTCCGCCGCCTTAAACTCAACATGGCTAAAACAGAGCTCCTCATACTTCCTCCCAAACCTGGCCCTACTACCTCCTTCCACATTACTGTTGGAACTACGATCATTCACCCAGTAGCCCAAGCACGCTGCCTTGGGGTCACACTCGACTCCTCTCTCACATTTGCCCCTCACATTCAAAACATTTCTAAAACCTGTCGCTTTTTCCTCCGCAATATAACAAAGATACGCCCTTTCCTCTGTTGCTCGACTGCTAAAACTCTGACTCAGGCCCTCATTCTCTCCCGTCTTGATTACTGTAACCTCCTGCTGTCCGGCCTTCCTGCCTCTCACCTGTCTCCCCTACAATCTATCCTAAACGCTGCTGCCAGAATCACTCTACTCTTTCCTAGATCTGTCTCAGCATCTCCCCTCATGAAATCCCTCTCCTGGCTTCCGATCAAATCCCGCATCTCACACTCCATTCTTCTCCTCACTTTTAAAGCTTTACACTCTTCTGCCCCTCCTTACATCTCAGCCCTAATTTCTCGTTATGCACCATCCAGACTCTTGCGTTCTTCTCAAGGATGTCTTCTTTCTACCCCCTTTGTATCTAAAGCCCTCTCCCGCCTTAAACCTTTTTCATTGACTGCCCCTCACCTCTGGAATGCCCTTCCCCTCAGTACCCGACTAGCACCCTCTCTATCCACCTTTAAGACCCACCTTAAGACACACTTGCTTAAAGAAGCATATGAATAGGACTGTGGCTATTCTGAACACATGGCACATAAAGCTTGGCCCCCTGCAGATGCACTTACCAGAACTCCCTCCTACTGTCTCTGTACGTTCTCCCTACCTACCAATTAGACTGTAAGCTCCTCGGAGCAGGGACTCCTCTTCCTTAATGTCTAAAGCACTTATTCCCATGATCTGTTATTTATATTATCTGTTATTTATTGGATTACCACATGTATTACTGCTGTGAAGCGCTATGTACATTAATGGCGCTATATAAATAAAGACATACAATACAATACAATACAATAAGATCTGACATGAAAGTTGTAAACTACAAATACAAAAGCAAATGGTTTAGGCAGAGGAGGAATAAAGTAGCCATTCATTGCATGGGCAACTTAGTACTGAGCCAAAAGGGACAGCAGATAAAAACTCAAAAAATGGAAATAAGATTTCCAAAAGACCATACAAAATGAGAGGGTCAAATGAACTAGCAAAATGAGCCTAATCTTAAATCACACATTTGGGAAAATCTTGAATTGCACATTGAGAAAAAGAATAAAAACTGGGGGACAAATAAAATACACTAAGTGTATGGAGGAGTGACCTAAAGCGGCACAATAAATGAGCCACCATACAGTACAATGTATACAGACCACTGCCACTATGTATTAACACTAGCATTATTCCCTCATGCAGCCTTCTCTGTAAAGAGATCAATGTGCAAATGTAGGCATATTGAGTACCTGTGCTGTCAGTTCATATACTAACTAATAGTCATTTATACACATATCTACTGTACTATAAGGTAATTAATTGCCTCTATTGAAGTTAATTAACATTATATAGTCTGAAACATTACTACTATTAAGTCAGGCTTCTAAGATAGATATTGTTATCACTCACCTATCTTTGTATATATCTACTGTTGGAGATACACCATTTTGAAAGGGCAATCTGCATACCAGACCTCTAGGGACTAGTGATCTAATACATCTCAATAGTTCCATCTTATCTTTGGATACAGAGCACTACATGAACTCAACATAAGATCCTATTGTGTGTCATTTGTCTGTTATTTTTAATCCCCGTTATTTTAATATTTATGATCAATAAAGACTGTTTTTATTTTGCCTAATCCAATCATTCAGTATAAGGAATACGAGAGCTAAGAATTGGGTTTCTTTTTCTCTTTTTGGTTTATTCATACTAACAAACCCAACAGCACCATTCCCCACCATTGTGACCCTAACATACTATTGAGTTGCAGCGGGGTTCCCCTATTATATTCTATACTAATCCTAAAGCCAGAGTAATTGATTAAAGATTTCCCTGAGACTATTTTGAGATTAAGAGTGGCACAAGACAAGGATGCCTGCTTTCCCTGCATTTATTTACCTTACTCATGGAACCCCTGGGGGTTCAGATTAGGAAAAACCCGGATATCTCGGGTATTAACATAAACGAACAATCACATGTACTATAGCTCTTTTTGCGAATGATGTGATCCTGACGATCTCCAAACCTCTTACGTCCCTACCCAACCTATCAGTCTTCTCGGGACTTTTAATAAAATCTCAGGGTTTAAGATCACCCATACTAAATCTGAAACGCTGAATATAAATCTCCCAAAAGATGTTGAACATTTGATAGCTATTAACTTCAACTTTAAATGGCAATGGGCTTCTATCAAATATTTTGGAGTCATCCTTACAAATAGTTACAAAACTCTATATTGTGCAAATTTTCCAAAACTGATTTAAACTCTCAGAGAAGACATTAGAATTTTGTCCACGTATAAGATTTCATGGATTGGTAAAATACATTGCATTAAAATGAACCTGCTCCTCTGTATTTTGTACTTATTCCAGACCCTACCGGTGCCGGTCAAATTAAAAGAGATCCTCTCCCTCCAGTCCTTGATCACTAAATTCATTTGGAACCATATGAAACCAAGACTCAAGGGAAGAGTTCTGGGAAGACTGACACTGGCGGGTGGTCTAGCCGTACCTTTGGTGTTGTCCTATTATAAAGTTGCTCAACTCAGTCAAATTGTCCAATCGCACATTGATACTATTCTGAAAGAATGGGTAGCTTTAGAAAGAGAAGACTGTCTACCTTTAGACCTTTAGACTTTAATCTGGTCCTCAAAAAAGATGATGAATCCTGTGATAGGGTGAATGTACGTCACCAGCCATATACCTGGCAAACCTATGTTTAGGCTTGCAGTGCAGCAGTGACGAGGTTAAGTTTCAGTTGAGAAGGGCTGCTTAATTAGTCTGACCCCAGCTGCATAATCAAGGTGTTTTAAAACCCCCAGGCTGTACACACATGCAAGCTAGCTGATCAGGAGACAGGAGTGAAATACTGAAGAGATTACTGCTAAGGGCGGGGGGGAGGGGAAAAAAAGGGGGGGAAGGGAGGGAAGGACGGGGGGAAAGGGGGGGAAGGGGGGGAGGGGAAAGGGGAGTGGATGGGGGGTGGAAAGGTGCAGGTGGAGGGGAATGGATGGTGAAATCATGTGATAGTAGATGTTGTTAATCATGCAAGAAATGTTGCAATTCCCAATCAACATTGAGACCGTGGGGTTGCAAGGTGTCTAACTGAAAGATCCATTGCATCTCCATTTTGTTTAACCTGTTGAGTCGGTCTCCCCCTCTGATGTAAATGGGGATATGTGCAATGCCAAAGAATCTGAAGTTCTTTAGACCGCCATCTATACATGTTGTAAAATGTCTAGATACCGGGTGTAAAAGGTCTTTTCTCTTAATTAATCTTACATGTTCCGAAATTCTAATATGTAACGGACGAATTGTCCTACCAACATATTTGGCATTGCAGCCGCATAATATCACATACACCACATAACTCGTGTGACAGTTGATAAATGAGGGAATTCTGAATTTTTTCACCGTAGTCACAGTAGTAACTCTTTTGGTGGGTACTGCATATTGGCAGCACTTGCAAAACCCACATTTAAAAAATCCTTTGGGTATGTTGCTGATTTTGGGTGGGGAAGGTGTTCGAAATAGGCTTTTGGAAAGGGAAGTCGCTAAGATATTTGCTCTTTTAAAGGCGAATCTGGGTTTCAATGTAAATGGTTCTAAATCTGGGTCAAGTTTCAATACATTCCAGTGTTTCGATATGATGTGTTGTATCTGTGGGGCCTGTCTGCAGAATTTTGTTATAAATAAAGGATTATCTGCAAAGCTGTTGTTTGTCAATGTTTGTTTTTTGTTCCTTTTTAACAACATAGTTCTATCTGAGGAATCTGCATATGTAAATGCTTGTTCTATGTCTTTGTTGGAGTATCCTCTATCAGCAAATTTATAGCTCAGATCCCTTGAATGTTGAAGAAAATTGTCCTGGTCTGAACAGAGTCTCTTGTAACGCAAGAATTGCCCTTTTGGAATCCCGCGGATCATGGATCTGGGATGACAGCTTTTGGCATACAAATATGAATTTCTTGAGTGTGGCTTAGTAAAAATATCTGTAGAGATGACAGATTCTGGGCCACCATGGAGTGTCACATCTAGGTAGTTGATGTCATGTGGATCGGTGTTAAAGGTAAATTTGAGATTTATATCATTAATGTTCAAAGTGTCAATGAAGGTGTGTAAGGTGTGAAGGTCCCCATCCCAAATAAAAATCAAATCATCTATGTAGCGCTTATAGAAAATAATATTAGAGCGATAGATGTTAGTTTCACAGAAAATGTGAGTGGATTCCCATAGACCCATGAAAAGATTGGCGTATGAGGGCGCAAATGACGTCCCCATCGCCGTGCCTTGTGTCTGAAGATAAAAAGTGAATCAAAGAGAAAATAATTATGTGTCAGTAAAAACAAAATGGCATCATTAATGAAAGTGATCTGTGCAGTGGAAAGAGAAGAGGATAGTAGATAGTGATAAATAGCTTTAAGTCCATGTTCATGTGCAATAATAGTGTATAATGATGTGATATCCATGGTGACCCATCTGTAACTCTCTTTCCAAGCAATGTCCTCCAACTCAATGAGTAATGCAGTGGTATCCTGTAAAAAAGATGGAAGTTGTCGTAAAATGGGTTGTAAGAAATGATCAACATAGCGGGGGACACCATCTCCCAAAGATCCAATACTAGAGACAATGGATCGCCCCGGAGGGTTCTCCAGTGACTTATGGATCTTTGGCAGATGGTGTAACACCTTTCCCCTCCCCCCCATTTCCCCCCCCCCGTCCTTCCCCCTTCCCCCCCCTTCCCCCCGTTCCCCTTCCCCTCCCTTTTCCTGCCCCTCTCTCCCCCCTCCCCCCCCACCCTCTCCCCCCTTCCCTTCTTCTCCCCCCCTCTACCGCCCCCCTTCCTTGTCCCTCCCCCCCCCCCACCCCCCCCCCCTCCCCCCCCTTCCCTGCCTCCCTCTCAATTACTCCATTATGCAACTACGTACATTGTTGTGCGTGAATTCTGCCCAGGGTAAGAGTGTTTGGGAGTCAGACACAAAACAGCGTAAATATTGTTCAAGGGACTGGTTGGTCCTCTCCGTCAGAGAAATAAACTGTGAGCCTCTGTCTGATACTATCACCATAGGTACTCCATGTAGGCGGAAGATCTCCTTGATGAAGATATCGGCTAGTTTAAGAGAATTGGGGAGACCCTTGAGGGGTATAAAGTGAGACAGTTTCGAGAATCGGTCCACTACCACGAGAATCGTGTTCATACCTTGGAGATAGGTAAATCAATAATGAAATCCATAGACAGATGTGTCCATTGCCGTACTGGAACAGGCAGAGTTTGAAGAAGACCCGAGGGAAGGATTCTGGGAGTTTTAGTCCTGGCACACGTTGGGCACGCAGCTACGAAATTTTTCACCTCTTTTTGCATCCTTGGCCACCAAAATGTACAGGAAATAAGATCCAGGGTCCTCTTGGTGCCGGGATGTCCCGCAGATTTGGAGGAGTGGCTCCACTTGAGAACTTTCTTGCAGTGCAGAGACGAAGGAAGAGACGATCCTGAGGAGGCAAAATGCCGGGAGGAATGTGACTTTGTTGGCGGACAATGTCTTTGAGTGCTCCGAAAGAAGTGGCCGAATGGATACATTTAGGAGAGAGGATGGGCTTCTGCTGGTCCTCCGACTTGTCGTCCAGAGAGAATTGAGGAGATAAGGCGTCAGCCTTGACATTCTTGGATCCAGGGAGATAGGAAATTATAAAGTAAAATCTAGAGAAGAATAGTGACCATCTGGCTTGACGGGCTCCCAGGCGACGTGCTGCCTCAATGTATAACAATTTTTTGTGGTCATTCAGGATAGTTATGGTCTTTTGTACCTTCCAAAAGATGTCTCCATTTTTTGAGAGCTAATTTAATGGCCAGGAATTCACGATTCCCGATATTGTAGTTGCATTGGTCCGGAGAAATTTTTATTGAAAAGAAAGCACAAGGATGCAACCTGGACAGGGGATTCTTTCTCTGGGACAGGCCAACACCTACTTCAACATCAGAGGCATCAACTTAAAGAGTAAAAGGAAGTTTAGGAAAAGGATGAGTAAGAACAAGGGCGGACGCAAATGCCTTCTTGAGAAGTGCAAAAGACTGAAGCGCAGAAGTGGGCCAGGAAGCAGGATCCGCTAATTTCTTGGTTAATGCCGTGAGTGGAGCCAGTAAAGAAGAAAAATGATGGATAAACCTGCGATAATAATTTGAGAATCCAAGAAATAACTACACTGCTTTAAGTGTGGTGGGTTGAGGCCAATCCAGTACTGCTTTGACCTTGGCGGGATCCATGGTGAGGCCAGTGTCAGAAATGATATATCCAATAAAAATAGTAGAAGTTTGATGAAAATTACATTTCTCGAGTTTGGAAAATAATCTGTTCTCACGTAAGTGAAGGAGCACTTGTTTAACACGATTAATGTGTTCCTGTTTTAATTTTGAAAAGATTAGAATGTTATCGAGATAGATGATTACAAAGTAGTTGAGAAGATCCCTATAAACCTCATTGAGAAAATCTTGAAACATGGCTGGGGCGTTGCACAGACTAAAAGGCATGACCAGGTACTCATAATGTCCATCTCTGGTGTTGAAAGCAGTTTTCCATTCATCACCCTGACGGATCCTGACAAGATTGTAGGCACCTCGTAGATCCAATTTAGAGAAAATATTATCTCCATGTAATCGATCGAAAAGTTCAGAAATGAGGGGAAGAGGATAACGATTTTCACGGGTAATTTTGTTGAGTCCCCGGTAGTCTATGCAAGGGCGTAAGGCTCTGTCCTTCTTCTTGACAAAGAAAAACCCGCACCCGCAGGAGAGGTGGACTTACGTATAAATACTTTGTGTAAATTCTCTGCAATATATTCCTTCATTGCTTTGGTTTTGGGGATAGACAACGGGTAAGAGCTTCCCCTGGGTGGCGTAGTACCTGGAAGCAGATCAATGGGAAAATCGAATGGACGAGAAAGCCGGGCAGAAAGGCATCGCAAGGTCCGCGCACACACGCGTAACGGTGCCGTGAGACCGTTCATCCTGTGTGTCCATGGCGGCAGGTGTATTCAGATGAGGAGGCGGTCTATCTACACGAATAAAGCCTTTCTTACTTTCACCTTAGGTTTTGCATTGCCAATTTTTGCCGTTTTGCGCCCACTCTGGAATCCCTATTTTTGCTATCTTCGTTGAACCTACCAAGATTCAGGAGATGCGAGGAAGAACCTCAGATTTGACCTTATTGAACACATCCCGGGACTCGGCATACTCCTCTGGCAATTGTACCATTTCCTTCTCTTTGGACATGGTGGTACCCCCAATACTACTTGCTTCTATGATGCAGTTCTTAGTGCAGAAAGAGCTCAATTGAATGGGTTCTTTGTTGAGCCAGTCCACCCGGGGGTTATGTATCTGTAACCAGGGAAGGCCGAGGATCACGCAAATGGATGGTGTGTGAATAACGTTGAGTTCAATCTTTTCCAGGTGATTATTCTCAATTTTGAGATGAAGAACCTCCGTCTTCAGTGAGATAAATGCCGGCTGGAGAGGTCTTCCATCAATGGCTTCAAGAGCAATAGGACTTCTTCTACGCCTGATAGGAACCAGATGGCGTTCTGCGAATGCTTGATCTATGAAGTTTCCCCCAGAACCTGAATTGAGGAAAGCAAGTGAAGAGACTTGGAAGCCCTGCCCAAAGAGAGTGATGGGGAGAAGAATGCGAGAAGGGTTATAAGCAGAAATAGGGGAAAGAGAAAGTGTTCCCAATGAGACTCCCCCAGATCTCATGGGAACTATGCGTTCCCTGACTTTTGGGGACAGAAGTAAGCAAAATGTCCAGATGCACCAAAGTAAAGACATAAACCAGCATTCTTGCGTCATTGCTTCTTGGATATGGAAAGACTACGACCCCCCAATTGTATAAGTTTGGAATTATACGGGAGCGGAATCTCAGATTGGCTCATCTGACCAGGAGTGATCTGGGGTGGAGTGACACGATGATGAACTCCGATGATGAACTCTTTTATCTCCTTTCATGAAGGCGATGATCCACCTTGATGTAAACGGCGATTAGTTCTTCAGAATCGGTAGGGCGATCGTAGGTTGCCAGCTCATCCTTCAAGGCTACGGATAGCCCCTGCCAGAATGCCGCAGAGAGGGCTTCATCATTCCAATCTGTCTCTGCAGCTACAGTCCTAAATTCTAGTGCGTATCTTGCAACCGGGAAATTCCGTTGAGAGACATGTAATAGTGCAGAGGTAGCAGATACCTTACGGCCGGGTGTATCAAACACCTTCCGGAACTCCCTGTTGAAGCATTCAATATCCTGTGTGAGGTTAGATCTTAGTTCTCAGATGTGAGAGGCCCAGGCAAGAGCGTTGTTTATAAGAAGAAAAACAATATATGCCACTTTGGAGCTGGGTGCTGTAAAGCGGGATTGATTCGTGGGGGTCACCCCCATAGCGGTAGGAGCAGGTAACCGGGGTTCCTGGGAGATGTGCGAAGAGGGCATAGTGGCAGACTCATGGACAGCAGGGGCAAGAGGGGAGCGAGGCTCTTGGAGAGAACGGGCGAGAGACCTGAAGTTATCCTGAAGGGAACGCATGCTTTGACCACTAACCACTACTTTTCCCTCAATATTGGACAGGTAGCATGCGTGTGTGCTCAGGACTCTTCCTACCTGAGCGGGGTCGAAGTTTGTGTGGCTGAGCATACTGCAACGCGTAGCTCACCACAAACGAAGCGCGGCTGCGGTGCTGAGGTAGGGAATTGAGTAACACCAACCCACAGCCACACGGGCGCATCTAGAATGTAGATTGGTCATGAAAGCCAGGTCAGGGGTATAGACTTGAGAGTAGTAGAGGGTACTTGCCGGATCAAGATTAGAGAGTAGCGGATCGACCGGGTACGTAGCCAGTTAAGGGTTGGAGAGTAGTGGATCGTCAGGGTGCGTAGCCAGGTTCAGAATTGGAGACTGGAGGAAGGTAGGCAGATATCCGGATCAGGAGTAGAGAGGTGCGGAGTCCAAGGTACGTAGCAGGTTCAGGCAGCGACAGGATCAACAGGCCAGGCAAGGCAGGAGATACAGGAACCGAATGTAGCAAGGCACAGCATCACACCAGACTATGCTCAGCAATGAGTGTCTGGATCAAGAGGGTATATAAAGGGAAATCCTCCAATGAAGAGCCAGGGTGGAACCAGGAAACCGAATCCAATTGGCTGATGGTGCACACAGGTGTGCCCTATGATGCAGAATGATCAGGAATGGAGACGGGACCGAGCGCGTGTCACTGAGGTCAGGTGGCGGAAACCGGAGCGCAAGTCACTCCCACGCTGGTCCTGTCCATCACCAGGATGGGGGTGGAGACTGGGGCGTGAGTCAGAGGGGAGGCTGGAAGAGCATACTCACCACGCGCCGGAGCAGGACGCAGAGGTTGAGCCACTGGGGTTGAGCCGGGCAGAAAGCCCGCGCACACGCTCGTAACGGTGCCGTGAGACTGGGTGTCCATGGTGGCAGGTGTATTCAGGTGAGGAGGCAGTCTATCTACACGAATAAAGCCTTTATTACTTTCACCTTAAGTTTTGCATTGCCAATTTTTGCCATTTTGCTGCCACTCTGGAATCCCTATTTTTGCTATCGTTGAACCTACCAAGATCCAGGAGACGCGCATCAGAGGGAGAGTGGAAGCTTCAATCCATGCTGCAGATGCTGCTCAGACGTAACCGCATGGACCGACAGGACCGGCACAGCGATCAAAGGATTCATGCCAGACAAAGCTAGATAGATAAAGGATGAATGGTCACAGAAGTAATGTAAGGATCCGTGCTACGGGTACACCTGCTTCCAGTGCCTCCTTTGCTGTTCTCCGTTCCACCCGGGCTCCCCGGCGGCGTCCCTCTCTCATCACGGGTCCCTCCACGGCTGCTCCCTCACTTCCGGGTCGGCGCACAGACCCAGGCTTCAATTTATTGGCGCCAGGCACCTGACTCCGCCTCCTCTGATGCAGCACGCGCGTCACACTCTTCCCTGCCCCTGCTCCATCAGGTCCACCCCCCAGGCCCTTCTCTCCTATCAGGTCCTTCCCCGGGCCGCTCCTCTGCTCCTCCCCTTGCTCGGATAGGCCCCAGCTTCCCAGGCACTTCTCCCCTATCAGGTCCTTCCCCGGGCCGCTCCTCCGCTCCTCCCCTTGCTCGGATAGGCCCCAACTTCCCAGATCCTTCTCCCCTATCAGGTCCTCCCTCGGGCCGCACCTCCGTTACTCCCCTTCCCCTAATAGGTCCCAGCCCCCTATTTAGTCTTCCCTCACCATTTCCTCTTTGCTCTGCATAGCTTCTGTACCTTGGTGCTGTCTGCTGTTGCCTGACCCCCTTTGTCTTTCAGTACCTGTTCCTTGCATGGATATTCTGCTGACCTCCCTGGATTTTAACCTTTGGCTTTGGACTTCGTTTACGCTGCTTTCTGGAACCACTTGGATTTGGCTTTGGACTTTCGACCTTGCAGACTTCTACATCCCCTGGACACGGCTACCGGGACACTCTACTATGCTGCTCTCTCCATTCCACGACCCAGGCTTACGGACACTCTACTATGCTGCTCTCTCCAACCCAGGACCATTGGCTTACGGACTTTACCTTCCCCGCTGGAGTTGGCAAGTACGGTACTCTCTCTAACTTGTTACCTGGACCATCTATGCTACTTCCACACTCCGGACGTGCCCCTGTTTACTGTTAGGTGTGTGGTATTACTCCTTTCCACCTCAGTCCCGGGGTCTCGTCTGGCTTGTGGGCAGGCCGAGCGTTACATTATGTAGAGAAATCAGACCCAGACCCCCTGAGGTGGAAGATACCATAACTACCATATCTAAACACTTTACCTTCTTAGACAACCAGGTCACCGCTCTTAACCAACAGGTTGCTACCTTAACCATCCAGATTCCCCAGGTTAATGTCCCCAGTTCTCTTATCACCCCCACTGTCTCCCGTGAAGGAACAGGGTCTTCGGAGCTGCGTATCCCTACGCCCAGTAAATACGCGGGGGACCAGCTTGCATGACGTGGTTTTTTAAATCAGTGCGAGATACAATTTGAACTGTCACCTTCTCGCTTCCCCACGGATCGGACGAAGGTTTTTTCCCTTCTCACCGGGGATGCCCTGGCTTGGGCTTCATCTATCTGGGAGCTGAAACCAGAACTCACTTACAATTACCCTAACTTTAAAAAATAATTTTGTTTAGTCTTTGACACCCCTGGACGTGGTGATATGGTTGCTTCCTCCTTGTTCCACATTTCGCAGGGTCGGAGATCAGTGGCAAGTTACGCTCCGGACTATCGCGGCTGAGACTGATTGGAACGATGGGGCACTTTCTGCAGCCTTCTGGCAGGGACTTTCGGAATCCTTAAAGGATGAACTGGCGGCTCGTGAGCGGCCATCCTCACTGGAGGACTTAATCGCTTTATGCATCAGGGTGGCTCAAAGACACCTGGAGAGGCGGGCTGAACGTCAACGTCCCCGTACTTCTGTTTCCATCTCTTCTAATTCCAGGTCTCCTGCTCTTGTTCTACCAGCATTGGACGCTCCGGAACCCATGCAACTGAGCAGTCATCAACTTCCTTCTATGGAGCGATTACGTCACAGAAACGAGGGCCTGTGCTACTATTGTGGATCTCCTGGACATATCCTACCGCCTTGTCACTCGAGGCCGGGAAACGCCAACGCCCAGTGAGGTATGAAGGAATCTCACTGGGTACCATCTCTTCTTTTCCCTCTCCCACACAGGGTCTTCCCAAATGCCAGAGGGAAACCTGTCCTGCGCATCAGAATACCAGCAATTGCACCAGGGTGTCAAGCCATCATGTATCTGGCTGGGAGGGAGCTAAATGGACCCTAGTGTGACTGGAGTGTTAGGCTAAGGCCCCGCTCCCAGAGTCAGCGCACCCGCACTGCAGACAGGCGGTGCGCTGACATACACAGACCGCGATATGCGGTCTGTAGGGAGCGGGAGCCGGAGCGGGAGGTGGGCGGGAGTGGGAGGATTGACAGGGAGGGGGGGCGTGGCTTGATCGGAGGGACCCGCTACTCTCCTCCCCCCCCCTCCCTCCACGGACTCGGGCTCGGGCTGGAGCTGCTGAGGGTAAGTTTAAACACACACACACACGCAGGCACTCATACATACACACACACACACACACACACATTCATTCACCTCACGCACTCATACATACACACACACACACACAGACAGAGGCAGGCACTCACGCACTCAGGCACACACATACACACACAGACAGGCACGCACGCACTCAGACACACACACAGACAGGCACTCACCTGCTTTCACTCCACAATCCTCCCCGCTCCCCGAAGCCTCTCCTCCTCCTGAAGCCTCCCCTCCCCATTGGCTCACAGCCACACCACGTGACGCGTCAACGCTAGGAAACACCATTCTCTTGTGTCTCCTAGCGGCTGACGCGCCACAGCGTGTAGTCAGCTGTGCCGCCAGGGGGGACCGGGACCGGCTCGCGAGGATTCCCCTGCTGGTGGGGAACTCGCGACATGGCCGCCCGCACCAACGAGCGCAGCGGGACTGAGGCCTTAGGAGAGTTAAAAAAGTCCAAAACTCTTACCTTGAAGCTCCACTCCGGTCTGGGTCTTGCTCTCTCCTTCCTCCAGCGTCCGCGTGCTGCCTTCAGTGCTTGTAAGTAGTAGGATGTGTGAAGGAGGCGCTACTGCGCATGACAGAACTGCTCAATGTCCCAGATGAGGCAATCTGCGCAGTAGCGCCTCCTTCACACATCCTACCTCTTCCAAAATGCCTTTTACTGCCTGTGCTCCTTAAGTACGTCAGCATTCAAACCCCCACTTTGGCCTTCCTCGATTCTGGACCCGGAGGGAATTTCATAAATCAGGCGTTTGCTAACCAGCACAACATTCCACTCCGGGAGAAGTCCTTTCCAGTCGGATTGGAGGCTATCGATGGTCAACCATTGCAGCCAGCTTTTATTTCCTTGGAGACACTTCCCATTGAACTTTCTATGAATGATGGACATTTGGAACTCATTTCTTTTGATGTCATCCATTCCCCTTCGGTCCAAATCATCCTGGGCTTACCATGGCTGCAACTACACAATCCCATCATCGATTGGACGGCCGAGTCTCCCGTTCAATGGAGATCCTCTCAGGTGGAATTGCCTCCTCCATCTACTGCGGTATTGGCCATCTTGGACACCGTCCTCCCGCAAGACGCCACGCTACCGGACATCTTTTCGGAGTTCCTGGATGTCTTCAGTAAGACCAAATCCGAGGAGCTTCCCCCTCATTGTCCTTTCGACTGCCCGATTGACTTAATTCCGGGTGCCCCTTTTCCTAAAGCCAGGTCATATCCATTATCTTTGCCTGAGACGGAGGCCATGTCTGAGTATATCACAGAAAATCTTCATAAAGGCTTCATCCGGAAATCCACTTCTCTCGCCAGACCAGGTTTCTTTTTTGTAAAGAAAAAAGATGAGACTCTTCACCCGTGCATTGATTTCCGTGGCCTAAACAAGATTATAATCAAAAATCGCTACCCCTTGCCTCTTATCCTGCAGCTCTTCGATAGGCTGCAAGGCGCGGCGATTTTCTCTAAACTTGATCTACGGGGGGCATATAACCTAATACGCATCCGCAGTGGAGACCAGTGGAAGACCGCGTTTAACACGCGCAGCGGGCACTATGAGTACCTGGTGATGCCATTTGGGTTGTGCAATGCCCCTGCAGCCTTTCAAGACTTTATGAATGAGGTTTTTCGTGATCTATTGAATTCCTTTGTGATTACAGGCATACCCCGGTTTAAGTACACTCACTTTAAGTACACTCGCGAGTAAGTACATCTCGCTCAATAGGCAAACGGCAGCTCACGCATGAGCCTGTCATCACGTCCTGAACAGCAATACCGGCTCCCTACCTGTACCGAAGCTGTGTGCAAGCGGGGAGACTATAGAGCCTGTTACAAATGCCTTATTTACATCAGTTATGCACGTATATGACGATTGCAGTACAGTGCATGCATCGATAAGTGGGAAAAAGGTAGTGCTTCACTATAAGTACATTTTCGCTTTACATACATGCTCCGGTCCCATTGCGTACGTTAATGCGGGGTATGCCTGTATCTACTTGGATGATATCCTCATTTTTTCCAAAACCCTTGAGGAACACATTCTCCATACTAAGATGGTGCTTTCTCATTTACGGGCCAACAAGCTCTCTGCCAAAATGGAGAAGTGTGTCTTTCACCAATCCTCAACTACCTTCCTGGGATACATTGTTTCGGATCAAGGGTTCACCATGCATCCGGAGAAGCTCAACTCTGTACTCGAGTGGCCACAACCTAATTCTTTAAAGACGAGTCAGCGCTTCCTCGGTTTCGCAAATTATTATAGGAAATTTATTGCTGGTTTTTCTATCTTGGTAGCACCCATTACGGCCTTTACCAAAAAAGGGGCCGATCCTTCCTCTTGGCCATTGGAGGCCAGCCAAGCTTTTGAGTCTCTGAAAAAAGCCTTTGTCTCGGCTCCCATTCTGCGACATCCCGTCCCCACCCTCTCCTTGACCTTGGAAGTTGACGCCTCCGACGTGGGAGCTGGTGCAGTTCTCTCTCAAAGGACCAACTCCGAAGATAAATTACATCCCTGTGGGTTTTTTTTTCAAAAAAAAATTCTTCTGCAGAAAGAAATTACGAGGTGTTGGCCATCAAGATGGCATTACGAGAGTGGAGACATCTCCTGGAAGGAACCAAGGAACCAATTCTGATCCTGACGGACCACAAAAAATCTTTCTTACATTGAAGGTGCTCGTTGTCTTGGGCCCCGTCAAGCTCGTTGGGCGTTGTTCTTCTCAAGGTTTAACTTCATCATCTCTTATACTCCTGGGACAAAGAACATCAAAGCGGATGCACTGTCCCGTCAGTTTATTACTGAGGAGAAGTCACAAGAAGTCCCGGAGAGTATTCTGTCCCCCCAATTGTTTCTCTCTGCCACCTCCTTTGACATTCTGGATAAGATTTTGGAGTCTCAAACACAGATCCCCGAAGGGCTAGAAGTCCCTGATGGTCGTCTTTACGCAGCCCCATGTTTTCATTCCAAAATTCTTGAATGGGTTCACTCCTCCAGATCTGCCGGCCATCCGGGTTTAAGAAGACTACTGATCTGATTCGGCGTACCTTCTGGTGGCCCAATATGTTAAAGGACATTAGAGCTTTCACCTCCTCGTGCCCAGTCTGCGCACAAAATAAATCTGTCCATCAAAAGCCTTCTCGTCTCCTACAACCCCTTCCGGTTCAGGACCGTCCTTGGAGTCACATCGCTATGGACTTCATCATGGATCTACCCCCGTCTAATGGCATGACTACTATTCTTGTAATTGTTGACAGATTCTCCAAGCAAGCTCATTTTGTTCCCCTCAAGAGTTTACCCAATTCCAGTACTTTGGCGGATATTTTTGCAAAGGAAATTTTTCGTATTCATGGTGTCCCATGGTCCATTGTTTCAGATCGGGGTACGCAATTTGTCTCTAAATTCTGGCGTGCGTTTTCCCAGAGGTTGGGTATTACCCTTCTTTTTTCCTCAGGCTACCAACCCCAAACAAATGGGCAGACTGAACGCATGAACCAGTCCCTCGAACAGTATTTGCGTGGTTTTTCTTCCGATTCTCAGGATAATTGGGCAGAGTTGCTTCCTTGGGCAGAATTTGCGTTTAACTCTCTCAAAAATGAGTCCACTCAAGAATCACCGTTTTTTGTAAACTATGGATTTCATCCTACCCGTCTTCCCATGCATTCTTCCAGGTCCAGAGTTCCTGCAGCAGATGATAGGGTGTCCACCTTACAGGGGTCATGGAGGAGGATTCAAACAGTTTTACAGGAGTCTGTGCTAAGACAGAAGAGACAAGCAGGAAGGCTTCATCGGGAGGCCCATAAGTTCATACCTGGAGATAAGGTCTGGCTTTCTTCTAAAAATATCAAACTGAAGGCCCCAACCCCTAAACTGTCTCCCAGGTTTCTGGGTCCTTTCTCTATTCTGAGACAAATTAATCCTGTGGCCTATCAGCTTTGCTTGCCTCCTTCTATGAAGACTTCACCCGTCTTCCATGTTTCACTCTTGAAACCATTTATTCAAGGCAAACGATTCGTTCATCCTTCTCTTCGGCCTCCTCCCCCCATTGTACCAGGACAACAGGAGTTCGAAATCCAGTCCATCATTGACTCTCGCATCTCCAGGGTCAAGCTCCAATTTTTGGTCCACTGGAAGGGATACGGACCTCAGGATTGTTCTTTGTTCTCGCATGCGGATCTTCACGTCCCGGCTCTACTCAAACGATTCCACCAAAAATTTCCCCTCAGACCCTGGATGGTTCGTCCAGAGTCTGACCCTCGAGGGGGGGGGGTACTGTAAGGATCTGTGCTGCACGTACACCAGCTTCCAGCGCCTCCTTACCTGTTCTCCGTGCCGCCAGGGCACCCCGGCGGCATCCCTATCTCCTCACAGGTCCCTCCACGGCTGCTCCTGCACTTCTGGGTCGCGCGGGTCACCCTTACGGGCGCGCGCGAACCCAGGCTTCAATTTATTGGTGCCGGGTGCCTGACTCCACCTCCTCTGACGCAGCATGCACGTAACACGCTTCCCTGACCCTGCTCCATCATGTCCGCCCCCCAGGCCCTTCTCTCCAATCAGAATCCTTTCACGGGCCACTCCTCTGCTCCTCGCCTTGCTCAGATAGGCCCCAGCTTCCCAGGCACTTCTCCCCTATCAGGTCCTTCACTGGGCCGCTCCTCCGCTCCTCCCCTTGCTCGGATAGGCCCCAGCTTCCCAGATCCTTCTCCCCTATCAGGTCCTCCCTCGGGCCGCACCTCCATTACTCCCCTTCCCCTGACAGGTCCCAGCCCCCTATTTAGTCTTCCCTCACCATTTCCTCTTTGCTCTGCATAGCTTCTGTACCTTGGTGCTATCTGCTGTTGTCTGGCCCCTTTAGTCTTTCAGTGCCTGTTCCTGCCCCTGGATATTCTGCTGACCTCCCTGGATTTTGTCCTTTGGCTTTGGACTTCGTTTACGCTGCTTTCTGGAACCCCTTGGTTTTGGCTTTGGACTTTCGACCTTGCAGACTTCTACATCCCTTGGACACGGCTTATGGACACTCTACTATGCTGCTTTCTCCATTCCATGACCCAGGCTTATGGACACTTTACTACGCTGCTCTCTCCAACCCACGACCATTGGCTTACGGAATTTACCTTCCCCGCTGGAGTTGGCAAGTACGATACTCTCTCTAACTTTTTACCTGGACCATCTACGCTACTTCCACACTCCGGCCGTGCCCCCGTTTACTGTTAGGTGTGTGGTATTACTCCTTTCCATCTCAGTCCCGGGGTCTCGTCTGGCTTGTGGGCAGGCCAAGCATTACAGGTAAGATGACATCCTTCCTTACCTCTAAGTCCCCCTGCACAATCTAGGCATCACTCTAAATGATAATATCTCTCACTGACGACATATGCTTACACTGATAAGACTCTATGTGAGCACCATCCGAGAGAGCAAAACAGCATCATTATTACTAGGTGGGGAGTCTTAGCTGTCTGTATAGTTATACTTGTTGCTTCATTTGTGATGTTTCCTATCATGCTTGAAGCCATAATGCACCAGGTGTCTAGGTTTCACTGTAGATTTTAGTTGGTTTGGTATCTTTGTCTTGTTGAGTAAATCGAACCTAAGGAGAAGCCCATCTCCTGTCTGTCAAATTGGGCCAGTTAGTGAACTTCCTTATTGGTAAGCATTGATGAGCTTCCGCCAATAGACCGGGTCGGACAGGTAGGAAAGGGCATGTATTTTACATTTGCCATAGTCCTCTACTATATTCTTGAATTGATAGAGGCTAGTACTCCAATATGAGATATCCCTCAGGCTATGCAGGGGTCAGGCATTGTGCAATGCGGAAAGAAATCAGATGATAGTGCACACCAGTGTATAAAAAATAACAACTTTATCTAATAACTGGGAGAATAGCACTTACAATATAAGCATAAAATACAGGCATGTAATGAAAACGAGTGCAGCTTGTTGGGCTCTAACTCCCTCCTTCGGCTGAAACTCTCTCCCATCGCGTCACTTCCGGTCCGCGGCGCTCGCATCGCGTGAATACTGGAGGATTCCCTGAACAGCTGGTAAGGTAGGGAGCTTTGCAACAGGCTTCTCATGTCGCGTTTCACGTCATCCGCTTCATCAGGAGTCTTGTGATTGGTTCCTGACTTCTCTCCACTTTATATCTTAAGATACTGCATTTTTTGTATCTAGATTATTATTATTCAGCTCCCATTTTTGGAAAGATCTGATAGGCAGTTGGCTGTCCAATTAGATGCATAGCTAACGATTTTCTACCAATGAGGTGTGAGCTTTTGATATAAAGTGGAGAGAAGTCAGGAACCAATCACAAGACTCCAGACGAAGCGGATGACGCGAAAAGCGTAGAGTCGACATGAGAAGCCTGTAGCAAAGCTCCCTACCTTACCAGCTGTTCAGGGAACCCTCCAGTATTCACTCGATGTGAGCGCCGTGGACCAGAAGTGACACGATGGGAGAGAGTTCCAGCCGAAGGATGGGGTGAGAGCCAAACAAGCTGCACTCGTTTTCATTACACGCCTGTATTTTATGTTTATATTATAAGTGCTATTCCAGCAGTTATTAGATAAAGTTGTTCTTTTTATACACTGGTGTGCACTATCATCTGATTTCTTTCCACATTGCACAACGCCTGACCCCTGCTTACCCTGAGGGATATCTCCTGTTGGGAGGAAGATTAATCCATTGAGAAATAAGACACCACTGCCACAGCTTTGAAAAGGCTTTTATTGATTGGGAAGTATGTGTGTAACATCTAAAGACCTGTAACAGGGGAGTTATCCCTGTTCAGGAAATGTGCCTCTAATCCAGCAGTGTGGTGGTTAACTGCTGGTAGTCAATTAACCAACACCACCTGGCTGATTAGATTTCTTAGAAAAGCCTGTCTTTGAGATTTTCCTGAGTCTCACAAATTGTGGGACTGACCATAGGAAAAGATGTCTTGAGTCTGCCAGAAGAAACTGCACGCTGCTTGCAAGACACAGGGAAAAGCACTTCTGAACCTGAATGCTGATATAGCCTGAGGAAAAAGACAGCAACCCAGGAACAGATAAGACTTTACCTCCAACTACAAGAAAACAGATAAGACATCCTTTATAAGACTTTGTATCTGCACATATCAAGATAAATGTTTGGGGCTGAGAGACATGCTAATCTATAGGGAGTTGTGGACTGCATAGGTTTCACTAGACATACTCCCAAGTGAACAAAAGCTTTGTTTGACCCCTTATTTGAATATGTTTGGATGATTATCTTATGTTAAGGAAACAGGCGCAATAAAATCCGTATTTAATTTCACCTTAACAAGTCTCCCTTGCATACCTCAGCGCACGTCCTCCTACAGACCCCTGCAGTCCACATCATTCTATCTAATTGTGACGTTATCCCACTATATTATTTATTTATTTTTTACATATAATCCACGTGTTTGTACTCCCCTACTGTTCATCATCGCTGCATCAAGAGGGAACAATGAAGACCGTTCCCGAAAAAGGATTTTTTAGAGCTGCAATAATTATCAGTATTTTATTCACTGTTTGTCACTATTGTCATTTTATTTGCACAGTATTTATCACCATTCACCACTTTATTTACAATTGGTTGTATTTATTTGCACATATTTATATTACTTCACAAGGAGCCCTGTTTATACTATTTCTTTCACTCCAATATGAGAAACAGACAGTATAAAAGCAGTGTGTTCAAAAAAATTGCTTGCTATATATACTGTACAGTAATAGATGATTCTCACATTGGGACTGTAACTTCAGTTGAGTAATTACTTCATCTAATTTATTCTCCAGTGTACGTTGTTTTTTTTTTTTATTCTTCCAGAACCGCAATGTTAGCATTCACCCCCATAACGCTGTTTGAATCTCAGCCTGGAACATACACTTTATATTCAGGAAAAGATTCTCAATTTCTATCTTAGTGCTTGGCAGGCTCAGGTTGGGACTGCAAGCATCATACTTGAAAACGAGAGGTAACTCTCAATGTATTACTTCCTGGTAAAATATTTTATAAATAAATAAATAAATAAATCATTGTCTGAGTCTGAACCCCCTCCTGGCCATGCACCATGCTCTTCCAATTTCAAGAGAGACTCCAGCCTTTTAAATTAGTCAGAGACTTCATGTGGTTTGGATTGTAGATACCTTTTCTAAGAATATAAATTCTGTCCAGTAGCCAAGCCTCTCTAAGCATACATCAATGCGACCGCTGTATTTGCGCCCCCCTCTACATCTATTTTAAGAATCTGGGTTTTGTCTTGAAGATTAAGGTATGTTTTCTTGGAAAAAATAACACAAGACACAAAACACTCAAACTAAAATACTTTAATTTATAATTATCTTAAAATTGTTTAATCGGCTCCACGACTTTGAGTTAAAATTAAAAAATCAATCATAAATATATTCTATAAATCAAGCTTGCCTTTTTTCCATTCACTCTCAATACTTTTATCTGTTGTTTAAAAACTATTTGCATTACAAGTACCTTTCAAATGCAAACCCATATGTGTAATAATCTCTAGAGAAGTTTAAATATTTAATCAAATGGGCATTCGGAAATTACTTGCCATCTGTAGCTTGTGGAGAGATGACTGCCCTACTAAGTTTAACCTTTCAGTAGCTTCTCTATGATTTTAAATTGCTCAAGGGAAATTAGTAGTGTTTGGCTAAAACATTTTTTCTGTTCTAACAGGTTGTCAAAAATCATTGAATGGTGAAATTGTACATTTTGTCAGCATTTTCATTGAATTACATGGCTATATCATTATTATTTATACAGTATGTTGTACAAATGGGGCATCTAAAGTATGAAACTGTGGTAGGCAGAGTGTAAAGATATGCTAACCTAGATGGAGCCCTGTCAGAGGTCCAGATAAACTAAGCTCTGTTAGGGATTTCATTAAAATTAGCGTCATGTTAATTTAGAATATAGAACATACAGTAGCTAATCCACTAAAGTGAATAACTTAGACTCAGGAATTATTTTATTTTAAAAAGTAGAGGGTTATATCACTCCCTGCCTAAACACAATACATTTTCTAGTGCTTTAAATTGATCACTATGCGAGAAAGGCACAAGCAGTTTAAAAAATTCAGCCAATATCTTACACAATAATTAACACATAGGAATTTTTCTTATTACCCTACATATATAATAAGTTACTCTTATAAATTGTGATTTCTGTGCTCTCCCCACTCAACCTGCTACCAAGATTATAACAAAATTAATATGAAATAACTATAATTCCCCCATCTTTGCAACTAATAAAGTATTGCTCTTTTCGTTTAAGTTGGGTGAATGGCTGAATCCTCCCTAACTGCCTGGTCAGGCAGACAAAGATACAATGTTTGAATAGGAATGACTCTTTGCTTTGAATGGGTCATATGTGTTAATCTTATTGTATTATGTTTAGCCGGTGGTCAATTTTTTTTAGGATGGTGCTTTGTCTCATGCTCTCACATTACAGAACAGTATGAAATTCAGGTTGCTCTATTCGTCTGTTCCCAAAGCAGCATTGTAGATTAAGTTATCCATGGAATACAGGTGTACAGTAGAAGTCTCTAACCACACAAGTGTTTTCAATTGCAGCAATGGCTGATCCTTGTAGTCACTGACAGTTAAAAAGAGTTTCTACTTTGGGTCAACTATGGCCCAGATCCACAGATGGGTGATAAGGGTACACAGAGGTCATTACCTACTATATACTGATGCAGCGGCCGTTATTCGAACGGATTACGAATTGGAAAACGATATAATCCCCTAATTCTCCCCGGTTTTGGCGCGTTATTTTTTTTAATTTACCACGGCGCATTAGCTTCCCAAAGCAGGGACCCCTGCTGTGTGAATGCTACCGGTGTCTGCCTGTGTGTAATAGATGCGCAGAAAGTGAGTCTGAATCAGTCCCTGTAGCTGTGCGCCCCTAACAGGCGATCGCGGGGGTTTTATTAAAATTCTAAAATTACAGTTTTGTAGCAGGGGGTCTCCTGAGCTGAACAAAGTTTGTTTCAGCCTTGGAGGCCCCCTACGTCCCGAGTTACAGTCCCAGTTATGTTGTGCCGGTATCCCCGCCATGTTAAAATTGTGGGTCACGTGACCGCGGGACTAGAGGGATGTGGGCACCCCACAACTGGGCCTGTAACTCGGGAAGTAGGGGTCTCCAAGGCTGAAATAAACTTTGTTTAGCTCGGAAGACCCCCTGCTCCCCCACACTAGTATCAAACCCCCCCTCCTCCAAGTAAAAAATCATTACCTTAGCGGGTAGCTGCTAAGGTAATGAAGCTACTTACATTTAATTTTTATTCATAGTGTGCGTGAGCAGGGGGTCTCCTGAGCTGAACAAAGTTTATTTCAGCCTTGGAGACCCCCTACTTCCCGAGTTACAGGCCCAGTTATGGGGTTCCGGTATCCCCGCCATGTTAAAATTGTGGGTCACGTGACCGCATAACTAGAGGGATACGGGCACCCCATAACTGGGCCTATAACTCGGGAAGTAGTGGGTCTCCAAGGCTGAAATAAACTTTGTTCAGCTCAGGAGACCCCCTGCTCACGCACACAATAAATAAAAATTAAAAATGTAAGCAGCTTCATTACCTTAGCAATGCCCGCTAAGGCAATGAAGGGGTTAAGGCACAGGTGCCAACCCTGTGTGTAAAAAACCTAAAACATGGCCTACACAGTACAGTACATTTAAATAAACCACCCCCCCGTACCACCAAACACACATACTGTACAGTACATTACATTAATGGGCCAAATAACTATTATCCAGATATGGATAATAGATTATTTGGCCCATTATTAAACGCATTAACATAATTAACAATTAACATAACATTAACAAACGCAGTAGCATAATAAAATAAATACAGTTCTACTGTACTTACTACCACCGCAATATAGTACTAGTACATTCTGACACATACTACACTACAGTACTGTATGCCAAGCAATGCTCTAAATAAAATATATAAATTACCATAAATCAATCCATTCTCAAATCGATTACAATATAATCCAAATCAATTACTGTTCACAATTCACTATTCAAATCCTAGAAACAAAACAAGGAATCAGAAATAAATTACCATCAATCAACTACATCTAACCAACAATAAGCCACTATTAAAAAGCAAATCCCCCCGAAATAAACCATAGCAAACACATTTGCACACCAAGCTGCAAAATACAGTTAAAATTGCATCAAAAAAAAGAAAGCAAACATGAGCAATACAAGATTTTATTTGCTCTGTATTATGCATATCCATAGGGACATAGCACAGTCTTCCAAAACGCGTAGGGTGGTCTTCGTTTGCACAGCTGCCACTACATTATCCACTACACTGCCTGGACCTCCTCCACAGCTACTCCGCTGTTGCGGTTTCTGGTTTCGGCGGCTGCCCAATAGATCTGGCTGCACATCCTATTGCTGGGCTGCAGATACCGGCGCGTATCCTGCCACCAAGCGGCACACGTGACGGCAGATTCTCCAGCACACACCAGCCGGTATACCTGAGGTGCAGAGACCCACAGCAGCACAAGCAGGAAGGGGTTTCCCCTGGAGCTCCGGTCGGACGCCAGAGCACGTGGTGTGGCCTGTAAGAGAGGGAATACTCTCCAATATATCCACTGCAAGCATTTAATGAATGTCTGGTAAGCGGGCATTTCTTCCGTGGCTTCGATGCAGACGTGACCCATCATTTTAATGTTGTTTTATTAAATGTGATACTTTTTATAACAGTCCTTGTCTCAGCAGATGTCTGTCTAGTGTTTAGTGTTTTGTTTAGTTACTGTATTACACTATGTTTGTTTTTGTTTCTCTTACATGATTCACTGTCTTCATTGGAAGAGTTCCAGCGGAATACATCCCCTCACTGGTTGTATAACACTTTTTTACTAATTCCTTTTATGCCTGTGACCCAGCGCCATAGATATAACGTTTTCTTCCTGTTCTACATCTGACCCGGGGGTCAGAGTTATATCACAGGCTGCGGGTCTTCTTTTAGAATAGCGCTACCTTTCCTTTTTTTAGTCTATTATAATTTCACGTTATAAAGCCTCCTAATTGCGTACCTCTGTGAACGTCCATCCACATATGGTCGTCAGAAGTGGGACAAGAGGTGTCCTTGTAGTTAAAAAGGACCGGAGTTTTTATGTGAAATTTTTTGTTATGTTTTTTTGCCTACATTCTAAACAACTTGGGGAAAAAAAAAAAAAAAAACCCTCATACAGCAGAGATCAGATTTAAAGGGACACACACCACTGAAACTTACACTGCACTGAAACTTACAAAACCACAGATGGACTCTTTTCTCCAATCCCAAGAGACTGCTGAAGCAGGTAAACCTTTAATTACCTATCACAAAGTGTAATACGGTCATTGAAATAGGGATTTTGCCTTCTAGCCATAGTCAGGGTTCAAGAAGTGAGTCAGCCCTTAAAAAGGGATAGGTTTTTCTTGTTTTCAAAAGTTTCGCTGAAGCAGTGAAAACAGATGGTGACCCACGAGTGGTACTGATTTTGCAAATAAAGGTTGCCACACTGCATAGGGCTACCAGCTGTGAATGGAGTATATGCAGAAAAGTGTGAAAATTGATACAAAGACTGTGCTGAAGCAGGGGTATTTTTAGCAAACAAATGCTGAGTGTAAAATTGCCCTATAAAGAAAAAGTTTTTTCAAAGCCAATTGCTGAGTGTTGAGTCCACTGCAAAGAATGTTTTTTTTTCTGCAAGTAAAAAAGTATGCCTATTATCTTGGGAGCAAAGCAGACACCCAAAGTGTGAAGTGTGAATGCCATAATACCCAAAAATGAGACTGAAAATTACTGAACTCAGGCAGAAAACCAAATTCTGTTGCTGAAGCGGAGGCATTGCACCTAGCAAATAAATGGTGTATAGCAAATAGACTTTTTTACCTAGCAACTGCACAATCTTGTATACCTGATAAGAGAAAATGCATGCACAGTACTGCTGATATTGAAAAAAAAAAAAATTACCCAAGAAAGAAAAATCTACAGAGATGCCTGTGAGAGCCATGACCTCTACAAGCAAAATATGCCCATCTGTAGGACTATCACAATTGGGGGTTCTAGCAAATACAGTGGCAACAGCTGCAATAGCGCCTCCTGAGGTCAGGAAGAAAATGACACCTGATAGCCTAAAAATGGAGGACAAGATGCAGCGTTCCTGTAATGAACCCTACCCCACTGAAGAGTGGCCCTTCCAGTCCAATAAAGAGGAAGACATCTCTTACAGGGAATCCGAACCGAGTCACACCCACAAAACACCCCAAGAATGGTGGGGGTGCCTGAACTCGGCACGAACAGAAAAGACCGCTCCCTTTGATGACGAATAAGATCAGCCGGAGACAGAGTGGGAGCAGTGGATCACCAAATATTTCCGTCAGCTATTAGAGTTGCAAGAAAAGCCGGGTGGATCCAGTGACGCTGCTAAAACTTCAAATGAAGATGGAGACCCCAGTATCCCTGAAGGGACGGTGTCATTCAAATCAAAAAGGAAGAAAAAGAAAAGCGGTTCTTCACTTACCGTGGAAGTAACAGACACGTCCTCAGATCCTGTGGAGAAAAAGGGAGACCGAGATGCCCTGCAGGTTAGAGAAAATGGAGAATTTGTCCCACGTATAACTGAATATCCAGAGGGCCCAAGGCAGAAGTCGTGTACCCCAAAGAAGTGTCTGTCCGGTGCCACCAGTGAGGAACCCTCAACCAGTCATCCCAGGGAAGTGGAGCCAGAACCAGTGAGTGACGATCCCTTGACCAGCCCTGAAGACGCCCTGAAAATTGTCAGGCATGACTGTGATTTGCTCTGTGAAGAATTGGAAAGGGAAAAAAATAATAATGCTGAGCTACAGAAAACTATGCTCGCAATTTACTCGGCGGCCAAGACTGAATTGGAGGATCTCAAGACTGAGCTAGATACTGCAAAGGCTACTATTTCCGCCATGGATGTAAAGCAGAGCCAGTCTGACAAAATGGTGGCTACGCTAAAGCGGAAGTATGAGGAGGCACTGAAGCAGATGACAGTCTTCCAGCAAGAGGTTCACACTCTGCGCATAAAGTTGAATGCCTCACGACAGGAGGTCAAAAGTGGCCGGATAGAAGTGGACGTAGCTCAGAAAGAGGTTCAGACACTCCACAGAGCACTGGATGCCTCACATCATGAGACCAACAGCTGCCGCACAGACCTGGAAGTTTCCAGAAAGGAACTACACAGTCTCACTGAGGAGCTGGACATTTCAAGGAAACCTATCCTACATCTTAACTTAGATCTCAAAGTCTCTCAGAAGGAGCTTCAGAACTTAAACCTGGAGATGGAAGTCTCACGCCAGGAGACTGCCCGCCTCCAAGCAAATGTGCAAAAATGGAAGGTGGACTGCAAGGAAGTCCTGAATAGTACAGAGACTGAAAAAAGAGAAAATTTAAGATTAAAAAAAGAAAATTCTGAGTTGACAGAATACGTCAAGGGAAAGAATGAAGAGCTGCAGGCTCTTAAAGAAATAAATAAACTTTTGAAAGAGGAAATGTTTGAAGCAGAGCACCGACTGCAGAACCAACTGCAAGGTCTGCGTACACACCTCCAGTATGCTGAGGAGAAGCAGAAAACGCTGCAGGAAGAAAAGCTGCAGGCTGCTAAAGAGGTACAAGCGCTGCAGGAATGTCTGAATACCCAGTACGTACCCACAGAGCAGTATGAGGAGCTAAAGGCTACGCTGCAGGTCTTCAGAGCATCATTGGAGGCGGAGCTTCGATACCAGGTGACTCTGTATGAGAGGGAGCGTGAGAAGGCTCAGAAACTGGAGCAAAAGCTGGAGAGACAGAGAGACTGTTCCATTCCCTTGAGTCAGTACACCAAGGAGAAAACAGACGCAGCGGCAACCATGACGACAAAAATTACAGAGCTCCAGAATATGAAGGAGACTCTGATACAGATTCCTCCAATACGGAAAAGGTATTGGCACTGCCCAAGCACCAGTATCCCACAGTAACTAATGCCCGTGAGGACAAGGGTACAGTGAGAGTTGGGGACTCCACGCAACTTCAAAACAAAAATACGAAGTTTGAGCCACCAAAGAAAGCACTAGCCAAACCTATAGCTGCTCAACAGGCAACAAACAGAGGTAGGAGTGCATTATCCTTAGCTGAAAAAGCTGAACTGGTGACTCCGTGGTGTGGAGAAGCTGCAGAAAGACCGTTTCAAGAGCAGAAAACTCCAAGGGCTAGTCCTAACTGCTCTACAACTGTTGCCATACACTTTGTCTACAAAAAGAGGAGTGCCCGACGCAACAGAAATCTCAAGACCGTGCAAGCAATAAGAAGACTTTACGTGGAAAAAGTCCTCCTCGAGCGACTGAGGAGTGCTGATCTCAAGCACCATCGGGAGGAGACAAAAATAAACTGGAGAAAGGGCTCCAATCCCAGCGGGACAGAAGGTTCTCTTCCTCCATCCACTCTCATTCAAGTCACAGAAAGATCTCGAATGAGAGTGGAAGGATGGGCTTTGGCCGTGGTAAGCCCGAGCTTCCCACAAACAGGGGAGGTATGTAATAGGGGACTTATCCCTGTTCAGTAATGTGCCTTTAATCTAGCAGTGTGGTGGTTAACTTCTGGTAGTTAATTACTAAACACCACCTGCCTGATTGAGATGGCTTACAAAAGCCTGTCTGTTCAAACAGGAAGTGAGAACTCTTTAGCTGACACCTGAGCTGAACTTGGAGACACACTTGTTTTGAGCTCTGCCAAAGTTAGCAGAGCTGCTTTCAAGACACAAGGCCCAAATAAGACTTCTAAACCTGGATGCTGATTTTCTGTGCACGCTCAGTGCGGTTCCAGGAGAGCAGAGAAGCTTACTCTACAGCTGATAAACAGATAAGACTTTCATGATTAAGAGACTGCTTATACTGTATCTGCTTATTTTCATGCTATGTTTGGGGCTGGGGAGAAATGCTTGACTAGGGAGATGTGAATTGGTTGCATAGTGTTTTCACTAGAATTACTCCCAAGTGAATGGAAGCTTTGTTCCCCCCCCCTGTGTTTGGATAATTTTCCTGATGAAAAGGAACAGGCACAATAAAGCCTATTATAATTTCACGTTATAAAGCCTCCTAATTGCGTACCTCTGAGAACGTCCGTCCACAAACCCATAAAATAATAAACCATAAAATAATAAACCATAAAAAAATAAACCATAACAATCCAGGGATCTGTGTCTTCTATTTGTAATCCATTCCGTCTGTGGAGTCTTCATCTGTATTCTTTATCCGCTCTTCTTCTGTTCCGCGGCCACGCCCCGGCCTTCTTCTTTGAGGGGAGGTCCTCCCTCCATGCCGTCTGGCTCTAAAATGAGACGACATAGGCTTTTAAAGGCCCATGACATCACATTTTTCGTCATATGGTTCCCACGGCCCTGATTGGGCCGTAAATACCATGTGAAAAAAAAAATAATAAAAAGTTGATGACGTCATATAAAGGCAATGATGCCAGCCAATAAGTGGGTTATCGGCAGCCGATTTTGAGCACTTATCGGCGCTTACTGAATCTCAAATCCAATTTTGGTGGGAAAATGCCGATAAAAGCCTTATCGGCGCTTACTGCATGAGGCCCTTAGCTTGGATCATGTTGTTTGCTACATATACTGTGAGATCAAGATAGTCTATTTGTTGTTTGCTCTGTTGGCAGGTAAACCTCAAATTTGCTGTATTGGTATTCAAGGCATGGAGGAATCTCGTTAATGTATCCTCACCTCCTTTCCACACCAGAAAAACATCATCAATGAAATGATGCCAGAGGACCAGGTCCACAGCAAGACCACCCTCGAACCAGAAGTTTTGGTCTTCCCAAACTGCCATTTACAGATTGGCATAGCTTGGTGCGAACCTGGTACCATCGCCATTCCACATTTCTGCAAATAGAAGTCACCCTGTACCAGAAGTAGTTATGACACAAGATAAACTTTATGCTGTTCAGAGTGAATTCAGCCTGAACTTCTGGGAGATCTTCATCATTTTACAGAATTACTATAATAGCCTCACATCCTTTGTCATGATGAATAGACTATACAATGACGTGACATCGCATGTGGCCATTTTATAGTTATCTTCCCATTCAAAAAGGCAGTGGTGTCTCTAAGGTAAGATTTTTGTTTAATTACATGCTTCTGCATAAGTCAACCCCAAGACTATAGGTCTGCCCTGGGGATTGACTACACTCTTATGAACCTTAGGAAGGAAATAGAACACCGGAAGCTTTGGTTTATCTTTATATAGAAATTTAAATTCCTGATCATTTAGTATTCCAATTTCCTTCCTTCTATCCAATAAACATTTTAAATACTCTGTAAAGTCTTTAGTTGGATTAGATTTTAGTTTCACATATGTATCTGTGTCACCCAATAAACGGTAAGATTCAGCATCATAATTTGCCCTTTCGATCAGGACTACTCCTCCCCCCCTTTGTCAGCCTTTTTAATAACTAGGTTCTCATTCATAAGTTCTTTCAATGCTTCTTTTTATCTCCTAGTTAGGTTCTCTCTTTGTTTACTTGGATTTTGTGTAAGTTCTTCAAAATCCTTTGACACCATTTGGAAGAATACCTCCAAAGTATTCCCTTTTGCAAAGTGGGGTCAAAATGTGGATCTGGGCTTTAACTCTGAGTGGACAAACTGTCTCTCCTGGTGTACTACAGGTGGAACAGTTGTATTCGTGTTAGGTTCTAGATTTCTCCTTAAAAAGTACCTTATCACTGTAAGTTTACTAAGAAACTTATTCGCATCTATGTAGAGGTCAAATTGCTTGCTCCTCTCATAGGTGCAAATGAAAGGCCTTTTGTGATGGCATCTTCCTGTGATTTTGTAAAAGAAATAGAACTCAAATTAAAAATATTCTCCACTACTTTGTGCTCATTTTTGGCTCTCGTTCTTTTTCTTCTCCCCCTCTTTCCTCGGATTGTCTGCCTCTTTTTGATGTTACTTTGGAATTGAAATGTGGGATGTAAAGGATCGGCAAGGTTGCCGGGACGGCACTTAGAAAAAAAAACTAATCTCTACATCAATGAAGTCAATGGAGCGGGGACTTATAACATTATAGGACTGTTTACGTTCTATTGCTCATAATAAAAATGTGCTTGGCATTACAGTGTCGAGGTCATTCTCTTCATCGTGTCACCCCTTACGTTTATTATTTGCATAACATTGTACTTTTCAATGTTATGATGATTTGCGTGTCACATTAGTCTTAATGTTATGATGTTTTACAGGGAAAATCCTATACTCAACTCTTAAAGGAACAGGTCACATCATATCAAACATGTTACTTAAGTTTGCTTCAATTTATTATATGATGTAACACATTTCACACATCTTACAGATCCAGCGTCTAGTAATGTTGCTATACATTATACAATGCTTGTAATGTGTAATGCATGATCAAACGTAAATGTAGCTGTTTGTTTTCATGTTTACATGTACTTTGTGACCTCCCTCTTTTGATGTCGTTCGCAATTGGACACTCAATAACATTGCATGTTTACATTGTACACAATGCATTAGAATCCCTTCATGCTAACTTAAACACACATCTACAATAGTTACTCATTTTTACACGATTGAAACTGAATCAATAGCAACTATTCTGATGGCATAAATTATGCATATGCACATACAATTTCTTCATGTGAACAGGTGACAATAACATGCCAAATTACACATATTGCAACGTAATTTCTCAACGTAAATGTCATGGTTGTATCCTAATTAGATGACTGAGTGTTGCTTTCAGAAGTGGTACATGCATTACACAGTCGAGAAATACTTGACAATAAATGCTTGTACAAAGCTTAACATTACATCAATCTCAAACAGCCTGATGAACACACATAAATAATCCTTTTAATTGCTACTGGATACACGTTGGGAGCAAACAACTTGGATATGTTAATGTAACACCTTGCACTTCAGCAAGTCACCTGACATCATCACATAGGTATTTAAAGGAGGGCAATTACCTGCGCATTCACAGCTACAGACCTGAAAATGATGCAAATGTTTATGAGATGGAGGAAGATTCTATTGGACGAGAGATTGCTGATGGAGAGGATGTCACAGGCCAAGGAAGGGACAGGGACAGAGGCAGGGACAGTGACAGTGACAGGGACAGGCATGCGGGAGGGAGAGGGAGAGGGCAAGGAGACGAGAGGAGAAGAGAGAGGAGAGAAGTTGTGCCACGTCCTCGTTTCTACAGGGAGAGAACCCTGTTAGATGGGATGAGTGAGGAGGAGATTGTAAGTCGCTATCATTTGAGTTCAGCAGCAATCTTAGCTCTTTATGAAGAGATACGGGGAGATTTAGATTTTGTGACAGCCAGAGGTCGTGCAGTCCCTGGGCTGGTTAAAATGCTGTGCTCATTACATTATCTTGCTTCCGCGTCATTCCAGACAACTGTGGGTATAGTGGGCGGGGTCTCGCAATCTACATTCTCGCGGGCCTTTACCCAGTTTCTATGTGCACTCAATAGACGTGCTAGGAATTATATTCATTTTCCTACAGAGCACACAGAGTGGCTGGAAGTCAGGAATGGCTTTTATACCATAGCCGGGATACCATGTGTGATGAGTGCAATCGATTGCACCCATGTTGCTTTGATCCCGCCTAGTCAGAGTGAGCATGCTTACCGCAACCGTAAGCACTACCATTCCCTGAATGTACAGGTGATATGCGATGCCACGATGAAGATTATGCATGTGGTAGCCAAATTCCCTTTTTCCAGTCACGATACCTCTATCCTGAGAAACTCATCAGTCTTCCATGCTTTCGAAGAAGGCTATTTTGGACCTGGTTGACTGCTGGGTGAGTAGATATTATGATGTGTTAACAAACAACTCTTGGTTTTCTAGGAAATGTTGTATGTAATAATGTTAACACAAATTATTTCATATTTGTGCACGATGGATTATAGGTGATTCAGGATACGGAATTAGGCCGTGGCTGTTGACACCTGTGGCAAACCCTCCATGTGAAGCAGAGGAGAGGTACAATGTTGCCCATATATCTACGCGATCCGTCATAGAGAGGACATTTGGGCTTCTCAAAACAAGATTTAGTTGTCTCGATAGAACTGGTGGGGCACTTCAATATAAGCCTGCTAAAGTGTCTGATATTATAATTGCATGTTGCATTTTGCACAATGTGGCACTCCGCAATAATGTACAAACAGACATACGTCAGGGCTTGGAGGAGGAGCATCCCATCGATTTACCAGCTGACACTGACCAAACAGCCAGTGGTGTTGAGACACGTCTGAATGTCATAAACACATTTTTTTCATGTAAGCAAATACATATATGTTCATAGTACTACATAGATGTATTCATTCTTTGTTATGATAAATACATTTGTCCAATACCATTCACCTAGGAAACAGATGAATATGGTTCGCACACCTTTCTCTTCTCTGCTATGTGGACAATTGCATGTGGCACCGGTATGTCATTCATCAACAGGTTCTATTATACTTCTTACCAATAAAAGGTGTTGTGTGTACGTGAAGAAATAATGTGTACTAAATCTATATTTTATGTACATGCTCTTTTTGGTTATGCATACACAATAAACCTACTATGTCGATAGTCAATAGCTAGTGCAGTATGGTTACATACAATGTTTCTTTTACAGTGTGACATGTGAGTCAACATGATGTGTACACTATTGTGTATTTCAGATCATATTTGACGTATTCTAGATGTTGTTTCATATCACATACAAAATTGTCAATTCTGTGTGTTGCTTACCTTAATGAACATGTCATGACAATGATTTATATTCATTCATGTTTTCTTTTTCAAGGTATATCACTTCAATGACTGCTCATGGTATGTATTTCAATTCACATCTGTCATAAGATGTGCAAACCTCGATAAAGGTATAGTTACAGGATGTATAAACAGAACGTAATGAAAAAGATGTGACAATTGAAACATGTCGTTTCTGTATTGTGTATGTGCGTTTAGCTACACTTGGTGGTTATTGTGCAGTGTGTTTTACAATCATTAGGGACATTACATAACATGTAATTTAGCAAACGTAACAACATCCATTCATGGAATATAGGGGTGGGGGAGATAAGGGGATAAACCCTGCTCAGCTATTGATTATGGGAGGAGAACATCCATTGATGCACATGAGCGATGTTAACACTCAATGCATGTTTGTATGAAAAGACCCCAATGTTTTAAACATCATTAACATTGCAATGTATGTGATTAGTTGTTGTATCACTTCATCTTCATATTGATTACTACATTGTCACATGTGTATGTATAAGTGAAAGATGTGTGTTGATTTGACGTACATGTAACATGTGTCAAAATGTTAATACCATTCCAAAATATAGTTCTTTGGATTCTCAACTTTTCCTAATTCATTCAACACAATGACAATGTTGTTAATATAATTTTTATTTCAATCACGTTAGTTATTCATAATGATCATGATCCTTTATAACTAATGTCAACATATGAACATAAATGAAGTGGACATTTGCATACGCACACATTTCAGCAACAGTGTGTGTGTGTGTGTGTGTGTTGTAGTTTTTGTGTGATGCATGTATTTCTACATGAAATAATATAAACCAACATAATAATGTTGCTTTTATCATCGGCCTCACTTAGCTATGTATGTTTTGAACGTTTACTAATAACACTAAACTATAGTTAGTCGTGTGAATAAATTGTACACACAAAAGTTCATGGTTTCATGATCTTTAACTAACATTCATTAGCTCATGCATGTTAGGTTAGCACTTAAAACTTAGATGATAAAATAAAATGCACACAACTAAACAGTTTCTATCACCTCACTATTGTTATTGTGTACGTTCACATACAATGTCTACGAGTTGTTATGTAGCATTTACATTCTTTGAAAAGTCACACGTGAGATTATAATATATAGTAAATTAATGTGTTTGCTGAGTGATAATGTTGGTTGCATATATCACATGGCAATACATATAATGTTAGTAGAAAAGAAGAAAAAAACAATATAAGTTCTAACTTCAGTGCTTAGCAACATCATTATGTTAATTAAGTGCATAGTAAATATTTGCATAATAGGATAACATTATGTAGTGATTTTTAATCTGCGCACCAATCATTGAAAGCATTGTTACATATTTATTAAAATAGTTGTTCGCTAGTCGTCACAATCATCTAATATAACGATTGGCTCATCTGAAATCATACATTGGTCCCATGTATTCATCCGCGACATCTGTGAAATAAAGCAAACACATGATGTTCAAAGATGGCACATTTATATATGTCTCAGCATGACAACGCTTAACACATCTCTATATGATTGTGGATATTCACGCATAAGTAACGTATATGTTTAAACTGCAAGGATAAAACTACAGATACAGAACTGTCTCATTTTTCGAATGGCGTTGCTGGCATTACTACTGATATGTTTTTTCCGGTGCCTGTATACATAATAATGTGCGCGCACAACGTCTGTTGCGCGTGCACGTCACGAATATGTGGACTAAGTCTTAGCGCATGCGCAAAATGATGTGTACGCTGTGCGTTCAATACATGTCCCTCCATGGTGCTGCTAGCAGTATGCATATCATGGCTGGAAGTTATGATATGGAAGCGAAACAAATTCACTTCTACACACGTACATATCTAAACTTTGTAAACGGACGTGTGCCCACCGAAAAAACGGACGATCAGCCAATGAGCGAACAAAAGACGTGTGACGTCATGTTAAGGCACCGTGAAATGCACGCAAACACCCCTCCCACTGAATGAACATTGGCCTCCAGCGCTGTGCACGCACCGTCCCACCGACGCGCGTGCATGACACACTGCACTGACCGTAAAAATAAGCTACGGACACAGCCAATATGGTTTCATGCGCGCACGTCAGTTGGGGGTGGGGCTTGCATCGGTAACCTTTTTAAGGACGCCTTGGAACATTACCACGGTCCCACGTCATATGTGGGCGACACTTTGTTTTTATATGTTGAATGCTAAACAATGAGATGTGTGTGTGTTACAGTTAGTGTAACATGTTGAAATTATACTTTAAAAGCGATAATTATCTAGGATTTAGGACTCCGTCACCAATGTGTACTAATGGTTCGTCATGTAGTATATTGTTATAGGAAATAATGTCTTTGTGCACACTACATGTAAGCCTGTCTGCAATGTTAAGCTGTATCCACTCATTTGGCTAACAAATGGTGTATATGATTAATGTAGACATATATAATTTGAGTTAAGGCATAACGAAATTTGTATTTACCATTCTTGTAGAAGTCAAAACTGATTTGGCTGCAACTGCTCGCTGCAGGAAGGCACAACAGTATCATCCAAGGTTGAGGCAACCGTTGAATCCTGAATCACACACATCTCCATGAGGGCGTCATATGGATCTGCAGTGGCTTCTTCAAACAAGAAGTCCGGAGGTAATGCTGCGGCAGACTTTATTCTTACTAATCACCGGCTTGTACCTGGCATGATCATGGAATGCCACACTGTTCACCCGGAGCATGCCGGGCTCCTTTTGCCTTCCCAGCCAGGCGCATGCCTGGCTGAAGCGCGGTTGATGTGTTAATTAATCATGGTTTAGGATTTACTAGGCTGCAATGCTTCGCATGTCCGCCAGATGGCATAAATTCATGAATTGTAATGCAGTATATATATATATATACATATATATATATATATACTGTATAACAACAACCCCTATAACCCCTAACATACAGTACTGTACACATACAGTACTGTATATGCAACATGAAAAGTTCGAAAGAGACCGCATGGATTACATCAAAGGGCAGATTTACCGCTGACAGAAACCGCAATATAAGGACAGTCAGGGAGCCAATACAACAAGGGGCTCTAGATCATCTTTTAGGGGGTTCAGGGAGCCAATACAACAAGGGGCTCTAGATCATCTTTTAGGGGGTGGGCGAAGAGCACACCGAATAAATCTATTCTAAAGAGCAGACCCATGGAGGCCTCTAGCATGGACTCTGATGCATCTGATTATGAGGCAAGATCACACTCTGTCTCTTTTGAAGGCTCTACAGACGGTATAAGGGATAATCATGGGAAATCCAGAAGCGATAGCAGATCTTCTATCACTACTACTGTTGGTAGATCCAAATCTTCACACCAGCCTTCTTCCTCCTCTTCTTCTTCTTTTTTACCGGCAGGAACACGGCAACAAAAGGAACCAGACGCTCAAGGAGGAAACGGAGAAGCGAGAGGAAGGACAAAAAGGAAGAAGTACATGTAGATCAGGTTAATGGTAGTAATAACGTAATTAACCTTTCAGGTGTGGATCTTACCTTTGAACAATTATCACTGTTGAATAAGGGTCTGGGTTTTGCTCCAGTCCAGGACTTCCAGTTGTTTCAAACTGTCATTGATCTTCAAAGATTCACCCGGAAACTAACTTTAAAAAAAAAAATTTCAACCAGGAGTTCATTTGAGGTCACTGACCCCTCAGGACTTGGAAGTCAGTTACCTGTGTGTTTAGATGATGATGGCTCTAATGAAATGGGGAATATGTCTAACCTTAATTTTAAGGAAACATGTGTATTGTCTGACATGGAAGAACTGTTGGAACAACAGGGGGAAAATGTGAATAATTTTTCACAGGCCTTTTTTGGTAATCATAATTCAGGCCTAAAAAGGAAATCAATATTCTGCCCCAACTATAATCGGGGACCCTTTATTACCACTTTCGAGGGTTTAGTGGAAAGGGATTTGAGGCTACTAGCCCAAGGGTTCTCACAGTCTTCCATTCAGGCAAAAAACTTAACATATGTTGAATGTCAACAATTAGAACATCTTAAGTCTAGGAAAGACATCATGTTTCGTAAGGCGGATAAAGGCGGGGCATTGGTGGTCCTGTCTACTGTACAATATAGGCAGGAGGCTCTAAGGCAGTTGAGTGATGTTACTCATTACGAACCCCTTACAGGGGATCCTACGGTTAAATTTTCCTTATTGCTCGATGAGTTGATTGCCTTTGGCAGAATTCTATGTGTTATAGACAAAAAGGAAGTAGATTATTTGAGCTGTCCACATCCCGTGATTCCGGTATTCCACCATCTTCCAAAGATCCATAAGTCACTGGTGGACCCGCCGGGCCGCCCGATAGTGGCTAGTATTGGATCTTTGGGAGATGGGTTATCGCGGTATGTGGACAGCTACCTCCAACCATTGGTATTCAAACTACCATCATTTATCAAGGATTTAGCAGATGTCATGATCGATCTAGGGGACGTGGTCTGGAAATCACACTATAGATGGGTCACATTGGATGTGGTTTCCTTATATTCTATTATACAGCACCAACACGGTTTATCAGCGGTTAATCACTTTCTTAATACTTCACAGTTATCCACTTCACTTTGCACTTTCTTATTAGAATCTATCACTTTTTTACTCACTCACAATTATTTTTTATTTGACTCACGATTTTATTTACAATTATTAGGCACTGCAATGGGCACTAGTTTTGCACCCTCATACGCGAATTTATTTATGGGTTTTTGGGAAGCACAGTTTATTTATCACAGTAATAACACTTATCGTTCTAATATTATATTCTTTAAACGGTACATCGACGATCTCATAATGGTATGGGACGGCGATGAATCATCATTAAATTCCTTCGTTAATACACTTAATACTAACGACTTAAACATTAGATTCACTCATGAACATAATATTAATTGTATAAGTTTTCTAGATCTCCTCCTCTACATCGATCATGACATGACAATCCAATCACAAATATTCCGTAAACCAAATTCCAGGAATACATTACTCTCTGCCAAAAGCTGCCACCCATGGTCATTGGTAAAAAGTATCCCCAAAGCTCAATTTGTAAGACTACGCAGATTGTGCACAAATGATGACAGCTTTATTGCACAGTCAAAAGAATTAACAAATAGATTCCTGGCAAGAGGATATACTCAAAAAAATATCCAGGAAGCGTTTGAGTCAGCTGAGTCTATGGACAGATCAGTATTCTCTGTGAAGAAAAAGAGAAAAAGAAATAATGTACCTCTGACATACGGCGAGGAATGCCCATTATTTATTAGCACATATAGTCGCCAAGCGCAAAATATACGCAATATAATTAACAAACATTGGGCTACACTGGCCTTAGATAAGGATCTAATACAATTTGTAAAAAATGGCCCTAAGTTTACATATCGGAAAGCTCAGACACTAGCGTCACATTTATCACCTAGTTTATTTCACACAACATCAGAGTATACAAATATAAGGGGGATACCCAAAGGTTTTTACTCATGTGGAAATTGCTCGATGTGTAGGTATGCATGCAAAACTAAGATTATAAAATATGAGGATGACAAAAAGAGTCATGTTATAAAAACATTTTTGAATTGCAATACCACCTTTACTATTTACCTGTTGCAGTGCGGGTGCTCTATGCGGTATGTAGGCCGCACAAAAAGAACTTTGAAGACTCGTATTGCGGAACATGTCCGCTTTATAAAAAGGAAAGATGACACACATCCGGTACCCCGACACTTCGCAAGGTGTAGTAGGGGTGGTATTGAAAATTTCTCATTTATGGCCCTTGAACACGTCTCCCAACATGTACGGGGAGGAGATAGGGAAGGCATGCTTAACCGGCGTGAAATGTATTGGATATACACCTTACGCACTCTTCACCCACTCGGTATCAACCAGGAGTGGGAACTCAAACACTATCTGGCTGTTTGAGTGGTTGGGAGTTTTGCACCCTCATACGCGAATTTATTTATGGGTTTTTGGGAAGCACAGTTTATTTATCACAGTAATAACACTTATCGTTCTAATATTATATTCTTTAAACGGTACATCGACGATCTCATAATGGTATGGGACGGCGATGAATCATCATTAAATTCCTTCGTTAATACACTTAATACTAACGACTTAAACATTAGATTCACTCATGAACATAATATTAATTGTATAAGTTTTCTAGATCTCCTCCTCTACATCGATCATGACATGACAATCCAATCACAAATATTCCGTAAACCAAATTCCAGGAATACATTACTCTCTGCCAAAAGCTGCCACCCATGGTCATTGGTAAAAAGTATCCCCAAAGCTCAATTTGTAAGACTACGCAGATTGTGCACAAATGATGACAGCTTTATTGCACAGTCAAAAGAATTAACAAATAGATTCCTGGCAAGAGGATATACTCAAAAAAATATCCAGGAAGCGTTTGAGTCAGCTGAGTCTATGGACAGATCAGTATTCTCTGTGAAGAAAAAGAGAAAAAGAAATAATGTACCTCTGACATACGGCGAGGAATGCCCATTATTTATTAGCACATATAGTCGCCAAGCGCAAAATATACGCAATATAATTAACAAACATTGGGCTACACTGGCCTTAGATAAGGATCTAATACAATTTGTAAAAAATGGCCCTAAGTTTACATATCGGAAAGCTCAGACACTAGCGTCACATTTATCACCTAGTTTATTTCACACAACATCAGAGTATACAAATATAAGGGGGATACCCAAAGGTTTTTACTCATGTGGAAATTGCTCGATGTGTAGGTATGCATGCAAAACTAAGATTATAAAATATGAGGATGACAAAAAGAGTCATGTTATAAAAACATTTTTGAATTGCAATACCACCTTTACTATTTACCTGTTGCAGTGCGGGTGCTCTATGCGGTATGTAGGCCGCACAAAAAGAACTTTGAAGACTCGTATTGCGGAACATGTCCGCTTTATAAAAAGGAAAGATGACACACATCCGGTACCCCGACACTTCGCAAGGTGTAGTAGGGGTGGTATTGAAAATTTCTCATTTATGGCCCTTGAACACGTCTCCCAACATGTACGGGGAGGAGATAGGGAAGGCATGCTTAACCGGCGTGAAATGTATTGGATATACACCTTACGCACTCTTCACCCACTCGGTATCAACCAGGAGTGGGAACTCAAACACTATCTGGCTGTTTGAGTGGTTGGGCAGTGTGGGGGTGTATTTTGCCATTACAGACATAATTATGTATTACTTTCTGATTACAAAAATCTGCCTAGACTTCTTTTGTATGTATATTGTGTCTGCTACATTGCATTTGTTATTGTACTGCATTATAGACTATGTACACTTGGCACATATGTGCAACAATATTGGGTGAATATATTATAAATACATGATACAAACTATTGTCTATCAGAGACAGAAGGTCCACATTATCTTCCTTTTTTGAAAGAGATAATTTTGCATCTGTGTTGTTCAAGTATTTTTATTGATTATATATATCAGTGAGCATTACTATTTCTTTGCTTTTAATCCTAGTTTATGTAATATGTATGTTCTACGTATTTTTTAATATATGTGGGGTCTAAGTACCTGGTTCCTTTAAGGGAATGACGTTTGATTTCAACATGCCTAGGTAAAAGGGAGGTCCTTGCCAATTAGGGAGGTGCCTGTGACATGCGTTATCTCCTATATAAGTTCCGGTACTCTGTGGGGATATTCACTCTTTGAAAAAGTCTTTCCATAGACGAAACGCGTCAGAGTGGTGCTTGTATGCTCACTGCGGAATTTAAATAAAGTTTTTTACTTTTTTCAAGCGTTGGTTGGGTGGAGTGCTGTGACCACGGTTACCAATCCCCTCCCTACTTACGTCATTTCCGGATAGGAGCACGCCGACACCACGAGGAAGCGGAGATGGCCACTGGAGCATCCTAAGGCAGCATGCAGACCGGGTATCGTGAGTAACGGATACATATACATATGGTCATATATTTTTCCAGGCAGTTGTGAGGCTAAACGGCACCGGTTTTTGATTTACCTTGGGGTTTTTTCTTTGAAGAGGCTCCGCTGTATCTCTAAGGATTGACCAGCCCACTGCCTGCATCATCAATGCTTTTCCTCAATCATTACTGCATAACTTGTTTATTAGTGGTGTCAGCTCCAAAGTATATTGGATGATTGCAGATTCTACACCCTTCTGTGGTTTGGAGACTCGGTACTCCATGGGTTAAATACCCAAGTGTTCCTGTTACTAATTTGCACCTGAGTGCTCAACCACGGATTTTTCTTCTAAGATTGAAGTTTATTTTTAAGGCTGTTAACAAGATTCCATAACAGGACTATTCTATTTTTATTTTTTGCTACTTTACATGTCTATGGGGATCTGCACCTCCAATATCAGCCACAACCAACGCTTAGTTTAAATATTTTTATATATACAATCTGTAGCTCCCTTATATTATATTTTTGGAACAACAGATACCAGATATTCTGAGATACACTCTTATTATTATTATTTTTTTGCCATATATATTAAAGGTTTTTTGTATTTTTTAAGATGGAAGATGTGGACACTGAAACTGATTGTACTGATGGAGAAACATATGTGGATGCGTGTGGGGACAACACAAAAAGGTCTAAAAAGGCAGCCCATTTATTCGATGAGAACACAGAAGTAATTTCTGATGAACCTTCTGATCTCACCCATTATTTTGTGAAACTAGAAAAGCTACTAGTGATGAACATTAGGTTATGGTGGGATATTACGTCTTTAAACAACTATATTAGATGCAACAGGATACCAAGAGGCCTGAGAATTAAAAAGACACCCACATTTGGCTTTACTAACACTCTATTCGAACAAGAGTGGACAAAAGCCCTTGACCAATGCTCTTTAACATTAATGGAGCTGATAATACAACAAAAGACCAAAGAGAAGGAAGTACTAATGTCTGATATCAATATTCTCAGGACCAATTTAAAACCATTTGCAAAGATGGAACAATTTGTTAAAAATGACAAAACATTATTATCAAACATAGAGAGTATTGAAGACGCAATAAGCGATAAAAAACATGAAAAGTTCGAAAGAGACCGCATGGATTACATCAAAGGGCAGCTATAAATAAATATATATGTTATATATATATATATTATAGATATATATATATATTATATATATATATTATAGTATATAGCAGTATATATATAATACCAATCCCTGTTATATATATAACGGTATACATTACCGCATAGCAGCAAAAAGGAGACAGCACTCCGGTGAATGAAAAATAATGTATTAAATACAAGCACATAACTCCAACGTTTCGATCCCACGTGGGATCCTTCCTCCTGGTGGTGCAACAGCACGGACAGTGAGTGACTTATATACCCCAACACCCAGTGACCTAACCATAAACACTCCACGTCATCAGAAAGCATCATCGGCGACAAAAAACAGCTGTGGCATAATACAAATTTAATTAGTCATGGCCTCCAAATCCATGTCTGTACTCAGTCCTATTGGGGAATCCAGTCCTCTGATCAAATTTTTGTTTGATGTATGGTGTTTTTGTATATATATCAATTATCAATTAGCAAATTAGGCATCTATGGTTCATGCAAACATCAGTAATCACTATTGATATTTGGTGTCAACATTTTGGCACCGTCCACCGGTGGGCAGCAATTTGGGTGTATTGAAAAGGAGGGTCGCTGTCCTTATAACTGTCTCTATATATATAGTATATTATATATTATATATCTAGTATCTATATAATATATCTATACAGTGTATATATATATATATATCTATATATATATATATATACATATATTATATATATCTATACACCGTGTACTAGAGGGATTGGTATTATATATATATACTGTATATATATATATATGGATTGGTATTATATATCTACTGTATATATATATAGTATATATATATATATAATATCATTATATATATATGTATAAAAAATCACTCTGGCACTCCAATAGAAATTCATAATGAATAGTGCATGTCCTATAAATAATAAAGTATACCTTAACCGCATCGAGCAGCAAAAAGGCGACAGCACTCAGGTGAATGAAAATAATTATTTAACTACAGCACATAACTCCAAAACGTTTCGATCCCACAGGGGATCTTCCTCCTCAGGGTGGTCAACAAGACAACAGGACAGTGATACTTATATACCACCCCCACACCAATTGACAAAACATCTCCACATCATCAAAAGCATCATCATCGGGTCGACCAAACAGCATGTGCATAATACAATTTATTAGATCATGCTCCAACTCCATGTCTTATCCTATTGGGTGAATCAAGTTCACAATGATCAAACCCAAGCTGTCAGTGTCATTGCATGTAAACAAACTGATGCTGGCATCAGCAGGCCCGGTTTTCAAGGCAAAACATGTGTGCTCACTCTTTAAAGGCAGCATACACCGGGGGTTGTCATGTTGTACGCACGTGTATAGATCCCCACTGCAAAATGTGTATGTGCTGTAGCAGTGATGAGTTCTTCTAAACAGCACCTAAGAATAACAGATACTACTGGCATGCGTATATCAGTATAATCCCATGGACAGATAGAACCCTGCTGGGCAATCCCATCGGGTAACCCATAATAACCTGTCGGCGTCACAACATGCTGCATGGATCTACATGGTTTGCTAGTTAACCCCTAGTATACAAGTACTTGCTAAGACAACAAGTGGCGTCAAATAAAGGAACATAACTGGTCTGTATAAACTACATAAATATACAATATACGGACCTGCAAAAAGTGGAATAAAGAACACCCAATACCCAGTGGGGTAAATTGAGATAACCGGGGGGAAATTAAAATCCATGGCAGAGCGAACGCCAGAATTCAATCTGGTAGTAAATATACGGTATACTAACTGCTTTTACATACTCAGTTTGAACTACGCTGATCCATGTATACATACATTTGATGTTGAACAGTAATATTACAAAAATGCACAAAAAACAACCACCGCAAGTTCATGTCCTCATTCAGGCCCTTTGGGGGCATAGAATCCAGTCTTTAATCATCCTCGCCTCAGCTGGAGGCAAAAGCCCATGTGTCTATTTCCTCCCACCCTGGTTGGAGTATGGGCTTGTACAACGGGCAACAACTAAAGGTGGCTAAGCCTTGCTGTTTAAGCTTAAAGTCCTTGCCCACTGGTACAGCTTAAGATCATCATGAAGTGGTGGGGTCAGCAATGCCTTGCGTATTGTGGAACGAGCAATTGCTTTCGTTCCCTTAAGCATCCGCGCTGTCTTGCCCCACGTAAAGAAGCCCCCAGGGCATGTTGATCATGTATACTACAATATTTTGAGTCACAATTAGAAAATCACAATTTAATTGGCTCACCGTTATGCGGATGCATAAAAGTGTTGCCTCAGCATTAATACTGGCCCTTTAACACACCCTCAACCTCTACACGTTGCACCCCCCCACCCCCGGAGCTGTGTTAGCCAAAAGTCGTTTTCGCTGCATATTTATCCCTGGTCCCCGCCTTTATGAGGTAATCCCCCACAGTCCGACGCCCGCGACCCCAGCCTTAGCAAAAGAGGGGTGGGGACGTCAAAATGTTTTCACGATATTTTATCATTCTCCAAAATGGTGCAGTTTTGCTTTATAACTGCGTTGTATCTGGCTTGAGGCAGATTACTAATGTTGTTTACTATGTGAACCCGTCATTTTTCAATGGTTGTCACCCGTAGGTTTCAGTATATCACCCTTGTGTGGTAAACGTGCTTTGGCTAATGCTGATCAATTTCTGTCCCGATCGTAAGCGCCCTCTCTCTGAAGCGATCTGGCCATTTTCTGTAAAGGCTGCTTTCAACATGCTTAGGATCGCTTGTAATTCTCCGTACCTACCCGGATCCCCTTTGTGAAAGGGGCAGTCCCCTCTTTAGAGGGGGGAGGTGATGACTCTGATTACTCTTCTTATCGTCTAAGCGAGTTTCTTATCGTGTCCTTTGTATGTATTCTATACACAACATTTTTTTTCCTTGTATACACGGTATCCCGGAACACTTATATTAGTGGCACTGTACTGGTACGGAAGCGTATGTTTGATGGATGAGATCACATAATGAATAAATTCCAACAGTTCCTGTTCGCCCCACCCCACAGTAGGAACACATCATCGTGATCTTAGCATAATATAAAATAGAACTCAGCGTGTGAATCATGTAGAGGTTTGTCTGCTCATCAGTGTCCATATAAGATATTCGCATAGATGGGGCCATATTACCCCCATAGCAGTTCCCATGAGTTGTAGATAGTACGTCCGTTCGAATCTGAAGTATTCTTATGTAATAAAGATCTATGAGAGTCATAAGTAACTCTGCTGGAGGGCCATCTCCTCGCCGGCAAACTGTGGTGATGGCTCTGACAGCTTTTCCATCCCCTCCGGGTGGGGATGGTTTAGTGTACAAGCTTTGACACGTAAGTGTCACAAGGCAGGACATCTGTTAAAATCCAATGTTAGTGCTGACAGTTTTAGTTAGAAGTCCGTAGTATTTTCATATATGATGACTCTGTAGGACATAGGCTGTAGGTGAAAATCATCCAACTGTACAGTGGGGTGGCATAGTGATGACCGCGCCGAGATTATTTGTCTCCCCCGTCGGTGCTATGAGATATTTATGTACCTTATGGGCAAGGTTAGAGTACAGGCATAATCGGAAGTCATTGGGCCCAATTTAGGCCAAATCTCTGAGATCTCCCATTATTTAGTCCCAATCCGCATTGTGATAATTGAATCCACCTCCTCAACGCTTATATACCGCTGTAGGATCTGCGGTTGCTTTTATAATGGGCCTGGTGGGCGAGTTGACCCAGCATCTCATTGCGGTATAGGAGTAATGCAATTATTACAATGCCTCCCCCTTTTCCTCAGGCTTGATGATATTTCCCCCTTCTGTTGTTAAGGGATCTTCATGCCAGAGACTGCTCACTCCTGGTGAGATTGGTGATAGCTAATCTGAACGGTTTCATAACTCGTGGTTTAGTATTTGATTCAACAGCGAATCACTGAGGTGGATGATTCACCGACTGGATTTCTAATGGCCCCCCCCAAAGGCCTGATGCGGACATGAAACCTTGGTTGTTTTTTGTAATTTTTTGTAATTATTACTGTTTCAACATCAACTGTATGTATAATGGATCAGCGTAGTTCAAATGATTATGTAAAAGGCTTTCTTATACGTTATTTTTACGACAGCTTTGTATATTCTTGTCGTTCAGCTTCTTCCATTGATTTTATTTTCCCGCTCCCGGTTTCTCTTTCACTTTACCCTCACTGGTATTGGTGTTCTTTATTCCACATTTTTGCAGGTCCGTATATTGGAGGTATATTTATGTAGTTCTACAGACATTATTTTCCTTTATTTGATCGCACTTTGGTGTCTTTAAGCATTACTGGTAAACTAGTGGGGTTAACTAGCAACCTATGTAGTCATGGCAGCAATGTGACGCCGACAGTTTATTATGGGTTCCCGACTGGGATTGCAGCGGGTTGCTAATTCTGTCATAGGATTCTCTGATATACGCATGCGTATCTGTTATTCTTAGGTGGCGTTTAGAAGTAAATTCATCACTGCTACAACAAAGCACATACACATTTGCAAGTGGTTGTATCTATACACGTGGCAGTACACATGACCACCACACCGTGTTCTGCTTCTGTGCCTTTAAAGAGTTGAGCACACTTGTTGTTGTCCAGTTGAAACCGGCCTGCTGATGCAAGCCATCTCATTTGTTTATCATGGCAATGCCAACTGACAGCTTGGGTTTGTCATGTGAACTTGATTACCTAACAATAGGAGTACAGACATGGAGTTGGAGCATAGATCTAATTACATATTGTATTATGCACACTGTTTTTTGTCGTCCCGATGATGATGCTTTTGATGATGTGGAGTGTGTCTTTCACTTGGGTGTTGGGGTATATAAGTCACTCACTGTCCTTTCTGTTGCACCACCCTGAGGAAGATCCCCCTGTGGGATCGCCGTTGGAGTGTATGTGCTGTATTTAATACATTTATTTTCCTTCACCTGAGTGCTGTCCCTCCTTTTTTGGCTGCTATGCGGTAATGTATACTTTTATTATTTATATGGGCCATGCACCCTATTCATTATTGAATTTCTATTGAGAGTGGCCAGTGATTTTTTATAACATATATATATATATAATATAGATATATATACAGTTAATATATATATATATATACTATATATATATACACAATCGCATATATATAATATCGTACAGTATATAATTATACCAATCAATATATACACTGTATATATATATATTATATATATTATATAATATATATATAATATCTAATATATCGATATATATATATATATATTATATATACATATCTCTATGGCGACAGTTATTAAAGAACAGCGCCCTCTTTTTCAATCATCAAATACAACCCAAATTGCTTGCTGCACTCCGGTGACGTGTGCCAAAATGTTGCACATGTCACCACATATCATAGTGATTTATGTTTCATGAACCAACTAGTGCCAGTAATTTGCTAATTTGCATAATTGATAGATATAAAAAACCACATACATCAAAACAAAAATGATGAAAAAAATGTGCAAAAAAAATATATGAAAATAAAAATAATCTGTTGAACTAAAATATAGCATAAAATAACCAAAATCGAACTATAAAATTGATACTTAAGTCCAAATGAAGTCCATGAGTAAATAAAACAAAGGTCCCGAGGCGCTTCTCTTGGGTTACCAACAAGTTCCCATAGTACCCTATTAAAAAAGAAAAGAGGAAAAGCGCCCTATCCTTTGTGTAAAATCAGATTGACATTTTAAATAACCCATGGACAAGAGAATTGCACACTCTTACAATTAGTCTGATTAAAATAAGCGTTTTATGGGACC
>CM071569.1:187499588-187858820 GCA_036426205.1 Ascaphus truei | reverse complement strand
TTGTTGTATGCTCCCGGACTTGTCCTCTATATTGCGGCGTTTATGTCAGGGTAAATCCCCGGCACCGTGCTCTTCATGTATTTATTTATTTATTTAGATTTATTTATTAATTGTGGGGCTGCTGTGCGTGAATTTTTTTTATTGTGGGTAGTGGGGGTGGGTGAAGGGGGTGTTTGGCCGTTGGTGTGAGTTTAGGACTTGCTGGGGGGTTGCGGGTGAACATAACCCCTTCACGACCGTAGCAGTTAATACCGCTACGGTCGTGAAGGGGTTAAGTGCACCCGCTACCCCCCTGCATGCCCTAAACAACCACCGTTGGGGCTAATACCCCCTTCACCCACCCCCGCTACCCACAATAAAAAAAAATCACACACAGCAGCAGCACAAGTAATAAATAAATCTAAATAAATAAATAAATAAATGAATAGAAATAAATACATTTAAAATACATTTTTATTCATAGTGTAGATGTGCAGGGGGTCTCCGGAGCTGAACCGCTTTGGTTTTAGGTCTGGGGACCCCCTGCTCCCCGAGATACAGGCCCCTTTAGGGGGTGCCGGTATCCCTCTGCTTGGTTTACAGGCCGCGGTCACGTGATCGGGACCTTTAAATGCAGAGGGATACCGGCACCTCATAAAGGGGGCTGTATCTCGGGGAGCAGGGGGTCCCCAGACCTGAAACCAACGCGGTTCAGCTCCGGAGACCCCCTGCACATCTACACTATAAATAAAAATGTATTTAAAATCATTTTTAATGTGCCGATGTTTGCGCAGAGAGAGCAGTGGTTCTCTCTCCATTGCCTTAGTGGCTATCAGCTATGGTAATGAAGCAGCATTTCTGTATTTTTAATAATATTGTGCAGGAGCAGGGGGTCCCCTGAGCATTAATTTCTGGCTCAGGGAACCCCCTGCTCACTGTACAATATATACAGTGGTCGACAAATCACCAAAAAATCTACTCGCCCAACAAAAAAATCTACTCGCCACCTCGCCACCTAGTACCAAACGTGTGATGCCTGGGCCAATAGGAGCTCGCCACGATGTTAAATCCACTCGCCCGGGGCGTGCAAATGTATAGGTTTGTCGAACACTATATATATATATATATATATATATATATATATATTATATATATATATTATATATGTATATATGTATATATGTATATATGTATATATGTATATATGTATCGACACATACATGAAAAAGTGAATTAGGCATTTGTGTGCACAGACACAGTATAACGAAGTTATACATTACTGTGACAAACAATGATTGCGGATGTGCTTTGTGGTTATGCATGTTAACCCATTGTTTGTACAAAGATACACACATACATTCTGCTTTCAACTATAGGGCAAACATGTTGAATGCTTTGTAAGGTAGAAGGTTGCAGTGTGTGTTATTTGGAAGACCATTACACATAAACCCTTCGTGCAGGTCAAGTTGTGTATGTTTACTCATAATGATGTCATCCACGATAGCTGAGCCAATACATGTTTCCAAACACACACATATAAAGCAACTGTAAATATTACTGTATGCTCATTTGCATGTCTTAGACAGGTCTGCAACCCTGTCTTTCCCCATTATCGCCCAGCATACCCCAGCGCCCCATTATCGCCCAGCGCTTCCACTTCAGCAAGGGATTCTGGGAAATGACATGCAAATGAGCACTCAGTGCCACCTTTTGCCACCATATATATTAATTTTTACTTTTTGTAGGACAACTAGATATAAATATATATATATAGATAGATAGATAGATAGATAGATAGATAGATAGAGAGAGAGAGATATATACAGATATATATGTAGGTATGCTTATATTGGGAAGAAAGTATAAGTTGCAGCGGAAATATAGATAAGAACTGTAACCTACGACACGCCTAGTACAGTAACATTTGTCACCTGGTGGAAATGGAGCAGAATAAATTCCGATATTTCTGTCCCCGGGCAAACCCTCCACGATGACAGGAAGAAATTTTCCCCGCATCTGCTCCTCCAATGGTGTTAAGATTAGAGATTGTACTGGCGGCCCACCTCAAGTGCCAGAAGCATGCATCCGTTGTGCTTGTATTTTTTTCTTTAAGTTTGCCCTGATATCATCGAATCTCTTCCGACAATTCGCCTGGTCCCTGACATGATTCCCACATGCAGACACAGGCAAGGTTTTTTGATCCCACATTTCTTTTTTGGATGCTGAACTTGTCCGCCCTTGAAATATATACAAAATATATGACGTTAATTATTATTATAAAAACGATCAGTTTCCTAAACTGCTACCTTATTCCAAGAGCTACCAAACATGCTGGTTTAGGTGTAATATGTGTACCACATGAGCATTTACGTGTAAACATACAAATGTAAGGAAGCTTGCATGAATATTGTATGAACTTTGGCAACATTTTTAGACTGATTGTTATGGTCGTTCTAAAGCATTAAGGAATATGTGTGTAACAATAAAGTTTAATTGATAGATATTATAGAATAATATTTTGATATTAAGACATCTCACATGACCTAGGATAACATGTCTTTGAAGAATCAATGCAAAGATAGACTTACCTAGTAAATGTCCATACAGACAGTCATAGTGCTCCAGAATCCCTGTGACAAGAACTGTGTTTTCCTCTTCATTGAACCGAGGATTACGTGGCAGCTCCACACGTTTCTTCCGAATATGTGCAGGCCCAGAGCTTGGCTGCTGCTGACTGGACTCTCCTTCTTCCAATGGAAGAGACTCCAAAAGTGGGCCACCTGCAACCACCCCACCACCAGACACCCCAGCAGCACCAGCAACAGAGCCACCAGCAGCACTCGCACTCACAGCAACACCACTCACACTCCCAGCAACACCATTCGCACTCTCAGCAACAGCACTCCCCTGAATCCTACGTTCACTCAGACGCGTACTCACACGACTACCAGTACCACTCACACCAGCATCACTCTTCCCACGCCTTGCGGCCATACCTCTAGCACTGACAAAGAACAGAAAAGAAATTTAAAGACAATCGCACTGAACACTTGCAAAGTGAAAACAAGACAAAGATGTAAACAAAACAACACAGGACGAACCTCTCACAATACACCACAACTGTCTCAGTCAATATGAAATATGTAAATCGGCCAGCTCTCTGTGTCTCTCTCTCTCTCTCTCTCTCTCTCTCTCTCTCTCTCTCTCTCTCTCCCAACAACACAGAGAATGAATAAAAATATACACTGCCTTTAAATGGGCCGCTCAATCCAAATCATGCTTGCTTCGGCAGATACAGAAAGAAGTTTCATTGGGGAACCTAACACCACCTTGCCATGCACGCCGATACACCTGTGTTTGATCGGCAAATCATCGCCAGAGTGGGAGCAAATGTTTTCGGCTTGATTCGGAAGGGATTCGGCACTTATTGCATACGGAGAGGGAACATCGGCAGAATCATGCCGATAAGGTACCCTTGGCGATTGCACTTTTTCGGCGCTTACTGCATAGAGCCCTAAGACTTATTTTAAGATCATAGATAAAAATAACTATTTTCTGAGAACAAGCTGTCACTTACCCAGGTGGATGAACAATGTTCCATCGGGACAGTTCACAAGGATCAAACATAATTGCTCCGATAGAAACCAGTTTGTGGAATCAATTCAAGTTAATAAAAGATAGATTTAAAGAAAAAGACTACAAAATGGAGACCATTGTGAATGCTTTAAACAGAGCTGAATTTCTAGACAGGAATCTTTTACTAAAACCTAAAGTGAAAAACCAGACTGAAAATGGTAAATTTGACTTTGCATTTTTAACCAGTTATAATAGAGAGGCAAGAAAATTTAAAAACATAATAACTAAGCATTGGGTAATCCTGAAGAATGATCCAGTGTTTGGGGTATCCCAGATAGACCCAATGTTATTTTCAAAAAAGCCTGCAATCTCAAAAATAAACTGGCACCCAGTGTACTGAGATCCAAAAAGAAGAATCAAAATGGCTGGTTGCAGCATACCTATGCTTTCTTTGGCTGCAAAACATGTCGTGCCTACCAATTTAAATCCCAGAAGAAAATTGATTTCTCTTCCAACATAACGGGGGAACATTTTGCAGTGGAATCATGCTTACTTGCAAGACAAACGTTATGGTATACTTATTGGAATGTCTGTTACAATATGTAGGCAAAACAGTGAGACCCTATAAGAACTCAAATAATAGAACATTTTTGTAACATCAAACGAAAATTGGTCACTCACAGTGTATCAAACCATTTTCTAGAATTTCATCAAGTGGACCCTAAGGGTTTGACATATATGGCAATTGAACATGTTTTGCAGCATTGGAGGGGGGGGGAGGGGTGCATTGAAGGAATTGTTAAAGAGGGAGAATTTCTGGATCCATAAGTTAACACCCAGAGGTCTCAACATGGAGATAGACATTGCTCCTATTCTTCATTAAATCATGTATATGGGGGCTATGCACTAAGCGGTGAGCTTTTGCGCTGGCATTAAAAACAATTTCACATCCGTTAAAAAGTGAAGCCAGAGGCGCGATTCACTAAAGAGTTAAGCGCATTCGGGATCGGCCGTGCTCAAATCTGCCTGATCGTGCGCGCTTTTTTTATCCCCTGTTATCGCGCTTAAAGTTCCTGCGATAGCTGATAGGAAAAAAAAGCCTCCTGTAACATTTGCATGGAGATTCTGCATCTCCATGCACGGCTGTTACAGGCGATCGTGCATATAGTATATACAATTTAATAATAATGTACATGAGCAGGGGGTCTCCGGAGCTGAACCGCATTGGTTTCAGGTCCGGGGACCCCCTACTTCATGAGATACAGGCCCCGTTATACGGTTCCGGTATCCCCTGTACTTTTAAAGCTTCCGCTTTATGTGACCCGGGGATTTTAATTCTGCAGCGGATACAGGCACCCCATAACAGGGCCTGTATCTCCTGAAGTAGGGGGTCGCCGAGGCTGATTCCAATGCGGTTCAGCTCAGGAGACCCCCTGCTCATCTACACTACTGTCAAAACACACATATCAATAAACAATAATTCATTACCATAGCAGCTATCCGCTATGGTAAATAAGCTGCGTTAATGTAAATTTTAATAATAGTGTGCGGGAGCAGGGGGTCCTCTGAGCTGAACCGCATAGATTTCTGGCTCAGAGACCCCCTGCTTCCCGAGCACAGCCATTCTGATTGGCTGGCTTCATTCCCTTTAAATTACATCATAATTGTATTTTTTGGGGGCTAAATCACATGGTTTTCATGGGCCAATCATGACCGTGGGAACCATATGATGAAAATGTGACATCATAGGCCTATAAAAGCCTATGTCGTCTCATTTTTCAGCCAGACTTCGTAGAGGGTGGATCTCCCCTCCCAAGAAGAGCACCAGGGCATGGTGGAAGAAGACCCCAGAAGACCCCGGAGAAGGTAAAGAAGAGCCTGAAGACCCCAAGACTGACGGTATGGATTACAAATAGAAGAAATAAGACACACACTTGGATTGTAATGGTTTTTTATTTTATGGTTACTTGGTTCCTGTGGGTGGATTGTTGGTTCAAGAGCATGCGGTTCCCTGTTAGTCGGTGAGTGGGCCATCTAATGGTAAATAAATAAAAGAAATGTATTTTATTTTACTTTTACAGGTTTTTGAAAAAAATTTTAACGTGATTTTTTTTTAATGTCCATTTATTGGCCTTGGATTTATGCATGTCCCTATGGATATACATACGTACATGGACACTTAATTGTTGTATTGTATTGTAATTTTTGATGTAATGTAATTGTTTTTTATGCTCATTTATAGCCCCTGTATGTAATGTATATCTATATGGCTAAACATACAGGGATAATAAATTATTGTTTTGCAAATGTTTATTTATGTTCTTTTGATGTTTTTCAAATGTATTTTATAGCTTTCTTTAGAAATTGGTGTGTAATGTAATTGTTATTTAGTTACATGTAATTTTTGATGGTCTTTGCAAAAATTTATTTCAGGGGCTTGCTTTTTAATATTGGCTTATTTTTGGTAGTTAGATTTTGTATGATGGTGGTTACTTGGAAGTTGAAATTTTTTCACAGTGGTTTGTTTTTAGAAATTGAATAGTGAATTGTGTAATTGATTTTGATTGGATTGTAATTGCTTTTTATTAGATTAATTGATTGATGGTAAATTTATTTTATGTTTACTTGCTTAGTTTTTATTTGATTGTTTGGATGGCATTGTATCTTGTTGGTAATTGTTTATTTTATTTTAAACATTTATTTGGCATAGTGTTACATGATACACAGATTAATTGCATCATGTACACACTCAAATGCAATTGTTTGATTGCCATTTGGTATATATTTATTTGTCTAGGTGCTATTTTGTTGGGAGATGAGATATATATATATATTTATTACCCACTGTACAAATGAATGGGGGAAGGGTTGGTATCGGTTCAGGTGGGTAAATCCCGTAATTACTTTCGTGGTTTTTAACCGCTAAGGTGATTATGGGGTTAAATGGCATTTGAAAGTATTTGCTATGTATTTTTTTGCCAACGGAGGCCGTTTGATAACTGGACGCCCATCACATTGCCAGGGGGTATGTAGAACTCTATTTATTTACTTTATTGATGCTGTTTTTATGTGTTTAATAATGGACAAATAATCTATTATCCATATCTGGATAATAGTTATTTTGCACATTACTGTACTGTATGTGTTTTTTGGGGGGGGGAAATTTATTTATTTAGGAGAAAAAGATATAGTAGCGCCAATTGTGTGTTGATTCAAATACAGATATTCAATTAATGCACAGAGAAGTACCGCTGCCAGAGTTCATAGAGGTGATTCAAAGTCCTCCACACAATGTCAATCAAGGATTAAAAGAGTCCTCCGGAGCGTGGTTATACGCATGGTTCCCACGACATGTAGGGAGAAAATAACAAACCACAGAAGAGGGGTGGTTAAAATGGAATTAATGTGCAGCATAATGTTGATTGGTATTAGACAGAAGAACACTTACATAAACTGCAGATCCTTGAAAAAGGAGATTCTTCTTACATGTGCCTCAAAACATAAAGGAGAAGGATGTAGGGCCTCATGCAGTAAGCGCCAAAAAAGTGCTCTCGGCAGGGGTTCAATATCGGCATGATTTTGACGATTTGCCCTCGCAGTATTCAGGAAGGGCCGAATCCCTGGCGAATCACTGCAAAACCAAAATGCCGAGTAGCCGGTGGCGAGACAGTCTGTCTCCCAATAACCTTGCGATACGCCGTCCCCTGCCGAGATGTCAGCAGAGAGAGATCCGCCACTCTCTCTGCGCAAACATTGGCAAGAATAAAAATATATCAAAGCAATTTTTACTCATAGTGTAGATGTGCAGGGGGTCTCCGGAGCTGTACCGCATTGGTTTCAGGTCCAGGGACCACCTGCTTCCTGAGATACAGGCCCCTTTATGAGGTGCCGGTATCCCTCTGCATTTAAATGTCCCGATCACGTGAAAGCGGAATGTATACAAAGCAAAGGGATACCGGCACCCCATAAAGTGGCCTGTATCTCTGGATGCAGGGGGTCCCAGGACCTAAAACCAAAGCAGTTCAGCTACGGAGACCCTCTGCACATCTACACTATGAGTAAAACACACATATAAATAAACAATCATTCCTTACCTTTGCGGCTATCTGATATGGTAATGAAGCAGCATTAATGTATTTTTAATAATAGTGTACGGGAGCAAGCGGGTCCCCTGAGATGAACCGCATTGATTTGTGGATCAGGGACCCCCTGCTTCCTGAATTACAGGCCCCGGTATGTGTCATCGGGTGCCAGTGTCGCCGCCGTCTTTATAGAGCCCACGTCGCATCTTGGATGCTATATAGATGGCGGCGACATTGGCCTCCGATGCCCCATACCGGGACTTGTAACTCGGTAAGCAGGGGGTCCCTGTGCCACAAATCAATGCGGTTCAGTTCAGGGAACCCCCTGCTCCCGCACAATATTATTAAAATACATTAATGCTGCTTCATTACCATAGCGGATAGCCGATAAGGCAATGAAGGGGTTAAGGCATAATAGCATGTTTATTGGGGACAATTGCCCCCAATAAACATTGCAATAAACAACATACACCCCCTGTGCCCCCAACAACCCCTATACCCCCATTACATATATTACATTTTTGGGATGCACAGTAATGATACTAGAGGCTGGCGGTGGCCCTCGGGGGTTCCCCGCAGGCCTGCAGTACCAATTTTGTGCCCCCCCCAAAAAAAATCCAACAACACAAATACTTTACAATTAATACACCCCCCCTAACACATACTGTACAGTACAGTAATGTGCAAAATTACTATTATCCACATATGGATAATAGTGAATGTGCCCATTTTAAATACATAAAGAACAATAAATACATTAAATACATATTGCACTCACCCATATCCGGCTGCCACGATGAAGGCCATCCTCATCTTCATCACCGTCCATGCTCCCTCCGATGCTGCAAAACATAAACAAGAATAAAAACAGTCAATGTAATGTCCCCTAACCCCTTAATCACCATAGCGGTTATTAACAGCTACAGTCATTAAGGGGTTAACCCACCCTCACCCACCACTCAGGAGGCCTAATACCCTCCCCCACTACCCCCCATCCCATGAAGCCTAACCACCCTCACACATTACCCAGCCAGGGAGGCCTAGCCACATACCCTTGGGACCAATACCCCCTTTCTCCACCCCCAGTACCCACAATAAAAACAATAAACAGCCCCACAATAAACATAATTATATTTATTACATACATAACCCACCCCCTGTGCCCCCTCATAAATACATTATTTATTATTTTACATACAGGGTTAATACCCCAGGGCCACGGGAGTCCCCGGTGGCCCTGACAGGTCACCTCACAGACATACAGTTGCCCAGCACCTTGTTTCAAACAGGGTCCATGGGGCTGCGTGTGGTCCCCGCCACGTGCCATGGTCCACAAGGTGGTCTCCGCGGGTCACTGTGGGCCACAATGTGGTCCCCATGTGTAGGCCGCGGCTGTCTGGTGGGCCCCGGGTCAGACCCACAGGTGTCTGAGGGGCCTCGGGTGCTTCACACGGGGGTCTGGGGCCCTCTGGTGGTCCCTATGGGTCCGTGGTGCCCCCACAGATGTGGGGCCACCGGTTCTTCCCTGCAGGTGTCCCCTGTGGACCCGGCAGTCGTTTACCCGTGAGAAGTCCGAGGAGACCTCAGGTGGTTTCCATAGGTCTTTCGCAGACCTGAGGAAACAACCCTGTATGTAAAAATAAATAAACATGTCCTATACATTAAATACATCAGTCCCCCCCCCCCCGCCCAACACATACAGTACAATAATGTGCAAAATAACTATTATCCAGATAGGGATAATAGATTATTTGCCCATTATTAAACACATTAACTAGCATAATAAAATAAATAAAGTTCTACTGACCTCATCAATATGAATCCCCCTCGACAGCAAAATCCGTGTCCTCCATTGCCAACAAAATACATAGCCAATACATTACAATTACATTCTGATATCAATTAACCCCTTAATCACCTTATCGGATAATAACCGCAAAGATAATCAAGGGGTTAAGCCAGCCTGGCCCGATACCCACCCTTCACCCATTCATTTGTACAGTGGCTTCATCATGCAAAAATATAGATATATATATATATATATATATTTTTTTTTATACGATGAACCAATATACAAAGAAATATTTAAGGGTTAAGTAAAACATGCATAAATACAAATACCACTTCTCCATATCTGCCACGGTAAAACAAAATCCTATTTCCTAATAGAATCATTGTCATATGCCAATCAAAAGCATCAAGTTCCAATCAAAACATTGAATTGACATTTTAAACATGATGTATAAAATCTGTGCACCATGTACACTCTGCCAATCAATGTTAACAATTAACTATTCAAAAGAAAATACAATCAAATCCAAACAAGTATACTATTTAAACCAAGCAAGCCTACCAAAATAAATTACCATTAATTAATGAAATCCCAAAACAATTAAAATACGATCCAAATCAATTACACACTTAACTCTTTTAATCGTTAAACAAAGCCATTCTCCAAAAATGTAAACATCTGACAAAATAGAAGTACCAAAAAAACACACTATAACAAAGTACGCCTCACCCTGACCTAAAGTACAGCATAGAACACCATAAATTACATCTATCTAATTAAAAATTAAATTACACACATTTAAGAATAGCAGCATATCAAAATACATTGAAATAGTTCAAAACAAGCATTTCCAAACAAATCATTTCTTACCCTGTATGTATATATCAATAGAGACATACATACATAAATACATACATACATACAGTGACAAAAAATTGTATCACATATTAGACATTACAAAAAACAATTAAAGTTAAAAAAATGACATTTATTTTGTTCACTTACCATTTGCTGCCCCACTCACTGACTCCCATTGAACACCAAGCTCTCCAACCAATCCATGCACAGCAACAGGAACCAATAAAATAACAAACCATAAAAAAATAAACCAAGCCTTTTTTTAAAATCCAAAACGTCAACGGGATCGTCATCTGTGTTCTTCCGTCTTCTTTCTTGTTCTTCTTGGTTCTTCTGGGGTCTGCTGGGAGTCTTCTTACCATCTGCTGCCACGCCCCGGTCCTCTTCTTCCTTCTGGCGGTCCATCCTCCTGTCTTACTGGCATTGCAGATTAATCACAGGATGCCTACAGTTCAAGTAACTTCTTCTTTATGCTAAATACCTGCCTCTTAGCGACATACTGTATGTTACAACAATACATCCTGGCCATTTCCTGGCATATCAAAGAATTTCTATCTGCAAACTTCTGGTAACTGATATTATTTCCAAAGCAAGAAAAAGTAGTTAATATTGCGACAGTATGCTCTAAGCTGTACTAAGACACATTACTATGCAATATATGTACCTTATGCTACCTGTAATCTATAACAATTATGCTATATATGTACCTTATGTTACCTGTAATCCATAACACTAGTACCATGTGACAGGCTTTGAATGACGTCACATCCGTTCTCCCCAAAACCTCTGTCACATGGTCTACTAGAGCCAATCAGAGTAGGGATGTAGTTCCCACGCTCTGATTGATTACTGCTATAAAAGCCTATGTGGTCTCATTTTGAAGGCAGACGCCGAGGAGGACAGACCTCCGGAAGGAAGAAGAGGACCAGGGCATGGCAGCAGATGGTAAGAAGACCCCCAGCAGACCCCAGAAGACTCCAGAAGACCCCAGAAGAACAAGAAAGAAGATGGAAAACACAGATGAAAATACTGTAGACGTTTTGGATTTAAAAAAAAGTCTACTTTGTTATAGTTTGTTATTTTATGGGTTCTTGTTGCTGTGCGTGGATTGGTTGGAGAGCTTGGTGTTCAACGGGAGTCGGTGAGTGGGCCAGCTAATGGTAAGTTAACTAAAGCAATGTATTATTTTGGAACTTTCTGTTTTTTGTAATTTATTCTATGTGATACAATTTTTTTCCATTCTCATTTCTTGCCACTGTATGTATATATGTATGTATGTATGTCTCTATCGATATATACATACATGGTAAGAAATGATTTGGTTGGAAATGCTTGTTTTGCATGATTTAAATGTATTTTGATATGCTACTATTGTTAAATGTGTGTAATGTAATGTTTAATTAGATAGATGTAATTTTTGGTGTTCTATGGTGTTCTTTAGGTCAGAGTGAGGCTTGCTTTGTTATAGTGGTTTTATTTTGCTACTACTATTTTGTCAGATGTTAACTTTTTTGGAGAATGGGTTTGTTTAACGATTAAAAGAGTTAATTGTGTAATTGATTTGGATGGTATTTTAATTGTTTTAGGATGTCATTAATTAATGTTAATTTATTTGGCTTGCCTTGCTTGGTTTAAATAGTATACATGTTTTGATTTCATTGTATTTTCTTTTGAATATTTTATTGTTAACATCGATTGGCAGAGTGTACTTGGTGCACAGATGTTATGCATCATGTATACAATGTCAATTCAATCATTTGATTGGCATTTGATGCTTTTGATTGCCAAATGAAAATGATTTTATTAGAAAATAGGATTTTGTTTTACTGTGGCAGATATGGAGAAGTTGTATTTTTATTTATGCATGTTTTACTAAACCTTTAAACATTTCTTTGTATATTGGTTCATCATGTGTGTGTGTGTGTGTGTGTGTGTGTGTGTGTGTGTGTGTGTGTGACCCCCTGCACATCTACACTATCAATAAAAATGTATTTTAAATAATTTTTAATGTGCCGATGTTTGCGCAGAGAGAGCAGCGGTTCTCTCTCTACTGCAAACACATCTTGCCCCCCCCGGCCTATAGTATCATTGATGTGCATATACAGTACTGTATGTGTATGTTAGGGGTTATAGGGGTTGTTGTTATACAGTATATACTGTATATATACAGTATATACTGCATTACAATTCATTAATTTCTCGGCTTTAAAGACAACAGCTTGCAAACGCCCCCATGCGTTTTTACACGGCATTACAGTATTGCAGCCAGCCGGAATAAAATGCTTAAATCACAGCCGCGGAAATAAGGCTATACACCCCGGGAGAAAATGACACAAAACCGCACATCACCGGGATACTCTGAAATTCGCGGAGCTAGCCAAGTAAGAATAAATTTGGTCGCCACTGTATATGTATCCCTCAGACTTGTGTTATGTGATATCAGTATATACTCTTCATGTTCTATTACATATTTTGTTGTGCCTTGTTACACTGCACTCTTTTTCCACTGGGCTGGTGACAATACCCGTTTCTTTGTTGACTTAATTGAGACCCTCCATAGAGAGAGAGTCAACAGCTGAACAACTAGCTCTTGTCATGTCCATATGTATACTGGTTTTATATGTATTGGCTGTTATATGCATTTTTTGTGTACTACCACTGCCTTAGACAGGATTACAGCCAGTTTGTCGCGCATGCGCGCCGCGCAGTGACGTCAGCTTGCTGTATGAAATCCCTGTTCGTGCTTCGGTCATGCGCAGTGATGCCTGAGTATTGTAAACTGCCAGTAGTTCCCTCCTGTGCCCTTCCGTTAGGCACGCCCACCTTCTAGACTCATCATAGAGCCTCTTGCCATCTGAAGGGCGATTAGTCATGATGTCACGCGCATGCGCACTCTACCATGTGAGGATAAGTCGCCAGAACTACCCTCTCTACAGAGGGAGGGCGCACCTGCGATAACACCATACCATTGGATCCCTCACTATGATGCGTCATAGCTCCATGCAGTGAGTACAATTACCATACATACCACGGTACATCACCTGTGCATAATAAAATTGGCTCATTGTAATCGGGTGTTTACACTCACGGGCACAATTACACTCCCTTTTTAAGCATGTTTGCTACCCTGCCTACCTCACCACTCCCAATAGAAGGCTCTTGGCCAAAACGCGTAGGAGCAGGTGCAGTAGGCAGGACCTCCTGGTTTGTCCCCCTCTAGGGACACGTACACATGATTTGAATTTTGCTCTAGGCTCCTTCCATGACCCTGCTGTGTGCCTACACCGGTGATGTATGACTATTAGCTCTTGGCAATGTGTTGTGCCTTTTATCCTTGGTCTTTTATCATATTTTCTTTGTCTTGTGTCACTTGAATTTTCCCAGATTTATTGGGGAATAATATGCTTTGATATTTGTGGATTAGCCCTTGGATTTACGCATCATTTTTTGCCTTGTACTTCCTTGTCTGCATCTATTACTCACCTTGTTTAGGCACACTAGAGTGATACTTTGTCTGATTCAGAATATTACTGTTGAGTATACTGCTTAGTTCTGTACGTCCATGGGATCCCTTCCCTTGTTTTTATCATTCTTTTCTTGCTTGCTTTTAATTCTTGTTCGGGGACAGTTTGGTTTAATAAAGATAAATCATGTATTTTGGGTACTTTGAACTGGTAAGTAGAGTGCTTTGTCTGGCTCTTTTCTCTCTCCATTATATATATAGATATATATATAGATATATATATATATATATATCTAGATATATATATATCTCATTTATATCTCTATAATATCTACTATATATTATATATATATATATTATCTATAGTGGATAAGTGGCCCCTCCTCCCCAGACTCCACCCCTCCCCACTTTTTTTTTAAACGTTGGAGGTTCTAGCATTTTTGCTGAATGACATGATCAATGTGGTTGTTTTTTCCCCTCATCCAGGGATAATCACAAAAGTTAATTGTGGATTTTGATTATCCATTGAGTGCTGCCTCTGATTTCGTTTCACACGCGGTACCGTATTGCCTCTTATATTCTACAGGATTGGCAACACCACTATATTGACTATTTGATGGAATCCTCTTTTTCCTGCTTTATTTTATATATATATCTACTATATCTATATATATAATATATCTATATATATATCATACTATCTATATATAGATATCTAATATATACTGGACACCTAACAATCTCCTATTGAACCCCCAAAATAAACCACAACCTATAATAAGCAATAGTGTCATCAGATGGTGCTACTGCGCAGGGCATTATTTTAAAACCAAGACAGCACATAAAACCCCGACAAAGCCAGTTTTCGCACTCCAGTGAAATCATACATGGTACATGCGTAAATATATAGTGTATAATATCTATTATAACCTGTGTAATAACAGGAAGAAATGATTTATATAAATCTTTCAATATTAGTTGCAAAGTTCTAATCTGATTGAGCCTTTATTAACCTGTACAGGACCAGGAAAAGCACTCTGATTAGAGTTGTCACAACCATCCTGCAAGGCAACAAGTTCCGCCTTCTACAAAAATAAATCCTTCTCCTGTTATGGACACAGGTTATTAAGAGTTCTTGATTACGTTAGGGACCCCTGTATTGTGTCTGCCGTGACGTTGCTCAGGGCTTACAACAATGTTGGCCAAAACTGTCAAACTACAAGACCATTTTACTTAATAATATTTATACATATATTTTAGGCACTTTGTACCAGTGTATGCTTTTCACTGTAGATGTGCTAAAACTGAGCTTTTCTGTGTTTATGTGCTGCTCTGGTTTAAATATATATATCTATATATTATATATATGCCACCGACACACTTTAATTCGCAGCAATACCCAGTAATGTCCCTGGCGCATACCTGGAAGCGCCGCTCCTCACTTTACAGCCGCCGGTGCGTTTGCCTTCCAGTCCTGGGTTCATGCCTGCGCTGCGGGCCGGACTGATCTGTTTAAAATGATAATCTTATTAGGATTTAATAGGACTGCATGCTTCGACGTTGTTCTACCAGATGGCATAAATTCGATGAATGAGCAGTAAATCCAATATATACTTTGCAGTATTGGCGCCGCGGGCATAAAAAGCTTCAAGCCCTGCCTGGACATACCTCAATGCAACTCGGGCAGAAAAACGAAGTCACACAACCTAAATACACCCCGGGTATACCCGACATTCGTGGGGAACAGCCGAGCTCGAATAAAGTGTTTCGCCATGTATATAATATATTCTACTATGTTATATATATATATTTAGACGTATCTAATTGGTTTGGGTGATGTGTGGATGATGCGCTTGTGTGTGTGTGTGTGTGTGTGTGTGTGGTTTGTTTTGTGTGTGTGGGGTGTGTGTGTGGTGTGTGTAGTGTGTGTGTGTGTGTGTGTGTGTGTGTGTGTCAACATGAGTGCTACTGAGCATGGCCAAATGTATACAACTCAAGACAGAAATGCCCAATGCTACATCCAATATGACAAAAATAAACAGTGAAATACCAATATATTCTTTTGAAAAAGGGTCATTTAGTTAAAAACTTTGGCTGAAGCATTATAAGCCTGCAAGCCAAATCAAGGCATGACCATTAGCAAGTCCCAACACCAGACGACTGTGGGCTAGACTAATCAGCGAATGAAACACATACAGTTATTAATAAAGTTATTTATTATGAAAGATTTTTTTGTCATTGTTTAATCCTTGTTTTCAACTTTTTTTGCTGATTCGGCATGCTGATCAATGTCAACACCTTGTTTGTGTAGGAATCACATACAGCTATAATAGATACAATGATAAAGAGTCGGTCAGCACTACGAAAATCAGAATTACATTTCATAGTGGTGCACGCAGGTAAGAGGATCTCCCAAATTCTCACACTGTATAAGAAACAGTTTTCAGCATTGACATTGATCAGTGCTTGTGCTCTCTTGGTGTGTTTGTCTGTCCCATGCTTTTCCCACCTATTTTCCTCTTGTTTGTTTGGTTCTCTCATAAGTTTGGGAATGGGGGACACTGTTTTATAGCATTACCTTGCTTGTGTTTTTTCACCACGCTGGTTTTTATGATTACAATTAAAGGCTTCTCCTTGTGCTTCACTGTTATGAATTGCAGTTTTTTGAGAGCTGTGGGTGTTGTTGTAATTAGTACATCCAGTGATACTGGATAATGAAGGTAATGCATGAGTTCCATTCAACCGGCAATACCTGTACCGCAAATGCACACAAATTCAATGGAACGTATGATTCCATACAGTTTAAATAGAATGCACAGTAGTATCCTGACACATAGCACAGTCTAAATAATGCATCTATTTCTTATTGATTATTTTACAGGGTAACCTGTACAAGAGACATGTCAGTTGAAGATGATTATATGATTGTTGAAGATTGTATAATTTCCTAAAAAAATTGTTATTAGTCCCTAAGCTCTAATTTACTCCAACAAAAAATCTCATACTGTACTTTAAAAATACATTTTGGTCATCTGAAGTTTGCTCTGCATTGGAACACTGTATGGGCATAATGGGCGGGTTACATTGCATTTAGATTAAAGACACACTAGCACACTAGGCCCACCTGCAGAAAATTACTGCAACTGCAAAACTTAATTTTGCAGCACAGTGCTGTCGAGGTTGTGGGGCCGCAACATGCAAATAAATGGCAGGGATATAGTGCATATTAAAGTACTTTTTGTTATATTAATCTTACCAGCTTCTACTTTATCTTCTCGCCCAGTGTCTCAGATATTGTAGTGTAGATATTGATATTTTAGATTCAATTACCTGTTTTAGGTGCTCTGCATATTGTGTGCACAACACGCTAATTTGAAGACATTCCCCTGTTCCTCTACTGTCTGATACTTCTTATATACAAACAAAAGACAAGACAAGGGTGCCCAAAGCTACATCCAATTGACAAAACATATAAAGTAATAAGTATATAGTTTAAATACTTCAATAATAATAATATTTACTTGGTTATTTAGTTAAACCCTTTGGCCAAAGCGTCATAAACCTGCATACCAACGTCAAGGTATAACCAAACTAAAGCAGGTCCTAACACTAAACTGTGAACCCTTCCTTTATACCTCTGTATGAGGGGAAACAACCACATTAAATCCTGTCCATTCAGCAAAATGCTAGAACCTCCCAAGTTAAAAAAAAAAGTGGGGAGGGGTGAGCTCTGGAAGGAGGGGCCACTTACCACTATATATATAAATATATATATATATTTATATATATATATATAAAACATTATACTGAGATATGGAGAGAAAAAAAAGTGACAAAAACCCTCCACAGGAAAGCAAATATGCAAATATAGCTGTATGCTCATCTGCATGTCTTAGGCAGGTCTGCAAACCCGCCTTTCCCCATTATCACCCAGCATACAGCACTTCCACTGCAGCAAGGGATTCTGGGAAATGACATGCAAATGAGCACACAGTGTCACTTTTTGCCTCAATAACCATTTTTAACATGGTTCCCTATAGGCTTAAGCTTGCTGCATGGTTACAGCTTTGAGCACAGCCTGGGTTAAGGTGCATACCCAGAAAACCACCCACAGACAGCTGTTTCGACCTTGATGGGTCTCATCAGTGTGGGGTTGATTTTACTGGGAATGCAAGAGAGGCTATGGGATAGGCTTAAATGAATAACAGGATATATAGTCCATAAAGATATAAGTGATGATGTGAGTTTAGTCCTTATTCTTTCAAACTTGAGTGGTTAGCCGATGAGAGATGACTCAAAAATCACAGTTTCACAAGCAAACAGTCCTCTTCACAGTGTATGCTACCCTGTAGAATATGAGCAGAAAAGCAGGGAAAAAACATGCGCAGTATTGTTTACAGCCAAATGCACCCTTAATCTTGAAACTCAATAGATTGCCTACTTACTAGAAGTAGGTAGGTCCATACAGGGGAGAGAACTGTGTTTGGAGTCTTCCCGAGTCCAGGAGCTTTGGGTATAGCAGCGAACCCCACGTGGTGTCCTCCATTCATGGTAGTAGGAAGGGTCTCCCTCTCAGGAAAGATGTCTCCTGAGCCTGTTTCGGACTCCTGTATCTATTATTACACTTGCTCCTGTTGTGTGTTAGATCTTTTTCTTTTTCTTGTTCCGGAATAATGTGACAGAAAGGGGGGATATATGGAAAAACAGGAAGTCACTGTGGGAGTTGTGAGAGCAACACTCACGGGAAGGAAAAAAATAAAAATTTGTTTTTTTTTTTTTCGGAGGATTTAGGAAAAACAGGCATGATGTTTCGGATGGAAAAAAAGAATATGAAAACTGGTACCAAGAAGCCACATATAGTAAAAAAATAGAATATTATTCATCGCCGGCGTTTATATTCTGTCTGGCTGCTAGGCACCAAACCCATAGACACACAGTGTCTTTATCATGTTATGATTGTTAAGTTCCTTCAGCAGTATTATGTAATCCTAATACTAGAATCTTTACTCTAAAACAGAAAAATATAAATTTTCTGTGCGATACTGTTTGTATAGTACAATTGTCAGTGGCTTTATAATACAACAAAACTTCTTAGTGTGTCATATTGAGTTAGTTCAGCTACAGTATCCACATCTCATCCTCATAAGTGTCATAGAACATAGCACATCATCCTTGTTTATAGTATGTTGTGTATATATGATTTTTGTTTCTATAAGTTGTAGCCAATTTTAAATGTTACTAATTGGAACCTAGTAAACATAACAACATTTGATAGCTATATAACACAACCTTTTACCGCACCTATTCCAGCCCCACTTTGCTATTTCCTAGTTTGAACTCTTAGGATTTCTGTTCATATTTGAGGATGCCTTATGTCTACATCGCAAACTCGGTTTTGATTACGCCTTTGTATTCCTACTCCACACCCAAGGCCCGCCTGAACATCTGTTGGGAGACATTCCACTATCGCACTCCCCCTTCCCACCAATTTTCGTTGGTCTTAAACACGAACGATACTTCCCCACATTTCAGTCACCTTACCTGGCCAGCGCCATCCAGGTTCGGATAAAAAGAAGATGCGAGAACAAAAGTCATTGCGCTCTTTCTGACATGTTGGGAAAGTGGTTCATGTGGCCAAAATTACTTCTTGTTTCTATGTTTCTCGATTAGTTAAAGTTAAATACATTTGTTCTCAATTCCTCCTTCTTGTACTTTGAGGTTTCAAGGTCACTTTCTAAATGATGAAAGCTTCTTTCAAACTCTCTTCCCACCGGGTAACCCCTCCGCCCTCTATAGCGTCGGGGTGGCTATATCCTGGTCGCATCAGTGGTTCGTGTGGCCACTACTCTAGACTCTATTAGATACCAAAATTCAGATATACACACGCGCCAGGTTTTGATTCTATATTTGTATTTTTATATTGTATTTTGGGGCATATTTTGAGGTATTCCCTAGTAGATTACCAGGCTGCTCACTTTTGTGCACTGCACTGTTTAATTTTAGGTCTAGCACTTGTTTTAGTATCTTTGTATTGCTATTTGACAGACCATTCAACTTGATGGCCAGCGTGACATTAATGGACATAACCTGCTGACTCATCTGTTAATGACTATGCGGAGCAACCAGAGAATTCTGCTTGAAAATGCAATCTACATCAAATGGGATATGGACTTTAAAATGATCTATGTGGCTATTGTCCATTATATTGCCATGATACAGTACATACATGGTATCTGTATTTTCATCATAATTGGCATTAAGGAACATATGTGATCTCTTCATCTGAATTCATTTTTGCTTTTTGTGGCTTTAACTTGCTGGTCTTCATAATATGAAAATTGTGACTGGTGTGTCTACATGACCAGGACGTTATCATGTGAATTTCTGTAATAGATATCTTGTATTCAGACCCATAAAATGAACTATATGAATGTGTGCACACGCATAAATCCTATTGGTTATGCGTCCCATAGTGGCATATAGGAGGAGTCTGTGATACATTGAGCCATTATTTTATTTAATGCCCTTTGCATGATGAGCACCCCTTTTTCTCCATTAGGGCATATACCAACAATGCTCTTTTTGATGGAGCGCTATATGACATATCATTTAGAGCTTAATATTCCGTTATGGCACTGTTTTGTTATGGATTGGCAGTAATTTGAAACGGGATCACTTGGTAGTGCTATGCGCATGCGCACCGGGTTTGATGGTGTTGCATTCCAACTTGGAACACATAGATCGAGTTATGTCATCCTGCGCATGCGCACTGGGTCCAATGGCCGTGCATTCTAAGGTGGAACAGGAGCTGTGTATCAGGTAACATGATCGCAATTAACCAGCTGTGTAATCAATCGTGGCGCAAAATTTCCCTTTTAAAAGTGCATACTATTTTGCCTACTCCACCCCTCCCAGTAGAAGGCTCTGTGCCGAAACGCGTAGGAGTGGGAGCGTTGGGCAGGATCCCCTGTTTTTCCCCTTCTTGGGACACGTAATTATGCCTTCAGACATTGCTGCTTTGTGTGCCTTTTGACTCTGCTATTTGTGCTTACAGGACTGTCATTTTTGTCTACCACACATCTTGCATACTTTGTATCTGGATATGGACTATGTTCATATTATGTCTGCAATTTATATGTGACTGTATATCTATAACTATATCTATATACATTTAGGATCTCTTTCTCTGCATTCATTTAAGTGATTCTAGTCAATGCAGTGTATTTGGATGTTATATATTTAACCCAGGATACTAGCAAGGTAGAAGACACTGTCTATTTTAAGTATTTATGTGAGACATCCTTTCATATCCTGTTTGCAATTTTACTAGGAGCACTATATGTTCTTCTGCATGGGAAATTGTGTTACTACACACATTTGTGAGTAGTTCTTTTAGGATACTCACCTTTTGTCCAGGGAAAATGATCTGTCACTTGGTGCAATATAGTGCTTCAGAGCTTCATAATTAGGTATAGCAGCTACTATTTTGTCTTTGTGGCTTACGTACGGGGACCTATGCCGTGTTTTTAGATTTTCTGTACTATTTTTTACTTTTAATGTGACATTTAATAAATTATGATATTGAACCTTGGTAAACCTGTGTGCAACTATCTGGGCTTCTTTTTCTCGCATATATATATATATTTCTCAAACCGTTGTATGTGTGTCTGTCCATCCTGTGTCTACCTGTGTCTAGGGGCAATCACATTGGACCTTTGGCCCATCACTCCGCCTCAGGCCAATGAGATGACTCCCTTGGCCCGCCCGCCCCCGCACACCTCTCATTGGCCTGCGGCCAACACAACGACACCACTGCCTCAGGCCAATGAGATGGCTCCCTTGGCCCGCCCGCCCCCGCACACCTCTCATTGGCCTGCGGCCAACACACCGACACCACTGCCAAACTCTCCCAGCCCTCACTGAGCTTTGGGAACGCTTCACAGCACCTAACCCTCACTGCTCACACTCCTCACCCCCCACCCCCCACCCGCCGCTCCTCGGCACAGGCCTCACCTCTCCCCCAAAACCACCCCCCCACCCTCCGGTCACGCCACTACTGTGCAGGCCTCACCTCTCCCACACCACCAACCCCCACCCTCCGGTCACGCCACTACCGCGCAGGCCTCACCTCTCCCCCACCACCAACCCCCCACCCTCCGGTCACTTCACTCCCACCCACCGCTCCTCGGCGCAGTCCTCACCTCTCCCCCACCAACCCCCCTCCCTCCGGTCACTACACTCCCACACGCACCAGAGCAGTGCCGCCATCCTCACTCTCACCCCACCAACCCCCTCTCCTCCGGTCACTTCACGCCCCACCCGCTGCGGAGCGTCCGGTCCTCCACCTCTCCCCCACCAACCCCCCTCCCTTCGGTCACTCCACTCCCACCTGCCGAGGAGCAGCACCGTTCTCACCTCTCCCTCACCAACCCCCTCCCTCCGGTTACTTCATTACCACCCGCTGAGGAGCAGCGCCGTCCTCACCTCTCCCCCACCAACCCCCCTCCCTCCGGTCACTTCACTCCCACCCGCCGAGGAGCGGCACTGTCCTCACCTCTCCCCCACCAACCCCCCTCCCTCCGGTCACTTCACTCCCACACGCCGAAGAGCGGCGCCATCCTCACCTCACCCCCACCAACCCCCTCCCTCCGGTCACTTCACTCCCACCCACCGCTCCTCGCGGAAGAATACAGGGGAGGGGGCTTTGTGTGGGGGGAGGACACAGTGTGTGCGTGTGGGGGGACGGACAGTGTGTGGGGTGGGGGGGGAGGCGGACAGTGTGTTGTGTGGGGTGGGGGTGGACAGTGTGTGTGTGCGGGGGTGGACAGTGTGTGTGTGGGGGGACAGTGTGTGTGTGGGGGGGGGCAGTGTGTGTGTGGGCGGGCAGTGTGTGTGTGGGGGGGCAGTGGGTGTGGGGGGGCAGTGTGTGTGTGGGGGGGGGGCAGTGTGTTTGTGTTGGGGGGCAGTGTGTGTGGTGGGGGGGCAGTGTGTGGGGGGGGTGCAGTGTGTGTGTGGGGGATGACGACAGTGTGTGGGGGGGGGGACAGTGTGTGGGGGGGACCCTGTGTGTGTGTAGAACACTGTAGGGGGGGAGGGGGGAACGGAGCTGCGCAGGGGGGGAACACAAACAGAGAGGGGGGAGTGGAGAAACAGACAGGCTGAGTGGGAAATTGTAATCCCGGGCAACGCCGGGACTCTCAGCTAGTATATATATATCAAATGGAAATATTACTGTATGCTCATTTGCATGTCTTAGACAGGTGAGCAGGACAGCATACAGTAATATTTCCATTTGCTATATGCTTTACTCTGGAGAGGTTTTGTCACTTTTTTTACCCACCATAACTTAACTAAGTGTGTATATATAGATACTGTGCAGGTGGCACTGGGTGCTCATTTGCATGTCATTTCCCAGAATCCCTTGCTGCAGTGGAAGCGCTGTGTGCTGGGTGATAATGGTGAAAGGCGGGGTTGCAGACCTGTCTGACATGCAAATGAGCATATATTAATGTTTCCATTTGCTATATGCTTTGCTGTGGAGGGTTTTTTGTCACTTTTTACCCACCATAAACTAAGTTTGGTTTAAAAACCTATCCTGCTTCATTTTTGTATAGCCAGTATAACCAACCCCACACTGATGAGACGCTTTAAGGTCAAAACGGCTGTCTGTGGGTGGGTTTACTGGCTATGCATCTTAACACTGGCTGTGCTCAAAGCTGTGACCATGCAGCAAGCTTAAGCATATAAGGAACCATGTTAATGGTTTTGAAGCAATTAGTGGTATTGTGTGCTCATTTGCATTTCATTTCCAAGAATCCCTTGTGCTGGGTGATAATGGTGAAAGGTGGGATTGCAGACCTGTCTAAGACATGCAAATGAGCACACAGTAATGTTCCCATTATATATATATATATAATCAAAAAAATAAATAGATGATACCGTTTGTGGCTAACGAAATGCTTTTATTTGTGCGAGCTTTCGAGATACACTGATCTCTTCTTCGGCGATTTACAATGAATGAAGCCGGAAGAAAGAGATCAGTGTATCTCGAAAGCTCGCACAAATAAAAGCATTTCGTTAGCCACAGAACGGGATATCTATTTATTTTTGATTATTGAAACTCGGCTAACACGAGGGTATGAATCTCTACATGAATATATATATATATATATATATATATATATATATACAGTGTTCGACAAATCACCCAAAAATCTACCGCCCAACCAAAAAATCTACTCGCCACCTAGTCCCGCCCAACTCCGCCCCTGTCCCACCCCCAACTCCGCCCCTAGTCCCGCCCCCCAACCCCGCTTTAAAATAAAATATTAAAAAAAATACATTAATAAAATTCCTAGTCAGAACAACATTCGGTTTTGACATAAATGTATTTATTGTATTTACATTATACTACAATTAGTCGTGTGTGTGTGTCTGTGTGTGTCAATGTCGGATCTAGAAATAAAAGCCAGAGTGAATGACTAGTTCCTGAACCCCTTAACCAGTGGTCTGGACATCGGCGCTTCACAGAGAGAGACAGAGAGAGAAGAAGACAGACAACCCACACACACACAGAGAGCGGCACACCCACACAGAGAGAAAGAGAGACACACAGAAGAGAAAAGAGACACACAGAGAAGAGAGAGAATGAGAGACACGACGAGAGACCAAGGAGAGAGACAGAAGGGAGACAGAGAGAGGTGGGACGAGAGAGGGAGAGGTGAGACAGAGAGAGAGGAGCGGAGGAGGGTTGACAGAGGAGAGGGAGGGTGACAGAGGAGGGAGAGGGTGACAGACAGAGAGGGTGACAGAGAGAGGAGAGGGTGACAGAGGAGGGTGAACAGAGAGAGGGAGAGGGCGGACACAGGGAGGAGGGTGGGTGAAACAAGGAGGAGAGGGTGGGTGACACAGGGAGAGGGGGAGAGGGTGACACAGGGACAGGGAGAGGGGTGCACAGGAGAGGAGGGTGACAAGGGAAAGGGAGGGTGACACAGGAGCGGGTGACAACAGGGAAAGGTGGGTTGACACAGGGAGAGGGTGAACGGACAGGGAGGGACAGTGTGACACAGGGACGGGAGAGGGTGACACAGGGACAGGGAGAGAGAGGGTGACACAGCGGACAGGGAGAGAGGGGTGAAGGACAGGGACGGGAGAGCAGCGGGTGACAAGGGAGAGGGAGAGAGAGGGTGACACGGACAGGGAGAGGGAGGGTGACACAGGGGAGAGGGAGGGGACACGGAGAGGGTGACACGGAGAGGGTGACACAGGGAGAGGGGGGGGACACAGGGAGAGGGAGGGTGGACACAGGGAGAGGGAGGGTGACACAGGGAGAGGGAGGGTGAACAGGGAGAGGGAGGGGTGGACACAGGGAGAGGGAGGGTGACACAGGAGAGGGAGGGTGGCCAGGGACAGGGAGGGAGGAGTGACAGGAGAGGAGAGAGGTGACAAGGACAGGGGACACAACGAGAGGGTGACCACAGGAGAGGTGAGAGGGAGAGAGGGTGACACAGGGAGGAGGGAGAGGGTGACACAGGGAGGAGAGGGAGGGTGACACAGGGAGAGGGAGGGGGACACAGGGAGAGGGAGGGTGACACAGGGAGAGGGAGGGTGACACAGGGGAGAGGGAGGGTGACACAGGGAGGGGGGGGTGACACAGGGAGAGGGAGGGGTGATACGGAGGAGGTAGAGGAGGGTGACCAGAGAGGGTGCACAGGAGAGGGGGACACATAGAGGGTGAACATGGAGAGGGTGACACAGGAGGAGGGTGGAACAGGGAGAGGAGAGGGTTGAACAGGGAAGAGGGAGGGAGAGAGAGGGTGACACAGGGAGAGGGAGACACAGGGAGAGGGTGCAGGTGACACAGGGAACGGGGAGTTGACACAAGAGGGAGAGGGTGACACAGGGAGAGGGTGACACAGGGAAGGAGAGGGTTGACACAGGGAGAGGGAGGAGAGAGGGTGACACCTCACAGACACCACTCTCACTCAGGACAAACTCACACACACACACCAGTCTGTCAATCCACACACACAAACACTTCACCCGCAAGGCAGGGGTCGCACATGGCAGCGGGGCATCCGCACGGGCAGGAGGGACTCGCACGGCAGGAGGGCCTCTGCAAGGGGCCCGCGCCCCCTCCAGAGGGGGATGCCGACACCGCAGTATCCTGCTTAGACCGAGCAGGGTGAGGCTCCGGTGAGGGGATTTCCCCTGCTAGAGCAAGGCAGAGGCTTCGGTGAGGGGATTTCCGGGAGAGGCTCCGTGAGGGGATTTCCCCTGACTAGAGCAGGCAGAGGCCCTTTGAGGGGATTTCCCCTGCTTAGAAGCAGGCAGAGGCTCCGGTGAGGGGATTTCGGGTAGAGGCTCCGGTGAGGGGATTTCCCTGCTTAGAGCAGGCAGAGGATCCGGTGAGGGGATTTCCCCTGCTTAGAGCAGGCAGAGGCTACGGTGAGGGGATTCCGGGAGAGGGCTCGGGAGGGGATTTCCCTGCTTAGAGCAGGCAGAGGCCCGGTGAGGGGGATTTCCCCGTATAGAGCAGGGTGAGGCTCGGTGAGGGGATTTCCCCTGTTAGAGCAGGCAGAGGCCCCGGTGAGGGGAGTTCCCCTGCTTAGAGCAGGCAGAGGGCCCGGTGAGGGGATTTCCCTGCTTAGAGCAGGGAGGAGGCTCCGGTGAGGGGATTTCCCTGCTTAGAGCAGGGAGAGGCACGGGTGAGAGGGGGGCACGGAGGCCGGGAAGAGATGGGGTGAGGGGGGGGGGGGTGGGGGGATGGCGATGGGGGGGGTGGGGTGGTGGATGGCCCGATGGGAGGGGGGGTGGTGGATGGCCGATGCGAGGGGACGGGATGGCCCGATGGGGGGAGGGGGGGGGGGGGATGGCCCGATGGGAGGGAGGGGGGGGCGGGGGATGGCCCGATGGGAGGGAGGGGGGGGGGGCGGATGGGGGCGTGATGGCCGAGGAGGGAAAGGGGGGGGGGGCGGATGGCCCGATGGGAGGGAGGGGGGGGTGTGACGATGGCCCTGCTGGGGCTGAGGCAGACAGGCGTGGAAGGGGCTGGCGTGGCGGTAAGGGGGAGGAGTGAAGAGCTGAGGAGGGGAAGGTGTGAGAGGCGGGGGAGGGGGAGGAGCGAAGGCAGTGATCAGAGAGCGCGGCTTTTTTTTTTTTCTCCAGCGCTGAGCGCGGGAAGAAAAACAGCAGCGCGAGTGGCGGGGAAATTTAAAAAATACCGGGTGCGGCTGTGCCAATATTACTCGCCCGGGGGGTAAATCCACCCGCCCGGGCGAGTAAATGTATACATGGTCGACACTTACAAAGGACTAATAGAACTAAGGGATAGGATAATAAGAGAAGAATAGCGAAATATATTAGATAAATACGAATCTAAGATATAGATAGATATAGATAGATATATATAATTACACATACATATATATATATTTAGTGATGATATATGAATATAATAATACATATATAGAGATATATATACAATATATATATGGTGTGTATATATATATATATATAGGTGTGTGTATAGATATACTTATATATATATATCAAGCAAAAAATAGAAAAAAAGCGCGCCAAATCAGTAAAGTGCATTAAATAAATAAAATATTAATAAAATTAATGGTAAATAACACATATTAAAACTATATGGTGAAAAAATATAAGTAGCCAAATCAATAAAACGTAAACCATAAACATATAAGATGAATGTAGAAATAACAAACATATTATATTTAAAACAAAAGAAAAGAGAGTATAAAAACCAGTCCTCAAAAATAAGTCCAATATGATGTGGGTTCCGGTATGGAGGGTCTCCGGCAGCTCTCACGTGTGGACAAACCACGTCCACAGTGAATCTAGGGGAAAAAAAGGAAGAGAGAGCGCACGCCATAGCGTAAAATTGTATTTAATGAGGGGAGGGGGAAAAGGGGGGTAAAAAATGCACTCAAAAGGGTGACAATAAAATCAAGAATTGCGTGATATATCACCACCATCTGGTAAATGTCTGAGCGTCTTGGGCAGTCCAGTCTTGCCGTATCAGGATCGTAGTCCCAACAGATGTCCAGGGCAGATGGTATTCATTACTGTTGTATTAGAAGTCCTGGAAAATGGCTCCGTGTAGTAGGGGCTTCTGCAGCAGTTGCGCATGGATCAGTCCGTTCCAAGCGACAGTGATGAGTCAGGTCAAGGGTCTGACGTAATGACGCTCCCTGACGCGTTTCGTCACTCTCGGGTAACTTTTCAAAGGGAGTGTGGAGAAGGGGAAGGTCTCGGTATTTAAATACATAGTCCAATCATCTCATTACTTTGATCGTCCCCCCTTCTCAGGTGCTAATACATATGTGCAAATGCCTAATTCAGGTTTTTTAAAAAAGCTTGCTGGAAAAGGAGATAGATAGTACACAATATGTAACATCAATCAGATAGCTCGCCATGAATGAATCTAAGGGGAACTACGTCTCATGTGTCATAACATTTAAGCAACATTTGATACTGGCTTTTTAAAAAACCTGAATTAAGGCATTTGCACATATGTATTAGCACGTAGTACTTTCAGCTGAGAAGGGGGGACGATCAAAGTAATTGAGATGATTGGACTATGTATTTAAATACCGGACCTTCCCTTCTCCACACTTCCCTTTGAGAAAGTTACCGAGAGTGACGAAACGCGTCAGGGAGCGTCATTACGTCAGACGCATTGACACTGACGTCACACCGCGCTTGGAACGGACTGATCCATGCGCAACTGCTGCGAAGCCCTACTACACGGAGCCATTTACAGGACTCTAATACAACAGTAATGAATACATCTGCCCTGGACATGTTGGGACTACGATCTGATACTGCAAGACTGGGACTGCCCCAAGACGTGCAGACATTTACCGGATGGTGGTGATTATATCACGCAATGCTTGATTTTAGTACCCTTGTGAGTGCATTTTTACCCCCTTTTCCTCCCCTCATTAAAATACAATTTTACGCTATGGGCGTGCGCTCTCTCTCCTTTTTTCCATATATATAGATATTATATATATATATATATATATTTATATATATATATCTACCTCAACCCAGGCCACTACGATATCATGCATATATAGGTGTGTGTATATAATGAGACAGTAGCAGCAAGGGCAGAACTGTCTTTGCCCTTGCTCATCCTGTGAGACTGAGTAGGTCATTACCCACAACTATTTTAGGCTCAGTTGGCAGTGCGGGCTAAAGAGCCTTAGCAGGGGTTTATGTTCCTGCTGGTACAAGTAGCAGTATTTGCCACCGTTGGATGTGCCTTTATTACTCGATATGGTTGTGAGTTGGATTCTGTTTTTTACCACCAAACCAGCAGCACCCCACCCCTCTATTTGTAGAACATTATTGTCTTTTTAATTATTTTTAAAAAAATGATCATAACTGTATTTCAGCCAGTTTTATCTGTTTTTTGTTCATCTATTTTTGTTTATAGTGTGGTTTCTGTAGTTTGTTTTGTCTGTAGCATTGTGGTATTATATTATTTGCTTTCTTGTTTGTTTCTCTTATATACTGTAGCAGTATACACTATGATTTTTTTTCATGTGTTTAATCCTGCATATCCTGAGACACTTCTCTGTGAATTAATCAAGCCGATCCGGGTGTGCCAGGTTGGACTTCCTAACAAGGTTTCCCAATACCATCTACCAGCATATTTGGACATTTATTGGACATTTTTGAGGTGCCGATTTGTATTTGTTTATATGTTATACCTGTACCGTACTTTAAGTGTGTGTAATTGTAATTTGAAGATTAAAAAGATGAACACACCAAAAAGTATATTTAAAGACTTAAATGTTTTATTTGTACAGGATAATAAAGTTAAAATGAATAATACAAAAATACAATGTTGCCTCTTCTTCCAAATGTAAAATGTTTATTGTCCCCATGCATGTATGTCACAATGGAACTTTGATAAAATGCATTTCTGTGCATGCATGTCACAATGGAACCTTGTTGAAACGCATATGCGTGTCATCGCATTTCAGCTCATGCGTGTCACCATGGAACCTGGTTGAGAATAAAATTACTGTACAGTAAGATACACTAGTTGCATGAATTACAGTACTGTAAAGTACATTTCCCCATGGAGTCGCTAGATGTCTACAGTAGTACTGCTGTAAGTGCATCTAAACAGTAAAAACAACTTTTATTTTCTAGATTTATACAGTATACTGTATGTCAATGAGATATTTATATATATTTAAATGCCTTTAGTACAATACAGTACAGTATGTATAGTACTACTCTAAGTATCTAAACAGTAAATGCAACTTTTTTCAAGATGTTTACACTGCATATGTCAATGAGATATTTATATATATTATATTTAAATGCCTTTAGTACGTTATGTATACTACTACTGTAAGTGTATCTAAACAGTAAAAACATTAAAACACCAAAAAGTATTTGTAAAGAATTTTTTTTATTTGTACAGGATAATAAAGTTAAAATGAATAATTCAAAAATACAACGTTGCCTCTTCTTCTGAATTTACAATTTTCTTGTATTTTTTCTTCTTCACACTGGCTGACTGTTCTTGGACATCTTGGTCTGTAAAGAAAGAGACACTATTCAATATTATCAATCGCCCCATACATTATCCAATCCTGAGTTTTGGGGGGTTTGGGGAGAAAGGACATGGCATGGGGTACAGTACTTTACTGTACATTATTACTACACATCGCTACATACTGTATGTAAAAAATATTAAACCATGACTACAGTAAATTACATTATTAAATCCTTAGGTTTTTTTGGAGGTGGGTAGGTTGTGGGAGAAAAAGCATGCATGGCATGGGGTACAGCACTTTACATTAGGACTAGGGGTTTACATTAGTTTTTTAGGCATTTGGGGGGAAAGGACATTGCATGCATGGATTTTAGCACAGTGCCTTACCTGGCCGTATAGCTGGGAGAGTTTCCTGCACCAAGGGTGTGTTTCCTGCACGTTGTCTTTGCCAAGCTCCAGACATGCAAAATAGAAAAGAAGAATTAAACAATTAAATAATTTTAAAACAATCAAGGTGACTCATAACCCAAAGACGAGCGGTATGTTGCAGGCGTTCCTGAAGGACGCGGCACTACCAAGGTTGGACAGGTTGGAGCGCGAGGCACTGCAGAAGGATTTCACATTAGAGGAACTAACAGAGGTCGTCAAAAACCTAAAGTCCTCTAAAGCCCCGGGTCCGGATGGGTTCTCCAACTTATATTACAAAAAATTCATAGAGATCTCTGCCTCACACATGCTTAGGTTATTTAATGGGGTCCTAGCGGGGGAACCCTTCACGGAGCAGATGCTCCAGGCATCGATTTCCTTGATTCATAAGCAGGATAAAGATCCCACAAATTGCCAAAGCTCCAGGCCGATATCGCTGATCAATTCGGATGTTAAAATCTACTCTAAATTGATGGCCAATAGATTGAGCGCTATCCTGCGCTATCCTGCCCAGGCTGATTCACCCAGATCAGGTTGGCTTTATTAGAGATAGACAAGCGGCCGACAATACCAGAAGGATTGTAGATATATTGACTTTGTTAATGCCAATAAGAAACAGGGCCTGGTGTTAAGCCTGGACACGGAGAAAGCCTTCGACAGGAAAGACTGGCCATACCTGGAGTCCACGCTTGGGGCATTTGGGTTCTGGGGTAAAATTTAAAGGGCAATAAAAACATTAAACATGGCCCCAGCAGCAAGGGTGATCCTACAAGGCTTCCCATCAGAGCTGTTTAAAATTAAAAGTGGTACAAGACAAGGTTGCCCGCTATCGCCCTTCTTGTTCGCCTTATGCGTGGAACCACTAGCGGCACAGATACGTAGTAATCCGGATATAGCTGGAATCCAAATTCGCACACAAGAACATAAGGTGGCTTTGTATGCGGTTGACATTATTTTGACAATTAAAAAGCCGTTTAGGTTTTCCCGTGTGCATGATAGCACCTGGTGGTTAATGGCACAACGAGGCAAAAAGCAGCTAACCAGCGTTGGATGTCTGCAATTCGTTGTCCACTCGTGTACATCTCCTTAATTCTCATGCTGAGATCCTTTGAAAAACTAGCACAAGAACGTATATTCGATGTTTAGTCGATGAGTATTCAATGTGCAGTGAATCCACAAAATGGATGGTGTATTTATACGTTAAGGACTCACATTAGAGTACGCCCACTTTTAACACCTGTACCTCGTCGTCATGCATAAAAGGTTACACTTTGCATAGCCCACCACTCGATGATCTGTATCTCAACTTGCCCTTGTCCAGATACTGCATTGTGCCATCTGCTTCCATGGATCAACCCCGATTCTACGGACGCAGGAAACCACTCGCCTCTGCCGTGCCTATCACACAGAAAAAGTGAAAGGCAGCAGCCGTTTCAAAGCCAAGGCCAAAGCGACAGGCTAAGGCTAATAATAAACCTTCTGCTGACCCCAAAGGCTAAGGGTTTTAATACACGTAAGCCTTATTATGTCAAGAAGATATTCGGTGATGTACACTCAAGGCAAAACAAATGGCAGCCAACCCATCGAACCCGCAGGCCACTTCCTCGATTAAGCTTCGACGTCTCTGCCGCTGCTCTCCCGGAAACCCACAGCCCATCTTCTCCATTACTCTTCGACGACGCTGCCGCTGGTCTCCTGGAAATCCACGGGTCACATTCTCCATTACGCTTAGACGTCTCTGCCGCTTCTCGCCCGGAAATCCACGGGTCACTTTCTCCATCCCTCTTCGACGACGCTGCCGCTTCTCTCCCGGAAATCCACAGGTCACCTCCTCCATCCTTCTTCGATGACACTGCTGCTTCTCTCCAGGGTACCCCCTTCTCATCCTCTGTCGCACCCATCCACCCAGATGTCCACAGCACCCCATGCACAAGAACCAGCTCGTTACACCTCATGCTGAATGGGTTAAGTGTCAATATCCCCGGGAACTCTACTATGCTGGTAAAGATAGATCTTCTTTTAGAGACCATGCTAAATATGGATCAACGGATGAAGAAATGGATCAACGGATGGAGAAGATGGATCAACGGATGGAAAAGATATAGACTGACATAGCGGGGATACATCATTTGCTCTGGGTTCATGCCCCTGTATCCCCGATGCCGGAGCAGGAGGGTGGCATGGATGATGATGAAAGGGACCTTCGACCACCTTCCAAACCAAACGCACCCCCTCCACCAGAAGAATTTGTGTACATGTATGCCGTTGAGGAGGAGGATAACATGACAACCCCGTCAAGACCAAGCCAGGAGACAACACGGCGACCAAGACAGGAGGAAAGCTTCCTCCCAGACAACCTACCTCACCCACCGTCAGAAGCACACCGCTCCCAGAAGCACACCCGCTCCCAGAATCCAACCTACATACGCTTGCATCGATACATCCTGCGCGAGCTGCCACCGGCACTCAGGGAGAAGTATAGGGTGATGAGTGCTGGTTTACCCCAGAAGTATGGCATGTTAATTTTTAAGAACCACGTGTCCTTCTCGGTGTACTGCGGGTGGGCCAAAAATGTAAACTACGAAGGAAATCGCGAAAAAGGATGCTTCCTGAAAATTTAAGAAGGATTATTGTGGAGGAATTGTGGAGCTATTTTGCAATTTCAGATCCTTTAATGAAAATCGTTCGAGACTCCATTATTAATGGCATTTTGCGTCATACAAGGCATCTGCCCTGGAAGGACAATCTGGTGGGGATCGAATTTGCGTGACTGTTCAACTGTTGTTTAATTTTTGATTTGTTGTTCGTGTTTTAACTTGTATTAATAAAGAAATGTTTTTACTTTCACAAGACCTGCACAATTTCAGTCCTCAAGTGCCGCAAACAGGCCCAGTTTTCAGGATAAAACCGGGCCTGTTTGCGGCCCTCAAGGACTGGAGTTGAACAGGCCTGACTGACTGTTCTGTACACCATCCTACTGTAAATGTTTTGACTTTCTGTACTTTACTAAAGGAGATTTTGTGTGTTTTAAATTTTATTAATAAATAAAAAAATTTACTAACACCATACTGTTGTGCTTTAAATGTTTTGACTTTCTGTACTTTAATAAAGGAGATGTTGTGTGTTTTAACTTGTATTAATAAAGAAATGTTTTTACTTACACAAGACCTGCACAATTCCAGTCCTCGTGGGCCGCAAACAGGCCGTTTTTCAAAGTTATCCTGAAAACCGGGCCTGTTTGCAGCCCTCGAGGACTGGTGTTGTGCAGGCCTGACTGACTGTTCTGTTCCATCCTACTGTAAATGTTTTGAATTGCTGTACACTTTAAATGTTTTTAAATTGTATTTGTGAATACATGTTTTTTTTACTTACTCCACCAATAAAAGAAAATTTTGATTTGGTTTAAATTGTTCCATTGTTTCCTTTTATACTGTAACAAAATACAGTGTTTTTAGAACATACAGTACTGTCCAGGCATACTGTACAGTACTGTACTGTATACTGTAGGCATGCTCAGTACTGTACATCACAAGAGTATTAAAACAATACATGCTGTACGGGTACAGAATACACATAGGTACTGGAATACATGTAGAATAAATGCATACATTTTATTTTTCGGATTTATTATACAGTATATATAAAAAAGTATTGTATACGGTCTGAAAACAACAGCATACTGTTTCAGGTTTTCTATGAAGCTCTCAGTTACAGTATTCTATCCTAATCAATAACAACGGCCACTAAACTGTAGACTCCGGTACTTGTTTTTTTAAATCCGATTCAGCAATGTGCAGGCATTGTTACACAAAACGATATTATCCATCGAAATCCCTCCATTTGCCGTTTTCCGCATGAGATGACAAAGTTTTCTTTTCTGAGGAAAAACAAAAGTACATGTAACGGGTGGACCCCCTAGTCTGACCCACCCAATCTCACATTGGCCCGTGTGGTCTAACCGGTCCCCATTACGTGATCGTGTATGGTGGTGCACCTGCAAGTAACAGGACTCCTGAGTCTCCCGCTTGATGGTATTAGGGGATGTCATCCAGACAGGCAGCTGAGGTAGTGTGTGCGAGTCCTAACTATATCCAGTGCAGCGCCTCCACCTCATCAGGATCTGTGCTTCCGCAGGGAGATGGTCCTGGTGAGGAACTCCTTCTTGGTGGTGCCATCCACTGCTGAGTAACTTCACACTCACCCAGTGGAGGTATATGCGAACAAGACATCTTTATTGATGGTATGGGCAAGCTGCCCCTCACAGATAACAGCTCAGCCGCTCATCTCTTTGCAGCATTCCATTAGGAAGGTCTCTTCTCCTCTAATAGAGCTGCTTTCCACCTATCCTCTCAGAGAGATTCCCCAGCTTCTCTGGCTGCTGTAAGCTCCTCTCTTGAGCTGCTTTGTCTCTCTCAGCTCCTCTAACTCTGCTGCGTATGCTCACTGACTCACAGCTAGCATGAGACACTGCAACACTGTTGCAAACCTTCACGTGCGTCTCACTGAACAGAGCCAGCACAACAACAGGAAACTGAACTCCTAACTTTAGGCAGTGCTGTGTCTTATATCACCCCCCAGAGAACAAAGCTGCTCTGTATCCCTAAGTGTGGACACAATGCATGTTGTCACTTCCTTTGGGATATATGACACCTCACCAGGGTTTGAGGGCAAACCTCATGATTGTTGCTGGCAATCCTGCATACTTACCAGGTTTACTGCCAGCATGAGAAAGAGATATGTACACCAATCTTAGACATGGCTACATACAAGTTTTACTTTAATGGTCAGGCAGTCCCCTAAAGAAGTTCCCACAGTCAGTCCCACCAATAATTTTCTTGGGGGGCGTCTCCTCTTCACATGCGCATGCGCCTACTGTCGATGTGATGACACGCATATGCGTTTCAAGAAGGTTCCAATGCGCATGCGCCTAGCGTTCCACCAATTGTTCCGTATCTACTGTAGAAGCTGCTCAGCCAATGATATTGCTTACAGGAGATATTGCTTACAGGAGAATTGCTTGACTGTGCATTGAATTGATATTTCAAAAACAGAATAAAATACGGCAACATTACTCACCATAGACTTTGCCAATCAGCTGGCGCCGAGCCACTGCCAGTCCCGTATTCTTGATTATACACATAGTTGACAGGTGACAGCGGGACTACTACACCTGTAGTCAGCTGATAAGGCTGGAAATCGCTTAGGTACATGCAAGCTTGCTGGAATCTGTACGTGAAATCCGGCTCAAGCTGCAGGTATCCGGGCGGGGACAGAAAGGAAGGGTTGCCGGTCACCAGGTTTTCACTGACGGTCGGACCGTTATTGGAAGCCGGTACTGGCGCATTGCTTGCCTGCGACTGACGTTTCTTAGTTGGTTTAACATGACCTTTCGCCTTTTGAATTCTCCATGATCATAGATACGGGAAAAATCCGGTGATACACACCAATACCCTCCAATAACACCGGGATCAATACGAAAAAAACACGGATCGATACATAACTTTTTCCTTATTGCACGCTTCCACACATGAGCATCTGGGGAAAATTTGTAAAAGTCATAGTTTTCGATAAAATACTGATAAATGTGACCAATTGTTGCCATCTTATCATCTGTTGCATTAATCGCGGCCCATATTAAATAAGCGTACGTTCTGTCGGGTTTTTGGAACACGGACTGCGGTGGTGCACTCATGTTGGGACTCTTAGGACAATAAAACACCAGACACTGTGCATGTATTTTTAAAATGAAAAGCCTAAATTGATACATTATTGTAACTTCTTCAGAACCAAGGCCAATTTACAATGGACCACAATGGTTTTTTTTAAACACCTGCAAGTCGACACATTACTGAAGCGCATGCGCATTAGAATTCATGAATATCTGCCACCTGGCGAATACGCGAAGAATTGCAACCAATTAAATCCGAACCATTATCAATAAACACATCAATAAACACATCAACTGCGGGTGACGCCGGCATGAAAGCAACATGAATGCGGTATAAATGCGGCATGAACGTGGTGAATTGCGGTGAATGCGTGGCATTCGGAAAAAATCCCCGAAAAATTTCGGAGATGTTGGAGAATAAACGGGGCCGCGGCTGTATTTATCGATAGAGACATACATACATACATACATACATACATACATACATACATACATACATACATACATACATACATACATACATACATACAGTGGCAAGAAATGATAATGGAAAAAAATAGTATCACATATAATAAATTACAAAAAACAGTTAAAGTAAAAAAAAAATAAATTTCTTTTGTTAACTTACCATTAGCTGCCCCACTCACCGACTCTCATTGAACACCAAGCTCTCGAACCAATCCACGCACAGCAACAGGAACCCATAAAATAAAAAACCATAAAAAAATAAACCAAGACTTTTTTTTCTAATCCAAAGCGTCAACGGGGTCTTGATCTGTGTTCTTCCGTCTTCTCCAGATGTCGGAGAAAGGTCAGGAGCGGAGGCCGAAGGACGGCGCTATCCCAAATATATCCCCAGCAAGGGAAGGGGATCAAAAGACCCCCCAAGGAGACGGTAATATTTAACCTCTCAGATCATGCTTTAACAACAGCAGAAATCAGTGTCCTACAGAAGGGCTTAGGATTCGTGCCCACATACGCACAAGACGCATTCAAGTGGAAAGTGGACCTATACTGCTGCGGCCGAGTTTATTCGAGCATTTGCCCGTTCTCGGCCGCAGCAGTAACCTGGCGGCGCCGGAGGGTGCCGGGTGCGCGCCGAAGCCTTGGAGGAGAGGCCCGCCGATCGGGTCTTCCCCCTCTCCTCACCGGGTCCGCCGGGTCCCCCGGAACGTCCCGCCGCCGTCCTCACATCCGCGCGACACCAGGGCTCCCTCGGGGAGCCCTGGGCACGCGTACAGGCGGCACAGGCACCCGATGACGTGTGACCGCGCATCGGTGATGCGCGGCACGCTGAGGGAGTGCGGCTCGCAAGCCGGGACATATCCCGGCTTACGGAATGAGCCGTACTCAAATAAAGTGTGCCGCCTGTGTATATGTTACATCGGCACCTTAAGCTGAAGGATTTCTTTTACTAAACCTGGTCTACCCTCCATCTCTAACACTGTGGCAACCACCTTTAAGGCCAAAAGCACGTTCGATCCACAAGTTTCGAATTGTGACATTGCTACATTCATCAATCTCTTGGGGAAAGAAACTCGAGGCAAGATACGGAACTATAAGACCAGCTTCCAGAATTTAAGCAATGATGAACGGCAAGCATTGAAGGCTTTAAGACATAATAAGAACATTATTGTCAGAGCCGCCGACAAAGGTGGAGGCATTGTTGTGTTGAACTATCTCTATTATAAACAATAGATTGAACGCCAGTTGGCGGATGAGAAAAACTACAAACGTTTGCCTGGGGATCCTACATCTGTATATAAAGCGGAAATCGACTCTATTATACAACTGGGGGTGTCAAATATGTGGATTTCTGAAGACACCAGTAAATTTCTCACCCAGCAACATCCCAGAATGCCTGTCCTGTACACCATCCCTAAAATACACAAGTCAGCGACTCAGCCTCCCGAGAGACCAATTATATCTGCCCAATCCTCCTTGTGTCATCCATTATCGCAATATGTGGATTTTTAGCTACAGCCTCTGGTCTCGCAAATGGCCTCCTATGTGAAAGATATGACTGACTTCATGGCACATATCAGCAACCTGGCCTTTGACCCCTCGGAGTGTACTTTGGTTACACTTGATGTGACAAGCCTTTATACTAACATTCCACACCAGGAGGGCCTAGACGCAATTCACAGTAAATTCTCAGGTATGACGACAACTACTGGTCCACCATCAGATTTTTTACCAATACTCATGGCGGTTATTTTGAATAAGAATTTTTTCAAATTTGAGAAGACGTGTTATTTACAACTAAGTGGAACGGCCATGGGTTCAAACATGGCTCCCTCGTATGCCAATCTGTATATGGACGTATATGTAGAATATTAGTGGGGTAAGGGGAGGGGAAAGGGGAGATGGGAAATGACTCTCGCTTCAGCTTAATTCACAGACACATGGATAGGGACTATGGTGCAAAGGGGGAATGGGGTAATAGTGTAATATGAGAGAAAGGAAAAACCCATTAACATGCACTCATTGTCTCGGTTGATATGGTTTTGAAAGTTAATACTTATTACTTTATTATATTAGTTAAAAAGAATTGGTGAAGAACAAATCTTGATAATGTACTGATTGTGAACAGCAGAATATCAACGTATAAAACAAACCAACATATAATAACATAAACCGGAAAACAAGGGGAAGATATAGGACCTGCAGGTAAGTACTTAATAGTTGTGAGAAAAACTCACGCAGGTATAATCAGCAAATCCCCAAGTCCAGCACTAATTAAAAAACCTGTATTCAGTCAGACAGGTACCCAAGGTTGACGGTCACGATACTGTAACGCTGCACATTATATAAAGGTTTTCTCAACAGAAGAACACACCTATTGTAAACCACATAATATAGTTGCTCAGGTAATCAGTTGTATAGTATCAAACATTAAAAAACTGTTAGCAGTACATATATTCTTGGCGCCCACTTAATTAGGTATAATACACAATAATGCAGGAAATACTGGCCCCCAAAATGTGATTAGTATGGCCCTGAGGCACGGGTCATTTTACATCAAATTACAGCCTCCTATACTAAAATAAAGAATACTGCATTAGGTGAGCGTTAATAATGTGGTTCATGGGGAGTAATTATAACCAGGGGAGTGTTGGGAGTCGCATAGAGAGTAGAGACTTTATATAGCCAGTGTTGCTACTTGGAAATAGAAGGACCGTAGCCTTGCTGAGACTCACTGCTCTTAATGCAATAATGTAACATGAAAGTCAGCCGCTACAAATGCTAAACCATCATCATGGAATAAGGGCAACAAAATAACATCAAATAGCTAAATACAACTCAGCTACAAACTGAAAATGGTATGGATACTCTGTTGTAACGAAGCAGAGGAGGCTCATACCACTGCGGCTCAGACCAGCGCTCAGAGGCGCTTACCACTCACCACCCGGTCAGAGTTACGTCGTGACGTCATGACGTCAATCTCGTTAGCCCCACCTCCTAGGATCCCTGGAACTTGTGGGGCTGTTGTGTTTGTATTTTTTTTATTGTGGGTAACGGGGGTGGGCGAAGTGGGTGTTAGCCCCAACAGTGGTTGTTAAGGGCTTGCGGGTGGGTAGCAGGAGGGCTTAACCCCTTCATGACCTTAGCGATACTAACCGCTACGGTCATGAAGGGGTTAAGTCCACCAGCAACCCCCCCGCAAGCCCTAAACAGCCACCAAGGGCCAAATACCCCCTTCACCGACCCCGCTACCCACAATAAACCTGGCATGGTGGTTAACCCTTTCATTGCCTTAGCGGTTAGCGCTAAGTTAATGAAGTGGGTTTTTATGTAAATGCATTTATCGGATGCATGCCGGGGGGCTCCGGTGCTGGTATTAATGGGTATCAGTTCCAGAGACCCCTGGCATCAATCCCGGGCAGAAAAAAGGCCTGATTTTTTCTAAATGTCGACCTTGCCGATGCTTCTCCCCCAGCAACTTGCCAACTTTAGTTGGCGGGTTGGATTGTCGTACAAATCTCAATTCTAGAGTGCCGATCAGCAGCGAAAAGCTGATTGTGGCTACTAGAATTGAGCGCGTATCAGAAAGTGCCAATAAGTGGCGAAAAGTGGCTTATCGGCACCCGGCTGCCGAAAAGTTTTTTTCGGCTAAAAAAAATGACGATTTTTGAAGCTTATCGGCGCTTACTGAATCGGAGAGGCAATATTGGCTAGAAAATGGTGAAAACGGCTTTTCGGTGCTTACTTCATGAGGCCCTATGTCTGCTTTGATATAATTCTTGAGACTAGTGATTTCCCACCAAATTTTAGCTTGAGATGTATATTCTCGATCTAGATTCGAAAAATATGTAATGATATCCTTATTTAATATGTCTTCTTGTGGTGTCTCTGTGGCTGAAAATATTTCTATGGCTTCATTATCCCATGTCTCAAAATCCTGTTTGTTGGTGAGAAAACCTGTCATAATATTTTTATAGATCAAAAATTGACCTTTTTAATCAAAGATACTCTTTATTAGAGTAGGAGCTGGTTTGTTATGTCTGGGGCTCTAGCAGTCCCTACAGTGGTAGTAGATATATTGTAGAAAATAAACCGCTCGTCCTTAAATTCTATTTCTGTACTTTCTGTACTTTCGTTTTTCATGACATGGTGCAAGAGGATTAGTATATAGAATATAGGGTGGGTCAAAAGAAGATCCAAAAAGAATCCTCCTCTAATTGCACTCTATGTTTCTTTTGCAGGTATCATTCGGACAAATAGTCCATGCATATTCTCAATATATGTAATGGCTTACTATTGTAGCCGAATCAAAAGCCCAGTTTAAAATAAAATAATAAAACTTTATTACATCAAATTATAAGTGACTCTGTGCCTTTATTTACAGTGTATATTATTTAAAATCCCTACAGGAGTTTTGTAGAACCAATGCTCCCAATATAAGGTTTATAGCTTATAAATGTAAAACCAGAGACAGAACATGAAACACAGACAGAGCTCAGTGCTACATCCTATGACACAAATACACAGTACAGTGCCTAAATATATATATAAGTATCTTTTGAATAAAATGGTCTTTTAGTTTAAATCTTTGGCCAAAGTGTTGTAAGCCCTTATGCCCCTTCAAGGCAGACCACGTCTCAAGGGTCCTAACACTAATATAAATTCTTAATAACCTGTACATTACCAGGAAGAATGATTTATAATAAATCTGTCAAAATTAGTTGCATAGTTCTAAGTCTGATTGAAGCTCTTATTAACCTGTATAATACCAGGAAAAGCACTCTGTATTAGATTTGTTGCAATCAAACTGCATGCAAGTTCCCATGAGTGTGGAAGGTGAGATGGAGTGAGCTTCTTACCATTTAAAAGTGGGAGGGGGTGAGCTTCAAAATTGGGAAGAGGAGCCACCCTCCAAATCAGCTAGGAACAGCTGAACAGAATTGCAAAACACACAGAGCCCCTACAAGCTCATATTGAACTTCCAAAATAACCACAACATATATATATATATATATGCGTATAAGTGTCAAAGAGGAGTGCTACTGAGCATGGCAATATATATTTAAAACCAGAGACAGAACATGAAACACAGACAGAGCTCAGTGCTACATCCTATGACACAAATACACAGTACAGTGTAAACTAATTTTGACAGATTTATTATAAATCATTCATCCTGGTAATGTTCCTATTTTAAACATTATGTGGTATTTCATATCAAATGTATCATAGTATATGAGATTCATGACGCCCAAATATTTATATTTTTGTTACTTAGCCTCAAGGTGAGTATTTGGAAGACGATATATTTGTATGCACATAAGGGTATTTTGTCTGACATTGTATACCTCAGTACAGTTGGGTCCGCCGAGACCATACACCCTTAGTTGAGTTATATGGCTAACAGATTGGTTTACTACTAATACCTCTAAGATATACTAAGGTCCGCTATGACTAGTGATATCATATAGTGGGGAGAAATATCTATATACCTATCTGTACCCATGGGATCATAGACACCTTACCATAGATAGACATTACTATAGTATATAGTATATATATATATATATATATATATATATATATACAGTTATGATATGAATATAGATATATATGATATACTATCTATATATAAGTATATATATAATATATATTTATATATATAGATATATAATAATATATATATACTGCATATATGCATATAGCATATATGCAAGTTTGGGGTCTGCAACTGTGTGTTTTCTTGACCTAAGACAATTAGTGTCAAAATCCCTTGCTGACAGCTGGATATGTACACAGGGAACAAGATATACTATAAACAACACACTATGTGCTATATCTGAGTCATTATGTTGTGAATAAATATAATAGCTACTATGTAACTATGTACTCTCTACACTGATTTAAAAAAATATAGTTACTTAACAAAACGCATTATTCATTGGTAACTAAAAAAGGTTACATAAAGAGTATATCTAATAGCTATATTAATAGCTCACAAATAAATATATTTATGTACTCTATATCATAAAGATACTTACCTTATTTTGAAATGTCCAAGTAGATATCAGCTACCCTATCGTAGACACACTATTATATGTGTTTATAAGTTATAAACCTTATATTAAGAGCATTCATTCTACAAAACTCCTGTAGGTATTTTAAATAATATACACTGTAAATAAAGGCACAGAGTCACTTATAATTTGATGTACTGTAATAAAGCTTTATTATTTTATTTTAAACTGGGTTTTTGATTCAGCTACAATAGTAAGCCATTACATAAATTGAGAATATGCGTGGACTATTTGTCCAAACGATACCTGCAAAACAAACATACAGTAGAGTGCAACTAGTGGAGGATTCTTTTTGGATCCTCTTTTTACCCACCCTGTATTCTAAAGACCTAGAGAAGCTGGGGGCTTGACGGTGCGGTGCTTGTTGTCTTATTACAAAGCTGCATGTAATAATGCCAAATTACACAATGGCATAGAGACCCAGAGCTGAGAAGGTGGGTGGTGCTGGAGAGGGAGGTGTGCGCTCCTCTGGAGCTCAGGGACTTAATTTGCTACCCGAAACCTAGATTAAAGGATTTAAAGGAGCTGCTGGCCTCCATGCTCAACTCAGTGTTGGTCTGGGATGCGGCCAAAAATAATCGCTCATTAACCTCAAAACACACTTTAATGGCCCCTTTGTACGGTAATCCAGTTTTGCTCCAGAGTTAGAAGGCAAGAATGTCATGCTCTGGTGGCAATTGGGGCTTAGGATGTTGAAAGACCTGGAGGGGAGAAACACTATCAAATCATTTGTCCAATTAAAGTCTGAAAAAGATATTTCCAACACGGAATTTCTTAGATACCTCCAGGTCAGGGCATTTTACACCAAACACTCAGCGAGACCACCGCTAACTAATTTTGAAAAGCTCTGTGTGCGGATCACTGACACACGGGGACTGATTTCTGCTTTGTACAAAGATGAGGTCAGAGTCAACAGGGACGGTACACATAAACCCTGATTCATGACATAGTGGGAGACGGATCTGACAGGGCCATTAGAAGACGAGGACTGGCCGGAAATTTTCAAGGCAGCTGCTAGTAGCTCGATTTGCACGACATTAAAGGAGAACTCATATAAAGTATTGATGAGGTGGTATCTCACCCCAGTTAGATTAGCTAAATTTATCCCAGCATCTTCCCCGCTCTTTCCCAGGCAGTGCGGGGAACAGGGGGATCTGGTGCACATGCTGTTGTCCTGCCCACGAATCATACCCGTTTGGAGCCAAATCAGAAATTGGTTACAGACAATCTTGGGCATCCCAATTCAGCTAGACTCATGGTTATTTCTGTTAAGCAAACCTACAAAAGAAGTATCAAGAACGGGGAACAAATTAATTGCACATTTTGCAATGGCTATGAGGTGTGAGACCGCAGAATTGTGGAATCAGAATGCAATTCCATCAATAGAAAAAATTCGGAACAGGATTTGGTTTGTTTGCCAGATGGAAAGTTGACGGGTCTGGTTAACGACACTGGCCAAAATTTACAAAAGGTCTGGCTGCCCTGGTTGGCACAGACAGATATTCAGGGTGTGAGCCATGCCACGTCTGGCTCTGATATGATCAGTGAGTTCTCCTCTGATGGGCAGAGAGGGACGGAGACGGAAGAACTGGAGGATGATAGGGGGGACCCCCACGTGGACACTGAAGAGGGCAGGCAACCCCTTGCCCGTGGCTACGGAGATAAAGCAAGGAGCGATCTCAGATCATCTGCACACGTTAGGAGAGTCTCGGCAACCCCTCCTCCAATCCCCTCCCCCCTCAATTCCTCATCTTCTTGTCTTTCCCTTCCCATGTCTGTTTAGATGTTGTATGTCCAGAAATGTTTTTTTATGGCATTTATGATATGAATATATGCTATATCCTCAAAACCCAATTAAATGAACGTTAAATAAAATAATCAACATTTTTTTATTATATTAAAAACATTTGTGGCACATCTTTATTTGTAAATTAATGTAACATGTGTAGTAGTCCAGAAAGTCGATTGACCTCCAGGGAAGATAACTTTAATGCCTCAAAAGGTCATTGATGCTGTCTCTTACTCTTCTCACAAAAAGCCCATACACATTGAAATAGCGCTTCACTTTGTTTCTAATAGTTCTCCTTAAATTTGCAGGAAGCCCCTTCTTGGTCTTACTGCCTACATAATTTACATTTTGGTTCCACTCGCTGTACATCTCAAAACTGATGTGGTATTTAAAAATGAACAGGGCAAATTTATGCGTGTATCCACCGCATCTGGTCTTGTATTTCTCCCGGATGTGGGAGGTTGTCCAGCATGGTGTCTGGGAGCTATACAATCCTCGGTGCTGGACCTGGTGTGCTTCAGGCAGCGGGCAGGGTTGATGTCTTGGAGGATGCTGTCCTCTTGTTGTGGCCATCCTCTCATCGGAGTTGTCATCGACTCCAACAGAAGGGTAGATCCTGGAGACAGAGGTGGTGAGCGTTGGGGATACTGTGGTGTGCTTGGTGTTGGCACCATGAAGGTCAAATGCAGGCATGGAGAGGGTGCACTGGAGGGTGTATGCGGTTACTCCATGGGAGAAGAAGGCGCCTCCCGGTTGCCCTCCTGTGTATTATTTTGGGGGGATTTAATAGCCGGCATAAATTGCACATGCTAAGTTTACGTATACTGCAAAATGCAACATCATTGAAAAATAAAAAGGTAATGATTTTAAAAATGTTAAATCTGTTTAAATAGTAAAACTATGAATTACATAAGATTTTGTTTAAACCCCAACAAAAAGAATGCTGCCTAGCACTCAGGAATCAGGTTGAAAAAATTCTGTGAGGATCCTCACTGGGATCGAGGGGGAGTGTATGAAACAGTCAATAAAGATACTCTGCTGTGTCACTGAAAATGGAGCCCTTCCCATGGGGGGGGGGGGGGGAGGGAATGGTGGGGGCAAGCAGTATCCTCTTACCCCTCTGTATATACCCTCTAGCTTTCCTCTTCATCCGTTTGGCTATGCACAATGATCTTCACGGGAAAGCTGATACTCTTGGACTTTAGAGGTTGGTAAATCACCTCATACCTCTCTGCTCACACCCTGTGTCAGCCTCCTGCTCCCATCTTCCGTGATCTGGCTGTACTGCATGTTTGCAGTGAATGCTTCTCCTCCTCCCCCTGCTAGGATGCCACAGAAGATCCGGTATCCACGATAGAAGAAAAATCACACCAGGGCATTGATTATGTGTTCCATGGAGGGATTTTTGTTTAAACCCACATTTATTCTCTCTTCAAGAAACAAAATGTGCCTTTTTCTTTCCTTCGGACTACAATGTCATAGAGTATTGGAAGTGAAGGCTTTTTATACAATGAAGGGGCAGGTGACTAAGCTAAACCCCATGGAATTTAAACTGTGCAGTACTTAATTTGCAGCTAATACGCGTGAAATGTATTCTTGTTGGCAACTGTCTGTCTTTGTTTATTTACTTCAAGGATGAATGGGAAGGATTAAAAAAAAAAAGAACTGTTTGCAAAGTTAATTAAAGTTATCACTGTCTGAGCCCATGTTTGTGTGTAATCTTTATGTATATCTGTATACCAAAGGTTAATACATTTAGAATACAATACTGTACAGTACGTAGAACAGAAAACCAGAAAAATCAAATAATTAAAATAATTTGTTTGTTTGAAAAGTTGTGTTCCAATATTTGTGAATGCATTATACACCCCATTGACCAGGAAGTGGAATGTAAGCATGAAACAATTGTTGATTTTTATTACAGGTGAGGACATAATTGTATCTATCCCATCCAGTACATTATGTGTTGTCCAAAAACAAAGTGTGAAACATTGTTAAAATCGTGAAGTTGGTTATTCTGTATAAAAGTAAAAAAGGCAAATTTAAAAAAAAATTGCAACTTTAGAGTTCCATCAAACTTCATCCTTATCTTTTGACGGACAATTTCAAACTTTATTTTATGAAAAAAAAAAAAATACAGATGCAGCGGCCGTTATTGGAACATTTACCTGGGTAAATGTTGCATTAAGTCGCGTTTAGGTTGAGATATATTCACTAGATTTGCCGGGACAGACATAATGGCCCATCGGATTAATACAGCAGGGGTCCCTGCTGTGTGAGTTCTAACGGGATCTGCCTGTCTTTAATAGGCACGCAGTAAGAGATAGGCTCAATCAGTAACTCTAACTGCGAGCCTCACCCAGGCGATCGTGCAGCTTTTATTTAATTTTAAATATTACAGTAATATAGCAGGGGGTCTCTGGAGCTGAACCGCATTGATTTCAAGTCTGGGGACCCCCTACTTCCCAAGATACAGGCCTAGTTATGGGGTGCCAGTATCTAGTATGCATGGAAATGTGTCTCGTCACGTGATCGGGACATTGCCATGCATAGGAGATACCGGCACCCCATAACGGGGCTTGTATCTCAGGAAGCAGGGGGTCCCTGGATCTGAAAACAATGTGGTTCTGCTCCGGAGACCCCCTGATCACATACACTAGTCACAACATTTAAATTAAAATATGTAGTAAGCACCAATACACAACCCACCCCATGCCCCCACATACTGTAAAATCAATATTTATTTTTATGGACACAGGATTAATACCACAGGTCGGTTGGTGTACCTGGGTGGTACCCACGGTGTTGCAGGTCCCATAGTGCACCATGGGGGGTTCCCACGGGTGTCTGAGGGCCCTCGGGTTGGCCTCCAGGTAGTTCCTGTGGGTGCCTGTGGGCCACCGCGGGTTTCTGGGGGTCCACGGGTTTTCCCCATGGGTGTCTGGGGGACTCTCGGGTTGTTCCCATGGGTGTCTAGGGGCCCTCGGATGGACCCCGTGGGTCCCCAGACCCCTACAGGGTTGGGCCCCCAGTTCCTCCCCGCAGGTGTCAGTGGGTTCTCAGATGGTCCCCGTGGGCATCCTTGGGTCTTTGGTTGGTCCACGTGCGTCCCCGATGGCCTTCGGTACCATTCCTGTATTTAAAATAAATAAACATGGCCTACATTTCAATAAATACACCTCCCCCTGTAAGGAATCGGGGAACACGTCTTTGAGAAGTGTTCCCTCCTTACATTTCATCTCTCAGACCTCCGCTCTGGCACCAGTGCGTTCGCGCTCCCCGCTCTGTTTACGGAGCGTGTGCGCACGCGCAGCTCTTCTAGAGTGCCACGGAGCTTAGCTCTACCCCCTCGGATGCGCCACGCTTCTCTCACGCGGCGCGCACACGTGACGACATGTACCGCTCCCCAGCTGTGTGGCAAGTACTCGTTTAGCCCACTAGTCCTGCACCCAATCCTTGCCTCTGCTCTGCCTCCCTTGCTACTGGTTCTTGTGTGCTACAAATTACCTGCAGTTCCTTTCCTACCTTGCTGAGCATAACTTGTTGTAGCCTCGAGCTTCTGCATCTGTTGTGCCTTGCTCCTTGTCCTGTGTTCTTTTGCAGTTTAACTCTTCGTGTACCGATCCGGCTTGACTTTGGAACCCCTCTGGATATTGACCCCGGCTTACCCTCGACTCTGCAGACCTCTCCAACCCAGACCACGGCTTTATAGACCTCCATGATTCGAACCTCTCAAACCCCAGACCACAGCTATTCAGACTTCTATGATTCTGACCTCCCCAACCCCAGACCATGGCTAACGGACTTGACTATTCTCTCCATTCCAAGACCTTGGCAAGTATCAACTAACCTACTCTCTCCAACCCAGACCCGGCTACGTATGACAATCCGCCTGCCAGGCACGCTTCCGCTGCTGTGGGTGCATGGTTTACTACTTCCCCATCTCAGTACAGGGGTCCTGTCTTGCTCAAGGGCAGCACAAGTATTACAGTATGCTCAGCCCAACGAACATGTACCCCCCTGAGGTGGGCCAAGCCCTGTCTTCGATCTCGGAGCATTTCCAATACCTGGATATTCAGATTGCTTCCCTTACTCAAAACCTGGCCACGGTTTCTCTTAACCAAACAAAATCCAGAATGACTATACCTGTTACCTTTTCTGTTTCTTCTCCTGAAGCCTCTCTCTCCCTCGAGCCATGTCTCCCCACTCCCAATCGATATGCGAGAGATCCCCATGGATGCCGAGGTTTCCTCAACCAATGTGACATACAGTTTGAGTTAACCCCTTCCCGCTTCTCTTCTGATAGATCTAAGGTGGCATATATTATCGCTTTATTAACCAGAGATGCATTGGCATGGGCATCCCCCATCTGGGAGCAGAGACCGGAGCTTTTCCAAGACTTTCCACGCTTCAAAGCAAGTCTTTGATATCCCTGGCCATAATATTACTGCTGCTTCTTCTTAATTTCATATTTTTCAGGGTCACAGACCGGTTGCAAGATACGCTCTAGAATATCGGACCATCGCGGCAGAGACGGGCTGGAACGATAAAGCGTTATCTGCAGCTTTCTGGCAAGGTCTCTCCGAAACATTAAATAATGCATTAGCTGATCAAGAAAGACCCACGGTGCTCAAGAATCTTATTACCATGTGTAGTACGGTGGATCAACGACTTCAGGAAAGGAGGCTTGAGCGCCATCACTCACGTTCTCTCACACCAACTGCTCTTATTCCCAGTCTGTATCCTTCTACTTCCCAGCTCTTGAGGCTCCAGAACCAATGCAGTTAGGAAGTCACCAGCTCTCCCCTTCAGAGAAACAACGTCAGAGAACTGGAGGATTATGCCTTTACTTCGGACTGCCAGGTCACCTGGGGCTTCATTGTCCCACGAAGCCGGGAAACGTCAACACCCAATGAGGTATAAGGAGGTATAAGGGGGTTTCATTGGGAACCATTTCTTCTTCCCCTCCTAGTAAGAGAGGTCTACCTACCAGGGTCATGCTGTCTAACTTCCTTGAGGGTCCTGGCTTCCTAGTTCCTGCCTCTGCTTTCATCGACTCCGAGTTTGGGGGAAATTTTGTGGATCAAGATTTCGCTACCAAACGTAAGATTCCTTTGATCAAGAAATCAATACCGGTGGGTCTAAAGGCTATCATCGGACGTTCTCTCAAGCCAGCCTTCATTTCATTGGAGACTACTACTCTTACTCTCTCCACTAGTGATGTTCACAAGGAAAAAAAATCTCACTGGATGTTATTCATTCACCCTCTGTACAAGTAATTCTAGGCCTTCCTTGACTCCAACAACACAATCCGCTTATAGACTGGACTGACAAGAGACCAATACAATGGGATGTTGCCTCTGAAATTGCTCCTGTATCATCGGTACAACTAATCGCTGGCGTAGAGACCACTACTCCTGCCAAATCTATGCTTTCTGATGTATATGCAGTTCATTGATGTTTTTGATAAAGTTTGTGTCACGGGAGACCTGCACCTACCTGGATTCTGCACTTAGCACACAAGTTGAGAAAAATAAATTGTAATTTATTTATTTTCAGACAGACACACAAATATTCACAATATACACTTAATAAAACACTTACTGGGATGGGGGAATGAATACAAATGTCCTTGGAACAAAACAAAGTCTCTGGGCACCCTGCACGCATGCAAGTGGGTGCGCAAAATGATCTGTGTAGCAGTTCCTGGCTAGGGGCAGAAGTTGCCACCCCCTATATTTCCGCCAACAGGCAAAACTTTGTTCAGTCGTTACAGGGTTCGTTCAGGAACCCTTAGCTCTAACTAATTCCAGAAGAGGGGGATGATCCTTGGTTACGATATTATTAACCCCTCACACTCCGGAACCGCTGACGCTGAAACTTGGTCAATCAGGTGAATCTCCTAGGGACTGGCTAGCAGGCATTTTTATAGGGTTGAGGGTCCTATACCTTACATGCATAACCAATCCCGCCCATGGGAACATTTCTCCCACCTATCCCCGGCTTGCCAGAAGTTTGCAGGAAGGGCAGAAGTTGCGTCACAGTTTGCACGGAGCAGGCGCTAACTTCACACCTAAGCTCCTTAGCATACCGGGACCCTCCCCTTACCTGGTGACACTGAGTCTGGGGTTTGGCCACCAAGTGTGAAGTACCCATACACCGTTATCTGGCACTTACAATATCCGGCCATCCTAACACCTAGGATTGCTGCGGCTTTTAAACTCCGGACTTCTCATAGACATTGAGGCACCCACTCTGCAGTGTGCCTTTGAAGTACGGAGGTGAAAAATTCCTCAGTTCATTCATCCTTTACATACTTGCATGTTAAAGGATTTATTCCCGAGCTGACAGAAAAAAACTCCCGTCTTTACATTTAAAACCCTCAGTATAATACAGTTTATTAATAAAGTATGTTCTTCTTATGCCACGACTATAAACTTTATATGTGTGTGTATGGGTTCTTTATTCCTAGCTGCACTGCAAAAATTAGAGTGCTAGCACACAACCAATCGTGAGTTAGCTTATTTATTTGAACGGGCTATGATGTGGTTTGCGGTTTCACCTACTTCTCACGCCAATTGACTTTCCCCCTTTCAAGTTAAGAAGCTAACAAGGTAACTGATACATTTTGACATAAAACCACTTCAGCTAGACCGCAAACCACTTAATCAATTAACCTTGCGGTTGCGAGGTCTAGGGCTTAGAAAGTGTTCCCTATGCTTCAAAACGGCCACCCGTACATAGCCACGCTTCTTCAATCAGCGCTTGGTTTAGCGCTTGCAGCTCCCCCTTGTGTCGCAAAACCAATTGGCACAGTTCACATACATTTATATTAGTGCAACTAGGGATTGAGCTGCAAAATGGGGACAATAAAGATGGTGTAGAGGAAAACATGTCAGTGTAGTGCACATACAGTTAACCCCTTTAGTTCCAACGCGATTTAAGGTTAATCAGCCGGGTATAATGCCTTTATTAATGGCCTGATTAACCCCCTATCGCCACACCTTCCCCAACTCAAAGCGCAGGCTCTGCCCCGACCACCTCGTCTGGTGGTTGGGCTGGCCTGGCAGCTCTTGAGGTTGTTAGTTCATGAAGACTGCCCTGGCGGGAAAGGCCATCGGCATTGCCATGCTCATTGCACGTCTTGTGCTGAATGGTGAAGTCAAATTCCTGCAAAGCAAGACTCCAGCGCAGTAATTTGGCATTTTCCCCGGACACACTTTGAAGCCAACTCAATGGGTTGTGGTCGGTGATCACTGTGAATGGCCTTCTGCAGAGATAGGGATGAAGCTTTCTCAGAGCCCATACAATGGCCAGGCACTCCTTTTCAATGGTGGCATAAGCCACATCTCTGGACAGCAGCTTGCGGCTCAGATACACCACTGGGTGTTCCCTGCCCTCCACCCCACTTGGCTGAGTACATCGCCGATGCCAAGGTCCATGGCATCAGTCTGCACCAAACAAATTTGAATAATCTGATGCAGCTAGGATAGGGGCACTGGCCAGTGCCTGGAAGGAAGCTTCACAACCTGGAGACCAGACAAGCAGCACAGACAGTCGCTTTTGGGTCAAGTCAGTCAGGGGTTTTGTTACAGCACTGTACTGAGGGACAAACTTTCTGTAGTATCGTGCTGTGCCTTAGAAAGCCATAACCTGCTTCTTGGTCTTGGGAATGGGCCACTGCACTATTGCTTCCACCTTGGCTGGCTATGGCTTGAGGTGCCTGTCACCCACACTATGCCCTAAGTACAGTACTTCTGCCATCCCTACTAAGCACTTGGTGGGTTTCAAGGTGAGTCCTGCTTCCCTAATCCTGGCTAGCACCGCAGCTACATGCACTAAATGTGAATCCCACGAATTACTAAATACAGCAATGTCGTCCAGGTATGCCCTTGCAAACCCCTGTAAATTGGCCTTGGTACTGAAGGAAGAGGTTATAATAATGTATCAATTTAGGCTTTTCATATTAAAGAAAGACAAGCACCAGTTTCTGTTATTGTCCAGAGTCCCGCCATGAGTGTACAAGTGCAGCCCGTGTTCCAAAAACCCGACAGAACGTACGCTTTTTTAGTATGAGCCGCAATTAATGCAACAGATGATAAGATTGCAACAGTTGTTCAAATGTATCAGTATTTTATCGAAACTATGACTTTTACAAATTTTCGCCAGATGCTCGTGTGTGGAAGCGTGCAATAAGGAAAAAGTTATGTAGCGATCCATGTTTTTTTCGTATTGATCCCGAATTTATTGGAGGGTATTGGTGTGTATCACCGGGTTTTTCCCATATCTATGATCATGCCGATGGCAAAAAGCGAAAGGTCGTGTTAAAACCAAGTAAGAAACGTCAGTCACTGGCAAGCAATGCGCCAGCACCAGCACCGGCTTCCAATAACGGTCCGACCGTCAGTGACAACCCTTGCTGTCTGTCCACGCATGGATACCTGCAGTCTGAGCCGTATTTCGCGTACAGTTTCGAGCAAGATTGCATGTACCTAAGCGATTTCCAGCCTCATCAGCTGACTACAGGTGTAGTAGTCCTGCTGTCACCTGTCAACGTGTATTATCAAGAATACTGGACAGGCAGTAGCCCGGCGCCGGCGCCAGCTGAATGGGAAATTTTATTGTGAGTAATGTTGCCGTATTTTATTCTGTTTTTTTTATTTTGAAAATATCAATATCAGTGCGATTCAAAAGTCAAGCGATTCTCCTGTAAGCAATATAATTGGCTGAGCGACTTCTATAGCGCTGTAGATACTGAACAATTGATGGAACACTAGGTGCATGCGCATTGGAACCTTCTTGAAACGCATATGCGTGTCATCACATCGACGGTAGGCGCATGCGCATGTGAACAGGAGACGCCCCCCGAGAAAATTATTGGTGGAACTGACTGGGAACTTCTTTAGGGGGGACTGACCATTACAGTAAAACTTTTATTTTTGTTTTTCCTCAGAAAAGAAAACTTTGTCATCTCTTGCGGAAAACAGCAAATATCGCTTTGTGTAACAATGCCTGCACATTGCTGAATCGGATTTTTAAAACCACGTACCGGAGTCTACAGTTTAGTGGCCATTTTTATTGATTAGGATAGAATACCTGAAACAGTATGCTGATGTTTTCAGACCGTACTGTATACAATACTTTTATATATATACTGTTTAATAAACCCGAGAAAATAAACAGTATGCATTTATTCTACATGTATTCCAGTACATATGTGTATTCTATACCCGTACAGCATGTACACTGGCGACACACTTTATTCGAGCTCGGCTAGTCCCACGAATTCGGGTATACCCGGGTGTATTGAGGTTTGTGACTGTTTTCTGCCCGAGTGCATTGAGGTATTTTCCAGGCAGGGATTGAAGCATTTTATTCCCGCTGGCTGCAATACTGCACAGTATATATATTACAATTCATGAATTTATGCCATCTGGTAGACACGCGAAGCATTGCAGCCTATTAAATCCTAATCATTATCATTTAACAGATCAGCCGCCCGTCAGCCAGGCATGAACCCAGGCTGGGAAGGCAAACGCAACGGGGCTTGTCAGAGGTGAGGAGCGGCGCATTCCAGGTATCTGCCAGGTACATACTGGGTATTTGCTCGAATTAAGTGTGTCGGTGCAGTACAGTATTATTATAATACTCTTGTGATGTACAGTACTGCGCATGCCTACAGTATACAGTACAGTATGCATGGACAGTACTGTACATTCTAGAAACACTGTATTTTGTTACAGTATAAAAGGAGACAATGGAACAATTTAAAACAAATCAACATTTTCTTTTATTGGTGGAGTAAGTACAAAAACATTTATTTACAAATATTGTACAATGTAAAAATATTTTAAGTGCACAGCAATTCAAAACATCAACCGGTGTATGGTTACTGCTAGTGAAAACATTTATGTACAGAAAGTCAAAACATTTACAGTAGGATGGTGTACAGAACAGTCAGTCAGGCCTGCACAATTCCAGTTCTCGGGGGCCACAAACAGGCCCGGTTTTCCAGATAACCTATGAAAACCAGGCCTGTTTGCGGCCCTCGGGGACTGGAATTGTGCAGGTCCTGTGTGTACAGTAAGTAAAAATATTTCTTTATTAATACAGGTTAAAACACGCAACATCTCCTTTATTTAAGTACAGCAAGTCAAAACATGTACAGTACAGCACAACAATATAGTGTTATTAAAAAAAATTCTTTATTCAGAACAAAACATTTACAAAAACTAAACAACAGTTGAACACTCACGCAAATGTGTACCCCACCAGATTGTCCTTCCAGGGCCGATGCCTTGTATGGCGCAAAATGCCATTAATGCAGTCTCGAACGCTTTTCATTAAAGGATCTGTAATTGAAAAAAAGCAATACAATTCCTCCACAATAGTCTTTCTTAAATGATCAGGAAGCGCCTTTTTTCGCGATTTCCTTCATAGTTCACTTTGTAGGCCCACTCGCAGTACACCAAGTAGGACACGTGGTGCTTAAAAAGTAACATGGCATACTTGTGGGGTATACCAGCACTCATCACCCTATACTTCTCCCTGAGTGGATTGGGCAGCTTGCACAGGATGATGTCGGGCACCATATCGATGCAAGCGTATGTAGGTTGGGTTCTGTGAAAGGGGGGGGGTTCTGGGAGTGGGTGTGCTTGTGGCGGCGGGCGAGGGTAGGTTGTCTGGGAGGAAGCTTTCCTCCTGTCTTGGTCGCCGTGTTGTCTCCTGGCGTGGTCTTGATGGGGTTGTCATGTTATCCTCCTCCTCAACGGCATACATGTACATAAAATCTTCTGGTGGAGGGGGTTCGCTTGCTGATGGAAGGTGGTCGAAGGTCCCATTCATCAGATCCATGCCACCCACCTACTGACGTCGGGGATATAGGGGCATGACACCGAGCAAATGATGTATCCCCGCTATGTCAGTCTCTATCTTCTCATCCGTTGATCCATCTTCTGCCTCCGTTGATCCATATTTAGCATGTCTCCAGAAGCAGATCTATCTTTGCCAGCACAATAGAGTTCCCGGGGATATCCACACTTATCCCATTCAGCATGCGGTCGAACGAGCTGGTTCTTGTGCATGGCGTGCTGTGGACATCTGGGTGGATGGGTGCTATGGAGGATGAGATGGGGGTTCCATGGAGAGAAGCTGCAGCGTCGCCAAAGAAAGGTGGAGAAGGTGACCTGTGGATTTCCGGGAGAGGAGAAGTGGCAACGTCGTCGAAGAGGGATGGAGAAAGTGACCTGTGGATTTCCGGGCGAGAAGTGGCAGAGTCGTCTAAGCGTAATGGAGAAAGTGACCCATAGATTTCAGGGGCACCAGCGGCAGCGTCGTCGAAGAGCAGTGGCGAATATGGCCTGTGGGTTTCCGGGAGAGCGGCGGCAGCGTCGTGGACGAGAAGTAGAGAAGATGGGCTGTAGATTTCGGGGAGAGCGGCGGCAGAGTAGTCGAAGCATAAACGAGGAAGTGGCCTGTGGGTTCGATGGGTTGGCTGCCATTTATTTTGCGTTGTGTGTTCATCACTGAATTTCTTCCTGACATAATAAGGCTTACGTGTTTTAAAACCCTTAGCCTTTGGGGTCAGCAGAAGGTTTTCTTTATGAGCCTTAGCCTGTCGCTTTGGCCTTGGCTTGGAAACGGCTGTCGCCGCCGCCGCTTTTCGCTTTTTCTGCATGACAGGCACGGCAGAGGCGAGTGGGTTCCTGTGTCCGTAGAATCGGGGTTGATCCATGGAAGCAGATGGCACAATGCAGTATCTGGACAAGGGCAAGTTCAGATAAAGATCATCAAGTGGTGGGCTATGCAAAGTTTGTAACCTTTTATGCATGGCGAAGAGGTACAGTTGTTGACAGTGAGCGTACTCTAATGTGAGTCATTAACGTATAAATACACCATCCATTTTGTGGATTCACTGCACATTGAAAACACATCGACTAAACATCGAATATACATTCTTGTGTTTTATATTTCTTTCTACTCGCAGCAATGCCTGTTAAAAAGATTTCAAAGGATCTCAGCATGAGAATTAAGGAGATGTACACGAGCGGACACCGAATTACAGATGTCCAACGCTGGTTAGCTGCTTCTGGCCTCGTTGTGCCATCAACCACTGTGTGCTATCATGCACACGGAAAAACCAGACAACGCACGAGGACACCAACGGTAACTAACGCGTCAGTATATTTATATAACTATATAATACAGTATATATATCATTGTTTATATTGCTGCATATTAATAGAACAATATATTGTGTAGATCTATCTAATTTTAAAGTTATTTCGGTATATTTATATAACAACATTACATCTATTGTTTATATTGCTGCATATTAAAAGAACAATATATTTTGTAGATCTATCTAATTTTATAGTTATTTCAGTATATTTTTATAACAACAGTATACAGTATACATTGTTTATTGCTGCATATTAATAGAAAAATAGATTGTGTAGATCTATCTAATTTTATAGTTATTTCGGTATATTTATATAACAACAGTATATATATTGTTTATATTGCTGCATATTAATAGAACAATATATCTTGTTTACATTGCTGCATATTACTAGAACAATATATTGTGTAGATCTATCTCATTGTATACTATTTTTACTGCAAATGATGTGCTGTGCTTGTGGACTACTGCACTGTAACTTACCGGATTGTTGTTTTTGTGTAACTTGTAGGGAGACAACTCTTCTGGTCGACAAAATAAGTGAGGAGAATGATGAGAATAGTGCATTAAGGGTCAAATACACTCTGCAGGAAAATCACAATCTCACTCTATCCGAGACCAGCATAAAGAAGATGAGATGCAGAATTGGATGGAAATATGGACGTGTGAGTTTAGTACTAGACAGTATAGGAGGTTGTTTAAGAAACTGTACTGTACCTCTAAAATTATTTATTCCTTTTCATTACAGAGCGTACCCCATGATAAGGGACGTTAACAAAATCAAGAGAGCCACATCCAAAACACCCAGTGAAGATGCATGTGTGGGGTGCCATCGCTAGGCGTGGACCAGGATGCATCGTCATCTTTGAAGGTACAGTAAAATATATGTCACATGCTTTTGCCTTACGAGCACTGTACTGTACTAGTGTGCAGTTTTTTGAGCACTTTTCTTTTCTTGTTATAGGAATCATGTATAAACCTTTCTTCCAAGACAAAATTGTGCCTGAGATTGTGGAATACAACACACGTGAGTTCCCGGATGGTCACTGTTTCTACCAGGACAACGATCCGCAGCACACCGCGTCAACAGCGCATATCCTTGAGCGCGGTATCAACTGCGTGAAGACGCCAGCGGAGTAAATGCGGTAACCGTGTCTCATTTTTTCCAACTGTGTACTGTATATCTTTAACCAATTGTCCTTTTTTCCCCCCTCTCCAATGACAGATCGCCAGATTTCAATCATATCGAAATGGTCTGGCATCAGCTTAAGGACCATATCCGAAAAGTCGTGAAACCCTCCAAAAAGGATGAGTTGGCGCAAGGCATACTGAGTTTTTGGAACGATGTACTCACTGTGGAACGATGCAATAAATATATTGACCATATTGCGACTGTGTTGCCCATTGTGATCGCGCGTAATGGGCAAGCATCAGGAAGGTAGTATGGTATACAGTAGTACTGTACTGAAGTATTGTAAGTACAGTATGATACAGGTAAGTATGGCACAGATTTTTTCTTTCCAAGTAGTCAGAGTATACAGTAGTTCCAGCATAGACGAGTTTGACAGTACTAACTGCATACTGTAGTCCAATATGGAGTAGCTATACTGTACACAATGCCATAATACAGTATGCACCTACAGTAACTGCTCAATTTTTTTCTTTCCAGAAAGAGCAGCACCAGCCATCTGGTTACAAAGTATTTACAGTAACAGTAGTCACAGTATACAGTAGTTCCAGTATAGAGTAGTTTGACAGTACTACACAGCACACAATGCCATAATACAGTATGCACATAACTGCACTCATTTTTTGTTTTCTTGTCTTTTCAGAAAAAAAGGATGGCCTGGGAGAGAGGGGGGTATCGTGTAAAGTCTGTGAACTGTTTGTACAGTTAAGTGTACAGTATCTAAACTGCACTAATGATGTACACAAAACCTCTCCTCTCTCAATGAACTACTGTACTGTACACAGAATGAGGAAGAAGATAAAGACAGAAAAATTATATTACTATACATACATATTATTATATATTATATATTATTGATAAATATTATTATCAATGTGCATTATTCATGATTATCCACCGGCCCTCAATTTCCATCTGACAGAAGAACTTAATAAAGACTGCATTATGTATTATTCATGACTATTTTTATATCTGTTTTTTTGTTCCTGATAAAATAAAATAAATATTTATTTGCATTCATGATAACCATAATCATTGACAACAGCACCCCCCCACACACACACACACCTACAGTTCACCAAAGAAAAAGAAAGAATGACAAAACAACATTAATCAGTTAATGGTTTTTTTAACGCTCAATTCTCACTGTGCTGTGTAAATCAGATTTACATATCAAATTCGTGAAGGGATTTTCCAAAGCGTTACCGTAAACAAAGCCTCAAAGGGTTGGGGGGGGTGGTTGGGTGAGTCATGTGCAGTAATCAGCTAGCTCCCATCTCAAACAGGATTACACGCAGGCGCAGTGAGGTGACGCTCGGCTAGGGACGGATTAAAAACACAATGGCAAGCTTCAGAAAATGAATGACTCTGTAGAGGTGTCTGTCTATAAGTTTCAAATCCTTTAGCGAGCCTTGTGTGTGTGCGTGGGAGAGGGGAGTAGAGGGTACAGCTGCATGAAGGATTAGCTGTGCAGCAGTTCAAAGAAATGACATAATTTCAAAAGGCAGGTCATTATATAATTTGATCCCTAGACCCCCAAAAACAGTACATAAAAAGCACACAAATCAACCATGTGCAGTCAAACGCACAGGGTCGCAGTCAAAGCTAAAGCACAGATTGAATATCGTAATATCAAGATGGTTTTTGCAGGCTTGTGGAGAAAATAAAAAAAAAAAATGAGGAGAATTTTTTTTTTTGGTCACTCACTCAAGCAAGCAGTGGTGAATTTACAGGCGCATGCACAGTAATCATCAGCTAGCTCCCATCTCAAAGAGGATTACACGCAGGCGCAGTGAGGTGACGTTCGGCTAGGGACGGATTAAAAACACAATGGCAAGATTCAGAAAATGAATGACTCTGTAGAGGTGTCTGTCGATAAGAGTTTCAAATCCTTTAGTGAGCCTTGTGTGTGTGCGTGCGGGAGGGGGGTACAGGGTACAGCTGCATGAAGGATTAGCTGTGCAGCAATTCAAAGAAATGACATAATTTCAAAAGGCAGGTCATCATAATAATTTGATCCCTACACCCCCAAATGCAGTACATAAAAAGCACACAAATCAAGCATGTGCAGTCAAACGCACAGGGTCGCAGTCAAAAGCTAGAGCACAGATTGAATATCATAATATCAAGATGGTTTTTGCAGGCTTGTTGAGAAAATAAAAATAAAAAATGCGGAGAATTATTATTTTTTTTATGGTCACTCACTTAAGTAAGCAGTGGTAAATTTACAGGCGAATGCTCAGTAATCATCAGCTGTCAAGCAGGAATGTGATTGAAACCAGAAAGACACACATTCAAAGGAATGGTGTGGGAGAGGTGTACTGCACATTAGAGAAGACATTAGACAATCATAATCATTGACAACAACCCCCCCACACACACCTACAGTACACGAAAGAAAAAGAAAGAATGACAAATCAACATGAATCAGTTAATGGTTTTTATAACTCTCAATTCTCACAGTGCTGTGCAAATCAGATTTACATATCAAATTCGAGATGGGATTTTCCAAAGCGTTACCGTAAACAAAGCCTCAAAGGGTTGGGGTGGGGGGTTGGGTGAGTCATGCGCAGTAATCAGCTATCTCCCATCTCAAAGAGGATTACACGCAGGCGCAGTGAGGTGATGCTCGGCTAGGGATGGATTAAAAACACAATGACAAGCTTCAGAAAATGAATGACTCTGTAGAGGTGTCTGTCGATAAGAGTTTAAAATCCTTGAGTGAGCCTTGTGTGTGTGTGCGTGGGGGAGGGGGGTACAGGGTACAGCTGCGTGAAGGATTAGCTGTGCAGCAGTTCAAAGAAATTACATAATTTCAAAAGGCAGTTCATCATAATAATATGATCCCTACACCCCCAAATACAGTACAAAAAAAGCACACAAATCAACCATGTGCAGTCAAACGCTACAGCACAGATTGAATATCGTAATATCAAGATGGTTTCTGCAGGCTTGTGGAAAAATAAAAATAAAAAATGAGGAGAAAAAAACTTTTTTTTTTTTTTGATCACTCACTCAAGCAAGCAGTGGTGAAGTTATAGGCGCATGCGCAGTAATCATCAGCTGTCAAGCAGGAATGTGATTGAAACCAGAAAGACACACATTCAAAGGAATGGTGTGGGAGAGGTGTACTGCACTGTAGAGAAGATAATAAGTTGAAATACCCTGCAGTGCAGTACATTATCATGTGTGTGTGCGGGGGCGAGCGAGGGGAGAGCTCTATATATGCCGAAATGTGATACTGTTACAGTACTGTACACGCCTATGCGTTTCAACAATTTTTAAATGAGACATACAGCACTGCAAATGCATGTATACAGTAAATATGCAAATTTACAATTACTGCGCACGCACACGCAGACTGTGTACTGACGTAGGTTGAACTGCTAAAGTATTAGACTTCCAAGACAACAGCTCGCGAACGCCCCCCTGAATTTTTAGACGGTATTGCAGTATTGCAGACAGCGATAATAAAATGCTAATATTACGAGCATGAAAATAACGCAATTCACTCAGGACCAAAAAAAAAACCGCATCTGCCCACGATTATCAGAGCGCCGCGGATCCGGCCGCATTAGAATAAAGGCGGCCACCACTGTAAATTGAATCCGAGCACCACATGAGACGGGAAACCGCAGCCCTGGAACAAAAAGACTGCGCCACGCTTATCCACTTAACTTGTGGTTTAGCGATCGGAACTGCATCTTGTGTCCAAAGCCAGTAATGTCAGTGTACCATGTTATACACTATGGCAGGCATACACACTCCTGCAAAATGGTAACAATAAGGGACAGAGGGAAAAATAATACATGTACAGTGCACATAAGACAAAAATGTATGGGGTAAGTGGCCCCAGTTAACCAGTGCTACAGAGCATATGTGACCCACAATGATTCTAAAATAATGTTTTTAACTGCGTTTTAAACCGGATCACTTGGTGTGGTATTGCATGCTTGAGGCTATATGCATTGAACCCCTATATGGCACCAGGTATAACAGGGATGTGCGGAGTTGTAAGTGGGGAGTGTTTAAACCCCCCCTTGACCTCTGCAGTTTCCCTGAATTGAATAATCTTGTATGCCTGGGGTGGCTCTCATTTAAGCAGCACGTTTACTCACATGTGGTGTGAACGCCGGTTCTGTGTGCTCCATAGCTGACAAGAAATGCAGAGAGAGTGTACCTGTTCCGGTTTGGAAGAGGTGTTTCAGCGGGCACCACGAGGCAGAAAAAACGTAGCAAATGCAGCTTGCTGTGCGTGTGGTGTCGGCTCACTGGCTGACAGGCACCATAGGTGGCGCACTTGCGCTATGTGTGAGCGCCGTCAAGCCACGAGCCTGGCAGTCTATCATACAGCACGCAGCATACCCACAGCCCATTCGCTGTATGACGTCACTTCCGGTTCACATCCGGTATATCAGTAGCCTGCAGACGGGTAGTGTTACTCTTTGAAAAAGCCCATGCTTGGGTGAAACGCGTTAGAGGTGCAGGGGCATCCTTTTTCCCCCCTCTTTTTAACTATGCATCAATAAAGGAACTCTTTACAGCACAGTCCAGCATTTGCTACGTTTTTTCTGCCTCGTGGTGCCCGCTGAAACACCTCTTCCAAACCGGAACAGGTACACTCTCTCTACAGTGCACATAAAATGAACCCCTTCATCCCCAATACGAAATAGGGGTAACCATCCGAGCATACTGCCTTTATTAATGCACTGATTACCCACAATTTCGTTATACCTCCCCCACACAAAGCCCAAGGTTTGACCTGGCCACTTTCTCTGGTGGTTGGACTGAAGTTTTCGAAGTCATTAGTTCATGGGGATTGTCCTGCCGGGAGAGGCCATCAGCATTAACGTGCTCACTGACTTTCTTGTGCTGGATTGTGAAATCGAATTCCTGCAAGGGAAGGCTCCAGCGCAAGAGCTTGGCATTCTCTCCCGACACCCTCTGTAACCAACATAGGGGGTTTTGGTCCGTGATGACCGTGAATTCTATTCCCTGAAGAAGTAGTTATCACTACGAAAAACGCGTTGGATGATTTACGGTCTATGTGTTTAATGCCAGTCACATTGGCTACATTTATTGGTATTGCATTGGCTATCTACATCTTTGTGTGCAATTTTGGGCATCTGAGAGACCGAGAAACACTCTTGCCGATTGATCCATAGTTGCTGACACGGTGACGTCATCACGCAGCGTCCCACAACGAAGCGGCAGTGTGGCACGCTGGGGTTACACTTGCAGCCATCAGACTCACCTCCGTGTGTGACGGTTTTAATCGAGGAGCTTCACTAACTGCTCCAGTCCTTGCTGAACTATCTGGGGACCCTCTGAGTGCTAATATCGAGTGCGGAGCCCAGATGATCTGAAGGGAAATCCCCTATGGAGACGCTGACAGTTTGAAGAGGAGTTCCTAAGAGGGTCCTGCATCACAGCTGCTGTTTGAAGCGCCCACTGAGAGAAGCAAGCATCTGACTCCCACACCAGCAGTCACCGAGTGGTAACCTGTGTGTTTTACACACTCTATGCTCAATTTTTTATACTTGATGTACGCAGATTATATATCCCTTATCTAATACACACTTGTATTTACTTACTTCACCATTTGCGTTGTGTGCTGTTTTTTTGTTTCCACTCCTTTTCAATAGTGGCATAGGCCATTTCTCTGGGCAGCAGCTTGCGGCTCAGATAAATCACTGGTTGTTCACTGCCCTCCTCCCCCACCTGGCTGAGCACAGCCCCAATGCCAAAGTCTGAGGCATCAGTCTGCACCAGAACCTTTTTTAAATAATCTGGAGCAGCAAGGATGGGTGCACTAGCCAATGCAGTCTTCAAAGCCTGAAATGCTTTTTCGCAGGCTGGAGACCAGACTACCAGCACAGACAGACAACACCAGAGCAAGATCGCTCTTTGATAAAGCACCCTTCGTGTGAAACGCATTAGAGTGACTGTATCAGTATTTTTTCTGTCCATGTTTTTAATATGAATAAACCCTTTTGAATTACTTATCCCACGACTGACGCTGTGCACCGGTTTTTCCCTTTCTGGGAGTTGTTGCATACCAGCACAGACAGTCGCTTCTGGGTCAAGTCAGTCAGGGGTTTGGCAATGGCACTTTACTGGGGAACAAACATCTTATAGTAGCCTGCGGTGCCTAGGAAAGCCATAACCTGCTTCTTGGTTTTGGGAGTGGGTCACTGCACTACTGCCTCTACCTTAGCTGGTTCTTGCTTGAGGTGCCCTCCACCCACCGTATGCCCTAGGTATAAGACTTCTGCCATCCCTACTAAGCACTTGGTGGGTTTTAAGGTGAGACCTGCCTCCCTAATCCTGGCTAGCACCACAGCTACATGAATTAAGTGTGATTCCCAAGAGTTGCTGAGCACAGCAATATCATCCAGATATGCCCTTGCAAACCCTTGCATACCCTCTAGCAATCAATTGACCAGGCGTTGGAAGGTTGCCGGTGCATTCTTCATCCCAAATGGCATAACTAAAAATTCATAGAGGCCACTTGGATTTATGAAAGCCAACTTCTCCCTAGCCTCCTGGGTCAAGGGGATCTGCCAGTACCCTTTACTGAGATCCATGGTGGTCAGATAACTTGCCCCCGCGAGTTCATCCAGCAACTCATGAATGTGGGGCATGGGGTAGGCATCTGAAACCGTCCCTGCATTGAGCTGCCGGTAGTCCACACAGAACCGGGTGGTCCCATTCTTCTTAGGTACTAGAACTACCGGACAGGCCCAAGGGCTCTGAGATCGTACAATTACCCCTAGGGCCAGCATCTCCTCTACCTCCCTCTCTATGCTGCGCTTAATCTCGGCTGAGACCCGGTAAGCATGCTTGTGTAGGGGTCTCAAATCCCCTGTAAGCACTGGGTGATCAGTGATGTGTGTCCTGCCTGGCTTATACTGTTCTAGCATAGCCCTGGCATCTGCTCTCTGCCTGGCACACAATTGATCCCCTATATCCACCTTCTCTATGATACCCCCCTGCCTAGCCTCACCTAGGAGATCTGGCAGAGCATTGCTCGCCGGATGCCCCATCGGTGGGCTGCAAATGGCTAGCACCGATGCTACACTCTGGGCTAAATACTCCTTGAGCATATTAATATGGTAGATTTTGGTCCTCCCTGTCTCAGCATCTACCTGTACAACATAGTTGCACTCGTTCATCTTTCGTAGTACCGGATATGGTCCTGACCAGGCAGCTATTAATTTGTTCTCCCGAGTTGGTTTCAGAATATGTACTTGCTGTCCTGGGATGAACTCTCTGCTATGGGCATTCATATCATACCAAGTCTTCTGCTTGGTCTGAGCAGCCCTAAGGTTGTCCTGTGCAAACCCCATGAGCATCTCTAACTGGTCTCTGAGATCTACCACATATTGAAGCACAGAAGTGTCAGTGTGGGTAGCTTCCCCTTCCCATCCCTCGCGGAATAGGTCCAGAGGTCCACGTACCTTGCCAGCATATAGCAGCTCAAAGGGAGGAAAGCCGGTAGATTCTTGAGGTAGCTCACGGTATGCAAACAGCAAGTGCTGCAGGTGAATTTCCCAGTCTTATCCCTCTGCCTGTATAAAAGTCTTAAGCATCTGCTTCAGGGTCCCATTGAACCTCTCACAAAATCCGTTGGTCTGGCCGCAGCCGCGATCCCATCCGCAACCCCTGGCACCAAGCCACCCATGACCGGGTGGTTGGCAAAATCCTCCCCCTGTCCTTGAAGCACCAGAGTTAGAGGGACCTCCTTCACTCCAGGCTAACTACCGTCTGCTGCCACAACAGCTAATAGTGTTGCTCTGCCCTCATATTCTTCTGAATCCTCCTCCAGCTGACTCTTGGAATGACCGTCTGTCGTTAAGCCATATCCTGTACATTTCTCCACGACTTGCTCTCGGTTCCAGGAACGGAACCTTCCTGAGTGCAGACTCATGGTGCCCCAGGGTATGGGTCAAGAGACCAGTGAATTGTCTCAGGCTTCTTTTGAAGTGTGTGAAAGTTGCCACTTGTCTGAGGAGCTCGCAAGCTACGAGGTCCTCACTATATTACAGAGCATTGCAGTAAACTGCAATATAGGCTCAATCAGTATCCCACACTGCTACCAGTAATTACAAGCCTGTCACGGGGGACTGACCTGTAGAATAATTTTATATTTTGAGGTAGAAGATTAAGCACACAAGTTGAGCAAAATAAATTGTCATATATTTCCTTATTAGACAGACACACGACAACCCCCAACTGCTGAAACAGCACACAAAAGTAGTGTTAGGACTTACGAACGGTTGTCTGCCTTGTCGTGGCTCGCAAGCTTACAACGCTTTGGCCAAAGGGTTAAACTAAATGACCCTTTTTCAAGAGAATATATAAGTATTTTACTGTGTATTTCTGTCATGTTGGATGTAGCATTGGACTTCTCTGCCGTCTGTTGTATACATATGCCACGCTCAATAGCACTCCATTTTGACACTTAAATACATACACTGGCGACACACTTTATTCGAGCTTGGCTAGTCCCACGAATTCGGGTATACCCGGGTGTATTGAGGTTTGTGACTGTTTTCTGCCCGAGTGCATTGAGTTATTTTCCAAGCAGGGATTGAAGCATTTTATTCCCACTGGCTGCAATACTGCACAGTATATATATATATACTGCATTACAATTCATGAATTTATGCCATCTGGTAGACACGCGAAGCATTGCAGCCTATTAAATCCTAATCATTATCATTTAACAGATCAGCCGCCCATCAGCCAGGCATGAACCCAGGCTGGGAAGGCAAATGCAACGGGGCTTGTTAGAGGTGAGGAGTGGCGCATTCCAGGTATCTGCCAGGTACATACCGGGTATTTGCTCGAATAAAGTGTGTCGGTGCAGTACATATATTTTGTGGGGCTCAGGTATTCCCAAAAAGAGCTTGCTGGGGTTTTGTGTTCTGTTTATTAATGGACAAATAATCTATTATCCATATCTGGATAATAGTTATTTTGCCCATTAATGGGCTGTTTTGGCCTTACGGTACGGACAGAAAAAAGAACCCTTTATTCTAAAAAGTACTATGATAAGGATAAAAAACGTTATGTACACCACACAAATGAGGATGTACCTCTTATGATTACGCAGTTTAATAAATGTACTGCTGCGGCCGAGTTTATTCGAGCATTTGCCCGTTCTCGGCCGCAGCAGTAACCTGGCGCGCGCCAGAGGGTGCCGGGCGCGCGCCGAAGACACGGAGGAGCGCCTTCCGATCGGGGCTTTCTCCCTCCCGCTGCCGGGTCCGCCGGGTCCCCCGGAACCCCCTGCCGCCGTCCCCCACATCGCGGGACACCAGGGCTCCCTCGGGGAGCCCTGGCCGCGCGTGCAGGGGGCGCAGGCACCCGATGACGCGTGACCGCGCGTCGATGACGCGCGGCACGCCGAGGGAGTGCGGCTAGCATGCCGGGGCATCCCCAGGCTTGCAGAGCTAGCCGCACTCAAATAAAATGTGCCGCCTTTGTAGCCAGCAAGTCCAAAAAATCATTCGGAAACATTGGAATATTTTGTTGTTAGACGGAAGCCTTAAAAACTGTGTTATTAAAGGCCCGCGGTTTGTGTACCGTAAGGCCAAAACAATTGCCACATATGAATCCCCGAGCTATGTTACTTCATCCCCTTCTATTAAGAAATTTATCAAGAAAGGATCCTTCAGGTGTGGAGGATGTAAAATGTGCCAATTTATGTTACCATCTAGTCACTTTATGAGCTCTTCCACTAATCATCCATTCCAATCAAATCTTTTATAAACTGTGAAACACAGTATGTTATATATCTGCTGACATGCGGGTGTGGAATTAATTATGTAGGGAGGACTACGAGATCTCTAAAAATCAGAATACTGGAACATGTTAGACTGATTAAAAACCGAGACTGTTCACATCCAGTCTCAAAGCACTTTTCACAATGTGAGAAAGGGGGGGTTAAAGGACTGAAGGTGAGAGGGATTTAAAAAGTGTTTGCCAGCGAAAGAGGGGGGGACTTACTCAATATGTTGGACTGCAGGGAGGCATATTGGATTTTTATGCTCCAGACCAGAACTCCCTGCGGTCTGAACATAGAGTGGAATTTAAGCCATTTTCTAAATTGTTAGTAGTGTGGATTTTTTCTTTATCCATACTTAGTAAGGAATTTCTCCAGGCTTAATGTACTGTTTACTGTTATTAGTCTATATCCAGGTTGCATATCATTCACGTGGAACTACAGTACCTGGGATCATTATTAATGCCCATTTATTAAACAATTATTCATATGTACCTAATTATTTGTAAATTGTGGGCATTTGATGAATCATTGTATTTGCCAGTAATTTATATTGTGGATTCATTTTTCATCGTTCCCTTGAGGATGAATACACTTTGACATTTAACACAATATTATTATGTTTTTAATTTAAAGATGGATTGTTAGAAACTATCCAGGGTATTATTTGTGGGTTGTTAGATAGTCATTATAACTCCGTTGTCACTTAGGTATTTATATAGTGACAGGGGTTTGTTTTTATTGTTGTACTGTGTATAATAAAATCGTATACTTGTGGGATATGGAGCAAAGGTGATCGGATACCTTCTCAATGGGCACCCTGTCTGTTCATTCAAACCAACAGGGGCTAATGCGCTCTGGTCTTTTCAGCTTTTACTTTAGGTATGCCTTGTTATATGGTTATATTATTTACCCTCATTCATGGCATGATACAGGGGAGCTGAAGGGTGGGCGTGTTGCCATTTCAGCCATGCTTGCCATTGGTTGAGTGGCGGAGCGCTCGAGCCAATCGGTGGCCGATGTGGTGGCGCCTCGCGTGATGTCACGCGCATGCGCACCGAGGGGCAATTCGATTTTACATGCATGTTTTGAATCATTATCATTATGTTTAGGGTATTTAAGACACCTATTTGCTCCATATGCCAGACTCCTTGATAAAGGACCTACTGGTCCGAAACGCGTAGGAAGTGTGTGTTTTTTGTCCCCTTTGGGGTGATGCTGTCATCAGTCATGCACTGAAATAAATGATTTCATTTTTTATCCACACCTGGCTCCCTGGCTGTGCGCTATTTGCTCTGTGTTTTTGCTGATATTGGATTTCCCTTCATGGCTGGCACGCCATTACTGATCCCCTGAGACTGTGGGAGTGGGTAAGAGACTTTCATTTTTGACTTCAATAGTTGAGTACTTTGATGTGGATTATAGTCAAGTGACTCACAGGTCATTACACCCACTCCTATTGGTTTCACTATGGGGCTATTCTAAGTTATAGATACAGTATACTACATGTGATGAAGTTACACTGGGATTGAGCACCCTATTCCCCTCTTGTTCTAGTATTTCACAGGTGTATATAGTGGTTACTATTAGAGTGGTAGTAGTGCTTTTTCAGACGTTTTGTTTGTGTTAATTGCCACATTAAGCAAACATGTAGAATTATACATTTCCACATTATTTACAGATTAAAATAAGAAAGGGAAGAATGGGGGGTATGTAGTATTGGCACTTTAAGCTGTGTAGGACTACCTGGCTTCAATTCTGTAAAATAGGGTTAAGTAAGGTTTGGTTTCTGCTTTAATAGTTAGGCTTTTAGAACTATATTAGGTAAAAAAACCTTACTAATAACTATATATGATTTTCATTGTGATTAAAATAATTCAGTGCTTCTGCTTTACTTTCCTAAAATCCTCCTGTGGGTTTTGCTTCAACAATTTACCAAAGATTTAAATATCACTTCTTTAACTTGGGAGTTGGAGGATAATGCAAGCATTCTGATTCTGACAGAATGTCAGTGAAAGATTAAGGGGCCAATGCTAGTAGCCTTCATAACCCACTTATCAAGGCTTTTTGGCTATTATCAGCCAAAAATGCCTACAGTGATTCAGAAAGCCTTGATAAGTGGCTGAATCGCCATTTTTTGCTGCCGCCAAAAACACATCGCCAAGTGAGACATGATAAGCCACTTATCGGCAGGTTTGGAAACATGTGCAATTCTAGTAGCCTCAATTAGGTTAACGAGGATAATCATGGCTCTAGAATAGTGATTTCCTCCCAAATTCCTCTCCCCAGAAAAAGTTGGCATGAAGCTGTCAATAAGTTTCATAGGCAGTGGCGGAGAGAGAGACTAAGAATTATTTTTTTATTTTGTCTGAATTTTATTGATTCCGGTGGTCTCTGGAGCTGAAACACATTAATATCAGCACCGGAGGCCCCGGGCATGTATCAGATGCATGAAAAATGCATTTACAGGCAACTCCATTACCTTAGCGGCTAACCGCTAAGGCAATGAAGAGGTTAACTATCAGTGCCCGGCTTATTGTGGGTGGGTGAAGTTGATATTTGGCCCTTGGTGGGTGTTTAGGCCTATCAAACAAATCAATTAAACAAATAAAACCACTAGCCAACACATCAATTAAAGAAATTAAACCACTAGCCAACAAATCAATTAAAGAAATTATACAGCTAACCAACAAAACAATTAAATAGATAGAACTGCTAACTAATCCAAAAATATACTAAAAACAAGTCATCCAAATACCAAACAATTTAGTGATAAAAATAAACAGAAATAGAAAAAATAATCAATTGTAAACAAACATTTGTCAAAAAATAAATTTCCTGTCACTGTATTTATCTGTACCCTAAAGGGGCACAGATTAATACATTAGCAGTGAATGAACAATCAAAAACATAAAAAAAAAAAAATACAAAAGAAAAACCTGAAAAAAGACATTTACATACTGGGATACCATCACGGTCCTCTAGGGGTGGAATAGGGCAGCTATAAGACTTTTTCAACACATAGAGTTAATCTCCCTAGGGAACTCAACAACAGCTGCTGCATAATTAATCAGAATGGACACCTTGAGTGAACAAGGAAGTGTTTAAGACAAGCACAGAGAGACAATGCTGAGAGTGACACAGAGATTGAGACTGCTGTTCCCAGAGAGGGGGACAGAGGAGCATCCTCCCTAACTGTGGAAGCTGGCACAGACCCCAGACCTGCTGATCACTGGTTGCTGAGCCTGCTGGGACTGCCTGGGTTTGAATCCCAAAGGGAAGAAGGAAAGGACGACAGACCGTGCTGAAGCAGGGATGTCCTGTCCTTGACAGGGACATAAAGAGAAGAGTTTCTCTGGGCTCATGTGGGACCGAGTTCCCCTAAGAAGGAAAGTCCGCAAGGCCATGCTAAAGTGGGGACGTCTGCTCAAAACCTGGAGTTAGATAAGCAAACCCATTTATTGCTGTGTACAGAGACTGTGTATGTTAAATATAATACTACCTATTTTCGGGTGGGAACCAGCTTATCTGGCCATCCAGTTAGTGAGGGCTAAAGCGACGGTGTAGTTTCCCCTAAAGGGAATAGGTGTTATTTTTATGTGTTGTTTTGATTTAAAGTGACGGTAGGCCTGTTGCTGTATAATTTAATCCCTGTAAATAAACCCCATATAGAGAATTACACTGTTTCTTGCCTTACATTTGGCCAAAAGAGACTGCAACGTGGTGTGGGCATCACAATACATTCAATATTTATCTTACCTTTAGAAGTCTTCACCCTCCGAATCCTGACGTTTCAAGAAGCTCTCTACCCGCGACGTCATTCACTGTAATACAACTCCATCCTCCTTGAAGATCAGCATCAGCTACAAAAATCTTCTTTCTACAGATGCAGTGGCCATTATTCGAACATTTCACAGAGCCGTTTTCGTGAACTCTGCTGTATTCCACGCGGCATTCACTTGTTATTCTTCCATGAACGCTGCCATGAATGCTGCCAATCACACCAGTCACACCTGTGTTTACCACTGTTGATTTCTTTGAATTACCTGGATTCTGATATCTTTTGGTGCAACTCTTCCCGTATCCGCTAGGTAGCAGAAATGAATGAATTGTAATGTGTACTGTATAGTACTGTTGTTCTGTACAGTACTGTACTGTACAATATTTACGTACTGTGCTACTGTGTCAATTTTCACATGTTTAAAAAACAGATAAAAACCAAATCTACCAGAGTGGTCCATTGTGAATCGACTTTGAACCTTGAAGATGCTGAAGATATTATCAAATGTAGGCATTTCATAATAAAAACCTCTAAAACACAATGTTGTGGGCTTTTTTCTACATTGTTATCCCTGCACAATTGCTGAATGGACACCATGTCAACTCCGTACATGTATACAAAACCTGACTGTAGTTTTGCATTTGTAATATTGTCTGCAATTAATACTGGAACAGATAAGAAGGCGTCTTTATCAGAAATATATGAATATTTCATTTCTAACTATGATTTTTTTAAATTTTCACCTGACGTTCGTGGGTGGAAGCGTTCGGTAAGGCAAACCTTAACTAACGATGATTGCTTTTTTTGCATTGCCCCCCAAACTGAGGTTGAAGAGGGTATTGGTTTGTGATCCCACATTTTTACAGTATGTTTGATCATGGCAACTACAAAGGAGAAATGTTGGGTTTAATCCATTTAAGATTCGTTTTTCCCAATCCAGCAATGTGTCAGCAATAGTGCCAGCAACAACGCTGGCAACATCACCGGCACCAGCACTAGCTTACAATAACGGTCCGATCGTTAGTGAAAACCTGATGAATGGCAATTCTTGCTACCTGGCCCCGCCAGATTACCTGCAAGATTTCAAGCCCGATTTCAAACCAGATTACACGTACCAGCATGCTTACCAACATGATTACCAGCTTCAGCAGCTGTCAACTATAGAGGTAGCATGTCAGCTGGCACCTGTCAACTATAATTCAGACTACAGGAGTGAACACGGCTTTTATGCACAATACACCTCTGACATTGGCTCATCTCCACCCAGTTGGCAAAGTTTATAATGAAGGTAAATATTATGTACTACAGTATACTGTATTACACTATACATTACGATATTAAGTTTAAAGCTGCAGTTCAAGCTGCCTTTTTTTTAAATATATATATTTCAAAAAATAAACAATATGTGCATCAATACAATCTGCATACTGACAAGTGATTAGCTAAGCTGCAGATCGATCCACTCTCCTGTAATCAATAGCTATGATCAGGGATATTTAATTCAATTCTTGCACAGCATTATTGAAAATGTAGTCCTGGAATATGTTTGACGGAGCAGTTACTACAGTAGATTCAATTGGTGGACTGTGACGGTGAGGTTCAAGAGCAAGAGCCTGCAGAAGGGGAAGGGGGCTGTCACTTTGGAAATGTGTCCTCCATTAGAAAAATTAAGAATGTCTTTAAAACATTTTGAATTTTTTTTTAAATGCTACAAGTATTTTCTCATAGTACAGAACTGATTTATTAAAAAAAAACACATGTAGGATATTTCTAGAACTGCTGCTTTCATTCCCAATGACACTATAGTAGCGTACAGTATGCCTGCCATACAGTATCATGCTTGTATTCATGCACACTACAGCGCAACTTGATGCATGCGCAATATCGGAAAAAATAGCATCATTTTTTTTCCAGATAAAAAACTTTGACATCAAGGGGCAAAAGATAAGGAGGAAGTACAATGGAACTCTAATATCCCATTTTAAAAACGTTGCATTTTTACTTTTATACAGTCAGTATTACCAGCTTCACGCTTTTAAAACTTTGCCACGCTATTATTTTGGACAACACACTATGCACTGTACGGTACTGTATTTGATCGAATCAATTAAGTCATAACTAAAATTTCCACACGCATGCGCATTGTGAATCTGATTTACAAATCCAATGACGAAAACATTTTAAGGTGACAATGCCATTTTTATTGAGGAGAGAATAATTGTGAGCTTTATACAAAACCTTACATAGTATGATGCTATGTTTTCATAATCAATACATTTTATTTTATCATGATGTTGCATTTTGCAGTATAATTACAGTAGACTTGCAAGTGTAATTAATTCTGCTAAGAAACCACAAAAATAAATATTAATATATTTTATTCTATATTTTTTATTTATTATTCAATACTTAAAACTTTTGCTAGGCTTGATCTACTTTTCATACTGTTCTGTGAGAGGTCTCTGTGAGTGTTAACTCTTTTATTACATTTTAAAACAGTTCCAAGGATTCAAGGACACACACACATTAGACAAAGATGGACAAATTTAGTTGCAAAAGGCATTCGAGTTGTTATCCTTAACTCCCCCGGGCCATGGGAGCTTCCTTAAAAAACAAAGACATAAACTTTGTGCCTTAGGTTTTTGGATAAGTAATTACTTTGCCTGGTTTGAAAACCTCATGGTAACTCCAAAACGGATGTCACTCATCGACATCTTCAGCTAAAATGAAACGTAACAAGCCTTATGCAGATGCAGTAGCCGTTATTCGAAGATTTCACGGAGCCGTTTTCGTGAACTCTGCTGTATTCAACATGAGTTGATACGATTGGGTTGTTAGGAGTTAGTGCGCATGCGCGCAGGAGTGTATACAGATTGAGTATGTGCGCCGCCCCCCCGCCCCCCCCCCGTTGTCATGGATTCAATCGGGTTGTCAGGGGCTCTTGCACATGCGTGCAGGAGTGAATACTGACTGAATGTGTGCAGCGCGCCGCCCCCCTTTTTGTTAAGTTTTCGATCGGGATACAAGGGGTTAATAGCCGCCTTTGGTTTCCGCGTGTAACCACTGCGAGAGTTCCGCTGTCGGTTCGGATGAGCGTCACCACCCGTTCTCCTTCGTGACTCAGCAGCTTGGAGTGTGGGCGGCTAGTACCTCTGGCTTCCGCCCTACCGTCTCGTGACGGGGAACATCCCTTCGTCAGGGGATTGTGTTGAGGCCTCAGCAATCCCGTGTGCAATATAGAAGCCCCAGTAACACCCCTAGCTTACATGGACACACTGGTACAACCAATCATGCAAGTGATTAACTTCTGATAATTGCAATCAGATGGGTTAAAGTTAAAGTCACCTCTGGGCGACTCCCAGTGTTCATCTTCTGAAACATGGGATCACGTCACTCCATTCCACACGTATCAAACTCCTAGATCTTACTCTTTATTCCAACTGACAAACAATGAGATACACACAAAAACTATTATAAAGAGGTGAATGGCCAACTCCTATGTCTTAGATCAGCACCATACCGATCTCCAATGTGATTACCCGAAGGACCAGATGACACATGCAAGGCGCTGCGAGCAAGCACAGATTCTCGCCCGCTGCATGTATTTTTCATTCTACTTCAGTAAGTTAGGCAATCTATTGAGCTTAGAAAATTAAGCTGCAACATGGCAATGAAATACTGCGCGAATGTCCTGTTTTCTCTCGTTAATGTGCACAGCATCTGCAGTTGAACATACAACGTGAAAGGACTGTATGCTTTAATTTTGGAACGTGTGATTTTGGAAACCATCTATATCATGCTGACCTTTCAGGATTGGGACTTAACACGTTGTATTATGGCCGTTTAACTTTGGACTTTCAAATCCACTCACAATTGATATCACTATGCGCCCAGGTTTATGGTACACTTAATTCATAGTATCCATGTGCAGGGGGTCTCGCGGCTGAACCGCTGGTTAGTCAGGTCCTGGACCCCCTGCTCCGGCTAGATCAGACCCCTATGAGTGTCCGGTATACCCTCTGCATGTTAAAGGTCCCGACACTGACCGAGGAATGTAAACAAGAGGGGATACCGGCACCCCATCGAAAGGGCCGTATCTTCGGGGAAACAGGTGTCCCCACAGACTAAAACCACAGCGGTTTTCAGCTCCGGAACCCTTTGCACCTGTACACTATGAGTAATACGACAAATAAAAATAAACACTCGTTCCGTACCCTCGCACTATGGCTACGGTACCGAGCAGCAATGAATCGTATTTTTAAAATAGGGTACTGTGAGCCGGAGGTTTATTTTGAGCCACAAATCACAATGCGGTTCGTCTCAGGGACCCCCTGCTCCCTTGCACACAGTATTATTAAAATACAAAATGCTGCTACTATTACCGAATAGCCGTATAGCCGCTAAAGGATTAAACGCAGCATCAAAAAACTGCGATATCTTATCACTGATAAAAATTAAATTCTGTAAAGACCCCCCTTGTTTTGTTACAAAAGGGGAGTATCTGGAGATATTGCTGACGCAAGCGACCAGTTGACAAATATGGACTTTCCAAAACCTGGCTAATAGAAAACCTGGATGTATCGGTCCATGGATGTACAATGTGATTTATGCAAACGGGTCTAGTTATCCCATCCACATACGGGGCTCCAATCAGGATTAAGCATTTCCTCATTGTGAGTCACGTTTGTCGTTACATGATCACGTGCCCTTGTGGTCTCGTACGTGGGCAAAACCACCGAATGCTAAGAAGATTGTGATCCATCGTCCACCATTAGGAAGGCATTGAACAGTCCGGATGAACGACTGAGCTCAAAATCTGCCAGTGGCGTCGGCATTTTCAAAGAAAAAGGCATTCTTTGGCTACCATGCGTGTATGCCCATCCTTCAGTGCAACCCCCCACCGTCGGGAGGGGATAGAAACAAGATGCTTTTGCAACAGGAGGCAAGATTAATATACGAACTCAAGACCATTTCACCATATGACTCAATGAGGACTTAAAGTTGGGCTGTTTTTTGTTATTGGTTTCATCATTATTATTTAGTTATATGATTCCCGCACTTCTGGTTCCTCCACCACCCCCTTCCCTTTGGTTTTATTATTGATTTCTTCTTCACTTTTGGGTGTCTTATATCACTCGGTGTTTTTGTAAGAGACCATTACTCTTTGATAAAGTTCCACACGGGAACGAAACGCGTCAGAGTGATCTCTGTGATGCGCAGCATTCTAGTTTAATAAAGTTGATTTTAACTATTCACGTTTGCGGTTGAATTCCTGCTGCAGTGACCGCCTACACACTAAAAAATCTTTATTGCAATTCTTGGCGGAGCACGCCGGCCACTACACGGAGCTGGGAGCTGATTTCTACTTCCCTTCCTGATGACTGCGCTTGGATCCGCCCCTCACACTCGTTCAACGGCTACTCAGGATCGCTGATTTGGCAGTTCAGTTTCCATTCACCCACAGCATAGCTGTCGGCCCTCGGGGATGACGTCACGAACCAGCGCGACGCTCGAGGAGACGGGACCGGCCAGGCACAGGCAGTGAACAGACCAGGTCGGTTCAGGGCAGCAGGTGACAGTTTCGTGAGTACACGGGAGGGGTAGCTTATGGTTGCCTCTCTCCCTGTCTCTATACCTTTCCCTGTGCAATAGCCCCCCACCCAGTTTTTATCTCTCATTCTGCCGCATGCTGCTGTTGTTGCCGGTCCCCTCACACAGGATCTTCATGTCTGTGTAGCGGCCTTTTTTGCTCTTATGTGTCTGACATTGCTCATATACACCCCGATTTACTTATGGATTTTTAGAAGCACCGGACTATAGGGGTTCATTCCCCCACAATCACCATCTCATTTTGAAGGCAAACGTCGAGTAGGAAGGACCTCCGGAAGAAAAAGAAGGCCAGGGCGTGTCCGAAGAAGACAAGAAGACCCCGGAGGAGAGCCGCAGATACAAGAAAGAAGAATACAGATGAAGATGGATTACAAATAGAAGACCCGAGGATTGTTTTGGTTTATTATTTTAATGTTTATTATTTTATGGTTTATTATTTTATGGGTTCCTTTGCGTGAATTGGTTGGAGAGTAAGCTGTTCAAAAGGAGTCGGTGAGTGGGTCAAGTAATGGTAAGTGAACAAAAGAAATGTATTTTATTTAACTTGTTCTTTTTTTTTTTTTTTTTACATGTGTTTTTTTTTTTTTGTACATCATTTCTTGCCACTGTATGTATGTATGTATGTCTAGATCAATATATACATACAGGGTAAGAAAGTATGTTGTTTTAAAAGCTTGTTTTGCTGTGTTTAAAATGTTTTTGGCTATGCTGCTATGCATAAATGTGTGTGTAATGTATTTTAAAATTAGATAGATGTAATTTTTGGTCTTGTATGGTGTACTTTAGGTCATGGTGAGGCCTGCTTTTGTATATTGTATTCTTTTCGGTACTTATATTTTCTCTGATGGGAACTTGTTCTGTTTAACGATTAAAATAGTTAATTGTTTAATTGTTATGGATGGTATTTAATTTGTTTATTGATTTGATTAATGAATGCTAATTGATTTATGTTGACTTGATTGGTTTAAATAGTATACTTGTTTGGATGTATTGGTATTTTGTTTGGAAAATGTTATTGTTAACATTCATTTGCAGAGTGTACATGTGCATAGATTGTATGCATCATGTATACAATGTAAATGCAATTTTTTGATTGGCATTTGAGGCTTTTGATTGACATTTGACGATTTTGATTGGAAGATGAGGTTGTATTTTTTAAGGAAATATGATTTTATTGTACTGTGTCTGTATGGATAAGTGGTATTTGTAGTAGAGCATGTTTTTGATAACCCTTCTACATTTATTTGTATATTGGTTCATCATGTGTGTATATATATATATATATATATATATAGTCATGGTATGGAGATTTGCACTCACGGTTTGGTTGAGAAGGCAGATGCTTGTCCCATATGTTGCATATAGTAGTATGGTGACCAGGGGATCCTGATAACCAAGAAAGACAGCACACCGCACAGATGATATTATCTCCGATTTTCGCCCCCCCCTCCTGGTGGGGCCCTTCCGTCTGTATCTTGAAACGGAGGCTTGGCGTGACCGGCGTTCGCTGGACCTAAAAAATCACTTCCAGAGCCCTCAGTGTTATCTGAGAAGTCAGTGACACTCGTGGGCAGACCTGATCTGTAACCAGACTTCCTAGCACGGGTGGGTTTCTTCTCTGTCCTCCACGGCCCGCATTCAGTTCCCCTAGTCCTAGCAAACAGCGATAGACACTTACGTTTTTATAATCAGCTTTAACAAGCGCAGCTTCCCTTTTTTGACTTGGTGAGATTCTCCCTAGAGTTATCAATTGTGGTTTGATTTTAATCTGTCCAATCAGTGCTTGTATCAGCCGAAAGCTTGTCACCTTGCTTTCCTTGGATCGAATCTATCTCGAGTCGGTTTTGCAATTCCATACTCGATTGCTCATGACCAAAATCTAAGGTCACTAGAGCATTTATTGAGGATGGAAATCCATTTTTTTACAAAATTATGGATCATTACGTCCAATAGTGGGCTGATTCTGATTCTAAAACCACGTGGGAGCAATTTTTCTTTGTGATAATGTGACAGTGTCACCCCATGAAGAAAAAAGTCTACTTCTCGTTTTTTAAGCTAATAAGGTCATTATAGATGTAAACTGGTTGTCTGGTCCCAAACAGATTCAAATGACTCTGTGTACCGTATTTGAGCTATGGGCATACTATAAACTGGCAGTGTCAGTGTCATGTACTGAAAATTCTGCAAAATCTGCAAATTCCTCCATTAAAATGGACTCAAAAACAGTCATAAAAAATATGGTAAGCGTTTAAAATTGAGTACCTAAAACTTCAGCTAAAGTCAGGGTAGTAAAAACAGAGCAATGCAAAAAAACTCTTAGAAACATTGTATGTAAGCCTGTAGGCTGTGTTGTGAGTTGTTCTGAAACATATAACACAGAGTGATATAAGACATCCAAAAGTGACGAAGACAATCTATCAATAAAAACAAAAGGGAATGGGGTGAAGGAGGAACCAGACAGTGCTTGGAATGCATATAAACTAAATAATAATGATGAACCAATTTACAAAAAACAGCCCAGCTTTAAGTCCTCATTGAGTCCATATGGTGAAATGGTCTTGAGTTCGTATATTAATCTTGCTTCCTGTTGCAAAAGCATCTTGTTTCTATCCCCTCCACGGGGTGGGGGTTGCACATGAAGGATGGGCATACACCGCATGGTAGCCAAAGAATGCTGCTTTTCTTTGAAGTGCCGAGCCACTGGCAGATATTTGAGCTCAGTCTGTTCATCCGTACTGTTCAATGCCTTCCTAATGGTGGAACGATGGATCACAATTCTCTCCTTGAGCATTCGTGTGGTTTTGCCCACGTAGCGTAGACCACATGGGCACGTGATCATGTAAACGACAAAACGTGACTCACAATTGAGGAAATGCTTAATCCTGATTGGAGCCCCGCTATGTGGATGGGTATAACTAGACCCTGTTTGCATAAATCCACAATTGGTACATCCATGGCACCGATACGATCCAGGTTTTCTATTGAGCCAGGTTTTGGAAAGTCCATATTTGTCAACTGGGTCCGCTTGCGTCAGCATATCTCCGAGATTACATCCCCTTTTGTAACAAAACAAGGGGGGATCTTTACAGACTTTTCCAATTTTGTTATCATTGGATAAGATATGCCAGTTTTTTTGTACGCTTCGTTTAATACGACTGGACGCGGTGCAAAATGTACTGACAAAATGACACCGTTGTTGAATGGGTTTATTGTTACTTGGATGTAGCAAAACCTCCCTATCCAGGCTTCTGACTTTCTTCAGGGCGTCTTCAATATCTTTACGATCATAGCCCCTATCTTGGAAACGTATCGCCATGTCCGAAAGCGCAGGCTCCAATTCATCCGGATTTGAGATAATTCTTTTCACTCTGAGAAACTGAGAAAAGGGAAGCCCCCTCTTGAGTGGTGTAGGGTGGTGGCTGGTGGCATACAACAATATGTTTCTATCTGTATCTTTATGATATAGCCTGGTAGCCAAACCATTGCCAGATCTGTACACTATGGTGTCCAGGAAGGAAATCTCCATGTTGCTGAATTGTGCTGTGAATCTGATGGTTGAAGGAATATGATTCAAGTGCTCAATAAATTTTAGGAGCGCAGACTCTGGCCCGTCCCATGCAAGGAAGATGTCATCAATGTATTGTAGATATTTCTTGATACATCCTGCATGTGGAGCGTCGTGTAGAAAATGTGTATGTTCATACACGTCCATAAATAGATTTGCATACGCTGGGGCCATGTTGGACCCCATTGCGGTCCCACTGAGCTGCAGAAAGATGTTTTTCTCGAATTTGAAATAATTTTTATTGAGAATAATTTCCATAAGCAACATCAAAAATTCTATCGGTGGACCCATATGTGATGTAAAGGCCCCAAACTTAGACCTGATGGCATCTAGCCCCTCTTGGTGGGATATATTGGTGTACAGACTACTTACATCTAGAGTGACCAGAATGTAATCCATTTTTGCCAGTTTGATGTCTCCAATCTGTAAGATGAAATCTGTTGTGTCTTTGACAAAAGAGCTCATACCCATGACCATAGGCTGAAGAAAAAAATCAATAAATTGGGACAGCGGATGACACAGAGATCCTCTTGCGGAAATGATAGGCCTTCCGGGGGGCTTAATGGCTGATTTGTGTATTTTAGGCAGTTTGTACAGGATTGGCAATCTGGGGAAAGGCTGTAACAGAAATTTGCCTGTTTCTTCAGAAATCCAATTGTTCTGAACTCCCATCTGTATGATAGAGTCCACTTCCTTTTTATACTCCACTGTAGGATCCCCTGGTAAGCGTCTGTATGTGGATGTGTTGGATAATTGATCCTCTATTTCCATTTTATAGTCCACATACTTAAGTAACACAATGCCACCCCCTTTGTCCGCTGCGCGGATGATAATGTCCTTATTCTTTCTTAGTGTGTCAATAGCTAATTTTTCTTCCCATGTAATGTTATGGTAGCTCACTTTGTTGGTCTTGATATCCATGCTTGTTTCCTTATCCAAAACATTCATGAAGGCAGAAATATTGTGATTACTGATCTGAGGATCAAAGTTACTACTACACTTAAATGTGTTTGCCATCATTGAGGTGTTTAGAGTAGGCTGTTTGATGAAAAAGTCCTTAAGTCTCAGCTGTCTGTGAAATTTATACATTTCCACTTCCCAGTTAAAGCTGCGCTGTATGTTAGTCGGTACAAAACTAAGACCTTTGTGGAGTACACTTAGCTGCGCCGCGGTCAACGTGACATCCGTAAGATTGTATATTACCGTGCTGGCCTGCGTCCACGTGGTCCTCTGCCTCTCATGTTTTCGCACTCTGGATATCGCCGATTTTCGCCCCCCCCTCCTGGTGGGTCCCTTCCGTCTGTATCTGGAAACGGAGGCTTGGCGTGACCGGCGTTCGCTGGACCTAAAAAATCACTTCCAGAGCCCTCAGTGTTATCTGAGAAGTCAGTGACACTCGTGGGCAGACCTGATCTGTAACCAGACTTCCTAGCACGGGTGGGTTTACTTCTCTGTCCTCCACGGCCCGCATTCAGTTCCCCTAGTCCTAGCAAACAGCGATAGACCTTACGTTCTTTATAATCAGCTTTAACAAGCCGCAGCTTCTCCTTTTTGTACTTGGTGAGATTCTCCCTAGAGTTATCAATTGTGGTTTGTATTTTATCTGTCCAATCAGTGCTTGTATCAGCCGAAAGCTTGTCACCTTGCTTTCCTTGGATCGAATCTATCTCGAGTCGGATTTTAGCAATTTCCATACTCGATTGCTCTATGACCAAAATCATAAGGTCACTAGAGCATTTATTGAGGATGGAAATCCATTTTTTTACAAAATTATGGATCATTACGTCCAATAGTGGGCTGATTCCTGATTCTAAAACCACGTGGGAGCAATTTTTCTTTGTGATAATGTGACAGTGTCACCCCATGAAGAAAAAAGTCTACTTCTCGTTTTTTAAGCTTAATAAGGTCATTATAGATGTAAACTGGTTTGTCTGGTCCCAAAACAGATTCAAATGACTCTGTGTACCGTATTTGAGCTATCTGGGCATCACTATAACTGGCAGTGTCAGTGTCAGTGTACTGAAAATTCCTGCAAAATCTGCAAATTCCTCCATTAAAAATGGACTCAAAAACAGTCATAAAAAATATGGTAAGCTGTATAAAATTGAGTACCTAAAACTTCAGCTAAAGTCAGGGTAGTAAAAAAACAGAGCAATGCAAAAAAACTCTTAGAAAAATATGGTCATGGTATGGAGATTTGCACTCACGGTTTGGTTGAGAAGGCAGATGCTTGTCCCATATGTTGCATATAGTAGTATGGTGACCAGGGGATCCTGATAACAAAGAAAGACAGCACACCGCACAGATGATATCCAAAAAGTGTGTATTGTAAAACACAGGGCCGCCAACATTTCGATCCTCGTAACGGGACCTTCCTCAGGGCAGTGCACAACAGACTGATACAAGCACCCATACTGTATATACCCCTAATAACAAACAAAAAATCACCTGCAAACAATCATGATTGCATCCACAGGTACAACCCACAACTTATCCCAGCCACTTAAATATGTTGGTACTAACCAGCACCAATAGAATAGCTTGATCTTAACACCATGCTGGATTGATCACATAATATGCCACTGCTGTCAACGTGGTGACGTCACCATGCTACCTAAATGCGTCATGGCAACCATAGAGAAACATATGCAGGATTAGGAAAAGAAAAAACAACATGCTTGTACATTTCAATCTCTAATGGTGACATATAAAGCACTCACACGAATAGACATAAGCAAAACTGCATTTGGTGGCTGAACCCAATAGTACTGCATTGTACTCACCTCCCTAGATCCTCATAATTCGTGTAGTTGAGATGTAATGGGTGCACGGCCATGCCTAGTCCCTGCTATTAACCCCTTGTATCCCGATCGAAAACTTAACAAAAAGGGGGGGGGCGCGCTTCACACATTCAGTCAGTATTCACTCCTGCACGCATGTGCAAGAGCCCCTGACAACCCGATCAAATCCATGACAACGGGGGGGGGGGCGGGCGCGCGGCGCACATACTCAATCTGTAAACACTCCTGCGCACATGCGCACTAACTCCTAACAACCCAATCGTATCCCTGACAACGTAGGGAGAGGTGCGCAAGTTCCCGGCTCTAACTTCACTCCTTCGTGCACGCGCACTAAGTAACCAAATTCTAAGCAATGGGGGAGAGGAGGGCAAGCATAGTATGTTTACTAAAAGATCGCGCAAGCGCCTGATCCCTTAGCAACCCGATGGCATCCCTACCAACTATATATCTTATTCGCTGGTAATGCGCATGCTCAGATGTGATCCCTATTCTGCTGTCAGCAAAAAAATACCAATGTTTAAGGACACATGCAAATAGGTCAATGGTGAGCACAGTACAGAGCACTTAATGAAATTACCGCAAACATAATAAATGCTGCCTACTGGGAATGAATATGGTGAATCACAATACTAACACATAATACATAGACCCAAACTGAGTTATATATTAATACAATGACCATATATTGTTTAACCCGCTTGCTGTATATAAATGCAAACCGGCATATAAAAGCATAAGGTGTAAATGAAGTATATACATAATTTTAAAAGCCAAAATCTCTCCATACTGGATATCTAGAAGCTCAGTGTTAACTCTATGTAAGCCCGTAGGCTGTGTTGTGAGTTGTTCTGAAACATAGCAAAGGGTTAGAACCGGTGGGGACTGCAATTCCCTGCTTGAGTACCCAATCCTGGATAACACAGGGCTAGCCGCCACCATTTGCCAGAACACCAGACGTTGTGGAGCCTGGATAGCGGGTGGGCTCAGTTACAAAGAGACATAAGGTGCCAGGTTGCACAGGCCCCTTGACAGCTGCGTAAAAAGTTGTCACGCCTGTTTTACATACTGGAAAATTGGTGAATTGGTGGGACAGAGTAATTCCCATGCTCTGAGAGGGCTGTAAAGGTTTGTGGCGTGGGACCCAAAAACCCAAAGAACTTGCAGCCAAGAGAGCGCAGATTCCAAGCGCCAAACCAACAGACGGCAAAAGTCAAAGATTCTCTGTACGAATAGATAACGAGCCGCTTCAAGGATTTTACTCAGAATCGGTTTTCTAAGTCGCGCTTTGAGAATGAAAGCAGGCGCGTCGGCCAATTGCATGACCGAATCAGTTCCAGGACTTTCGTGATACCTATCCTGTCATTGAACAAGGGCTCCTTAACTGGTAATTTTCTTTAATTTAATTTTAGTTATTTCGCCTTCTTCCCATAGGTGTTAACGTGCAAATGTGTTACATGTGTGTATGTCTTTTCCTGAAATAAATTACAATTTATTTAACACCTTGCTTTGCTAAATCAATGATTCCGGTATCAAAAAGGTGTTAATAAACCTGGGAAAGGAGCCTCGCGTTGCTTGGAGAAAATCACGGTCAGTAGATTTCTTATGTCTTTCTGGAGGTTGACCTCCTCTACTCTACTTCCTGTCAAAATGAAACACCAGAGAATTGAATGTCCCACTACAATGCTACCCAGAAGGACAAAAAAGGGTGCGACATCTGTATATATCAGTAGCTATCAAGGATATAAATATGGTATACACTCATTGGTGAGAGAGAAAACGGAATACTATTTACTTACGTCAGGTGCCTGATTATAATGCAGTAATTTTTTGATTTGTTGTTGTAACCAATATGTGACACTATTTATAGCCTATGACAGTTGGTTATTTTTTTTTTACATTGTCTTAGTTTAATTGACTGCTGAATAAATACTTGTCTGATTACCACTTAATAATATAATAGTCTAATACAATATACATAATATATATAATATAGATAATAATAATAATATAATAATAATAATAATAATAAATAATAATAATAATAATACTCATTATATGACTGACAAGTACTGCATGACTCTAAATGAATTGAGCCAGCACAATGAAACGTGCCCTTTACAGATTACATTTGCATTTGGTGCCTTATACAAGTGATGTAATCACTAGTCCAGGTTACAAAAGATAGCTGAGATGGATGGATATCACGCAAGTTCACTCACCATCAAAGGTATGACATAACACTGACTCTCTCTTAGCCCTATAATTGGTATTATAGTACATTGTTATATTCATTACGGCATGCAGAACCAAAAGGGTAAAATGGATGTACCAAAGGGCTCAGAAGATTACTATTACATTTCCAGTCTATAAAGCTATATACTAATAGAATATAGAGTGAAATATATTTGCCACCACGCCAGTGTGGAGACTTCTAGGGCAATCATCTTGAGCTTGGTGGTTCATGCATACTATAGTCACTTCCTATTATAAATTCTTAATCTAACTAAGTGCTATGGTGATCCGACATGAGGCTCTGATATGCTTATTGCAATCAAATCACCTGAACGAGGTTTGAAATGATCATCTTTATGGGCTTTCAAAACAGTGATGTGCTTAATGTTGCGAGAAGAATGATGAATATCTTTAGCTACTCTTTGCTTTAAAACGAAATAGACTTTTCTCCTGCTTGCATTTGGCTTTCCTAACTAAATGCTGCTTTTAAAACACAGTCATAATATAAAACAAAATCTATTTTGAAACATGCAAAAAAATTATTTCAATATTGTGATAAATACTACAGTTGCTGATTTTTGACCAGAATTTGCAGAAGTTAACATTTGCAATACACTTTATAAGAATATATCTATTTATTGTACAATAATAGCTACACTAACTATTTACAGTGTTCAATTAGATACCTTCGTTAAGAAAGTAACAATGAAAACTAGATAAGAAATATTTTCTTTATTTGGTTGGATATATCTTAGGGGGCCTGAGTGCTAGCCCTTATATAAATCATCTGGGCTCTGGAACCCGGCCAGTTTTTCAGCGTAGTTATAACTGTATTCAGAAGATTCTGGAAGACCGCAATCAGCTAAATCTCCAAATAGCAAGGAGTTGGACAGTGTCACTGGTAAAGGAACCAATGGGATTGTCTTCAATCCTTGGCTGTAATACCGTATGATATGAGCAATGGGTTTTTAAGGTATGTGAAGTACCTCCTTGGAGGGACGTGACCTTCTTTAAGAAATAAAAGACAGTCACATGATCATCATCCAAATCGATGGTGAAACTGACCATTGACCCTAAAATGGGAAGATATAAGCTTATACATATGAAGCGGCTGTTATTCAGCCTTCAAGTGTTGTACACCTGGGCATCACCCGTCATGGTGCGGGATTTCTCTTTCCAACTATACAGCGTAAGAACAGCGTGTTTTAGGACTCGTGTTATTAGCGAGTGCATAAAAATTGCATTTTACGTTGTCGTGTGACAAATAATATTGCTTAAAATGAAGATACTGTTGATATATTTTTAAATGGACTGGGTGGGTTCTTGGAGAAGGATTGAAAGTGATGTCAGTTTCCATTTTGTAAAGTCAGTCATGTCGTTTCCATTTGTGTGAAAGAATGTGTCTGGTGTGTATGAGAGATTTTGCTTCTAAGTGATTTATGACTGGGCTAAAGTAACGCCACATTCCTGGAGAGAGTTGGTAACAGGTACTATTCATTGCTGTTTTGAGGTCAGTTCTAACCAAGTTTAATGAGGTGTAATAGACTGGTTTAAGATTAAGGAGGGTTAGTGTAATCTAGTAACAGTTTGAGTCAAGGAATAAAAAATGTATTAAAGAGGCTGCCTGGACACTCCCTGGCAGAGAGAGTCTTGTAGACTTTTGATGAGTATGATCATACTATACTATGTATTAAATAAACTACTTATTATCAACTGAACCCCGTTTGTCAATTTTGGAACATTGACATTTGCAATTCCGTCGGAAACACAAGTGGGCGATCGTGAGATGTTGTCTTAAAATCTAATAGCAATTCCACCTGTCTTTATTGCCGTACAGTACTTCAAGTGTGGTGTAATTGTATTTGAAGATAACATTACAAGTTCATACTTTATAGGTACATGGGAAAGAAGTCCTTTCTGGGGCTACCTAGCCATACTGAAATCTTCTAAATTTGAAGATTAAAAAATATGAGCACACAACACAAAAATTATTTTAACGAATTAAATGTTGTATTTGTACAGGATAATAAAGGAAATGAATAATATAAAAATACAACATCGCTTCTTCTCCGAATGTAAAAAATTTTTTCCGCGCAAGTGTGTATGTCTAATTGGAACCTTGTTGAAACGTATACGTGTCATCACATTTTGCACATGCGTGTATTGCCTAACAACAAAAGCGAATAAGTCCTTCATCCGGATTGTCAAGAATGACTAAGTTACATCATCGCCTCTTCTTAAAAATTTACAAATCTTGACTTGGTGGGCTATGCACTAAGCAGTGATAGTCGTTTTAAGAGCGCAAAGTGCTCTTAGAACGTGAAGTTCCGCCGAGCGCTATTCACTAACACGGCAAAACAGGCACTTGCGCTCTAAAAAATGATTTTTTTTGAAATTTTTTCAAAGTCACAATTTGCTCGTACGATCGACTGTTTGAGCTGAATCCTGCCCTTCTGCGGGATTCACTAAGCAACGCAAATGATCATACGTGAAAGTTGCGCTGAATAAAGCGCACCATCTAAGGCTGGTGATAAAAAAGCAGGACTTAGAAAAAATTCTTTGTTTACCTTTGCATGCGCAACACCAATTCAAACAGGCCTGGGGTGGTCCCGGCTGACCCGGCGGGGGGTGTGGTCCGGTCCGGCACAACAAGCGGGGGTCCCCGTGGGAGTGGGGTGCCCCGCGGAGTCCCGGGTACCGCGGGCCTGCGGTAACAAGTTGCACCTCCAAAAATAATAAACATATTAATAACTAAATACACCCCCCTACACATACTATAAAGTAATGGGCAAAATTTACTATTATCCATATAGGATAATAATGCATTTGCCATTGTAAATAATAACTTTCAATAACTACAGTAAAAACATATTACACTTACCTTTTACAGGCACCCACGATGAAGGCCAGCTTCATTCTCATCTTCATTCTGCCCATGCCCCTCTGAGTGCTGCAAGACATACACAAGAATAAAAAACATCCATGTAATGCCCCCCTAACCCTTAATCCCATAGCGGTTTATAACTGCTACAGTCATTAAGGGTTAACCCACCCTCACCCACAACTCGGGAGGCCCCTACATACCCTCCCCCACTAACCCCCACTACCACATGAGGCCTAACCACCCCACCCACTACCAAGCGGAGGCCTACCCACATACCTTGGGCCAATACCCCTCCATACCCAGTATACCCACAATAAAAACAATACACTGCCCCACAATAAAATCATATATTTATAAATATATAACCCACCCCCTGTGCCCCCCATAAATACATGATTTATTCTTTTACATACAGGGTTCATAACCAGGCCCATGTGAGTCCCCGGTGGGCCAGAAGGTCAACTCACAGACCTACAGGTTAAAACAACTTGTTTCATACAGGTTCTGGAGGCTGTTGGTGGGTCCGCACAGGTGCCATGGCCACCAGGTGGTCTCCGGCGTGTCAACCGTGGGCCCACAATTGGGTCCCCACGGTAGGCTTGAGATGTCTGGGGGCCCGGGTCACACCCACAGGGCCTCAGGTAGTTCCAAAGGGTCTGGGGACCCATGGGTGGGCACTCGGGTCGTGGTGCCACCCACAGATGTGGGGCCACCGGTTCTTCCCTGCAACTACGGGTCTGCTGCGGTGCCCCCACAGATGTGGGGCCACCGGTTCTATCCCGCAAGTGTCCCCATGGACCCACAAGCCTTGATACTCGTGAGAAGACCAAGGTACCCACGGTGGTCTCCCAGAGGTCTCTCACAGAACCAAAAGGAACCCAACCCTGAATGTAAAAAAAATAACCTGACCTATTACATAAAACATCAATCCCCCCCCCCTCACACTACAGTACAATAATGGCCAAATAACTATTATCCAGATAGGGAAAAGATTATTCTTGCCCTTATTAAACACCTTAACTAGCATAATAAAATAAATAAAGTTCTACTGACCTTATCAATAAGAAGACCCGTCGCTAGCACAATCTTGTCCTCCGTTGCCAACAACACAAATACATAGCCAAAAACATAGCAAAGAACTCAGATATCAATTAACCCTTATACCCCTTATCGGAGAATAACCGCAAAGGTAAATAAGGGGTTAAGCCACCCTAGCCCGATATCCACCTTCACCCATTCATTTGTACTGTGGCTCATGTTTTGATAACCTTCTACATTTATTGTATTGTGGCTTCATCATGCATACTGTGTATATATACACACACACATATATATTAGTTGTTATATACACACACACATATATTTTTGTTTGTTATTAGGGTATATATGGGTGCTTGTATCAGTCTGTTGTGCACTGCCCTGAGGAAGGTCCGTTACGAGGATCGAAACGTTGGCGGCCGTGTGTTTTACAATACACACTTTTTGGTATCATCTGTGCGGTGTGCTGTCTTTCTTGGTTATCAGGATCCCCTGTCACCATACTACTATATCAACATATGGGACAAGCATCTGCCTTCTCAACCAAACCGGAGTGCAACTCTCACTCCAGTGACTAATTAGTAGATAAGTATGATAGTATAGAGTAGTAGTATAGAAGATATGGACAGATAGTATAGTATAAAGAAAGAACAGTAATATATATAATAGAGTATATAAAGAGATAAGATAAGTATAGATATATATAAATATATATATATAGTATGATATAAGATAGAGATATAATTAATGAATAAGCACAACACATGATGAAACAATATACAAATAAATGTAGAGGGTTATCAAAAACTGATCTACTACAAATACCACTTATCCATACAGACACGTACAATAAAATCAATTTCCTTAAAAAATACAACCTCATCTTCCAATCAAAATCCCAAATGCCACATCAAAAGCCTCAATGCCTATCAAAACATGCATTTACATTGTATACATGATGCATACAATCTATGCACCATGTACAATCGCTAAGAATGTTAACAATAAACATATTCCAAACAAAAATACCAATAATCCAAACAAGTATACTATTTAAACCAATCAAGTCACATAAAATCAATTAGCATCATTAATCAAATCACTAAACTTTTAAATTCATCCATAACAATTAAACAATTAAAACTATTTCACATCGTTAAACGACAAGTTACCATCAGACAAAATATAAGTACAAAAGAATACAATATACAAAAGCAAGCCTCACCATGACCTAAAGTTCACCATACAAGACTAAAATTACATCTATCTAATTTAAAATACATTAACCACACTTTATGCATAGCAGCATAGCCCAAATCATTTTAAACCACAGCAAAAAAAGCTTTAAAACAACATCATTTTCTTACTTGATGTAATATATCGATCTAGACATACATACATACATACATAATACATACATACAGTGGCAAGAAAGGATGTACAAAAAACAAAAAAAACACAATATAAAAAAAAAGAAACAAGTTAAATAAAATACATTTTTTGTTCACTTACCATCACTGACCCCTCACGACTCCCTTTCACAGCTTGACTCTCGAACCAATCCACGCACAGGAACCCATAAGTAATAAACCATAAAATACTAAAACATTAAAAAAAAAACCAAAACCAATCCACGGTCTTCTATTTGTAATCAATCTTCATCGTATGTTTCTTTTGTATCTGGCGGCTCTCCTCCGGGTTTTCTTGTCTTCTTCGGCCATGACCTGGCCTTCTTTCTTCTGTAGGAGGTCCTTCCTCTCGGCGTCTGCCTTCAAATGAGAACGACATAGGCTTTTATAGGCCTATGACGTCCATTTTCCTCATATGGTTCCCACAGCCTGATTTGGGCGGAAAACCATGTGCTTTGGCCGAGAGAAAAAAATGATGACGTCATTTAAAAGCATGAAGCACGCCAATCAGAATGGCTGTGCTTTCATGCTTTTAAGATGACATCATGAAAAGAAAGATGCCGGCCTCAAATGTATGGTAGCAAATCAGAGCATGGGAATCCATCCCAACTCTGATTGGCCTTAGTAGACATGTGACAGAGGCTGGGGGGGAGAACGGATGTGACATCATTGAAAGCCTGTTACATGGTATAGAGACATCAGAGTTGGGATGTATTTCCCACGTTCTGATTGGTACCGTACCATGTGAGGCCGGCCATCTTTTTTTCAGACGTCATCTTAAAGGCAATTGAAGCCACAGCAATTCTGATTGGCTGTGCTTTATTGCCTTTAAATGACGTCATCATTTATATTTCTAGGCCAAAGCACATGGTTTTCACGGCCAATTAGGGCAGTGGAACCATATGGACGAAATTGTGACGTCATAGGCTTTATAAAATCCTATTCATCTCATTTTGAAGATTTTTAGTGTGTAGGCGGTCACTGCAGCAGGAATTCCAACCGACAAACGTGAATAGTTAAAATCCAGCTTTATTAAACTAGAATGCTGCGCATCACAGAGATCACTCTGTGATGGCAGCATTCTAGTTTAATAAAGCTGATTTTAACATTCACGTTTGCGGATGAATTCCTGCTGCAGTGACCGCCTACACACTAAAAAATCTTTATCGCAATTCTTGGCGGAGCAACGCGGCCACTACAAGGAGGTGGAGCTGGTTTCTACTTCCCTCCTGATGACTGCGCTTGGTCCGCCCCTCGCACTCGTTCCAGGGCTACTCAGGATCGCTGATTTGGCAGTGCAGTTTCCATTCACCCACAGCATAGCTGTCGGCCCCGGGGATGACGTCACGACAAGCGCGACGCTCGAGGAGACGGGACCGGCCAGGCAAGGCAGTGAACAGACCAGGGCGGTTCAGGGCAGCAGGTGGTGACAGTTTCGTGAGTACACAGGGAGGGGTAGTATGGTTGCCTCTCTCCCTGTCTCTTATACCTTTCCCTGTGCAATAGCCCCCACACAGTTTTATCTCCATTCTGCCGCATGCTGCTGTTGTTGCGGTCCCCACACAGGATCTTCATGTGTGCTTTGTGTAGCGGCCTTTTTTGCTCTTATGTGTCTGACATTGCTCATATACAACCCGATTTACTTATGGATTTAGAAGCACCGGACTATAGGGGTTCATTCCCCCACAACACATCTCATTTTGAAGGCAAACGTCGAGTGAAGGACTCCGGAAAGAAAAGAAGGGCAGGCGCTGTCCAAGAGAGACAAGAAGACCCGGAGGAGAGCCGCAGATACAAGAAAGAAGATACAGATAAGATGAGATGGATTACAATAGAGACCCGAGGATGGTTTTGGTTTATTATTTAATGTTATTATTTTATGGTTTATTATTTTATGGTTCCTTTGCGTGAATGGTGGGAGAGTAAGCTGTTCAAAAGGAGTCGGTTGAGTGGGTCAAGTAATGGTAAGTGAACAAAAGAAATGTATTTTTATTAACTTGTTCTTTTTTTTTTTTTTTACATGTGTTTTTTTTTTTTTTGTACATCATTTCTTGCCACTGTATGTATGTATGTATGTCTAGATCAATATATACATACAGGGTAAGAAAGTATGTTGTTTTAAAAGCTTGGTTTGCTGTGTTTTTAAAATGTTTTTGGCTATGCTGCTATGCATAAATGTGTGTGTAATGTATTTTAAAATAGATGATGTAATTTTTGCTTTGTATGGGGTACTTTAGGTCATGGTGAGGCCTGCTTTTGTATATTGTATTCTTTTCGGTACTTATATTTTCTCTGATGGGAACTTGTTCTGTTTAACGATTTAAAATAGTTAATGTTTAATTGTTATGGATGGTATTTAATTGTTTATTGATTTGATTAATGAATGCTAATTGATTTATGTTGATTGATTGGTTTAAATAGTATACTGTTGGATGTATTGGTATTTTGTTTGGAAAATGTTATTGTTAACATTCATTTGCAGAGTGTACATGTGCAGATTGTATGCACATGTATACAATGTAAATGCAATTTTTTGATTGGCATTTGAGGTCTTTGATTGAACATTGACGATTTTGATTGGAAGATGATGGTGTTATTTTTTAAGGAAATATGATTTTATTGTACGTGTGTCTGTATGGATAAGTGGTATTTGTAGTAGAGATGTTTTGATAACCTTCACATTTATTTGTATTGGTTCATCATGTGTGTATATATATATTATATATATAATAGTCATGGTATGGAGATTGCACTCACGGTTTGGTTGAGAAGGAGATGCTTGTCCCATATGTTGCATATAGTAGTATGGTGACCAGGGGATCCTGATAACAGAAAGACAGCACACCGCACAGATGATATCCAAAAAGTGTGTATTGTAAAACACAGGGCCGCCAACATCGATCCTCGTAACGGGACCTTCCTCAGGGCAGTGCACAACAGACTGATACAAAGCACCCATTATACCCATAAACAAACAAAAATACAGCTGCAAACAATCATGATTGCATCCACAGGACACCCACAACTTATCCCAGCCCACTTAAATATGTTGGTACTAACCAGCACCAATAGAATAGCTGATCTTAACACCATGCTGGATTGATCACATAATAGCCATGCTGTCCACGTGGTGACGTCACCATGCTACCTAAGCATCATGGCAACCATAGAGAAACATAGCAGGATTAGGAAAGAAAAAACAACATGCTTGTACATTTCAATCTAATGGTGACATATAAAGCACTCACACGAATAGACATAAGCAAAACTGCATTTGGTGGCTGCACCAATAGTACTGCATTGGTACTCACCTCCTAGTCCTCATAATTCGTTGTGTTGAGGTAAGGGTGCACGGCCATGCTAGTCCCTGCTATTAACCCCTTGTATCCCGATCGAAAAACTTAACAAAAAGGGGGGGGGCGTTCACACATTCAGTCAGTATTCACTCTGCACGCATGTGCAAGAGCCCTGACAAACCGATCAAATCCATGACACGGGGGGGGGGCGGGCGCGGGCGCACATACTCAATCTGTAAACACTCCTGCGCACATGCGCACTAATCCTAACAACCAATCGTATCCCTGACAACGTAGGGAGAGGTGCGCAAGTTCCCGGCTCTAACTTCACTCCTTCGGCACGCGACTAAGTAACCAAATTCTAAGCAATGGGGGAGAGGAGGGAAGCATAGTATGTTTACTAAAAGATCGCGCAGCGCTGATCCCTTAGCAACCCGATGGCATCCCTACCAACTATATATCTTATTCGCTGGTAATGCGCATGCTCAGATGTGGATCCCTATTCTGCTGTCGCAAAAAAATACCAATGTTTAAGGACACATGCAAATAGGTCATGGTGAGCACTACAGAGCACTTAATGAAATTACCGCAACATAATAAATGCTGCCTACTGGGAAGAATATGGTGAATCACAATACTAACACATAATACTAGACCCAAACTGAGTATATATTAATACAATGACCATATATTGTTAAACCCGCTTGCTGTAATAAATGCAAACCGGCATATAAAAGCTAAGGTGTAAATGAAGTATATACATTATTTAAAAGCCAAATCTTCCATACTGGATATCTAGAAGCTCAGTGTGTTAACTCTATGTAAGCCCGTAGGCTGTGTGGAGTTGTTCTGAAAACTAAAACACTGAGTGATATAAGACACCCAAAAGTGAAGAAGACATCTATCAATAAAAACCAAGGGAAGGGGGTATGAGGGGAACAGAAGTGCTTGGAATGCATATAAACTAAAAATAATGATGAACCAATTTACAAAAAACAGCCCAACTTTAAGTCCTCATTGAGTCCATATGGTGAAATGGTTTGAGTTCGTATAATCTGCTTCCTGTTGCAAAAGCATCTTGTTTCTATCCCCTCACGGGGGGGGTGTGCACATGAAGGATGGGCATACACCGCATGGTAGCCAAAGAATGCTGCTTTTCTTTGAAGTGCCGAGCCACTGGCAGATATTTGAGCTCAGTTGTTCATCCGTACTGTTCAATGCCTTCCTAATGGTGGAACGATGGATCACAATTCTCTCCTTGAGCATTCGTGTGGTTTTGCCCACGTAGCGTAGACCACATGGGCACGTGATCATGTAAACGACAAAAACGTGACTTCACAATGAGGAAATGCTTAATCCTGATTGGAGCCCCGCTATGTGGATGGTAAACTAGACCCTGTTTGCATAAATCCACAATTGGTACATCCATGGCACCGATACGATCCAGGTTTCTATTGAGCCAGGTTTTGGAAAGTCCATATTTGTCAACTGGGTCCGCTTGCGTCAGCATATCTCCGAGATATCCCCTTTTGTACAAAACAAGGGGGGATCTTTACAGACTTTCCAATTTTGTTATCATGGATAAGATATGCCAGTTTTTTGTACGCTTCGTTTAATACGACACTGGACGCGGTGCAAAATGTACTGACAAAATGACACCGTTGTGAATGGGTTATGTTACTTGGATTGTAGCAAAACCTCCCTATCCAGGCTCTGACTTTCTTCAGGGCGTCTTCATATCTTTCGATCATAGCCCCTATCTTGGAAACGTATCGCCATGTCCGAAAGCGCAGGGCTCCATTCATCCGGATTTGAGATAATTCTTTTCACTCTGAGAAACTGAGAAAGGGAAGCCCCCTCTTGAGTGGTGTAGGGGGGGCTGGTGGCATACAACACATATGTTTCTATCTGTATCTTTATGTATAGCCTGGTAGCCAAACCATTGCCAGATCTGTACACTATGGTGTCAGAGAAGGAAATCTCCATGTTGCTGAATTGTGCTGTGAATCTGATGGTTGAAGGAATATGATTCAAGTGTCTCAATAAATTTTAGGAGCGCAGACTCTGGGCCGTCCATGCAAGGAAGATGTCATCAATGTATTGTAGATATTTCTTGATACATCTGCATGTGGAGCGTCGTGTAGAATATGTGTATGTTCATACACGTCCATAAATAGATTTGCATACGTGGGGCCATGTTGGACCCCATTGCGGTCCCACTGAGCTGCAGAAAGATGTTTTCTCGAATTGAAATAATTTTATGAGAATAATTTCCATAAGCAACATCAAAAATTCTATTGGTGGACCCATATGTGATGGTAAAGGCCCAAACTTAGACCTGATGGACTCTAGCCCCTCTGGTGGGATATATTGGTGTACAGACTACTACATCTAGAGTGACCAGAATGTAATCCATTTTTCCAGTTTGATGTCTCCAATCTGTAAGATGAAATCTGTTGTGTCTTGACAAAAGAGTCATACCCATGCAATAGGCTGAAAAAAAAATCAATAAATTGGGACAGCGGTGACACAGAGATCCTCTTGCGGAAATGATAGGCCTTCCGGGGGGCTTAATGGCTGATTTGTGTATTTTAGGCAGTTTGTACAGGATTGGCAATCTGGGGGAAAGGCTTGTTTGTAAAGAAATTTGCTGTTTCTTCAGAAATCCAATTGTTTGACTCCCATCTGTATGATAGAGTCCACTTCCTTTTATACTCCACTGTAGGATCCCTGGTAAGCGTCTGTATGTGGATGTGTTGGTAATTGATCCTCTATTTCCATTTTAAGTCCAATACTTAAGTAACACAATGCCACCCCCTTTGTCCGCGGGCGGATGATAATGTCTTATTCTTTCTTAGTGTGTCAATAGCTAATTTTTCTTCCCATGTAATGTTATGGTAGCTCACTTTGTTGGTCTTGATATCCAGCTGTTTCCTTATCCAAAACATTCATGAAGGAGAAATATGATTACTGATCTGAGGATCAAAGTTACTACTACACTTAAATGGTTTGCCATCATTGAGTGTTTAGAGTAGGCTGTTTGATGAAAAGTCCTTAAGTCTCAGCTGTCTGTGAAACTTATACATTTCCACTTCCCAGTTAAAGGCGCTGATGTTAGTCGGTACAAAACTAAGACCTTTGTGGAGTACACTTAGCTGCGCCGCGGTCAACGTGACATCCGTAAGATTGTATATTACCGTGCTGGCCTGCGTCCACGTGGTCCTCTGCCTCTCATGTTTTCGCACTTGGATATCGCCGATTTTCGCCCCCCCCTCCTGTGGGTCCCTTCGTGTTATCTGGAAACGGAGGCTTGGCGTGACCGGCGTTCGCTGGACCTAAAAAATCACTTCCAGAGCCTCAGTGTTATCTGAGAAGTCAGTGACACTCGTGGGCAGACCTGATCTGTAACCAGACTTCCTAGCCAGGGTGGGGTTACTTCTCTGTCCTCCACGGCCCGCATTCAGTTCCCCTAGTCCTAGCAAACCAGCGATAGACCTTAGTTCTTATAATCAGCTTAACAAGCCGAGCTTCTCCTTTTTGTACTTGGTGAGATTTTCCCTAGAGTTATCAATTGTGGTTTGTATTTTATCTGTCAAACAGTGCTTGTATCAGCCGAAAGCTTGTCACCTGCTTTCCTTGGATCGAATCTATCTCGAGTCGGATTTTAGCAATTTCCCTACTCGATTGCTCTATGACCAAAATCATAAGGTCACTAGAGCATTTATTGAGGATAGGAAATCCATTTTTTTACAAAATTATGGATCATTACGTCCAATAGTGGGCTGATTCCTGATTCTAAAACCACGTGGGAGCAATTTTTCTTTGTGGTAATGTGACAGTGTCACCCCATGAAGAAAAAAGTCTACTTCTCGTTTTTTAAGCTTATAAGGTCATTAAGATGTAAACTGGTTGTCTGGTCCCAAACAGATTCAAATGACTCTGTGTACCGTATTTGGCTATCTGGGCATCACATAAACTGGCAGTGTCAGTGTCAGTGTACTGAAAATTCCTGACAAATTGCAAATTCCTCCATTAAAAATGGACTCAAAAACAGTCATAAAAAATATGGTAAGTGTTAAAATTGAGTACCTAAAACTTCAGCTAAGTCAGGGTAGTAAAAAACAGAGCAAGGCAAAAAAACTCTTAGAAAAATATGGTCATGGTATGGAGATTTGCACTCACGGTTGGTTGAGAAGGCAGATGCTTGTCCCATATGTTGCATATAGTAGTATGGTGACCAGGGGATCCTGATAACAAGAAAGACAGCACACCGCACAGATGATATCCAAAAAGTGTGTATTGTAAACACACGGGCCGCCAACATTTCGATCCTCGTAACGGGACCTTCCTCAGGGCAGTGCACAACAGACTGATACAAGCACCATACTTATATACCCCTAATAACAAACAAAAAATCACCTGCAAACAATCATGATTGCATCCACAGGTACAACCCACAACTTATCCAGCCACTTAAATATGTTGGTACTAACCAGCACCAATAGAATAGCTTGATCTTAACACATGTGGATTGATCACATAATATGCACTGTGACGTTGGTGACGTACCATGCTACCTAAATGCGTCTGGCAACATAGAGAAACTATGCAGGATTAGGAAAAGAAAAAAAAAACAACATGCTGTACATTCAATCTCTAATGGTGACGATATAAAGCACTCACACGATAGACATAAGCAAAACTGCATTTGTGGCTGAACCCAATAGTATGCATTTGACTCACCTCCCTAGATCCTCATAATTGTGTAGTTGAGAGAGTAAGGGTCAGGCCAGGCCTAGTCCTGGCCTCACATGGTACGGTAGCCAATCAGAGCGTGGGAAATACATCCCAACTCTGATTGGCTCTAGTACCATGTGACAGGCTTTCAATGATGTCACATCCGTTCTCCCCCAAGCCTCTGTCACATGGTCTACTAGAGCCAATCAGAGTTGGGATGGAGTTCCCATGCTCTGATTTGCTACCATACCATGTGAGGCCGGCCATCTTTCTTTTCATGATGTCATCTTAAAAGCAATGAAAGCACAGCCATTCTGATTGGCTGTGCTTTCATTGCTTTTAAATGACGTCATCATTTTTTTCTCTCGGCCAAAGCACATGGTTTTCACGGCCCAATCAGGGCTGTGGGAACCATATGAGGAAAATGGGACGTCATAGGCCTATAAAAGCCTATGTCGTCTCATTTTGAAGGCAGACGCCGAGGAGGAAGGACCTCCTACAGAAGAAAGAAGGCCAGGTCATGGCCGAAGAAGACAAGAAGACCCCGGAGGAGAGCCGCAGATACAAGAAAGAAAAATACAGATGAAGATTGATTACAAATAGAAGACCCGTGGATTGTTTTGGTTTTTTATTTTAATGTTTATTATTTTATGGTTTATTACTTTATGGGTTCCTGTGCGTGGATTGGTTCGAGAGTAAGCTGTTGAAAGGGAGTCGGTGAGTGGGTCAAGTAATGGTAAGTGAACAAAAGAAATGTATTTTATTTAACTTGTTCTTTTTTTTTTATATATGTGTTTTTTTTGTTTTTTGTACATCCTTTCTTGCCACTGTATGTATGTATGTATGTATGTATGTATGTATGTCTAGATCGATATATACATACAAGGTAAGAAATGATGTTGTTTTAAAAGCTTGTTTTGCTGTGTTTAAAATGATTTGGGCTATGCTGCTATGCATAAATGTGTGTGTAATGTATTTTAAAATTAGATAGATGTAATTTTTAGTCTTGTATGGTGAACTTTAGGTCATGGTGAGGCTTGCTTTTGTATATTGTATTCTTTTTGGTACTTATATTTTGTCTGATGGTAACTTGTTCTGTTTAACGATTGAAATAGTTAATTGTTTAATTGTTATGGATGGAATTTAAAATGTTTAGTGATTTGATTAATGAATGCTAATTGATTTATGTTGACTTGATTGGTTTAAATAGTATACTTGTTTGGATGTATTGGTATTTTGTTTGGAATATGTTATTGTTAACATTCATTAGCTGATTGTACATGGTGCATAGATTGTATGCATCATGTATACAATGTAAATGCAATGTTTTGATTGGCATTTGAGGCTTTTGATTGGCATTTGAGGATTTTGATTGGAAGATGAGGTTGTATTTTTTAAGGAAATATGATTTTATTGTACCGTGTCTGTATGGATAAGTGGTATTTGTAGTAGATCATGTTTTTGATAACCCTTCTACATTTATTTGTATATTGGTTCATCATGTGTGTGTGTGTATATATATATATAATTATATATATATAATATATATAGCATATATATATATATAGATAGCTATATATATATATTATATATATATATATATATATAATATAATATATATATACTGTATATATAATATATATATATATATGTATATATTATATATATATATTATATATAATATATATTATAATATATATGTCATGGTATGGAGATTTGCACTCACGGTTTGGTTGAGAAGGCAGATGCTTGTCCCATATGTGCATATAGTAGTATGGTGGACCAGGGGACCTGATAACCAAGAAAGACAGCACACCGCACAGATGATATCCAAAAAGTGTGTTTGTAAAACACAGGGCCGCCAACGTTTCGATCCTCGTAACGGGACCTTCCTCAGGGCAGTGCACAACAGACTGATACAAGCACCCATATATACCCCTAATAACAAACAAAAATATATATGTGTGTGTGTATATAACAATATATATATATGTGTGTGTGTATATAACAAGATGCATGATGAAGCCACATATACAAATAAATGTAGAAGGGTTATCAAAAACATGAGCCACAGTACAAATGAATGGGTGAAGGGTGGATATCGGGCTAGGGTGGCTTAACCCCTTAATTACCTTTGCGGTTATTCTCCGATAAGGGGATTAAGGGGTTAATTGATATCTGAATGTTATTGCTATGTTTTGGCTATGTATTTTGTTGGCAACGGAGGACAAGGATTGTGCTAGCGACGGGGGCTTCTTATTGATAAGGTCAGTAGAACTTTATTTATTTTATTATGCTAGTTAATGTGTTTAATAATGGGCAAATAATCTATTATCCCTATCTGGATAATAGTTATTTTGCACATTATTGTACTGTATGTGTTGAGGGGGGGGGGGATTGATGTATTTAATGTATAGGTCAGGTTTATTTTTTTTACATTCAGGGTTGGTTCCTTTTGGTTCTGTGAGAGACCTCTGGAGACCACCTGTGGTATCCTTGGGCTTCTCACGAGTATCAGGCTTGTGGGTCCATGGGGGACACTTGCGGGATAGAACCGGTGGCCCCACATCTGTGGGGGCACCGCAGACCCGTAGTGTGCAGGGAAGAACCGGTGGCCCCACATCTGTGGGGGCACCACGGACCCGGAGTGCCCACCCATGGGTCCCCAGACCCTGTGGGAACTACCTGAGGCCCCTGTGGGTGTGACCCGGGGCCCCCAGACATCTGCAAGCCTACCGTGGGGACCCAATTGTGGCCCACGGTGACACGCGGAGACCACCTGGTGGGCCATGGCACCTGGCGGGACCCACCAACAGGCCTCCAGAACCTGTATGAAACAAGTTGTTGTTAACCTGTAGGTCTGTGAGTTGACCCGTCTGGCCCACCGGGGACTCACATGGGCCTGGGTTATGAACCCTGTATGTAAAAGAATAAATCATGTATTTATGGGGGGGCACAGGGGGTGGGTTATATATTTAATAAATATAATGATGTTTATTGTGGGGCAGTGTATTGTTTTTATTGTGGGTACTGGGGATGGGGGAGGGGTATTGGCCCCAAGGGTATGTGGGTAGGCCTCCCGGCTTGGTAGTGGGTGAGGGTGGTTAGGCCTCATGGGGTGGGGGGTTAGTGGGGGAGGGTATGTAGGCCTCCCGAGTGGTGGGTGAGGGTGGGTTAACCCCTTAATGACTGTAGCAGTTAATAACCGCTATGGTGATTAAGGGATTAGGGGGCATTACATTGGATGTTTTTATTCTTGTGTATGTCTTGCAGCATCAGAGGGGCATGGGCAGAATGAAGATGAGAATGAAGCTGGCCTTCATCGTGGGTGCCTGTAAAAGGTAAGTGTAATATGTTTTTACTGTAGTTATTGAAAGTTATATGTATTTACAATGGGCAAATGCATTATTATCCATATATGGATAATAGTAATTTTGCCCATTACTTTATAGTATGTGTTAGGGGGGTGTATTTAGTTATTAATATTGTTTATTATTTTTGGAGGTGCAACATTGTTACCGCAGGCCCGCGGGTACCCTGGGACTCCCGCGGGGACACCCGCACTCCCACGGGGACCCCCGCTTGTTGTGCCGGGGACACCCGGACCCCCGCGGGGTCAGCCGGGGACACCCGCAGGCCTGTTGAATTGGTGTTGCGCATGCAAAAAGGTAAACAAAGAATTTTTTCTAAGTCCTGCTTTTTTATCACCAGCCTTTAGCTGGTGAGCTTTATTCAGCGCAACTTTCACGTATGATCAGTTTGCGTTGCTTAGTGAATCCCGCAGAAGGGCAGGATTCAGCTCAAACAGCTGATCGTACGAGCAAAGTTGGACTTTGAAAAAATTTCAAGAAAAAATCAGTTTTAGAGCGCAAAGTGCCTGTTTGCTCGGTTAGTGAATAGCGCTCGGCGGAACTTCACGTTCTAAGAGCACTTTGCGCTCTTAAAACGACTTATCACTGCTTAGTGCATAGCCCCCAAAGTCAAGATTGTAAATTTTTAAGAAGAGGCGATGATGTATCTTAGTCATTCTTGACAAATCCGGATGAAGGACTTATTCGCTTTTGTTTGTTAGGCAATACACGCATGTGCAGAAATGTGATGACACGTATATACGTTTCAACAAGGTTCCAATTAGACATACACACTTGCGCGGAAAAAATATTTTACATTCGGGAGAAGAAGCGATGTTGTATTTTTATATTATTCAATTTTCCTTTATTATCCTGTACAAATACAACATTTAATTCGTTAAAAATAATTTTTGTTGTGTGTGCTCATATTTTTAATCTTCAAATTTAGAAGATTTCAGTATGGCTAAGTAGCCCCAGAAAGGACTTCTTTCCCATGTACACTATAAAGTATGAACTTGTAATGTTAATCTTCAAATTACAATTACACACACTTGAAGTACTGTACGGCAATAAAAGACAGGTGGAATTGCTATTAGATTTTTAAGACAACATCTCACGATCGCCCACTTGTGTTTCTCGACGGAATTGCAAATGTCAATGTTCCAAAATTGACAAACGGGGTTCAGTTGATAATAAGTAGTTTATTTAATACATAGTATAGTATGATCATACTCATTCAAAAGTCTACAAGACTCTCTCTGCCAGGGAGTGTCCAGGCAGCCTCTTTATACATTTTTTATTCCTTTGACTCAAACTGTTACTAAGATTACACTAACCACTCCTTAATTCTTAAACCAGTCATATTACACCTCATTAAACTTGGTTAGAACTGACCTCAAAACAGCAATGAATAGTACCTGGTACCAACTCTCTCCAGGAATGTGGGCGTTACTTTAGGCCCAGTCATAAATCAACTTAGAAGCAAAATCTCTCATACACACCAGACACATTCTTTCACACAAAATGGAAACTGGACATGACTGACTTTACAAAATGGAAACTGAACATCACTTTCAATCCTTCTCCAGAGACCCACCCAGTCCATTTAAAAAATATATCAACAGTATCTTCATTTTAGCAATATTATTTTGTCACAGACAACGCTAAAAATGCAATTTTATGCACTCGCTAATAACACTAGTCAACACGTGTCTTAACGCGGTATAGTTGGAAGAAATCACGCACCATGACGGGTATGCCCAGGTGTACAACACTTGAAGTGCTTGAATAACAGCCGCTTCATCTGTATAAGGCTTATGACTTCCCATTTTAGGGTCAGATGGTACAGTTCCAATCCGATTGGATGCTGTATCATGTGACTGTCTTTTATTTTTTAAAGAATGTCACGTCCTCTCCAAGGGAGGTACGTCACATCCTTAAAACCCCATGGCTCATATCACGCGGTATTACAGCCAATGGGATTGAAGACAATCCCATTGGTTCCTGTACCATGTGACATGTTCCAACTCCTTGCTAGTTTGGAGTATTTAGCTATTGCTGGTCTTCAGAATCTTTCTGAATACAGTTATAACTACGCTGAAAAAACTGTCGGGGTTCCAGGCCCAGCAAGATGATTTATGAAGGCTACTAGCATAGGCCCCTAAGATATATCAGCAACAAATTAATAGAAAAATATTTCTTATCTATGTTCATTGTTACTTTCTTATAAGGTATCTAATTGAACACTGTAAAATAGTTATTGTATATATTTATTGTACAATAAATAGATTACTATTCTTATAAAGGTATTGCACAATGTTAACATTCTGCAAATTCTGGTCAAAAATAAGCAACTGTAGTATTATCACAATATGAAATATTTTTTTTTGCATGTTTCAAAATAGAGTTTGTTTTATATTATGACTGTGTTTTAAAGCAGCATTTAGTTAGGGAAAGCCTAAATGCAAGCAGGAGAAAGTTCTATTTCGTATTTAAAAGCAAAGAAGTAGCTAAAGATATTCAAGCATTCTTTCTCGCACATTAAGCAATGCACTGTTTTGAAAGCCCATAAAGATGATCATTTAACACCTGTATCAGTGATTTTTGATTGCAATAGCCATAATCAGAGCCTCATGCGATCACCATAGCACTTATGTAGATTATAATGTATAGAATAGGAATGACTGATCAGTATGCAGAACACCATGCTCAAGATGATTGCCCTAAGAATTCTCCACACTGCGTGGTGGCAAATATATTTCCTTCTATATTCCTATTAGTATATAGCTTTATAGACATGGAAAATGTAATATTGAATCATCTGAGCCATTAGAGTAAATCTCATTTACCTTTTGGTTCTGCATGCCAGTAATGAATATAACATGTACTATACCAATATAGGGCTTAAGGAGCAGTTCAGTGTTAATGTCAATGCCTTTGATGTGAGTGAACTTCGTTGATATCCCACTCTCAGCTCTATTTGTAACCTTGGACTAGTGATTTTACATCACTTTGTATAAGGCACCAAATGCAAATTGTAATCTGTAAAGGGCCGGGTTTCATTGTGACTGTAAAATTCCATTTAGAGCACTGCATACATTGTCAAGTCCATATACATGAATTATTATTATTATTATTATTATTATTATTATTATTATTATTATTATTATTATTATTATTATCATTATTATTATTATTATTGTTATTATTACTATTATTATTATTATGTGGGTAATAGACAAGTAATTATTCAGCAGCAATTAAATAAGACAAATGTAAAAAAAAATAACAACTGTATAGGCTCTAAATATTGTCTGTACATATTGTGTTACAACAACAAATCAAAAAATTAATGCATTATAATCATGCAACCTGACGTAAGTAAATATTTATTCCAGTTATTCTCTCTCACAATGCATGTATACCATATTTATATCCTTTGATAGCTACTGATATATACAGATGTCGCAGCCCTTTTTGCTCCTTCTGGTGCATTGTAGTGGGACATTCAGATCTGGTGTTTCATTTGACAGGAAGTAGAGGAGGGGTCAACACCTCCAAGAAAGAACATAAGAAAATCTACTGACCGGTGACTTTTCTCCAAGCAACGGAGGCTCCTTTGCCAGGTTTATTAACACCTTTTTTATACCGGAATCATTGATTTAGCAAAGCAAGGTGGTAAAATAAATTGTAATTTATTTCAGGAAAAGACATACACACAATGTAACACAATTTGCACAGTTAAAACACTTACTGGGAATGAGGCGAACGAATAAACTTTAAATTAAATTAAGAAAAATTACCTCTATAGGAGCCCTTTTTCAATGACAGGTAGGTACTCACGAAAGTCCTGGAACTGATTTCGGCATGCAATGCCAGACGCGACTGCTTCATTCTCAAAAGCGGGACTTAGAAACCATTCTGAGTTGAAAATCCTTGAAGCCGGCTCGTGTCTATTCAGTACAGAGAATCTTTGACTTTGCCGCTGTTGGTTTGGCGCTTGGAATCTGCGCTTCTCATTGGCTGCAAGGTTTCTTATGGGTTTTTGGGTCCCATCCACAAACCTCTACAGCCTATCAGAGCATGGGAATTACTCTGTCAGCCAATCACCAATTTTCCAGTATTGTAAAACAGGGTGGACAACTTTTCGCAGTCTGTCAAGGGGCCTGTGCCAACCTGGCACCTCTGTCTCTTTGTATACTGAGCCCACCCGCTATCCAGGCTCCACAGAGTCTGGGTTCTGGCAAATGGTGGCCGGCTAGCCCTGTGTTATCCCAGGATGTGGGTACTCAAGCAGAATTGCAGTACCCCACCTGTTCTAACACCTTGGCATCCCTGAGGCTATCAAGTCAGGACTCTGCATAGACCCATAGACACCAAGATTGGTAGCCATCTGGTCTCTTGGAATCCATGACTTGGAAATCCCACAGTTCATTCACAGGTTATCAGTACATATACCTATTAAATATAACTCTTTAATAAAATATAATGTGTCCTGTCTTCTGTGTGGTATAGATAAGTCCATATTCTGGAACACTTTAGAAAATTTACTTTTAAAACTTTCACCCACACGAAAACACTCTTAGCTTTATCACTCAGCTGGAGTACCCCTGAACACTTATACTAGGTGCAGGGTATCTGGATACAACTCTTTATACTAGGAACCCCTCTGTATACTAGGGATCCCGTGTATGATTGCATGTATACATTTCCCCCTTAATTTCTATTTACCTTGTCTGGAAGATGCTGCAGCAGGAATCCTGGCGGTGAGTCGTAATAGCGTTTTCAGAGTCAGAGTTTGCCCGGAGCAATGTGCTTGGTTGTATCCGAGAATCTCACTCAATTCCTGGATCCAACTCTGGGGTGTCCCATAACTCTAGAACCCCGATACATAGACACATTCTGTAAAGACTTTATCCGACAAACCCACTCTGAAACTTACAGCCTCGAAATCTCCTGACCCCAGGATCCCAGGAAAGGCAAAACACAAATAAATCTTTAATGTCGCATAATTTGCACACAGTCACAGTAATGCATTCAGGACATATGGGTCCAAGAGCTGACACTCCAGGACCCCAACACACTGATCTCGGGTAACCAAGTGGGCTGAAACTTTATTAGTGAGCCTGGTTAACCCCTTTACCATCACATGCTGGACTTCTGCACATTAAACTTCATTTATTTTTGTGCATCTGGCATGAATTTTTTTTAGGGTTTTGGGTTTGTTCAATTTTAATACAAGCTGAGAATCAATGATTCTGGTCAAGCTGAGAGTCATTGCTTCAGGTCAAGTTGAGGATCATTGATTCAGGTCAAGCTGAGGATCATTGCTTTGTGGTTCAAGTGAGTAATATTGCTTCGTGGGTCAATTGAGGATAATTTCTTTGTGGGTCAAGTGAGGATCATTGCTTAATGGGTCAAGGGAGGATCATTGCTTCATGGGTCAAGTGACAAGATTGGTATTAGGAGGCTGAGCCTTCACCCGGCAAGGGTAAGACACACATTTCTTGACTATAGGGTGCCAATTAATTGCCAATGTGGCTATCTGTAACCCCTTTGAGGGCATAGGTAATCACAGTGACAATCAATGGATTTAATGGCTATTCTTTGTTTTAATTGTATTGCAATTTATATTTTATTGTATTGTGAATTCTTTTGAATGGGCAAAAGTGTTTCCTGCCTGATATGGCTAATAGGGATATTGCCTAATACTTTGTGTAGTGTGAGGTAGGTGTTTTGTTGGGGGTAGAGGGGGTCGATGATGGATGTACTTGCCCTGGGGAGGGTGGTTACGCCTCCCAGTGGGGTAGCAGGTGGGGTTAACCCCTTAATTACAATAGCGATTAATACCCGCTAGGTTATTTAAGGGGTTACTGGCCAGTAGATGTTGGGCATCGGCCCTTTATTGGTTGTTGGTGCCACTGAGAAGGAGAACACGGAAATTTACTCTCAGCTGGGCCATGAGAGCGGCGTCCCGTGAGGTGGTCGCATTTATGTTGCGCGCCTTTCACTTCACATTGAGCCCAAGATGAAAGTAAATAGTGCTACATCTGTACAATGCGCCAGCCGGTGCAGACACAATTGTGAAACAATTAGCCACATGTGAAAAAGGGGCAAGGCTAATGCATTATTGCACCCGCTGGTGCATGCCAGCAGGTGTGGCAACACCAGCTACATATATATATAAATACAAACATAACTTAAGAGGTCGATCAAACTCTTTGATAAAGCGCCATTTGGCGTGAAACGTGTCAGAGGACCTTATCTGTAGCTTTTGCTATTATGCATCTTTAATAAAGCATTTTTATTTTTAAGTCAGCCTACAGCCCTATTTTTACGCAGTGCTCAACAATTTCCTGCTTTTCCATTCATTCATCTACCGGATTGAAGCACGCCACTTCCGGGACCATCGCAGACCGTGTAATAGTGAGTTTTTTTAATGCATACTCCAATGGACTGATTCTCTAATTGCCACTGTGTTTGTAGAGGTATTTGTGGTGCTCCAGCCTTACGGACCGACGGATCACCACTTAGGCACTTCAGATGGGGGGTGTTATTTCATCTTTGAGCTCATTCCCATATTTATGCTGTGTGTGTTTCCTGTTCGTTGGGGTCCCTATACTTGGCTTTATTGTGAGCCTTATACCACTCTATACACATTATTAGTGCATTTTGGATGGATTCCTTTTATCACTTAAGGTCCTGGACACTTTAGCTATATTGCTACCATTTCCTGGATATTAGAAGCACCATCGTTGGGATTTGTTTCTCATGTTTTGCTGTTATTTATGCTGACTGGGGTAAGTGCTACTTTTATTTACTATAGGGTGCCCATTGATAGCCACATTGGCAATCTGTGCCCCTTTGTGAAGGCAGGGAGTTACAGTGACAATCAATGGTTTTTAAGGCTATTGTTTGATTTTATTGTAATGTATATTTTATAGTGTATTTTAATGAGTATTTTTTATGCTTCTCAATGGGAAAAAGTGTTATTAGCCAGATTTGGTTAAAACAGTAGGACTATTGCCCATTACTGTGTGTGGTGGAGGTGGAGGGGGTGTTTTGTTGGGGGAAGAGGGGGGTGTGAATGGGTAATTGCCCTAGGGAGTGTGGTTAGACCTCCCGGTGGGAAGGGTAGTAGTAGGTTTAAACCCTTCATTACCTTAGCGGTTAGCAACTAATATTGCAGTTTAATATTGATTGTCAATGTGGCTATCTAGGCTCAGTAATTACTTTACTCTATGTGTATTTTATTTTGGCTAATGACCAAAAACATATTTGGCTAATAGGGATATTGAGCATTAGACTAGAAGGTTGTGTGAGTTGTTAGACCATGCAGGGGGCAGTGGGGGGCACAACAGTTTAACCCCTTAATTACCTTAGTGGTTAGCTATTAAAGTAATGAAGCTTAGCTTTTAGTTTATTTTATTTGTAGTACACAATATTAAAGCAGGGGGTCTCTGGAGCTGAAATGGACCCCCAGTTTCCCAAGATACAGACCACTGTATGGGTTGCCATTATCTTGGGGATGTTTAAATGTCCTGGTCATGTGGACCATGACATGGGAGATTTAAACTTATAGGAGATACTGGCACCCCATAGCCTGTACCTCAGTATACAGGGGGTCCCTGGACTTGAAATTAAAGTAGTTAAGCCCTGGAGACCCCCTGCATCAATTCTGTGTACTTAAAATAAAAATAGGGATCTCTGCTGTAAGAGCTGTGTGTGGGAGACACAGAGAGAGACTGCTTCTCTTTGCTCTCTCAGTAGCAGCTCTTACAGACTTTTGACAGCACGGTAGAATTAAGGCAACATTAATGACTTCTGGGAAATTTACTCTCTGCTGGGCCATGAGAGCGGCAAACCGCGAGGTGGTCACATTTAAGTTGCACGCATTTCACTTCACATTGAGCCCAAGATGAAAGTAAATAGTGCTACATCTGTACAATGCGCCAGCCGGTGCAGACACAATTGTGAAACAATTAGCATGTGAAAAGGGGGCAAGGCTAATGCATTATTGCACCCGCTGGTGTGTGCCAGCAGATGTGGCAACACCAGCTCAGCTACATGTATGTATAAATACAAACATAACTTAAGAGGTCGATCAAACTTTTAGCATTAAGCTTCTGTGACCAATTACTTTGGATGCCAGAATGCAGCTGTTTAAATGCTATCTGTATCCATTACAATACTGTTCATTGTCATTATAAACCAAGGTTCTGTTCATGAAATCTTTATCACCACCACTATGTATGAAGTCCCTGCACAAACAAAGTACAACAAGGAAATTTAGCAGACAGTGAAACACCAAAATATAATAAATATCTCAGAAAGATTGCTTTTTTTCTCAGAAGCTAAAATGTTTGTTTTCAGCACATTCTTGATGTAAACTTGCAGTTATGCTAAATGATTACAGATTTAATTGTAAATGTTTTTAAACGTTGTTTCTAATTCATGCCTCCATCTATGATGTACTGTTATGGATTACAGGTAGCATATGATTTATATAGCATAATTATTACAGGTTACAGGTACATATATAGTATAATTATATGTCTTAGTACAGCTTAGAGCATATTGTCAGAATGTTAGCTTTTTCTTGCCTTAGAAATAAGGTTTGTTTTGCTAAGAAGTGGACAGGATGTTGGTACACAGGGACTTACGCATAAAAGCAGAAGTGGATCAAGTAAACACGCTGTGGTCACGTTGTGGTCAAACTGTAAATGCTGGTAACACACGTCAGTAGCCACAGAAGATGGTCACATATCACTCTGCAGGGGCTCTTTGAAGTACGGAATTGAAAAAACCCTCAGTTCATTCACCCTTAGCATATGTGCATGCTAAAGGATTTTTCCCAGGCTTTCAGAAAAAAGTTTTCCTACCTTCACATTTAAAACCAACAGTATAACACAGTTTATTAAATCAATATGTTCTGCTTGTGCCACTACTATACATTTTATATGTGTGTGTATGGTTTCTTTATTCCTCACTCCACGGCAAAAATTAGAGTGCTAGCTTATTACGTTCGCAAGTTAGCTTATTTAATTGAACGGGCTATGATGTGGTTTTACTGTTTAACCCAATTCTCACGTCAATTGACTTTCCCTCTTTCAAGTTATGAAGCTAACAAGGTAGCGGATACATTTTGACAGCAACAACTTCAGCTAGACCGCAAACCACTTACTCACTTAACCTTGCGGTTGCGAGGTTGAGAGCTTAGAAATTGATACCTATACTTTAAACTCGGCCACCCATACATAGCCACGCGTCTTCAATCAGCGCCTGGTTTAGCTTTCACGGCTCCCTCTTGTGTTTAAAAAACAATTGCCACAGTTTGTATACTTTCCTATTACGGCAGCTAGGGAATGGACTTAAAAATGGGGACAAGAAGGTGGGTGTATGGGAAAACGTATCAGTATGGTGCACATACCGTTAACCCCTTCAGTCCCAATGCAATTTAGGGTTAATCAGCCGGGTATAATTCCTTTATTAAAGGCCCAATTAACCCTTCTATCGCCACATACTGGAACTGACTTAAGGAGCTGCACTTCCTCTATTTAGTCAGTTGCCTCTACAGTGAGAGAGGTGTAGTCTATCCAACCTAGTGGAGCAGGGCTCTGCTTACTGGGTGCCTTCCCTGAGGGGAAAGGTGGAAGACTATTCCCCTTAACCTACCAGGGGGTATGGAAAGAGCAAGGACTGCTCCTGGTGACTAGTGGCCGGGAGTGTAGGTCCTGGGATATTCTAAAAGTGAAGACCTGATTGCTAAGAATTGATTCGGTGTAAACTGTACACTGTCCTTGATTGTGTGAGAGAGGAACCAGAATAAAGATCATCTGTTTCCACATCCTTGTTGCCTGAGACTGAAATCTATCAGGAAGAAGAAGAGGTAGTTCTCCTGCAGAGATTTCTCCCCACATCTCTAGGGGCAGCAAGAGATGGAGGCGCTGTCACCGTAAGTATGATTCGGGTAATGCCCCAGAAGCCTTTCCTGACCTCCCCTATAACACCAGGCGGGAGACTCAGGGCCCCCTGTTACCAGCAGGTATGCACCACCCTAAGACGAGTAACCAGAGGAAGCTTTCCCACAACATACTCTAGCTGAGATGGGGGGGATAGGGTTACATTTGGAGGCGCTGCTGAGATGAAATCAGGACAGACTTTCAGCGAAGCAGACCAGAAAGTTTGGATGTGCAAGTGCGGAGGAAGGAGGGAGTCTAGGTGTAAGAAGGGGGCATGTAAAAAGCAAAGCATGACCAAAGACTAGCCTATAGAGGTGAATAGAGCTGGCAACAGGGATTTAGCTGTTCTAGTTCCCTGAGGCAGGAAGTCATATGATGCCTTAAGGGGGTGAACTGGTACCATAGTTCAGGAACTTCTGGAAAGGGTCTGCAATACTGGCAGCCAAGAGGAGGTGACGCCCAAGTGCTGTAGGGAAAAACCCAAAAAGCAAAACTAGCCAGTAGCCAGACTATAACCGTAGAGCATTTGTACTGGACTGTTGTGCCGTCACGCGATGTCATGCATGCACACCGCGTGCAGAGGAGGCGTGGTGCATCTGAGCAGGCAGAGCTATCGTTCAGCATTTTGGGCCACCAGAAAGTGCATCTAATCAAATCTGAAGTCCTCTTCGTCCCAGAGTGACTGATCGACTTTGAGGCGTGACCCCATTCAAGAATCTTTCAGCGAAATTTTGGTGCAGCATATAAGCAACCCTCTGGTACCTCTAATCCATCAGGGATCTGTGTCTGAGACTCCAAGATCTCGTACAGAATATCAAAGGAATTTGCAGAAATTATACATTTTGAAGGAATAATTTTTTCTGGAACATCTTCCGATGTATCTTCAGAAATAAATTGACGAGAAAAGGCATCAGCCTTCAAGTTTTTAGTGCCAGGAATGTAAGAAATCACATACTGTCACGGCCGAGTTTATTCTTACCTTTGCCCGGTCTCGGCCGCGACAGTAACCGGGCATGCTCCGGGGTGTCCCGTGCGCGCGCCGAAGCCTCGGAGGAGCGGTCCTCTGATCGGGCTTCCCCCTTCCCTCTCCGGGTCCGCCGGGTCCCCCGGAACACTCCACCGCCGTCCCCCACATCGCGGGACACCAGGGCTCCCTCGGGGAGCCCTGGGCACGCGTGCATGGGGCGCAGGCACCCGATGAAGCGTGACCACGCATCGGTGACGCGCGGCACGCCGAGGGGATTTGTCTAGCAAGCCGGGAAATCTCCCGGCTTGCGGAACTAGCCAACGAAGATTAAAACGTGTCGCCAGTGTAATTAAACCTTGAGAAAAAGAGGGCCCAGTGAGCTTGACGTGATCCAAGGCGACGAGCGCCTTCAATGTACAATAGATTTTTATGGTCTGTATTAGGATAGGATTCTCAGTACCTTCGAGGAGGTGTCTCCATTCTTGTAGCGTGAGCTTGATAGCCAAAAGTTCTCTATTGCCAACGTCATAGTTTATCTCTATGGGGGAGATCTTCTTGGAGAAAAAGCCACAAGGATGGAGTCTGTCCTGATGAGAATGTCTCTATGAAAGTACTGCTCCGGCTCCAATGTCTGAGGCGTCAACCTCCAACGTGAAGGGAAGAGTTTGGTCAGGGTGATGCAGAATAGGTGTGGAAGTAAATGCCCTTTTAAGAGATTCAAAGGCCTGGCAGGCTTCAGGGGACCAGGAAGACGAGTCTGCCCTTTTCTTAGTAAGGGCGGTAATAGGCGCCACAGTGGCAAAAAAGTTACGGATAAACTTGCGGTAATAAGATAAACTTGCGGTAATAATTGGCAAACCCAAGGAACCGCTGAATTGCCTTGAGAGAAGTGGGCTGAAGCCAATCTAACACTGCTTTAAGTTTCTCAGGGTCCATAGAAAACCATTTCTCAGAAATTATGTAACCCAAGAAAGAAGTGGAGGTTTGGTGAAACATGCATTTCTCCATCTTGGCATAGAGATGATTCTCACGGAGGCAGGAGAGAACAAGTTTGGTATGCTGGATATGCTCGGATAGGAATTTTGAGAAAATGAGAATATCTTCAAGGTACAGTAGAGGCAGCGATTATTCTAACAAAAACCAGTGGCAATTCTCCAAAAGACCCAGGTTCACCCAGGTACATTCTGAATACATGCCTTAAACTTTCCTTAAACTAGCCCCAGCATTTCTGCATTGATTAATGGCCTATCAGATTAACAGCGGGGGTCCCTGGCAGTCCCATTCAAACTGAATTGGACTGCCAGGGATCCCTGCTGTGTAAATCCTATGGGTCGTTAGTCAATGCAGAAATGCCTTAAACGTGCCTCAAACTAGCCCAGAACATACCCAGCACATACCCTGAATGTAACCCGGCTAGTTTAAAGCAAATGTTAGAATAAGCGTTGCCTCTACTGAACACAATGACAAAGGAGTAAGGACAGCTCGAAAAATCTCGGTTACGAATTCTTGGAAAACCGCTGGTGCGTTACAAAGTCCAAAGGGCATAATTACATTTTTGCAATGCCGTCGCGTGTATTAAAGGCTGTCTTCCACTCATCTCCTTGTATTATACGTATGAGATTGTATACGCCACAAAGTTCAAGCTTAGAGAAAATGGTGGCACCTTTCAAGCGGTCAAACCATTCCCAAATAAGTGATAAGGGGTAGCGGTTTTTCAACGTAATCTTGGTAAGACCTCTGCAGTCTATGCAGGGGCGAAAAGAGATGTCCTTCTTCTTAACAAAAAATAAACCAGCCCCAGCGGGGGAGGTATAGTTCCTTATAAAACCTTTCTTCAAATTCTCCTGAATATACTCAGTCATAGCTTTAGTCTCAGGAAGTGATAAAGGGTAGGATCTGGCTTTGGGAAGGATGGCACTGGGAAGGAGATCAATGGGGCAGTCAAATGGACGATAAGGGGGAAGGACCTCAGATCAGACCTTATCAAAAACATCAAGAAATTCTGCGTACACTTCTGGAAGAGTTTTTTTTAAACATCAGCAGTCTCTAAACCAGCCAGCGAGGGGGTAATAGGGGCAGATAGCTTCTTAGAAGGTGAACCGCATTGTATAGCTTTCTTGTCGTCCAATCTATCAGAGGATTGTGTAATTGTATCCAAGGAAGGCCGAGGATTACCTGCATAATTGGAGAATGAATAACATCCAAAGATATCTCCTCCTTTGACCATACTTCATGGAGAGAGAAAGAGTTGGTGTCTCCAAGGAGATAAATGATGGCTGGAGGGGACGTCCATCAATTGCCTCGAGACCGATGGGTACAGACTTTTATACCAAAGGAATTTTATGTTTGGTCGCGAATTCCTTATCCCCAAAATGTCCCCCAGACCCGGAGTCAATTAATGCGGAAGCAGATACATGGAAGTCAGGACCCTCAAGGACAATTGGAAGTAGTATTCTTTTTGGCAGATTTTCCTTTTAAAAGGGGAGAGAAGAAATGGTACCCAATGTGATGCCCGCCAAATGCCCAGGCAGAACACAGTAGAAACACAGTCCTTCATTTCTCCGGCGTTGTTTCTCCGTGAAGGAAAGTTGATGACTTCTTAACTGCATGGCAGCATGAACACCAGGGATGGGAGACATAGGGAGAAAAGAGCGTGTATGGTGGCATTCATTCCGTCTCTCCTGGAGGCTTGATCCACCCTTATACATACGGAAATGAGATCCTCGAGCACGGACGGTCTTAAACAAGCGGCCAATTCATCTGCATAATATTAACCTTACAGTGTCAAGTGAATACAAATAAAGATATATAAAATAAAAAATGGTATGTCCTTTATTTTGTCATGAAGGACCAAAGACGTAAAACAAGGAGGGGGGGCCTCCGGTTCTACGTCCTCGACAAACATGAGTAAGCACAATTTGATTATTAATTTGTCTTCTCATCAATTAACAGAAATGGACATTTGTGTGTTATCTAAAGGTTCCTCCTTTGTCCCCACAACAAGGCCTGATCCCTTTGATCTAGAGGTGGAGATGTTTAAATTTGAGAGAAATTTACATTTAAAATCTTTCTTTTGTAGTAAATCCACAGATCAGCAGACCCAGCAGTGGCAGCAAGAAGGATAGGTAAACCATTATCGGTGTAAATTAAAAGCAAGGTTCATTGCAGCCTTTAAGAACACAGGTGTGAGTGTATTCATGCGCCTTATCAAAAATGATGTGAAACAATATTTTAAAAGAAAACATTACACAAATTTCAATATGACACTTAAACAAAAGGAGGCATTAAAAAATCTAAGGGAAAATAATAGCATTATTTTCAAAAGACAGATAAGGGAGGAGCACTTATATTGCAAGATTATACAATGTATAAAGCAGAAGCACTGAGACAATTAGATAATCAGGAGTGTTATGTTAAACTTGATCATGATCCCACATTAAGGTATCAAACTGAAGTAAAAGGCATTCTAAAATTAGGATGAAACAATTTATGGATAGATGAAGAAACGATTAACTTTCTTACAATGAAAAATCCAAGACGACCCGTTCTCTATTTACTTCCCAAAGTTCATAAGAGTTTACAAAATCCTCCAGGAAGGCCCATTATATCTGCCACATGTTCCATCAATCAACCATTGACAGTCTATGTTGATACCTTTCTGCAACCGTTGGTCATTAATAGTAAATCCTACATACAGGACACATTTGATTTTTTTTTTTAAAGATACATGCCTCTTGAAGGTAGAAACATCATTATGGTTACAAAGGATGTGACAAATTTATACACGATAATCCCATATGAGGGTGTTATAGACGTAATTAGAAAAAAATTGACTATTTCACATAAATCGAATCCACCAGTGGACTATATTTTGCTTCTCCTCCATTTTGTTCTGTATAAAAATTATTTTAAGTTCGTGAACACTTTTTACTTCCAAACAGCTGGTACAGCCATGGGCAGCAATGTGGCTCCTTCCTATGCTAACCTGAACATGACTGACTTTGAAGAGAGACTCATTTTTCCTACAGAACATTTTAATGAGATGTTATTTTATTGTAGATACATCGATGACCTGCTATTTCTGTGGGAAGGTACTGAGGTAGAACTCAGTAATTTTTTTGATTACCTGGACGGGCTTAACACAACTGTAAAATTCACTAAAAGTTGGAGCACAAAACAGATTTCTTATCTCGATGTGCTCCTAATTTATGAAAATGGGGAATTACATAATGATCTCTATAGGAAGCCAACTGACAGAAATTGCACTTTACATAGGTCTCCTAGTCATGTCTTGTTAGTATCTGTTTTATGTAGTTCAATAAATTGATTTTACCATCCTACCTGGTGAGTCTGACATCTATAGGAGCCGCGCTGGCATCGATCTTCTATCTTCTTATCTGTGAATTGAGACCTGAACTTTCTCGGAACTTGCTAGTTTCAAAGAGGAGTTTGAACAGGTTTTTGACACCCCAGGCCGTAAGGTCACTGCTGCCTCGTCTCTATTTCACATTTCTCAGGGTCACTGAACAGTGGCGAAATACGCAGAGACGTGTTGGAACAGTGAGGCCTTATCAGCAGCCTTCTGGCACATTCTCTTCGGCACATTCAGCCTTCTGGCACATTCACTTGACACTGTAGGGTTAATATTATGCAGTATGTCCTTAATTGGTGGTGCTGATATACCTTTTTTTCTCCTCTATAAAATTGCCTCATGACAAAGACATCACCATTGCTGCTGGAAACATGAAGAATGAGGACTCAGGCACTTCGAGGGACCAAACAAGAAGATGATGGCCATCATAGAAGAATGCGGATACCATTGAGGATTATGACCCATGCGCAGTGACTGAGACGCAGTACACAATTTGAACAGTTTAGTAATAGAAATATGTATCTGTAGGACCTAATAATTCTATATTCTAAAATCTAATTAAAGATTATACAAAATATAGATGCCAGATAATGCTGTTCAAATTGTGTACTGAACATTTTTGTTTTGGGTTAAAGGATATACCTTAATGACCATAATTTACTATAGTAAATGAGATTATACACTCTTTATATCTATGTGACTCAATCAATTTGATGCATCAAGTGAAAATGCCATAAAGTGTAATTGTTTGATTCTGTCAGGTGCATTTGAGTAAACAGGAGGGGCTATATTAACGAGTCCAATGTTTAGCTCTAACCATACTCCTTGAGAAAGGGCTGTATAGCCTGAAACGCGTGGAGGATTTTTTCTGTTCTGTTTTGTTTGTTTTTGTTTTTAATGTAGTGAAATAAAGATTTCTTACTTTTTCATTTACCTGGCGAGTTGAAGGTGTTTTTTTCTGGAATCAGCTGTCCTATGCCAATCGATTCTTCTCTGTGCTTGCTTCTCTGATTGGACGGACGCACAGTTGCGGTGAGGACGCGCTATATGGATCTCCTCCAAGGGCTGATGGGAAGACGCCGACGCTGACGTCTCCACGTGGGACCATCTGACTGCAGTACCTGACGGAGCGTTCCCGGATGGATCGGAGGTGAGGATTTGCTTCCACACAGCTCCGACACTCGGGAGCTCCAACGGGTCTAAACCTACAGGAGGAAGGCACTTTGTCTCCACAGTGCCCTACACAGCCAAGGGACTCGTAGCCACCCAGGACAGAGAGGCATACACTGGACTGGGACATAGAGGTACAACAATATTATTTCCTCTTTTGTCATATCCCTAGCAGCTCTCACTCAGATATCTTGCGTTGTCTTCCAGGTAGGGGGAGCGCTCAATTCTTGAGGTAATATGCAGGGAAAAAAAGTGGAAGAAATAATAGTGCAGACCATATGAATAAATATATGTGCAAACAATAGTCTCTAAGTAGGTCTCACTCAAAATAAATGGATTGATAACAGACGTGTCAGAGATCCACCTCTCTCTGACAGGAGCCCTTTAATAATAGAAGCCCTCTGATATTGGAGCTGTGCATCTGGTGGGCTAGATGGGTCCTTAAATGCTGAGTGTACCTCCCGAGGATATAGTAAAGAAAGAGAGCACACAATGGTATAGTACATAGGGGTATAATGTGGCACAAAAACACACAGGTAATGCACTCACATTTGTACAGTGATTTCGGTCGTTGGAGAGGACCGTTGGTGACTCGTGGGGAGACGCCGCTGATACAGTCACTAGGAGATCCTTCCGCATGCGTCACGTCCGGTGACGTCACTTCCTGTGATACCGCTACGATCTCTCCAGCTTGTTTGCCAGCACCTCCTCACGCCAATTCTCCCCAAACAGTGTCCTCCAACCGGCTAGTCAGATTCTACGCGTTTTGTAGCTGTTGCCACTTCTTCAGGAGTCATAAAGGTCAACCCCAGTAGCCTCCCATATATATAGTACAACCAAATAAGCTTTAGGTTTTTATGGTTGCTATACATGCAAAGCATGCACCCATAAAGATAAGGAAAAATTTCGTTTTAAAGCTAATGTCACTAGGGAAGTATTCAAAATAGAAAATTATATTAATTGCAAAACGGTGTACGTCATCTATGTTTTGGAGTGCCCTTGTGGCCTACAACCAGGGGGAGCATGTGGGGAGATAAGAGAACAATATATACAATATAAGTGCAGACGTCTTATTTTATGGATATAAAAGCAGTGTCTTGGCTCTTATGGTTGATCTACTCACAGGAGCAAGGTGATAATATAAGCAGTTGGCAAATTGGGTTGCCACCCTTGAAGATATCTATGAGCTGTACCCCCCTAACGATTCTCCGTCGGCAGTGTATGTATAGAGAGAGGGAGAAAACTACATAGTGCGATCAATATGATAGTTTATATTTGAAAAAACACAATAAAAATGCGCACTTAAAATTTTCACAAAAGTTAAAAGCATGTATCACAATATGTGAATGGAGGATCTCCCGAAACAGCTCACCGCCTCCAACAGGTCAGTCTGCTGGCTTCTACAGCTCTGCGTCCTGGACCGGAGCTTCCTTCTGCGCGCCCGTCTGCAAGATGTGTGGTACTTGACGAAGCCGAGAAACAGTTTGGTAGCTGAGGCGAAACGCGTAGAGTTTTACCGGTGGACCAATTTTGGTCTTGGAGACGATCCGTAGAACAGATCTGAATGCAGTGACTTCACATTGCAGAGGGCGCGCGAAGGAAGCTCCGGTTCAGGACGCAGAGCTGTAGAAGCCAGCAGACTGACTTGTTGGAGGCGGTGAGCTGTTTCGGGAGATCCTCCATTCACATATTGTGATACATGCTTTTAACTTTTGTGAAAATTGTAAGTGCGCATTTTTATTGTGTTTTTTCAAATATAAACTATCATATTGATCGCACTATGTAGTTTTCTCCCTCTCTCTATACATACACTGCCGACGGAGAATCGTTAGGGGGGTACAGCTCATAGATATCTTCAAGGGTGGCAACCCAATTTGCCAACTGCTTATATTATCACCTTGCTCCTGTGAGTAGATCAACCATAAGAGCCAAGACACTGCTTTTATATCCATAAAATACTTGACGTCTGCACTTATATTGTATATATTGTTCTCTTATCTCCCCACATGCTCCCCCTGGATGTTTTGAGCAATACTTAACCCTTGGAACCCGTGACACAGGTCCCACCAGTGAGGTTTGAGCAAGGGGTTGGATTATTAATCCTATCTGTACCACCTTTCTCATTTAAATTTAATTCACGAAGTAGCGCCTGTTTTATCACTCTTTTCTAGCACTTGTGGCCTACAATACATAGGACCGACCTCCAGGGCTTTAAAAGTACGGATTTTAGAGCATCTTTTAAATATTAAGAAAAATGTTTTGACGCACAATGTCACAAAACATTTTAGTATGCATCATAATTCGGATCCCAAAACTCTTAGTTTTAAAGGTATAGAGCATGTTCCCGCACATTGGAGGGGTGGGAATAGATTAAATAATTTAGCTAAAAGGGAAACTTTCTGGATCCATAAAATGCAAACCCTCACTCCAAAGGGTTTAAATGTAGATATAGACATTGGTGCATTTTTAATTTGAAGATGTTCTGTTTTATTTATACGTTTCATTTATATGTTTTATATATGCTTCATATATTTTATATATTCTGGTGGAGTGTACAGTAGAGGCAACGTTTATTCTAACATTTGCCGTAAACTAGCCGGGTTACATTCTGGGTATGTGCTGGGTATGTGCTGGGTATGTTCTGGGCTAGTTTGAGGCACGTTTAAGGCATTTCTGCATTGACTAACGACCCATAGGATTAACACAGCAGGGATCCCTGGCAGTCCAATTCAGTTTGAATGGGACTGCCAGGGACCCCAGCTGTTAATCTGATAGGCCATTAATCAATGCAGAAATGCTGGGGCTAGTTTAAGGAAAGTTTAAGGCATGTATTCAGAATGTACCTGGGTGTTTCCTGGGTTTTTTGGGGAATTGCCACTGGTTTTTGTTCGAATAAGAGTTGCCTCTACTGTAGTATTAACGTCTGTTCTCTCAATTATTTTACTCTTAGATATCCTCTGAAATTCATGCGTCATTTGCGTCGATTTTTAATTAATAATTTTTTATATTTAAATAAATACTTTATGTAGATTAGGTTTTTTTTATAAATATATTCTTATATCACTGTTTATTTTATATGTTTTTTATGTATTTATACACTCATTCTGACTCTATTATGTATATTATGTTCATTTGTATAATTGATTAATGTTCCGCCCATCAGAGTAGCCAATAACTTATTTGGTTGTACTATATATGGGAGGCTACTGGGGTTGACCTTTATGATTCCTGAAGAAGTGGCAACAGCTACGAAACGCGTAGAATCTGACTAGCTGGTTGGAGGACACTGTTTGGGGAGAATTGGCATGAGGAGGTGCTGGCAAACAAGCTGGAGAGATCGTAGCGGTAGACAGCGTCTTCCGCCCTGACCGCCGCGTCACAGGAAGTGACGTCACTGGACGTGACGCATGCGGAAGGATCTCCTAGTGACTGTATCAGCGGCGTCTCCCCAATAGTCACCAACGGTCCTCTCCAACGACCGAAATCTCTGTACAAATGTGAGTGCATAACCTGTGTGTTTTTGTGCCACATTATACCTCTATGTACTATACCATTGTGTGCTCTCTTTCTTTACTATATCCTCGGGAGGTACACTCAACATTTAAGGACCCATCTAGCCCACCAGATGCACAGCTCCAATATCAGTGGGCTTCTATTATTAAAGGGCTCCTGTCAGAGAGAGATGGATCTCTGACACGTCTGTTATCAATCCATTTTTTGTGAGTGAGACCTACTTAGAGACTATTGTTTGCACATATATTTATTCATATTGTCTGCACTATTATTTCTTCCCCTTCTTTTTCCTGCATATTACCTCAAGAATTGAGCGCTCCCCCTACCTGGAAGACAACGCAAGAACTCTGGACCTGGACAGTCGTTTAAGGGTGTAGAGCTGCTATTTATATATTATTCACTTTTTGGGAAGGATATTTTATTCACTATATTCATTTATATATTTTTGAAGTTCACATTTATATATCACGTTTATATCACTTTAATAATTGTAAATATTTCACTGTTAGAAGCGCCCGGTATCATTTTTCTTTGTCTCCCTCAGATATACCTGGTGGACGTCTACCCTGCTTGTACCTATTTTTAGACTTTACTGATCCAGCGTTATACTTACCCTCAAAGTCAAGCTTCTGTTTTTTATGGACATATTGTCATATTATATGTATTTATGGGACATTTTTCCCCTTACACTATCTCTTCAGAGCTTGTAGTAGCCCCACCACACAACCTAGATGAGGTATGGACAGGGAAGAGACAGCTAGTGGTACCCCGGGAGTATAGGCAGCAGTTTGTGCGGGATTCCCACTCCATTCCACCAGCGGGGCATCAGGGGGTCACTCGGATGCGAGTTCGGCTTTTGCAGCGTTACTTCTGGCCGGGTGCATCCAGTGCAGTGGCAGAATACTGCCGGTCCTGTGAAGGCACCCCTGAACCCGTGTCCTGTAATAGGGGAGCCCTATCAAACTTGAAAGGCGGAAAGTCTATTGTCGTGGGAAGTCGGTCAATTGACGTGAGTAGTAGGTGAATTTGGCTTCCCAACAGCAAGCCTTTCAATTAAGCAGGCTAAATCGCGAACGGAGACAGCTAGCACTCTAATTTTTGGTAGGCAAGTCCCAATATATAAACCACTCACACTCATAAAAATTACTGTTGTGACACCCCCAGAACATAATGTTTTAATAAAGTGTATAATACTGTAAGTTTTTAAATGCATGGGCAGGAACAGTTTTTTCTGTAAGCCCGGGAGAAATCCTTTGGCATGTAAATATGCCAGGGGTGAATGAGCTGAGGGTATTTTCCTTACTGCACTTCAAAGAGGTCCCGCTAAGTGGGAGCCTCTGAGTCTAGTTAAATGCAGGGATGAAAAGCCTCAGAGATCCAAAGTGTTAAACTGGCCAGGATGTTGCTGAGTGCCAGATCCCGGTACTCAGCATGAGCCATTCACACCTTGGAGCAAAACCCCAGACTCAGGGTCACCAGATAAGTGGTGTACCCCAGGTATGCTAAGTCGCATGTGTGTCAAGCTAACACGTGCGCGGTGCAAACAGGAAAGTTTTTTTTGCCCGTTTTGCAAACTACGGGGAAATTGGAGATTGGTGGGCTTAATGTTCCCACGGAGGGGATTGGGCATGCATGTTATAGATAGGTCTGTGAACCCTATAAAACTGCCCACCGAGCTATACCCAGTGTGATTCATGACGTAACCAAACTTTGCACAAGATTCTGTTCGAGTACAGCGGTAGCGGTTCCAGGACGCAAGGGGTTAATAACATTGCAACTCCGGAATTCATTAGCCCTGGGGACTCCTGAAAGAAGTCTTACGAACTTTTACGAACTTTCCTCATTTGGCGGAGGTATTAGATCGGCAACTTGCAATCTAGCCAAACAGACTTTAAATCAGAGACTGCATTTCTTGCGCTTTCTTGCAAAGGACAATTTATTTTGTTTCCCTATCCCAGTAATTGTAAATTACAATTTATTTTGCCTCCTTGTCGTGTTCAATCAAGAATCCCAAAAATAAAAAAAGTGTTGATAAGTTCTGGTCCACCGTTACAGGGGGCAATTGGAAAAGTGTCTAGAGACTGGATATCTATCGTCCCTATTTTTGATAGATCTCAGATGTTCTGTTATTCTATGTTTTAATGATCTTATAGTTCTACCAATGTATAGACTTCCGCATGCACACCTCAGAAGATAAATGACCTATTTGGTATTACATGTCATGAATGTTTTTAGTTTATGTCTGTATTTTGTATATTTACATTTGACAGATTTGAGCATAGTGGCATATTTACCATTATTACAATTGCCACATTTGTAGAAGCCCCTTAGAGTTTTTTGTTAGAATTATTTACTTCTGATGATTTAAAAGGACTGGGAGAGAGATAGTAGCCGATGGTTTTGGCTTTCCTAAACACAAATTTTGGACTAGATCTGGTTAATTTTTTCAGATCTCTGTCTAATCCCTAAACCTCCCAGTGTTTTTCCACAATGGTTCTTATCTGATCTGCCTGTTTACTGTATGCAGTTATAAACAGGGGTACATCATCAGATTGTTTTTGATTAGTCTGTTGTCCTCTCCTATAGCTCTGTTTGTTTTTATTTTTTTCTAAGAGATCTGACCTATTGGCATGGCATGCTTTTTCAAAGGCCTGATTTATATCTTGGTTATTGTAACCTCTTTCTTTCTAAATATCTCAGATTGTTTCAGGAACATCTCGCCGTTAGAGTATATCCTTCTTAGTCTGAGATATTGGCCTCGCAGAATACCCCTCAGTAATGACCTAGGGTGATCACTGTTGGCTCTTAGCAAGGAGTTGTGTGAATTTTCTTTGTGGAAAATATCCGTCTGAATAGTTAGATTGACATCGACATAAAGATGTATATCCAAATAACTGATGTGATTAGAATGGTATGAAGATGTCAATTTCAAATGATAAATATTTGTATTAAGATAATCAAAAAATGATAATAATAACTCAATGTCTCCCTAAAAAATTAAGAGTAAATCATCTATATAACGACACCAAAAATATATATTTTTACGAAATGGATTGGTATCACTGAAAATGTGAATAGACTTCCAATAAACCATAAAGAGATTAGCATAAGATGGTGTAAAAGTTGTGCCCATAGCAGTACCTTGTTTTTGTAAATAAAACTGCTTATCGAAAAGAAAATAATTGTGCTATAATAAGAAAATAATGGAATCTAATATGAAGGTGCTCTGTGAGATGTGAAGATTAGATACATTTAGATAGTTACTAATAGCTTTAATGCCTAATTGGTGGTAAATAATAGTGTAAAAGGATACAACGTCTAATGTCACCCAAGTGTATGTTTCACACCATGTAATATCCTGAATAACAGATAATAATTGTGATGAATCTCTCAAATAGGAAGGGAGAACCTTAACCAACGGTTGTAGATAGGAATCCACGTACCTAGATACACCATCTACCAAAGATCCAATGCTCAATATTATAGGCCTGCCTGGAGGGCAGACCAGAGACTTATGGATCTTTCGTGATGGTGAAAAATAGGCACAGTGGGATGTGAATTGTAGAGGAACAATGCCTCTTGTTCAGTCAGTACCTTCAGCTCCTTGACAAGCTCAACATGACCAAGTAATTCTGTGAGGTAGATATTAGTAGCATCTTTGTCCAACTTGCAATATGCCTGTTGGTCATTTAATTGTCTAAGGGCTTCCCTGTGATAGTCTTTTTTATGCATAATGACAATAGCGCCGCCCTTATCAGCATTTTTTATTATTAGGTTGTCTCTATCTGTCTGGGGAAGGTGCATAATCACAAGCTTTAGTTTGTCATAATCCCCACCCCCCTCCTCTCTAAAAGACTACAGAATGCAATGCAGGCTGAAAAGGACTGAGAATGTGTGAATGTCCTGTATCGCTATGGGGGAGGTGTCGATAAGCAGTGTAATGCCCCTCGCTATGCTTTGTGAGGGGGGAAGGTGCAACTGTGCCAGTCCGAGTGTGCAGGATAATACACTGCAGTTCAAAGACATAATTTGAAAAGTTTTACAATAAAGGTTCACTGCAGTACATACTGTAAATAACATGGGTGTGTGTCTGAGATATTTCCATAAACAGTACAGTATGCAAAGCAGACCAAGCTTAGCAGAAGGTGAATGTTTTCAATAGTATAACCTCTCCCCCCACACACAATTGAATATGAAAACATAGCACCATACTGTATAAGGTTTTGTATAAAGCTTATAACTATAGTGTGTTGTCCAAAATAATAGCGTGGCAAAGTTTAAATGCGTGAAGCTGGTAATACTGACTGTATAAAAGTAAAACAGCAATGTTTAAAAAAAGCGATATTAGAGTTCCATCGAACTTCCTCATTACAGTATCTTTTGACGCTCGAAGTTTCTTTTCTGAAAAAAAAAATGTGCTATTATTTCCGTGATTGTACATGCATCAAGTCGCGCTGTAGTGTGCATGAGTACAGTACAGTACAAGCATTGATACTGTATGGCAGGCATACAGATGCAGGGGCGTTATTCGAACATTTCATGCGTTGTATACCCTGGAATACCCATGTCATGGTGGGTGATTTCTTCCAACAGTACTGCCTTAAGACGCGTGTTGACTCTTGTTTTTATCGGGTGCAGAAAATTGTATTTTAACATTGTCTGCAATACCGTCGAGAAACTCAAGTGGGCGATTGCGAGTTGTCTTAAAAATCTAATAGCAATTACAGTAAGCATGTCTTTTAGTGCCGTACAGTACTTCAAGTATGTGTGTACTGTAATTGTCATTTTATTTTTAATATTAACGTTACGAGTTCATACTGTATAGTGTACATGGGAAAGAAATCCTTTCTAAGGCTCTTTAGCATACACGAATCCTCGAACTGTAGAAGATTAAAAATATGAGCACACATAACAAAAGTATTTTTTACGAATTAAGTGTTGTATTTGTACAGGATAATAAAGAGTAAAGGAGTAATTCAAAAATACAACGTGGCTCCTTCTTCCGAATGTAAAATATTTTTTCAGCGCATGCGTGTATGTCTTATTGGAACCTTGTTGAAACGCATATGCGTGTCATCACATTTATGTGCATGCGTGTATGTCTGATTGGAACCTTGTTGAAACGCATATGCATGTCATCACATTTATGCACATGCCTATATGTCTTTGAACTACAAGTACAGGTATAATCCTGCATACCAGGATGAGTGTGATACTGTACTTTAAGTCCTTCTTGGGGATTTGGCGAGAATTACTTCACATTCAATGTGAATTTCAAGTCTGAAATTAAAAAAGGAGACAACTCTTTATTTTTTCTTGACATGGGCATATAGAAGGACTGATTTTAATAAACTATTATGTGAAACATGTTTTTTTTATAATTTATCAATTTTTTCCATTCTTAAATTCACTTGCTTTTTAATTCTGCTGTAATGTATACTGTACTGTATGAGGTGGTATAATGTAATTTTTATTTGGGGATGGGGGATTTCAAATGATTCCGATGAATTTAAAGAAGGAACAATTTCATTTGTACAGGATAATAAAGGGAAAAGGAATAATACAAAAATACAGTACAGACATACCCCGATTTAAAGACACTCACTTTAAGTACACTCGCGAGTAAGTACATATCGCTCAATAGGAAAACGCCAGCTCACGCATGCGCCTGTCAGTACGTCCTGAACAGCAATACCGGCTCCCTACCTGTACTGAAGCTGTTCGCAAGCGGGGAGACTATAGAGCCTTTTACACATGTGTTATTTACATCAGTTATGCACATATATAATGATTGCCATACAGTTCATGCATCGATAAGTAGGAAAAAGGTAGTGCTTCACTTTAAGTACATTTTGCTCCGGTCCCATTGCGTACGTTAATGTGGGGTATGCCTGTAGGTTGCCTCTTCTTCAAAATTTACAATCTTTTCTTTCTTCTTCATAATGACTGCACTGCATTCTGTAGTTCTTTTGTCATTGAGAGAGTGGGGGATTAGGGCAAATTACTGACTGTTACTACAGTATGTACACACTACAATACGTTTGCACATTCCCCCCCCCCCCTAACTGTAGTACTGCAGCTCTGAAAAGAAAAAAAAATCACCAGGATTAGTGCATTAAAGTAGAAAAAAGAGGGAATGAACCCAATATAACTGATGCTACCAGAGTCACGTATATGGTGCTAAATGGATATGACCCACAATCCACAAATGTCAAAAGGCAACTCACTATTGAAATGTAGTATAAAGTCATATGTAGGATGATATAATTAGACTCACCCTGGGTGGGGGGCTAATAAGCAGGATGAAGCTAGAAGCAAGAGATGAACTGTCCGCAAACACCTCACTCATGAACCAAATGAAACCACAAGCTGCTGCCCTTATCCTGCCCGGTGTCTGTGTTATCCTTGTTCCCAGCTCACAAGCCGTTCCATGAAGAGATGAGGAGCTGGTATGACTGTAATCCAGCTGATGCTGTACTCTGGCGCGTCTCCACAAACGAGGGGGTGGCGGTGGCGTCTTAACTCACGCCGACACATTACCCGAGTAGAGGTTCCAGCTGGTTCAAAACCGGCGAACGCCATCTCCTGCAGGGAGGAAGAGCTGACGATGCATCCCAGCATTCAGTGCACTCCGGAGCGTCTGCACGCTCGAGGGGGTGGCGCCAGCGTTCAAAACTGGAAAATAATAGTGAGAAGCCTGCATGCTCCAGCCGTTATAGGTAGAGTCAAAAATAGAATGGTGGCGGTCACAGCAATTGGAGTTCAGCCAAGGGTGAATAAAATAAAATCAGCTTTAATGGTTTACATGCTGCACACTAAAGATAAAAACACTCTGACGCATTTCGTCCCGGGATGGGACTTTATCAAAGAGTAAAAGACCCTTATCACACAGGCTCCCTTAAATAGGTGGTAACTCAATCTCATTGGACATTCTAAAGCAGAAACCTGCTGTTGGCAATCAGGCTAATAAACTGATAGCCACTGAAAGAGTCCCATTAGGAGAGTCTGTGTGAAACAGAATTACATGGGGTAAAAATATAAAATAAAAAACACATGGTTTGAATTCTACATCAGGAGCTGCACTCATTAAGGATAGTATATCATCTGTGTTACCTTTGATCTGTTGTGATATTATTTGCGCTTGATTTTTCCTTGCGAATTTTTATGCATACATTGCTAATTGTTACTTGAGTTTGTTTATTAAATTTTTTACACATTATGGAAGAATCAAGTGGAGAGGAAAATGCTATATCTGATACTGATATTAGTACATATGTACATACATGTGGAGACAATACGAGAAGATCTAGAAGGGCAGCACATCTTTTTTATGGTATTTCTGACATTGTATGTGATGAACCATCTGACTTGACCCATCATTTTGTCAAGTTAGAGAAACTTTTGGTTCAGAACTTAAGACTCTGGTGGGATATCACCTCACTAGAGAATCATATCAGATGCAATAGAATCCCTAGGGGATTGCGCATTAAAAAGGTACCATCTTTTGTTTTTTTGAATAAACAATTTGAACAGGACTGGGTTAAGGCCTTAGATACCTGTTCATTACAGCTAATGGATCTTATTATTCAGCAAAAGACAGCTGAGAAATCACTACTAATGGCAGAAATTACTACCCTTCAAACCAAATTGCAGCCGTTTTCTAAAATGGAACAGTTTATTAAAAACGACAAGACCTTACTGTCCAACATTGAATTAATAGAAGATACTATTAGCGACAAAAAACATCTTAAATTTGGAAGGGACCGTGTTGATTACAGCAAAGGTCAAATATATTGTTGGCAGAAGCCTATAGTTGTTAGAGAGTTCACTGGCTCCAGTACACTGATAGGTTCACAACGTCATCAAAAGAGATGGTCTAAAAATCCCCCTAACAAATCTATCCTCAAAAATACAAGAGTAGAGACTTCCAGCTTTGACTCCGATGTTTCGGACCAAGAATATAGGTCTCATATAGTCTCATTTGATAGCTCTGTTGATTATTCTAGGGAGAACAGGGGAGCTTCCAAATATGATAACAAAGCCTCATCCTCGTCTTCTCAATCTAAAATGTTAAAATCTTCGGGTCAACCTTCCTCAGCTTTTTTACAGGCAGGTGCCAAAAGTGGGGGGGAACAAGGAGATCCAAAAGGAAACGAGGGAGGACGAGGCAAGGCCAAGAGGAAGAAACACGAATGATGGATCCCGGTAATGTTATTAATCTGTCTGGTATAGACCTCTCATTTGATCATTTGACACTCCTCAACAAGGGACTTGGGTTTGGACCTACACAAAATTTCCAGCTTTTCAGACAGTGATCGACCTCCAGAAATTTACAAGAAAATTGTCCTTATAGAAATTATTTACCTCTAAAAATGGTTCAGAAAAATCAGATATTTGTGGGGACTTATTAGGAACAGTACATCCATCCCATACTAATGCGTCTAGCTCACTGACTTTTCCGGAATGTTGTGCCCTCTCAGATCTGGATACATTGCTTGAATCACAGGGCGAATCTTTATCTACATTCACACAACCATTTTTTGGCCATGAGGACTCGGGCTATCGTAAGAAATCCTTGTTTTGCCCAAATTACAACAGAGGGCCTTCCATTACTATGTTTGAGCGTTTAGTGGAACGGGACGTACGCTTACTAGCTCAAGGATTCACATGTTCCAATGTAAATTCTGGTAATTTGACTCACACTGAGATTCAACAGATTGATTGTATTAAAAAGAACTATGATATTGTTCTTAAAAATGCTGATAAGGGGGGGGCGCTTGTAATTATGTCTACAGATGAATACAGATGAGAAGCATTGAGACAGTTGCGAGACGCTACCTCTTATCAGCATCTTGTGGGCAATCCTACATCCAAATATTGTTCTGAATTATTGGAATTATTGGAATTTGGCAGAATTCTTAATGTTATCAGTTGTAAAGAATTTGAATTTCTTAACTGTCCACATCCCGTGACTCCTGTTTTCCATCATCTCCCAAAGTTCATAAATCGCTGGTAGACCCCGCTGGTCGTCCAATAGTAGCGAGTATTGGATCTTTGGGAGATGGGTTGTCGCGGTATGTGGACAGGTTTTTGCAACCCCTGGTGGCACAACTACCTTAATTTGTCAGAGACACAGCAGATCTAATTGTCAATTTACAGGAGTTCACATGGCACAAGGATTATAGGTGGGTCACATTAGATGTGGCCTCCCTCTACTCTATTATAGAACACAAGCACGGTCTTACAGCTATAGAACACTATCTTGATCTTTCGACTTCATCTGTTTCACATTGCACTTTTTTATTACAATCTATTTCATTTTTACTCACTCACAATTATTTTTTGTTTGACTCACATTTTTATTTACAATTACTGGGCACTGCAATGGGCACGAGTTTTGCACCGTCATACGCCAATTTATTTATGGGTTTTTGGGAGTCACAGTTTATTTTTCACAGTGATAATCTTTTCCGTCATAATATTGTCTTTTATAAGAGATATATTGACGATCTTATCTTTATTTGGAAGGGTGATGAACACACACTTATTTCTTTTATTGACTACTTAAATACTAATGATCTAAATATTAAACTTACTTTTGAGCACAATCTCAATCACATTCACTATCTAGACTTGCTCCTGTATATTGACAACGATATGCAGATTCAGACAGATATCTATCGAAAAGAGAACTCCAGGAATGCACTCCTTAGTGCACAAAGTTGTCATCCGCGGTCATTGATTAGGAGTATTCCTGGGCTCAATTTATGAGATTAAAGAGACTGTGCTCTGACAATGAGGTTTTTTTGTCTCGATCAAAGGAAATGTCTAATAGGTTCATAGCCAGGGGTTATTCTGCCAAAAATGTATCAGCAGCTTTCGATAAAGCAAATGTTATGGATAGAGATGCCCTTATTTGTAAACAAGGAAAATCCCTGTCCAGCAAAGGGAAAGCCAATGTCTCGTACTCTAATGAAACAAAGAGTCCATATTTTATTACGACTTACAATCAACAATCACAACAGATTTGTAATATTATTTCCAAACATTGGCATACCCTTTTGCTGGACAATGATATCCGTTCAATTGTTCAAGGTGGACCTAGATTCACCTACCGCAAAGCCAAAACATTGGCTTTTCATCTGTCACCAAGTATTTTTGATACTATGTCTAGCTTTCCCAATGTCAGAGGTATTCCCAAAGGATTTTTCAGATGTGGCAAATGTTCAAATTGCCAATATGTGCTCCCTACCAAATTTATAATGTACAATAACAATTTAAGAAAACATTACATTAAGAATTTTGTTAACTGCAATATTAGTTTTGTTATATATGTTCTTCATTGCAATTGTGGATTAAGATATGTAGGCCATACTACGAGACCTCTTAAGGTCAGAATAGCAGAACGCGTACGTCTCATCAGGAAGGGTGACTTCCTTCATCCGGTGGCCAGACACTTTTCCCAATGTCCGAATGGAGGCATTGATAATTTTTCATTTCCCGCTATCGAACACATACCTTGTCACCCAAGGGGGGCAACAGAGAGAATACACTTAACAAACAAGAGATGTATTGGATATACACTCTCAACACTCTCCACCCATACGGAATCAACATGGATTGGGAGTTGAAACACTTCCTTTAAACCAGTGACATTTGGGAGAGTTTTGAGAGTGACTTCCAATGCACCATGTCTCTCTCATATCTATATTATATATTTTTCTTTTATGTGTTATTATTTCCAGATGCATATATATTCTTTATGGTTTTTTATTTAGATCATATATTATTCATATATTATAATGATCTTTCTATACATATTACATTTATTATTACTACTTACTAATTATTTTTTCCTTTATTATGCATATCCTCTCTTATATTCCAATTCTACATGTGTTTATTCTAATTACCTTATTTTTTTCATGCTTCATACTGTATCACTTCTTTTCCATGTTTTTAATATGTTTGTATTTACATGTGTTTTTTTTTTTTTTTTACCCCATGTAATTCTGTTTCACACAGACTCTCCTAATGGGACTCTTTCAGTGGCTATCAGTTTATTAGCCTGATTGCCAACAGCAGTTTTCTGCTTTAGAATGTCCAATGAGATTGAGTTACCACCTATTTAAGGGAGCCTGTGTGATAAGGGTCTTTGACTCTTTGATAAAGTCCCATCCCGGGTATGTCAATCTGGGTACACTAGGTTGCAAACTGGGTGTTCCTGATCATCTGAATTGTTTAAATTGTAAACTGGGTGTTCTTGTTCATGAGTCAGAGTGTTTTTTCTGTGATGTGCAGCATAAACCATTAAAGCTGATTTTATTCACCCTTGGCTGAACTCCAATTGAAGTGACCACCACCTTCTATTTTTGATTAGTGCATTAAAGGCATTGAGTATTTCACAATATTGGACTTTAACTACTGTCTAACAGTATACCTGCAGTATACTGTATACAGTACAGTATATACTGTAACTCTATACTGTATGTATTCATGATTTTCTGTGGTTAAATTATACTCACATACATATTCCTCTAGAGCGGTGATTCTCAAACGGGGCTCTGCGGAACCCTGGGTCTCCGTGGAGCACTCCCAGGGGTTCCGCCTTACCTCCCGCACTCACTGCTGCCCCTGGCTCTCCCCCCTCTGCTCTCCTCCTACCTTCTCGGAGTGTGTTCTAGAAGCCCGGCACATCTGGGGGGGGGGGAGAGAAGTGGCTGCTGCTTCTGCTTCTCCTTACATGTGAGCTACTGGAGGGAGGGAGAGAGGAATGCTTTTGCTGCAAACTTTGTATGTGTGTGAGTGTGTGTGGCTGTGTGTGTCAGTGTTTTCGTGGGAGAATAGGGGAGAAGGAGAGACGAGATGGAGAGGAGAGAGAAGGAGGGAGAGTGAGTGGGATAGGAGAGAGAAGGAGAGGGAGAGAGAGGTGCGAGTGGGAGAGGAGAGAGGAGGGAGAAGGAGAGGTAGAGGAGAGAGGAGTGAGAGGAGGGGGAAGGAGGGAGAGGTAGAGGGAGAGGAGAGAGAAGGATGGAGAGGGAGGGGAGAGAGGAGGGAGAGGGGGGAGGGAGAGGAGGTAGAGGGATGAGGGAGAGGAGAAAGGAGGGTGAGGGAGGAGGGAGAGGAGAGAGGAGGGAGAGGAGAGAGGAGGGAGAAGGAAAGGAGAGATAAGGAGAGGGAGGGAGAGGGAGAGGAGAGAGAATTAGGGAGAGAGAGAGAGGAGGGAGAGGAAGAGGAGAGGAGAGAGGAGGGAGAGAAGAGAGAAGGAGAGACAGAGGAGAGAGATGGAGGGAGAGGAGAGTGATGGAGGGTGAGAGAAAGAGGGAGAGGAAATAGAAGGAGGGAGAGGAGAGGGAGAAGAGATAGAAGAGGGAGAGTAGATAGAAGAAGAGGGATACGAGATAGAAGAGGGACAGGAGATAGAATAGGAAGAGGAGATAGAAGAGGGAGAGGAGAGATAGGAGAGGGAGAGGAGAGGGAGCGGAGTGATAGGATAGGAAGAAGAGAGGGAGATGAGGGAGAGGAAAGAGAAGGACGGAGAGGGAGAGGAGAGAGAGGAGAGGAGAGGCGAGGAGAGAGAAGAGGGAGAGGAGAGAGAAGAAGGAGAGGAGAGAGAAAATGGAGAAAAGAGGGAGATGAGAGAGGGGAAAAGAGAGGAGAGAGGAGGGGGAGAGAGAGAGGAGAGAGGGGAAGAGAGATCGATTGATCTGTGTGGGGTGATGTGAGATGCAGGGGGTGATGGGCGATGCAGGGGGTGATGAGCGATGCAGGGGGGTGATGGGCGATGCAGGGGGGTGATGTTTAAACCAAAATCATTACAAAATATATACACATTGTTTATTCAAAGTATGAGTTAATTATTATTTATTACTCCTACTGCTTTGCACATCTATTTTGTGATTTACCCCTGTCGAACATGTGTTATCCAGATAGGGGTTCCCCGAAATTTTACGAAATACTTAAATGGTTCCTCCAAACAAAAAAGTTTGGGAATCACTGCTCTAGAGGGTAGTAAAGCAACATGATAGGATCTATGTATCCTGCAATGTCCAAATACACTGAACCATCTGCCTGACAATCAATGGAACATTGTAATTTGCAAAGTATGTCCTTTCTAACAAGTTGACGGGGCAAGTAGGGATCATGAGAAACTTGTGTGTTATCTTGGTATTTCCAATAGTAAGAGACAAGGGAACGGATAACAGGTGCGGTATCATGTGTTTCCCTACGCCTCTTACCATTACGGTTTCCTTTGTGCTGATCTTAAAGTGTTGTGGGATTTCTTTAGAGATAGTGGAGCGGCTGGCTACCGTATCTAAGAGAAATTGCTCCTTTCTGCCATTCAAATATGCGGAAATGTTTGGTCCATCACTATCAACTGCTATAGAAGGTAACAGTATTACAATGTCCTCGTGCTCTGTGTCCTTTTGTCAATCTGGGTACACTGGGTTGCAAACTGGGTGTTCCTGATCATCTGAATTGTTTAAATTGTAAACTGGGTGTTCTTGTTCATGTGAGAGTTTTTCTGCTGGTTGGATCTGTTCTGAAAGTCCCTCTTAGGTCCCCTGAAATTCCTTTCTATGTGTCCCAATTTACCACAATTGAAACAGTCCACTTGCCTCCAATCCTTTTTTCCATTGTCCCTTCCCTCATTTCTGCCTTGGTAACCTCCTCTGTAACCCCCCCCTATGATTATAATTTTTCCCAAATTGATAACCTCCTCTGTACCCTCCGCCTTGATTACCATCTTCCCTAGGTTCTGCTCCCTGGAAAAAAGCAGTTTGAGCTTTCATTAATAACTTTTGCTCCTTTAATTTTGTGCTCTTTTCCTTTTCCTTGCTGTCCAATTTTTTTCTCTCAAAATGCATTGCGGCGGCAATCATTTCGCTAATGGACTTGCTTTCCCATCCCAGAACCACTCTCGTTATCCCCTTAGTTACATCAGGGTCTAACCTTTAATGTATGCAGCCACGATTAAAGGTCTGGCATTCTGTTCTGTATTAGTGATTCCACCGCATGCTTTTATAGCAGAGCTTACTCTGTCTGCAAATTCCTCTTCTGGCTCCCCTTCTTTTGTTTAATTCAGTTTATATTTCCCCAATTAACTTTAGGCGAAAATGCCTTATGGAGTGCGGCTATAATAGCAATGTTTAATTGCCCCTGTTGCTGTTCATCTCTTTGTATTCCTGCTATGTCTACCCAGTCTAGACAACCCACTACCATATCTTCATTATAAGCCTTTCCAAATGTTCCGCTTTCTGTTGATGTCATGATTAGTCAGTAAGTGTTTTATGTCTCCCCAAGCAGTCATAACGCTCTGTATTTGGTCACAAAACCCCCCTATATCATCCTCTGGGCATGGAAATTGGTTTCGGCATGATTTCACTAGGTGTCCAAGGCTGGTGTACATATCTGAATGCTTCCCCTGCCCCCGCAAGTTCTCTCCTGGTCATAACATGAGTGTCTGTGAGTAAAGGTCATTCCCTGTTCATAGTGGGGGGCAATATTGCACTTCTAAGGTGACTAGCTATAGGGGTGTGGGGGTGAGGTAGTGAGGGAGATTCTGGGGAATCTTGCACATGCTGTGGTGGGTGTGTAGGTGACCCGGTGGCTTTTGAGTAGGTAGGGACAGGTGGATATAAATATTCTTATTGCCGTGGATCTAACTGCTGTAGGTCAAAATATACTCTATTGTCACTCCTCACAGGTGTTTGTTTTATCAGATTGGGTGGGTGTTCCTCTACTAGTGCCGGGACAGGTATGGGTACAAGTAGTTGGGCCATGCCTACATGTGGTACGTGTGGTGGGGTAGTAGGGGCACAAATCATTGCTTGATCAAGGAGGAAATCTATTTTGTCCTCAACAGCAGGCTTGGGCTTTGTTTTGTTGTCCTGACTCCTTACGGGATACATTACAGATGATGTATCATAGACACCTGTGGTAGTGGTGTGTTTGATAGCAAATGCATGTTTCTCCTATAGGAGAAACGTGCGCCACTCGTCTCTAGGGACATTTTTAGGTGTACAAATGAGTGTATTGCGCAAACATTTAACAATTTCAGAATTAAATGAACCTTCTGCTGGCCAAATAAATGCATTACTCTTATCTGTTTCTGTTCTCTATACCCACTTTTTTGTATATTTCCTTGTGGACGGGAATCATACTGTATAAGGTATTGTATAAAGCTCACAATTATTCTCTCCTAATCAGTAACAGTTACACTGTCACTTTAAATGTTTTGCCTACTTGGATTTTTAAATCAGATTCCCAATGAGCAAGCAACGTTTAAAAAAGAGATATTAGAGTTCCATTGAAATTCCTCCTTATCTTTTGCCGCTTGATGTCAAAGTTTATTTTCTGGGGGGAAAAAAAGCTATTATTTGTGGTATTGCGCATGCTGCATGAGTACAAGCATTGATATTGTATGGCAAGCACTGCTATAGTGTCATTTGGAATTAAAACAGCAGTTCATGCAATATCCTACTTTTTTTTTTTAAATAAATAAATTCTGTACGATGAGAACAAACTTCTGATAGGCTCTGGCTCTTGAGCCCCGTCCTCTCCCTAGCTGTCCACCAATTGTATCTACTGTAGTAACTGCTTAGTCAATCATATTGCAGGGCTACATTTTCAATAATGCTGTGCAAGAATTTAATTAAATAACCATGAGCAAAGCGATTGATTACAGGAGAACGGACCGATCTGCAGCTTACTGTAACTTATCACTTGTCTGTGTGCATATTGTTTTTTAAAAAGAATGTTTTTTTTAAACACGGAAGCTGGAACTGCAGCTTTAAACTTAATACTGTACTGTACATTGTAATACAGTATACTGTAGTACATTATATTTACCTTCATTATAAACTTTGCCAAATGGTTGGAGATGAGCCACTGCTGTCTGAATTATAGTTGACAGGTGACAGCTGGCCTGCTACACTTGTAGTTGACAGCTACTGAAGCTGGTAATCATGTTGGTTGTAAGCATGATGGTACAGGTATCTGTTCGTGTAATCTGGTTGGAAATAAGGCTGTAAATCTTGCGGTAATTCCGGCGGGGACAGATAGCAAGGATTGACGTTCACCAGGTTTTCACCAACGGTCAGACCGTTATTGTAAGCCGGTGCTGTTGTCGGTGCTGGCACATTGCTAGATTGGGATTAATGAATCTTACATGGATTAAACCCGACATTTCTCCTTTTGAAGTTGCCATGATCAAACAAACTGTAAAAATGTGGGATCACACACCAATACCCACCTCTATCTCCGGGAGTAGGGCCGATGCGATAAAAACAATGATCGTTAGTTAAGGTGCTGGCCCTGCAGTTACTTGTATGCGAATACGAGTGTGAATGAGACACTGCTGCTGTAATATTTCATCCCGGCACCCCTGACCATGTGCAAGGTGCAGGGGAGTAGGAGAGGTGGAGTGTCCCCCCTCAAGGAAATCAGAGGTGATGGGCGTAGAGGACACACAGCGGAAGGGAACCGTGGACTCTACAATATGTGATCAACATTACCATCAAAGCAAAGAGTTACTACCACACGCTTGGAAGCTTTCCAAAAATACTGTTTTTGACTATACTGGCAGTAAGTGCAATCTAGTCTGTCTAGATTAACCTCTGACACTCCATATAGGAAAATTATTACAACACAAGCTATGCAAAATTGTAAGTGCATGAGTTCAAATGTATGAACTCTAAGGGTTAATTAACCTGTATTGATATATTGCTTTGTTCTCTTATTTCTATTTTGGACTAAGACGAATATACTTGAGACAACGCGCCAGGGAACATCTTTTCTTCTTTGCTCACATTTGGAGGAACGTGGATCTCTCTCCTGGACTCTGGCTGCTAAATCTAAGTATATCTATATTGGACTCATTATCTTCCTCCGTTAGCTCTATTAAGTTTGATATCACTGTATATTTGTAATTAACTTATTTATATTAGGTTAGTATTTAGCGCTGCTTTTTTCTTTTTGTTAGTTAAGGTTTGCCTTTTCAAACGCAAAACATATTATATCAGTGGCTCTGGGCCCCAAGTAACAACAAATAAAGGGTCACCAATGAAAAAAGATATATAGCAGCCTGATGGAAGTAGATGTCCACTAGTGCCCTCCTCGTGATGGCGGTCAGAACATATGGACAAAAAAGATTAAAAAACAAACATAGTGTTATACAGTATGACATAAACACAAATAACACCACTAACAGACACTGAAACTAACATATGCTGAGACACACAATGGACTGAAAAGTAAAAAAAAGGCATTTAATATAATAACTGATCGTTCAGTACAACTAAAATCACACAATGTGAGAAGTCCCTAATATCCTATAGCTAGCTGAAATGCCCGCTTACCGGAGCCCAGCTGGTAAAAGGCAGCCTTTTCAAAGGCTTCAACCCACGAACGTCAGGTGAAAATTTGTAAAAATCATAGTTCGAAATGAAATATTCATATATTTCTCATACAGTCGACATCTTATCTGTTGCAATATTAATTGCAGAACATATTAAAAATGCATAACTGCAGTTAGGTTTTTTATACGTGTACGGTGTACACATGATGATAATGTATCAGTGGGGGACTCCATTTTGTCTGCTGTAACCATTCTATACTAACACACAGTCTGTTGTTGACTGACCTTTTACCCAATTAATGTTGGCAGAATTCCTGGACTATGTATGTTCAGACATAGTTTCGAAATAAAGAAAGAGGAAGTTTTAACCAAGGAGGCATAGTTTAAATTTATGTACTGTCTCAGCATTTCAAGCAAGAATGATGAAGACGCTTGAGACTGGGCTAACTGTAAGCTTCCCAAACTGTCACTTTCCAGATAAGCATGGTTTAAGGGAAGTAAGCTTTGCACGTATACACTTTCGCTCGGCTATAAAAGCCTGACTGTAACTATTAATAAACAGGAGAGGTTTTTGACAACAATCTTTGGTGTCTGACTCAATTACTTGCTCCTCCGAGCTGCTCGTCTTTTCCTGTTCAGCGCCTTAAGAGTGGTCAAAGGTCTCCCGGGGGGTGTAATCTATCCAAAATAGCGGAGAAGATTCCTACTTATGATGAAGTAAACAATAAATTTACATTTGGTGTCTGAAGTGGGATCAAGGCGTCACGGTTGGGTAAGTACAAAATACTATTTATCTGTATATTATCCTTCTATGTCTCTTTATCCAGAGCCCTATTATAGATACCTCCGTACTGGAAGATTTGTGATAAAATATATGGTTAAAATATATTGGTTACGGACTTATATGAGCCAGGGTTACAGTCCCTGACTGAGGAGCCAAGGGTTACAGTCCCTTCTGAGATAAAGGAAAGAGATATAAGTGTATATCTGGAAATACTCTTACGGTGACTGTGGAAAAGTGAAGAAAAAAAAAAGTGGGGCATGTGCATGTGTTTAGATATATAATACATATATAGAAGTGCATAAGAACGCTGTTTGCTCATATTTACTGTGCTGTGCTTGCTTGCATATATCCTTGTCTGATGTCTGCCCAGGGATCTCTTTATTTTCGGGTGGGGGCACTCCGTTTTTCTTGAAAAAAGTGGTAACCGGTTGGCCTTTGGATCGAGCTGTTTTGCTAATCGGCATCTCTGGATGTTTATAAAAGATGTGCTGTGTAGTAATCAGGTAGAATCACGCTTTTGCCGCTTGTAATTGCTTTAATAGTGCCGGTGGGAGAGGAGCTCTGAAATCAAGTCTCCATTCCCTCCAACAGCCAGCAGGTGTTAAGCTAGCATTTTTTAAGAGTTCCGCGCTGTACAGTAGTTCTTCTCCAAAAATTTATTCTGGATCCTTTCTGACTGTGTGTCACTTTGGTCTATATCTGTGCAATTTCTTTTGATGCGGATCAATTGGCTAACTGGAACGTTATCCATCCATCTTGGTAGATGGCAACTGTCTCTCCTAATAAAATTATTTTTATCGGTGTCCTTGAAGTAAGTTCTTGTCTTTAACACATTGTTTTCAACGTAAATATTCAAATCCAAGTAATTCACTGCTGAGTGACTCCATTCATTTGTGAAAGTGAGGTTATACGTATTTATATTCATATTGTCTAGAAATGTGACTAATTGCTCTTCTCCCCCACTCCAAATAATAAACACATCATCTATGTAACGGCGATAGGTGACGAGACCCGCGCCAAGCTCATTTCCACTCCAGATGTTATCCTTTTCCCAATCTGCTACAAACAGATTGGCATAGCTTGGCGCGAATCTCATCCCCATCGCCGTTCCACACTTCTGCAAATAAAAAGTGTCACCAAACCAAAAATAATTGTTATGTAAAATAAAATTAATACTATCAATAATAAAGTCTATTTGTGATGAATGTAAAGTCTCATCCTCCTGTAAAAATCGTTTTGTGGCAGCACATCCCTGTGTATGCTGTATTACTGTATATAAAGATGCAACATCACATGTTGCTAGAATGTAATGTTCTTCCCATATCACATCTTTTAACAAATTTAGCAAGTCCAGTGTATTTTTGTTGAGTTACATATTTTTACAAAAAAGTATCGATGTACATAGAGAGGTTGGCTGTTAGTGAGTCAATCCCCGAGACTATTGGTCGGCCTGGGGGATTGACTACACTTTTATGAACCTTGGGAAGGAAGTAGAAGACCGGCATCTTAGCTTTATCCTGATAGAGTAATTTATATTCCTTTTCATCTAATATGCCGGTCTTCCCCCATCCAAAAGTATTTTGAGTTCCTCTGTATATTCCTTAATCGGATTGGAAGGTAGCTTTTTATACCTATTGTTGTCCACCAAGAGTCTTAGTGCCTCCTTTTCGTAGTCAGGTTTATCCATAACAACTATGCCCCCTCCTTTGTCTGCCTGTTTTATAATCAGATTTTCCTTTTCCATTAGTTGTTTCAAACCTTCTTTTTCAGTTTTAGTAAGATTTTCTGTTTTTCTTCTTTGGGGCTGTATATTCTCTTTTTTTATATTCTCTTTTTTTATCATGTCTTCAAAATCTTTAGTAATCATTTGGAAGAAAACCTCCAAATGTTTACCTGAAGTGAAGTGGGGAAAAAAAGCTGATTTTGGCCTTAGCCCTGTATGGATGAATTGTCTCTCCTGTTCAACGACAGGGGGCACTTCAATATTCAATTTGGGTTCAGTGTGTCTACCTAAAAAATACCTTTTTACTGTCAACTTCCTGAGATACCGGTTAGCATCTATAAACAAATCAAAATTACTGTGCCCCTTCATGGGTGCAAAGGATAAACCTTTTGAGAGGATGCTTTTTTTTGTGGTTCTGTTAGTGTAGTACTACTCAGATTAAACACATTATCTATTTCTATTTCGCATTTCTTTTTTCTCTCCCTTTTTCGTCTGCCTCTCTTTCCTCTGACTGTCTTCCTCTTTTGTTGTTGCCATTTAACCCTTTCTCTTATCTCTTCTGAGTTTTGTTCTTCCCTTCACACAAAGTGGAAGGGCCCTCTCCTGCACCTAAAAAAGAGGAATCTGTACTTGCAAGTCTTTCTGAACTTTTAGTTTTGTCCTCTCTTTCTCTGGAGTCTAATGATTTTGTTCGATTACGGTTCTTAATTAACCTTTCTTCTTCTCTTTTTTCTTTTTTCTTTTGATTTATTGGTGTATAGTTAGCTCTCCCTCTGTCAGAATCTCTCCTAGGTGATTTTTCCATCCTTTTGTTTGAACTATCTCTCTGTTTATTGTCATACCTGTCTTTTCTAGATGTTTCTCCAGATTTTGATCTCTCGTGAAATGTACTATTATCTCTGTATGAGTTTTTATAATGTTTCTTATAAGTTCTATTGGTAGTCCAATTTCTTTGCTCCCCCTTTCTATAATCCTCCTCATCCCTATGTAGTTTTTTGGTTTTATTATTATCTGTGTCCCTTTCTATGGTGTCAAGTTTTTTCTGCAGTTGTAAATCTTTTTCTTTAAACTCCTTTGTATCCTCAAAGGGGGTTAATTTTTCTTTGATCTCATTAATTTCTTCATCTAACTGTTTCAGATGTGAAGTCAAGCCAAAAGATGTGAAGCCAAAGTCCCAAGGGTATAAATCCAGTGCATCTCACGGCAGTTGAGGATAGATTCTCTATCTCCCCTCTGGGATGACTAGCTATGTGTTCGATAGCACTAAATGTAAATTTTTCCACTGAACCTTTTGAATAGGTATTAAAATGTCAGGCCACTTGGAATTTATCATCTTTGTTCTTAATGGTTCTGATATGTTCGCTAATCCTTATTTTCAAAGGTCTGATGGTTCTTCCAATATAACTGGATCCATATGCACATCTTAGAATATAAATGACATATTTGGTATTGCAAGTTAGAAAGGAATTAATCCTATATTTCTGACCAGTATGTATGCTTTTAAATGATTTAACGGATAAAACATATTTACAAAAATTGCAAGACCCACATTTGTAAAAATCATTAGGAATTCTGGTCCTTGTCATATCTTCAGGTCTAAACATACTGGGCGAAAGATAGGTTTCTATTGTATTAGTTTTCCTGTAAACTATTTTAGGATTCGATTTAGTATAAATATCCAGGTCTCTGTCTAGTCTGAGTACCTCCCAATTTTTATTCAGGATAGATCTTATATTACCCGCTTGTTTAGAATAGGTAGTAATAAAGAGAGGTATCTCTTTGTCCTGACTATTGTTGGTTCATACATGAGAGTTCTTCTTTTTGTGTCTATCTAAGAGATCTGCCCTTTTGATCTGTTTAACATTTTGTAGTGCATCCTCAAGACAATAATACTGACAAACCCAAACTACCGGTTAAGCTTATCGTTAACCGGCAATATAACCCTGACATAGAAACACCTAAATAATATGTGTCTGCTTGTACTTCGGATTATTATGTTGACCCTTTTGTTGATAATATGGCTGGCTGGATGGAGAAAATGCAATCTTCCAACCCTTTCCCGAGGGAAGGTAGTTTTTCCCCATTCCATATGACAATGATACGGAGTTTGTGTTTAGGCGGTGATCCTGAATGGCTATGGTTTCAGCCGGATCCCGAGTGGGACATGAAATATATGTCATTATGTGGCCGCATTTGGGTTAAGGTGGCACCTCACATTAAGGAGGCACCAAAAATTGATAACTCAAAGTCTAAAGAGCCATTATGGCCACCCCCAACTGTGCTCCCTACACCGGTGTATTACCAAACCCCTAACGCACCTCCACAGGATTTATTGCTTCCAGATGTTTTTTCCATACCACCGCCACCATGTGTGCAATTACAACCGCCCCCGTACCCTCCTAAAACACCTGTGTCTCTATACCCAAATTTGGACCCTACCGTTCTAGCAGCTTTATCATACTATGCTGCGCAAGGTACGCACCCCCCTCCCCACCACCAACCTCCCGCACCCCGATGTGACTGCATGCATTATTCTAGTAGAAGCAGTACAACCTATTGTGCTGTCACACGCACTGACCTTGCACACATCACACCAAGTGTTACATGTTCTCAAGAATCTCACTACACAGCATATGACCGCACAGCGTAGGACAGGTTACGAAACCATCCTTACAGCTACCTCAAATCTCACTGTCAAATATCACCCACCACACACTGGTCCAGCCCAAACTTTGACTAACCTGTTACTACACAACTCTGACACAGACAATGAAGACCATGATTGCCTACAGAACATACACAACACGACGTCAGTAAGGAGCGACTTAGAAAGTACGCCCCTTAAGGAGGGAGATGTACTGTTTGTAGATGGTTCATGCTCTAAACCTGCAGATGGAGTATATCTGACAGGATTTGCAGTAGTTAGGTTACCAAATGAAGTAGTCTGTTCTGGAGCGTTACCATTTGTTTCAGCTCAGGCGGCAGAGTTAGTAGCCCTGACAGAAGCATGTAAAGTATCATCACAGAATACGGTAACCATTTACACAGACTCTCGTTATGCATACGGAGTGGTACACGATTTTGGCATAATAACCGTGGTTTTGTTAGTGCCGATGGTAAGGGCATATCACATGCCACATTGGTAGAGCAGTTACTGGATGCCATGTTGCTACCCAGTAAACCAGCAATTGTTAAATGTAAAGGACATGCTGGAGGAGAGACAGATGAGGCCAGAGGTAATGAGTTGGCTGATTTCTACGCTAAAGAGGCTGCACAATCACAGAATATGTTTCCAGCCTACAACATCACTATTGACACACAGCTCAATATGGTAATGACATGCCATCTTCCAGACTATGATCTTAAAATGTTACAGGAACTTGCGGAGGACAATGATGTAGAATTATGGGAGGAAAAAGGTTTGAGCAAGAATGAAAATTGGATTTGGATCAAGGGCACAGTGATAGGTTTTCCTAAAATAGCAAGCCCTATTTTAATCTCACATTTTCGTGGAATTGGGCATAAGGGAAAGAAAGCGACAGGTGATCAGATTAAGGAATTGTTTTTAGTAAGAGACATTGATCAGGTAGTCGAGACACAATTAGCCAGATGTTTAACATGCATTAGAACCAACACGCAGGGCACACGACCCGCGAAACATGAACATCTACCGCCACCTACTGGCCCAATGGAGCAAATAAAAATTGATTTTACGCAAATGCCAACAGCAGCAGGAAAGCTAAAATAGCTACTAGTAATGGTAGATCAATTTAGTAAATGCGTTGAAGCATTCCCCACAACAAAGGAAAGCACAAAACAGTTGTAAAAATACTGTGCAAAGAAATTATTCCCCGGTGGGGATGCCCACTTCAAATAAATAGTGACAAAGGAACACATTTTACATCTCAAGTAACTCAGGGAATTGCTAAAACTCTCGCTATAGATTGGAAGTGTCACATACCATATCACTCACAATCTTCAGGTCAGGTAGAAAGGACCAATCGCACAATCAAGGATAAACTGCGTAAGGGAACAAATTGCACGTTTTCAAGGTGGCCGGATGTCCTTCCCGCATTCCTTGAAGAAATCAGAATGACCCCGAATAGTACTACCAAATTGTCACCATTTTAAATTTTAATGGGGCGGCCGTTTCCAACTCCCTGGGCTCATGGTATGTATTGCCCGAAGGAAGTTGGAGACCTAGAACAAATTCAGGAGAATTATGTTTATCATTTGATACAGAAATTGAATGGCATCTATGGTGATGTTTCTTCTTTTCTTCCACTCCCTTCAGATAAGCTGACGCATCCTTTCCAGCTCTGAGACAAGGTGGTGGTCAAGCGTCTTCCCGCCAAAGGAGGGACAAAAGAACCTCCCAACGGACTTCCAACCACGATCCTAGCAGTAACCCGTACAGCTGTATTGACTGAAGAATCATCAACATGGATTCACACGTCTCGTATCAAGTCTACGAAGGAGTAGAGGCATGACATCGAAGGAATCGGCTCAACTGTATATACATTATTGCAATATGTAGCATATTTACATTATTAATATGGGTTTTGTATGACATCTATGAGAAGGAAATAGCCGCTAGGGCTCACATTAGCGCCTCTGTTATCTATGCTAACCATAGTTCACCAGGAAGCTCTCTCTTCTCTGGGAAGAGAGAAATCTCTCCCCTCTTTTCCAGAGAACAGGATGAAAGCTATACCCATGTACCACAGATCCAGTCTGATTTTTTCAATCTGCCAGAAAGACATTACACAAGCTCCAAACGTATAGCTTCATTTTTGAAAGAAACCAAAACTAATATCTGGAAACATTTGGCTGTTGAGGTACTGAATATGTCCCATTTTTGTTTATCCGATATGACCAGCACAACGGATATAATCACAAGTTGTTTGATAGCAGTACCCACACCAGTAGAGATTTTGTTAAAAGTGTTTAGCATAAGCAATAATGACAATCAGGCAGAAGTTCATGATGTGTGACAGCATTTCTCTGTATATGAATACTGTCGTGACTGCCCCCAGTGTATTGGTGAAAATTGGTCTAATATGACACAAATTATGACCCATAATATAACACAGGGTGATGTATGTTATCTAATGACATGTAATCCTGAAAAAATAGGCAAATGTAAACAAGTACAAATGACACCCTCAGCATCCACCAATATGACCCAAATATTGTGTAATCGAACCAATGATAAATGCTTTAACGTCAATAATACTATGAGCTGCAATCACACAATAAGCACACCAAGCCACATATATTCTGTTATACTTCCCGTGGGATGGTTGTTTTTCTGTTGTAATACTACATATTCGTATATACCAGGAAACATCTCCGGGGGACCATGTGCTCTCACCAGGTTAGGGTTGATGATGTTCTCTGTAGCACCTTGCCCACATCAAACCCAAGTTAAACGATCCACTGCTTCAGTCACTGAAGATTGCAATCCCCATGTGGTTTTGTTATCGCAAGCCAAAATTCTAAGTCTAGCAATATCCTTTGTCGGAGTACCTGCGTTAGCTGCTTATTCAGCAAAACAATAAGGTAGCTAGCATGTGCTGTAGCAAAGGGGTTAAATCATACCTCCCAGGCCCTAGAAGAATTAATGATAGATTTGCAAGGTACACGAAAAGCAATTTTAGAAAATCGTGCAGCAATTGATTATCTTTTGCTTAAACATGAGCATGCGTGTCAGGATTTTGAGGGTATGTGCTGTTTTAATCTTTCTGATCATTCAAAATCTGTTCAGAATCATATTTCCAATATCAGAAGTATTGTTGCAGGCATTACGGAAAGAATCAACCAGTTTGACTGGACTTTTGGGTTAGGCACATGGATTGGAGAATTGGGAAAGAAAATTATTATGGGACTAATACTTATTGTTTGCATGTTTGTAGTATTAGTTGTTATTGTTTCATGCTGCAAATTAATGTGTTCATCTTTATGTAGAATGATCATGCCTCCCATTAAGTCAGTTAGTCATACATATGCTTCACTGAACGTTAATACCCCTATTCCCGGTTCTGCAACTTTAACATATAACTCTAGAACTACAACCCCCAGTGTCCCGATTCCTTTAGTGGAATATGATAATATTCAAATCCAGTACGAGACCCCTATATCCTAGGGATTGTCATTTCATGACAAAAGGAGGGACTGATAATGTTAATATCAGTGGGGGACTCCATTTTGTCTGCTGTAACCATTCTATACTAACACACAGTCTGTTGTTGACTGACCTTTTACCCAATTAATGTTGGCAGAATTCCTTGACTATGTATGTTCAGACATAGTTTCGAAATAAAGAAAGAGGAAGTTTTAGCCAAGGAGGCATAGTTTAAATTTATGTACTGTCTCAGCACTTCAAGCAAGAATGATGATGTTGCTTGAGACTGGGCTAACTGTAAGCTTCCCAAACTGTCACTTTCCAGATAAGCATGTAATAAGGGAAGTAAGCTTTGCACGTATACACTTTCGCTCGGCTATAAAAGCCTGATTGTAACTATTAATAAACAGGAGAGGTTTTTGACAATGATCTTTGGTGTCCGACTCAATTACTTGCTCCTCCGAGCTGCTCGTCTTTTCCTGTTCAGCGCCTTAAGAGTGGTCAAAGGCCTCCCAGGGGGTGTAATCTATCCGAAGTAGCAGAGAATATTCCTACTTATCATGAAGTAGAGAATAAATTTACACATGGTGTCCAGTCCAGTCAGCAATTGTGCAGGGATAAGAATGTAGAAAAAAGCCCACAGCATTGTTTTTTAGAGGTTTATATTATGAACCGCCTAAATTTGATAAAGTCTTCAGCGTCTTCAAGGACCAAGGTCAAATCACAATGGACCACTGTGGTACTGTACTGTAGACTTGGTTTTTATCTGATTTTTAAACACTTGCAAATTGACACCGTAGCACAGTACTTTACACATTACAATTAATTCATTTTTTCCACCTGGCGGATATGCGAAGAATTGCACCCAAAGAAATCCAAAACCATTAAATTCAAACAAATCAACAGCAGTAAACACAGGGGTTCCTGGTGTGATTGGCGGCGTGAATGCCGCATAGTAAAAAGCAGAGCACATGAAAATGGCTCAGTGAAATATTTGAATAACGGCCGCTGCATCTGAACACTACTGTAGTGTCAATGGGAATTAATGTTAATACTGTTAGTGTATAGTGTGATACAGTATACTGTAGTACAGTACATTATATTTATCTTCATTATAAACTGTGCCAAACGTGTGGAGATGAGCCAATGTCAGAGGTGTATTGTGCGTACAAGCTGGCATCACTCCTGTAGTCTGCATTATATTTGACAGGTTCCTGCTGAAGCGGCGGAAGCTGCTGAAGCTGGTAATAATGTTGGGAATCAGGCTGGAAATCTTGCTGGTAATCTGACGGGGCCAGGTAGCAAGGATTGTGGTTTGTCAGGTTTTCACTGACGGTAGGACCGTTTTTGTAAGCCAGTGCTGGTAGTACATTGCTGGAATCAGGCTGGAAATCTTGCCGGTAATATGGCAGGGCCATGTTGCAAGGATTGTGGTTCGCCAGGTTTTCACTGAAAGTCAGACTGGTATTGTAAGTCGGTGCTGGTACATTGCTGGGTCAGTACAGACGAATCTTACATGGATTAACCCTGACCTTTCTCCTTTTGTAGGTCCCATGAGCAAATATACTGTCAAAAAGTGGGACCACAGACTAATACCCTTTTCTATCTCCCAGAGGAGGGGCAGTGCAAAAAAAGCAATCTTCATTAGTTGAATGTTTGCCTTACCAAATGATTCCAGCCACAAACTTTCAGTGAAAATTTTAAACGCCATAGTTTGAAATGAAATATTCATATATTTCTGATAAAGTCGCCCTCTTATCTGTTCCAGCATTAATTGCAGAAAATATTTTTAAAAAAATCATATCTAAGGTCAAGTTTGGTATACATGTACGGAGTTCACATGGTGTACGTTCAACAATTGTGCAGGGATAACAATTTAGAAAAAAGCCGACAGCATTGTGTTTTATAGCTTTTTCTTAATGAAACGCCTATATTTGATAACGTCTTCAGCGTCTTCAAGGACCAAGGTCAATTCACAATGGATCACTGTGGTAGACTTGGTTTTTAACTTGTTTTTAAACACCTGCAAATTGACATAGTAGTACAGTCCATGACTGGAAAATACTATCCACTGGATTGTGCAAAGGGAATTCATTCATTTCTGCCATCTGGCGGATGTTCGAATAATGGCCGCTGCATCTGTATTGCAGCAATAATTCATTGTAGAACAGAAGATGAATCAAACCCAAATATGGTTAACCTACAATTTGCTCCATAACTTGTTGTATATGTTAAAAAAACATTTTAAGTTTGACTTCTGATCCCCAATCGTGCACCTTTATCTTCACTGCCTTTCTGCTTGTTCAAAATCCTTCAAATTCGGGATTACTACAGTATATTGAATCCAGTTTTCCAGTTTAAAAATATGTTTTATTCTTACATTGTATTAGCAATGTTTGTAGGAAAGGGTTTGCTGTATTCTAACTTTTGAAAAGTTATGCATCATATAAACAAAGATACAGTCGCCTTCCTTCTTTATAGCACCACATGAACTGACAAGAACAAGTGAAGGATATTGTTTAAATAAAATCTAAATATGTGCAGAAGAGTCTTAGATTGGCAGTTATTTTTTTAATAGTTTTGTGTTGTTTAAACTGTTTCCAAATTGTAGAAAAAACAAACTATATTATATGTTTCTGTAACATTTTATTGACAACTGCAGTTAGAAAATAATGACTAATGCTTTTTTTTTTTTTTTTTTAGAAATAATGGTTGTGATTCCATGTTTTCTGTAGCATTTATGTTAAAAAACCTAAATAAAATTGTTCAGAATATAATTATATAGAGCACTTTTGTAACATTTTATTGACATCTGTAATGGAGGCCCTTTATTCTGTCTTTGTTTGCCATATTTCATTTGAGTGGTTCATCAAGGAAACTAGAGAAGAATTAAACTGAAATAGATAAGGGTGTAGTATCTTCTAATTGTACTAGCACTGTAATTGCAAATCCTTGATTTACTGTGCCCCTACAGTACAGTATTTAATTGTTTTCTGTTGTGATTTATCATGAAAGTGCACTTTGAAAATAGAGGAAAACATTGCTTATGCATGTATAGCATTTATTCTGGGTAAACAATTCAAAACATTACTTTGTATACAGTATTCCTAAAATTGCAGGCTTTTTTGGCTTTGGTCATTTATGCCTTACTTACACATTGAAAAAGATTGTTTTAATTTACCACAGTCATGATGTTGCATCTTTTGATCAAAACATGATTAAAGCCTTCCAACCTGTCAAGGTAGACAGTTCAGCAGGTACCTACACTAAATAAATGTACTTCCTTATTGTGGACTAAACTTTGTGAAATATGTGAAAGTGCCTTTGTGACGGTGAGTGAGTAACCAGACTCAATAATAAAGGTAAGTCTGTTTGGTTACCTCTGATCCTTGTATTGGGGATCGGGAGTGTTAGCTCTTGAGCCCATGGATTGTAAATACATTTTATGAAATTATGCGACAATAAAGAATTTATGTGTTTTTACCTTTCCAGGAGTGCCAGCAAGCAGAGATTGCTAGGCTGCGAGTTTCAAAGAGGGGTTTACAGAGAAAGTGTTGTAAGAATTTGCATAACTAGTTGGGGTCCAGAATTACTGGATACCCCAAATATGTACAAGAGAATCAGGTCAGAATCTAGGATACATATAGGCACATTGCTTCGGCAAAATCTCCCCTTGAAAACGCTTGCGTGACTCACCGCTAGGATTCCCTGCTTCAGCATAGACCAGAAAGGTAAATGGGGCATGGGATGTGTGGTGTCCCAGGAACGGTAAATGAGCCCCTAGTTTAAGGGGGGATGCCCTTGGCTGATGCAGAAGATCCGCTCGCCCAGCTTCAGTAGCCTGGCATTGCTCTGATTGGCTGGTAGGAAGTTTTCCACGTGGGCGGGCTCAACATGGACTTTGTTGGTGGGTAGGATGCAGGAACTGCAGCTGTGGCATCCCCGGTGGATAAGAGCATCCCTACACCTGGAATCGCTTCTCACTTCTTGGGGGGCGAGGGACACTTTTGAGCAGAAGCTCCAACTACTTGCAGATTCACAAGGTGGACAGTCCCAATGACCCCAGCAGGTACCCGGGGAGCAGCCCGTTCCTCGGGTGGATCATCATACCTTTTGAAAGTTTGTGGGTGGCACAGATAAAATTGATGGGAACCTGAAGATTTTTGAAACACAGTGTCTTCGGTACCGGGTGCCAGAACTGAACTGAGTCATGCGGTTTTCACCACTATTGTCCAAAGCTGCCCTGGAGAACCTCCAAACTATTCCAGCCCCGGACAGCAACTACTACCAGCACGTTAAAGCTTTGTTATTAACCCAGTATGCCCTTACACCAGAGGCATTTCGGGCAAATTCAGGGCAGAGGAGAAATGCCACCTGGAATTCTACATGCGGGTTGCCTCATGCATGATATTGCATTGGACTTAGTGGGTGGAGGGATTTGATGCCACCAAGTATCACAGTTTGATGGACTTAAAGTTCAAGGAACAGTTTTTGCAGCAGTGTCCACCGGACTTAAGAAACTGTGTCTTTGAACGCAAACAAAAGACTTGTCTGGATACTGCTAACATGGCTGATGAGTTTGTCACCAGCCGGGCACTATCCCGCAAGAAGAGGTCTGCCCCAGACAGAGCCACTCCGGCTTGGGCAACCAAAAGCACTCCCCAGTGAAAAAATAAAACAGCTGCTGATGGAGGTGCACCAAAGTGCGCCTGCAGAGTTTAAACACGAGAGGAGGTGCTTTCAGTGCAATAAGACTGGTCATATAAAACCAAACTGTCCAGACTGGTCAAGGTCTGGGGAACCCCATCATGGGCAATATTCTTCAGCTGCGAGGCCAGTTGCCAGCATGCAGGTAGCACACACAGTGGAGCAGAGTGCAGCCGTCCAGCCAGCCCACCGAGGGACTCAGGAAGAATCTACACCTGCAGCCAGCGGACCAGCACTGGAGATGGGTGACATCAGATTGTACTGATAGGGTTGCAATCAAACGATGTCCAGCAAAAGCATTTGGCAAGTGATCATCGGAAATCGCCAAGCAGCCGGCTTGCTCGACTCCGGGGCCATTGTTACTCTGGTCCAACCTGATATGGTGGAATTGGCTTCAGTTCCGCAATTACCAGGAGTCAGAGCAGGGCACTTGCCCATGAGGATTTCGCCATCCCCCTACATTTGGGACAAACAGTTCCAGAACTCTCTTAGAAAACCAGGCAGGTAAGCCAGATGGAGTCACGACAGTGTGCTGACTTATCTCCCCCTTTACCTGTTCCCCTTGCACCTGACTTAGAGACTAAAGGTGGGTGGCCAGAATTAGGGACACAGTTCAGGGAAGCGGTGAGGTCGGATCCCAGCTTGGAGGGCATGAGACTCAAAGCATCCGAGTCTGACTCGAACAGTGGGTCATATCAGTTCTTATTGCACCTTGGAATCCTGTATAGAGAGCAAGGTTCTACCATTCCAGATAGGGTATGGACTGGTAGATGATGTCACGGTGGACTAGTACTTATCAACACTTTTATATTTTTGGGATTCTCGATTTAACACAACAAGATGAGCAAAATAAAATGTCATTTATTTCCTTGATAGACAAACACATGACAACCTCAGAATACACTTAATACAACACTTACTGGGATGGGGAAACGAAATTAATTGTCCTTTGAAAGAAAGCGCAAAGAAATGCAGTCTCTGATTTAAAGTCCGTTTGGTTAGATCGCAAGTTGCCGATCTAAAATCTCCACCAAATGAAGGAATTTCGTAGTAGTTCTTTAGAATTCGTTCGGGAGTCCCAAGGGCTAACGAATTCCTGAGTTTGGGGCAAATCCTTAGTTGCGATGTTGTTAACCCCTTTTGGCCTGGAACCGCTACCGTTTTGCTCGAACAGAATCTTATGCAGAGCTTGGATATGTCATGAATCACACTGGGGTTAGCTCGGCAGGCATGGTTATAGGGCTCACACTCCTATCTCTTACATGTATGCCCAATCCCCTCCGTGGAAACCTTTAACCCACCAATCCCTGATTTGCCCGGAGTTTGCAAAACGGGCAAAAAAGGCTTTCCGGTTTGTAGCGCGCATGTGTCCACTTGACACCCATGCGGTATAGCATACCTGGTATACACCTCTTATCTGATGACCCATAGCTCTTTCAACCGTAGCATATTTACATGCCAAAGGATTTTTCCCGGGCTCACAGAAAAAACTGTTCCTGCCTGTGCATTTTAAAACTTACAGTATTTTACACTTTATTAAAACAATATGTTCTGGGAGTGCCACAACTGTAATTTTTATGTGTGTGAGTGATTTCTTTACTTGGACTTGCACACCAAAAATCAGGGTGCTTGCTGTCTCCGTTCGTGAGTTAGCCCACTTAAATGAAAGGCTTTCTTGTGAGATACCAAGTTCACCTAGTTCTCACGTCAATTGACCGACTTCCCACGGCAATAGACTTTCCGCCATTAAGTTACGCAAGCTGACAAGGTACGGATACATTCTATCGGAAAACAACTTCAAATCTAACCGCAGACAACTTATTCAACTGAACTTGCGGTTACAAGGTCGAATGCTTGAAAATGGATACCTATGCTTCAAACAGATCTCCCGTATCCAGCCACGCTCCTTCAATCAGCGCTGGCTTCGGCACTCACGGCTGGCTTCGGCACCATCTTGTGCTGAAAATATTTTAGCACACTTTGTATGTAATTCTATTATTGCAGGCAGGGAATGGGCTGCAAACTGGGGATAAGAAGGCTGGGACACGGGGTAAATACATCAGGGTCATGCATATACTTTTAACCCCTTCACTCCCCATGCAAGTTGGGGTTAATCAGCCGGGCAAAATACCTTTATTAATTGCCTGATTAACCCTACTGTCACCACACCTCCCCCACTCAAAGCGCAGGGTCTGCTCTGAACACCTCGTCCGGTGGTTGGGATGGCTTGCCAGCACTTTAAGTTATGAGTTTATGAGGACTGTCCTGGCGGGAAAGGCCATCAGCATTGCCATGCTCGCTGCCCTTCTTGCGCTGGATGGTAAAGTCAAATTCCTGTAAGGCAAGACTCCAGCGCAAGAGTTTAGCATTTTCCGCCGACACCCTCTGTAACCAACTTAACGGATTGTGGTCCGTAATCACTGTAAAAGGTCTGCCATACAGATAGGCTTTAATTTTTTTAGAGCCCATACTATGGCCAGACACTCTTTTTCAATGTTGGCATAAACCACCTCTCTGGGCAGCAGCTTGTGGCTAAGATACACCACTGGGTATTCACTGCCCTCCTCCCCCACTTGGCTGAATACAGCCCCAATGCCATAATCAGAGGCATCAGTCTGCACCAAGAACTATTTTGCAGAGTCTGGTGCGGCAAGAATAGGGACAATGGCCAGTGCAGCCTTCAATGCCTGAAAGGAGACCTCACAGGCAGGAGACCAGACTACCAGCACAGACTGTTGCTTCTGGGTCAAGTCAATCAGGGGTTTGGCAATGGCGCTATACTGAGGGACAAACTTTCTGTAGTAGCCTGCGGTGCCTATGAAAGCCATAACTTGCTTCTTGGTTTTGGGAAAGGGCCGCTTCACTATTACTTTCACCTTAGCTGGTTCTGGCTTAAGATGCTTGCCACCCACCCTGTGCCCAAGGTACAGTACTTCTGCCATCCCTACTAAGCACTTGGTGTGTTTCAAGGTGAGTCCCGCTTTCCTAATCCTGGCTAGCCCTGTAGCTACATGCACTAAATGTGAGTCCCATGAAATACTAAAGACAGCAATGTCATCCAGGTATGCCTTTGCAAACCCTTGCATACCCTCCAGCAAATGATTGAACAGGCCTTGGAAGGTAGCCAGTGCATTCTTCATCCCAAATGGCATCACTAGGAATTCACAGAGGCCACTTGGGGTAATGAATGCCGATTTCTCCCAAGCCTCCTGGGTCAACGGGATCTGCCAATACCCTTTGCTCATATCCACGGTGGTCAGATACCTTGCCCCCGCAAGTTCATCTAACAACTCATCCATGCGGAGCATGGGGTAGGCATCTGACACTGCTCCCACATTGAGCTGCCGGTAGTCCACACAGAACCGTGTGGTCCCATCCTTCTTAGGTACCAGGACTATCGGACAAGCCCAAGGGCTCTGGGATGGTACAATTTCCCCAGGGGCCAGCATCTCTTCTACCTCCCTCCCTATACTGCCCTTAATCTCTACTGACACTCTGTAAGCATGCTTATGCAGAGGTATCAGATCCCCTGTAAGCACTGGGTGATCTGTAATGTGTGTCTTTCCTGGCTTATCTGTGAGCAGAGCCCTATACTTCTCTAGCATAGCCCTGGCCTCTGCTCTCTGCCTGACACTCAGCTGAGACCCTATCTCAACCTGCTCTACTGTACCCCCTGCATAGCCTCCCCCAGGAGATCTGGCAGAGCACTGCTTGCCGGATCCCCCATCGGTGGGCTACAAATGGCCAGCACTGATGCCACACTCGGTGCTATGTACTCTTTGAGCATGTTTATGTGATAGGTCTTAATCCTTCCTGTATCAGTGTGTACCTGTACAACATAGTTGCACTCATTCATCTTTCAGAGTACCGGATATGGTCCCGACGAGGCAGCCATCAATTTGTTCTCCCGAGTGTGCTTGAGAACAAGTACTTGCTGTCCTTTGATGAATTCCCTGCTGCGGGCATTCTAATCATACCAAGTCTTCTGCTTGGTCTGAGCAGCCCTAAGTTTGTCCTGTGCCAACACCATGAGCATCTCTAGCCGGTCACTGAGATCTACCACGTACTAAAGCACAGAGGCATCAGTATTGGTACTCTCCCCTTCCCATCCCTCACGCAATAGGTCCAGAGGTTCCCATACCCTGTGACTATATAGCAGCTCAAAGGGAGAGAAGCCTGTAGATTCTTGCGGTACCTCTCGTTATGCAAACAGCAAGTGCTGCAGGTGAATCTCCCAGTCTTTTCCCTCTGCCTGTATAAATGTCTTAATCATTTGCTTCAGGGTCCCGTTGAACCTCTCACATAGTCGGTTGGTCTGGGGGTGGTAAGGGGTCGTGCGCTGGTGCTTCACTCCGCATGCATCACAGAGACACTGGAGCAATTCACTCATGAATTGTGAAATCTGATCGGTTAGGATCTCACTAGGGAAACCTACCCTAGGAAAAATGGTTAGCAAGGCTTTCGCTACTGCCCTAGCATCAATAGTGGCAAGTGCTACCGCCTCAGGGTACCAGATGGCAAAGTCCACAACCGTGAGGATGTAGCGCTTCCCTGACCAGCTGGGAACCATGAGGTGTCACACGAGGTCCATGGCTACCCGCTGGAAGGGTTCCCCTATTACCGGTAACGGATTCAGGGGTGCCTTCACACGGTCACCCGCCTTACCTAATCACTGGCAGGCATCACAGGACCAGCAGAATTCTGCCACTGCACTGGATGCCCCGGCCAGTAGTAATGCTGCAACAGCCGGGCTCTCATCTGAGTGATCCCCTGATGCTCCGCTAGTGGAATGGAGTGGGCTACCCGCAACAATTGCTGCCTATACTCCATGGGTACCACTAGCTGTCGCTTGCCGGTCCAGACCTCATCTCACCCCGTGTTCCCTTGCTCTCTATACAGGAGCCCGCAGTGCCACAGGTAGTAATCAGACCCATCCCCTGGCTTAGACTCGGACGCCTGAAGTCTCATGCCCTCCAAGCTGGGGTCTGATTGCACAGCATCCCTAAACTGGGTACCTAACTCTGGCCATCCACTTGTCAAAACTAAGTTGGGGGTACTGGGAACAGGTAAAGGGAACAGTAAGTTAGGGTCAGTGTGCGACTTAATCTGGCTTACCTGTCTGGTCTCCACAGAGACCCCTGGAACTGTAGGTCCCAAATGCAGGGGGACAGGGGATGGTTCCGCTGCGATCTTGGCTGACTGGCTCCTGGTGATCGCTGCAACAGGAGCCAGCTCCTTTGTAAAACACAGGTAATGTGCCCCAGGTTATTGCCAAGTAGGAACTCGGCATCTAACCCGGACAATACCCCCACCTCCCTCATGCCACGTCCGGCACCCCAATCCAAAAAGACCTGGGCAACCTGGATGGACCGTGGTCCTCCTTCTGGCATGTTCAATTGCATCCCGGTGCCTGGGAGCTGTCATATTCTCTAGCCTGCTGTACCCATGCTTGGCCACCGGGACTGCTGCCACTCTCAATGTCTTGTTCTAGCCTGCAGTACCTAAACTTGTCCACCGGGATTGCTGCTGCTAAACTAAGGAACATTCCAGAACCTGATACCTGACACCTCTGCACCTGTGCTCTACCACTCAGCCTGCCTATATAAACCTCCATTTCCTGTTCCTCCTTGCCTGTTTATACTGGTTCTTAGCTCCTGCAAGGTTCCTGTGTTTACTGCTGTGTTAGCTATTGCTATCATACTGTTCCAGTTTCCTCGTTGCCGACCTCTGCTTGTTTCCTGACTTCGCTACCTGCCGCCTGCCTCGGACCCCTGCTTGTTTCCTGACTTCGCTACCTGCCGCCTGCCTCGGACCCCTGCTTGTTTCCTGACTTTGCTACCTGCCGCCTGCCTCTGATCTCTGCTTGTGACCCCCACTTCGCTCCCTGCTGTTCCTGCCAGTGGGATCCACTTCAGCCGAAGTCCAATCCTTGACAGAATAAACAGGACCTACCATGGATTCCGCTGGAACAGACCCGGCTCAGGCTCAGACACTCCATGACTTACAACATATCATGGTTGGTTACCAGGAACAACAAAGACACGTGTTTAATCGTCTTGGCCGCTTGGAAGAACAAGCCGCCACTGCAGAAGCTGAGAATCGTGAACTACGTGCAGCTTTAATCACCTTGTCTGGTCAAAACACTGTGCCTGTGCAAACCGCACCCCGTATATCCCTTCCGGAAATTTTTTTGGGGAAAAAACAATCTTTCCGGACATTCCTTAATCAATGCAGACTTGTGTTCAAGCTTCAAACCCATCATTTATCATACCGAAGAAGCCCAGGTTGGACTGATCATAACCCTGCTCAAGGATGAGGCCCTTGCTTGGGTCTCCCCTATGTTAGAACAAGATAGCCCACTACTAAGGGACCTGGAGGAGTTCATCGAAGCCATGAGTCTTATTTTTGATGACCCAAATCGTAGTGCAACCGCTGAGGCAACTCTGAACAATCTTCGTCAAGGAAGACGCTCGGCAGCTGAATACGCCGCTGAATTCCGCAGATGGGTTAACGATACTGATTGAAATGAGGCCGGGCAGAAATATCATTTTCGGCAGGGTCTCTCGGAGCAAGTTAAAGACGAACTAGCCCGGGTGGTGCCCCCAGAGAGATTTCAGGACTTTGTCCGTTTATGCATCCAAATTGATCGCAGGCTTACGGAAAGACGATTGGAGAGACAGGGGTTCATGCCAAGCAACCCTGGGTTTAGAGATGTCAGTACGCCAAGACATTCCAGGGAGATTGAGGAGGAGCCGATGCAAGTAAATACACTGCTGGGACCCATCTCAACCGGGGAAAGGAATAGACGCCGAACAGAAGATCTCTGTTTATATTGCGGAAATGATGGGCACTATCTCGCTGATTGCCCAAACAAGTCCAGGCGGTCTTCTTTGCAGAGCCCTAGGAGAAATCATCTGCACGCTATTTCAAAGACTGTTTTCTCTCCTTCTCAAGGGAAAGATAACCCTCCTTCGCTACACCCTCACGTTTCCCTCGGAGCACTGTCAGCTAGCCTGTCTACCTAAAACTCCTATACCAGAGTGTGTAGGAATACATAAGATTTCCTCATCTCAAGAAAATCTTCTGCCGGCTCCTTACTCTGAGTTTTTAGATGTGTGTGACAAGAAGAACGCAGATACGCTTCCCCCACATCGCTCTTATGACTGTCCCATTTAATTATTACCGGGTGCTGCCATTCCGTTTGGAAGAATCTATTCCCTCTCAGAACCGGAATTGAAGGTCCTCAATGACTACCTACAGGAGAACCTATCAAAGGGTTTTATCCGACCCTCTACTTCTCCAGCAGGCGCTGCGCTCTTCTTCGTGGGAAAGAAAGACGGTTCTCTATGCCCCTGCATTGACTATCGGGAACTAAATAAGATTACGGTGAAGAACAGGTACCCATTACCTCTGATACCTGAACTGTTGGAAAGAATTCGGTCAGCCAAAATCTTTACCAAATTAGATCTCAGAGGAGCGTATAATTTGGTCCACATTCGACCTGGTGACGAATGGAAAACAGCCTTCCGAACCCGTTATGGGCACTATGAATATCTGGTGATGCCTTTTGGACTCTGTAATGCCCCTGCTACCTTCCAGCATTTAATTAATGATGTCCTCCGAGAGTTATTGGACCAATTCGTAGTGGCATACCTGGATGAAATCCTTGTCTTCTCAGATAACATAATGGATCATCAGAGACATGTCCGAATTGTCCTTGAGCGTCTCCGTAAGTACAAATTGTACATCAAGTTAGAAAAATGCGAACTTGAAAAGACCAACATGCAATTTCTCGGTTACATTATCTCTCCCGAGGGTTTGAGTATGGACCCAGGCAAGATTCAAGCCATGGTGGAATGGCCAATCCCTCGAAATGAAAAGGACATTCAGAGATTTGTGGGTTTTGCCAATTTCTATAGACGTTTTATTAAAAATTTCTCTGGCATTATTGCTCCAATCACGCAACTCACACGGAAAGAATTCCCCTTCAAATGGTCTGCTAAAGCGGATGCGGCATTCGAACAATTGAAGTCACTCTTCACATCTGCCCCTATCCTCATCCATCCAAATCCAGAATTACCATTCATCTTGGAAGTGGATGCATCCGACTCCGCTGTTGGTGCCATTATGTCACAAAGAATTGGACCCAAGATGCTCCTTCATCCATGTGCCTTTTATTCATACCAAATGTCAATAGCTGAACGAAATTATGACATCAGAAACAAAGAACTCTTGGCTATAAAAGCTGCATTCTCTGAATGGAGACATCTACAGGAGGGGGCCAATCATCCAATTACGGTCTTTACGGATCATAGGAACTTAGAATTCATTCGATCCTCAAAGAGACAGTCTGCGCGACAAGCCAGATGGGCTCTCTTCTTTGCAAGATTTCAGTTCCACATCTCATACCGCCCTGGCTCCAAGAATGGGAAAGCCGACGCCTTGTCACGGTCCTTTCCGAATCCTAGTTCAGACAAAGAGCAAGAAGAAACTATTCTTCCAAAAATAATTTTTTTGGGCGTCACATTCTCTGCCGATCTCCTCACACGAATAAAGGGAGCTACTCAAATGACACTTTTCTTAAAAACCCTCCTCCGGAAGCAGAACTATTTCTATGTGATGGTCTCTGGAACTGTAAGGATCGCCTGTTCGTCCCTAAGGAGGTAAGATTAGAGGTGCTCCAATTAATGCACGACTCCTGACCCCCTGGTCACCCAGGTGTCTTCAAGACACAGGAACTGTTGTCTCGCTCTTTTTGGTGGCCTAAATTAGCACAAGATGTTAAAGACTATGTCCTCTCCTGTGAGACTTGTGCTTGGACCAAGACCCCTCGAGCATCACCTGTGGGTTTACTGCAGCCTCTTCCGGTTCCAACTCGTCCTTGGGGGTCCATATCAATGGATTTTATTGTTGACCTGCCACGATCAAATGGACATAATACCATCCTGGTAGTGGTGGATCTACTTACAAAGTTGGCTCACTTCATTGCAGCACAGAATCTTCCTTCTGCAGACCAGACAGCCAAGTTGATTGTGAAAGCGGTGTTTCGGCTTCACGGGGCTCCTGATGAGATCATATCCGATAGAGGGGTACAATTTACTTCAAAATTTTGGAGGACCTTCTGTTCCTCTCTAGGAATTCGTTTAAATTTATCGTCTGGCTATCATCCACAATCCAATGGCCAGACAGAAAGGACCAATCAGACTTTGGAACAATACTTACGATGTTTTGTTTGTCATCTCCAGGATGACTGGATTGATTTCCTACCATTAGCTGAGTTATCATACCACAACTCACATCATTCATCGACTCAGAAGAGCCCCTTTTTCTCAAATTATGGATTTCATCCAACCTTTATTCCTCGTTTTCCATCTTCGGGCCCCATTCCGGCAGTTACAGAGAAACTGGAGACTCTGCGAGACATCCAGGAGACCCTCAAAAAGACACTTTGTGAGACTCAAGTAATGTACAAAAGAGCAGCAGACCAACACCGCAGACCCTCCCCAGAATTTCAAGTCGGGGATAAAGTCTGGCTTTCTACAAAAAATCTACGTCTAAAGGTACCAACCATTAAATTGGGCCAAAAATACATCTGGCCATTTCGCATCTCAGCACTAATAAATCCAGTGTCCTTCAGATTAGAGCTTCCTGAGACCATCAAAATACACCCTGTGTTTCACTCATCTCTGCTGAAACCATTCCGTGAGAACCCGTTTCCTGGACGGAGACTTCCTCCCCCTGAACCTGTCCTCGTGGTTAACGAAGAGGAATTCATTGTGGAAAGAATTTTGGATTCCAGGTTACACCGAGGGAAACTACAGTACCTGGTTCACTGGGGGGGCTATGGCCCAGAGGAGAGGTCTTGGGAACCCAAAGATTTTGTACATGCTCCACGACTTGTCAAAGCTTTCCACTGACGATATCCAGACAAGCCTAGCAAGGATCATCCGGAGAACGCTCTTGGGAGGGGGGAGTAATGTCATATTCTCTAGCCTGCTGTACCCATGCTTGGCCACCGGGACTGCTGCCACTCTCAATGTCTTGTTCTAGCCTGCAGTACCTAAACTTGTCCACCGGGATTGCTGCTGCTAAACTAAGGAACATTCCAGAATCTGATACCTGACACCTCTGCACCTGTGCTCCACCTCTCAGCCTGCGTATATAAACCTCCCTTTCCTGTTCCTCCTTGCCTGTTTATACTGGTTCTTAGCTCCTGCAAGGTTCCTGTGTTTACTGCTGTGTTAGCTATTGCTATCATCCTGTTCCAGTTTCCTCGTTGCCGACCTCTGCTTGTTTCCTGACTTCGCTACCTGCCGCCTGCCTTGGACCCCTGCTTGTTTCCTGACTTCGCTACCTGCCACCTGCCTCGGACCCCTGCTTGTTTCCTGACTTTGCTACCTGCCGCCTGCCTCTGATCTCTACTTGTGACCCCTACTTCGCTCCCTGCTGTTCCTGCCACTGGGATCCACTTCAGCCGAAGTCCAATCCTTGACAGGAGCAAATCCTCTTGCTGCACTATATCAGGGCGTAACAGAGCCATGGTGGCACCAAAGTCCAGCAAGCCACTTGCCTGCCGGTCCCCGATGGTCACCTTCTGCAGATGCTTCTGCCGGACATCGTCGGGCTGCATCCTGACTGGTGCAACCTGATGTCCCTGATCTCCGCTGCTGGTCCCGAGGTGGCAAGTGCAGGTTCTCACGTGGACGTCCCTCTGTGGGTTGATTACACAGCTGGGCTTGGCACCTCTGTGTGTTCCAGTTGAACACGGGCGACCGGCCTCGCAGATGGTGATCGTTGCCCCTGATGGGGTCCCCTGGACCGGTCCCGGTCTGGACAGCCTGGCCTGAGATGTCTGACCTTATTGCAGTATAAACACCGCCTCTCATGTCTAAACTCTGCAGGTTTGGGTGCGTTGCCTTCTGCTGCAGGCTTGTGGGACCACTGAGGGGTGGTTTTTGCTCCCTTGGCCAGGCTAGCCACATCTTTAGGAGCCGCTCTCTTGGTCATCAGAGCCCTCCTGGCCACATACTAGTCCGCCATCCTCACAGCATCTACATGGGTATATGGTTTGTGATCAAAGACCCATGCCCTCATGTCTGAGGGAAGCTGATGCAGTAGCTGCTCCTGGAACATCAAGTCCAGCAGTGTATGGAACGTGGTGATCCCGTAACCCTCCACCCACTGAATGCCCTTCAAAGCACGTGGGCTCTATAGTCAACATAGGATTCCCAGGGGTATTTCTCCCCAGTCCGGAAATTGCCGCTGTAGGCTTCTGGGGTGAGGGCATACTGGGTGAGCAGTATACTTTTTATATGACCTTAGTCATTGGCATCCCCGCGTGGAATACCCTGCATAGTCCGCTTGGCTTTACCATATAACAATGGACGCAGTCTCAGCACCATGTCCCAACGTGGGACCTTTGTACCGGAGACACTGTGTTTCAAATTCAGTGAGAAAGGCATCTATCTCATATGTGCCATCCACGAACTTGCTGAAGCTGTTGTGGTCAACCCGGGGAATATCCTCTTCCCTGTTGACAAGGTCGGAGTTTGGCGCATTTCCATGCACTGCGGCCAGCATCTATATACGCTCCGCTGCTGTAGCCTTTTCTCACCATGCGGTAAGGAGAGCTGTGAGCCAGAGGCGGTAAGTCCGGTTGCCGCAGTGACTACCTCCTCCGAACCTGCTGCGCCACGCCACCATTACTCAGGCGGTAACTTGCTTCCTCCCCATGTCCTTGCAGCTGGATCGACCACCTGCACTCCAGGCTGATTGGTGTCCACTGCCACAGCAGCCAAGGGGCCAGGCCCCTCCATTGGAGCCATTCTGGCTTCATGATTCTCCAAGTCCTCCTCCAGTTGTGGCTTTGACTGACCATCCGGCGGCAATCCATAGCCCGCACATCTCTCCACGATTCGGGCTCGGTCCCGGGATCGGAACCTTCCTGAGCGGTTACTCATGGTATGATGTTAGCACAGGGGTATGGGCAACGGGCAAGGTGTAATATCTCGTGCTCTTGTGAAGCGTATGTAAGTTACCACTTGTTTGGGGAGATCACAATCTACGAGTTTCCCCCACTATGTTATAGTATCCCGCAGGAGACTATACAATAGGCTCAGTCAGCGTCCCACAGCTGCCACCAGTTAATATAAGCCTGTAATGGTAGACCAGGTCAAAAATTAATACCGGGATTCTGGACTGAGCACACAAGATAAGTAAAATAAATTGTAATTTATTTCCTTTTAAGACAAACACAATACTTCACAATTACAGTCAATATACATTTACTGGGATGGGGAAACAAAATAAAATGTCCCCAGAACTAATCAAAGTATCTGGGCATCCCTGCACACATGCATGTGGGTGCACAGTTTGAATCCTGCAACAGTCCTTGGCTAGGGGCACAACTTGCCAGCCTGCTATCTCCGCCAAAAGGATTTCTTTCGTAAAGACCTTACAGGATTCATTCGGGAATCATTAGCTCAAACGAATTCTGGAAGAGGGTGCAAATCTTTGTTACAATGTAGGTTAACCCCCTCACCCTCCGGAACCGCTGATGCTAAACCTTGGACGTTTCTTGGTTTATCTTAGGTGAATCTGACTGGGACTAGGCTGCAGGCATTTTTATAAGGATCAATTATATGTTAAGGGTCCTATACCTGACATATACACCCAATCCTCTCGTGGGAGTAATTTTTCCCACCTATCCCCAACTTGCCAGTACCTTACAAAGAGGGCAGAAGTTGCTTCCCGGTTTGCACAGAGCATGTGCTAAACTCACACCTGAGCTACATAGTATACCGGGCCCAAACTCTTACCTGGCAACAGTATGTCTGGGGTTTGGCTACCAAGTGTGAAGTTCCCACTGGTATCTGCAAATTAACAATATCCTGGCCACCCTAATGCCTATGGTCTCTGAGGCTTTTCAACTCCGGACTCCTTATAGACACGAGGGCACCACATTAGCAGGGTGCCCTTTGAAGTCCAGAGATGAAAAAATCCCTCAGCTCATTCATCCATAACATATGGGTATGTTAATGGATGCATTGCTGGTCTAGCAGGAAAGGGTTCCTGCCTGTACATTTAAAAAAACCATAACAATACAGTATATTTATAAATGTATGTTCTGCATATGTTACCAATATAAAATTCATATGTATGTTCATGGTTCATGTGTGACTAACAGCACTCCAACAACTCGAGTGCTAGCTCTTTGCTAGCGCAAGTTATCCACTTAATTGAACGGGCTCTCTGATGTGGGTTGAGGTTTGACAGATAATCGGGCTGGGTTACAAGCCGGCAAACAATTTATCCGTGCTGGCTTTGATCCGTAACCGCAGACACATGCCAACAATTCCAGCTTAAGTTATTAACGAGCCCGGTGAATACATTTTGACAAGAAGGCACTTCAGCTAGACCGCAAACCACTTATCCAATTGACTTTGTGGTTTAGAGGTCTACGGCTTAGAAAGTGATACCTATACTTCAGAGCGGCCACCCATTCACAGGCACGCTTCTTCACTTAGTGCTTGGTTCAGCGTTAGAGGCTCCCCCTTGTTTCACAAATACATTAGAACATTTTCATTCATTCAGTTTAACTGCAGCTAGCTTCTTAGCTGCAAACCAGGGACACAAAAGATAGTGTAGGGGAAAACATGATATGATGGGGACAATACAGTTAAACCCCTTCAGTCCCAACAGGGAGTAGGGTTAACCAGCAGGGCAAAATACCTTTATTATTGGCCTGGTTAACCCCCTCCCGCCACACTGAGCATACTGAAATGGATGTGCTGCCCACGAGCAAGAGAGGGCCCCGGTACGTAGGTGGGAAGGTATCAAACCACGCACCCACAGCAGCGGAAGCATGCCTGGCAGGCGGATTGTCAATGTAGCCGGATCTGGATTGGAGAGAGTGTGTTATCAGAAACTTGCCAGAGTCTTGGGTTGGAGAAGTTAGAGTAGTTAAGTCTGTTAGCCATGATCTGGGTTTGGAGAGGTAAGCCGTGGTCTGGGTTGGAGAGTTAGAGTAGTATTTATCCATATAGCCGTGGTCAGTATCCAGAGAGGTTCCAAATTCAAGCTGGGTCGGTACACAAAGAATCAAGCTGCAGGGAAAACACAGGACAAGGGAGCAAGGCAAAACAAAACGCAGGAGCACACGGCTACAACCAGTTATGCTCAGCAAAGCAGGAATTGAATGAGCAAGCCATATAAAGGATTCCAGATCCAATGAGACAGGAGGCGGAGCGGAGGCATAGCCTCCGTGTAGACACGGAAAGTCTAGGAGACAAGTGGGCTAATAAAACACTTGACAAGCAGCTAGGGGGCAGTGCACGTCACCATGTGTGCGCGCCACGCACGAGAGAAGCGTGGCATGTCTGAGGGGGCAGAGCTACACTCCGTGGCACAGTAGAAGAGCTGCGCGTGCGCTCTGTAAACAGAGCGGGGGTGCGCGCACGCACTGGTGCCAGAGCGGAGTTCTGCGGTAATGCATGAAAGGAGGAACACGTCGCAAAGGACATGTTCCCTGATTCCTTACACCCCGTAAGAGACGCTCTGTATTCTACAAAGCAGTCTGCCCAAGTAAGGCTGGGTGTATACTCCTTTGTAACTCTGCGTTAACCTCCTGTAACATTTTTTACCCTCCTGTAACTTGGCATTAGCCTTCCTGTATCTTGGCGTTAGCTTCTAGCTCCTTACCAAATCATTCCCACGGGACTTATAATCAGGGTAAGCAGTTTGGAGTACAGCATTTAAGGCATCTTGATTCTGGATCAAGGACCTAGCTTCCCTTCACTCCTCCTTTACCTTTGCCTCTGTTCCTGTGACGATTCTCTCCGTCCCTCCGGTCTCCAGCACATCTTGGCATCTTTCCAATGCACGGTGTCCAGCCATCGCAGGCTCAAATGGTTCAGTCACTTCCTCCTGCTCACACCACATTGCTTGCTTTCGTTGCTGTGGGGTACAGTATTCCTCATGCTGCTCCTGTTGTCACTGTTTATATTTGAGGACGTGGGGACATGATTCTTTGATGTAACCTGGCTACTGATAGGCCCAGCATACTGAATCCTTTAGAATGTCACCTGGTTTTCTTTTAGCCGGCATGGCTCAAAGGTTATGGGTTCCTGCGCTCTGGACGCTGGTCACTTCTGCAACTATCATATGTGGGTGCGGCCCTCTTCCTGGGTCCACGTAAGAGTCATCATCGTCATCCTCATCATCATATGGACTGAAGGGACCCCGTTTTGTATGGCTACGTACATTACAAAACAAATATTTGTCGTTGGCCATTTTAAAATCCAGTTTTTTTTTCCCACACCTGACTGGGCAGACTTTATACAAAACACGTGAGTTTAACTTACTTTACAATGCTTGAACCTTCTTGGTTCTTCTTGGGGCAACAAATTTACAAAAAGCAATTTTTACTTTCCCCTACCCCGGCAGGGTAAACTTAACACTCAATACTTTGCTTCTGGTGTTTGCTTTACACAGAACAGCAATCCTTTCATACCCGACGGTGCAAACCTTAAACTCCGCACTTGCTAGTTGCAAATTCACTTGCTTCAGCAAAATAAAAAAGTGTTATGTTTTTTTTTGTTTCGGTTCATGAATTTAACATATCTTCATCTACTGACCCCGAGGTGTATCATCCCACTTCTGTGGCACATCACCTGTGGCAGGATGGCCTCGTGGCAGGGTCAGTAAGATGCTAGACACAGTATGAAACTTTAAACTGTAGTGGTTTATTAGCCACAACCAAATAAAGTCCGGATGCACTGTCCCTTTAAGAAAACCAAATCATAGAAAATAAACACCTATTCTCTTTAGGGAAAGCTAACTACACCATAGCTTTCACCCTCACTAACTGCATGGCCAGCTAAGCTGGCTCCCAAGCCAAAACATGCCTGGCATATGCCACAGTGTAACACAGTCTCTTCATACAATAATAAGGGTCTTGCTTATCTTAGTCCTTTGTGGATCAGACTGTAGAGGGAGAGGGGGGTTGGCCCGGTATTAAAGGGGTTGCAAATCCATATGGCCACCCCCTGACCTCACCAAGGAGGCAAGGGGTTAACTGGACTGCGGTCCAGGAATGTGGCTTACACCTTGTCATTTCAGAAAACTGTATGTTCCCATGTGTCGTTATAATCTTGTATTTTAATGTTTTAAAGTGCATTTCTGTATCTCCAGTTCTGAAGGTCACAGAGATTTGATATTTGGCCAATATGTGGAGGCACTGTAGGCATTAAAAACTGGCAAATTTCGACCCACTGAGCCCACCAGAATGGAACTTATTAATATGTGTAGATATTAAAGTGTATATGTATGGTATTTTGGATCTGCTCTGACAATGCAGACCCCATCTGCTATGTTAATAGGTCATGAAGGGCAGCCGGCTGATTGAGCCTAACCTAAGCACTGTGATCAAAAGTTAACTGCCTGATTGTTTACACTAAGTACTAATCAACCGACCAAGTACTAATCAGCAGACTCTGCCACTCTAATTGTTACCTGAGGGTGGGGAATCATCAAACTGGAGTGGTTTGAAAGTGTTATGTCTACACCTACAAACAATGCAGATACTTCATTTGGTAGACTGGTCGATGCCCCTGATTTAATTATGGGGCTACCCATAGAGTCCCAGTACCCATGGGCTAATTAGCTGGGGGGCATGTTTAATCTGTGGCTCCACGTTAGGGATTGGATACAGATAATTGTTCACCAATAGTCTATATTCAATGTTAAGAATAGGGTTACACAGGTATAGAAACTGTGTCAACCCTACAGTTTTGAGTTGTGCTTCTGATACCATCTGGAATGTCAACGGATTGTTGGAGAATTGCTAGCTGATACTTCTCCATCCCCCAACCCTAAGTAAGTGTTACCTTCTTGTCTGTTAATTGTACTATATTGCTGTGTTCACCTTTTTAAGGAATAAATTATATTTTATTATATCTAAGCCTCGTTCAGTTCAACCCAGATATTTGGTATTCATTATATCTTGTCATAAGTTACCGTGACAAGCTCTATAATTAACTGGTGGCAGCGGCGGGATTGAACTGAACCTGTATTACAGTGTACTGCGGGACCCTGTAATATAGTGGGAACACGAAGGGAATTGCGAGTTCCTGGGACTAAAGATATTGAACACACAGTAGTGCAACAGTTAACACAAGTTGTAACACCACCTCAATGCTGCGACCGTGAACCGTGAGCAAGGCTGAAGGCTCATCCAACATGAGGACCCGAGATCAGCCGAAAGACAAGTGCCGTGAATATGGACTGCCCTATGAGAACCAGGAGGTCGCAGACATGGTTGACGCAATAGGTGACTATGAAGCCCGGCTTGCAGAGCCTCAGGATACGGCTCAGCTTGCCCTTATACAGCCACCCGGAGATCAGGGAAGTAACCCAGTGCCGGAGCGGCGGAATCTCGGGGAGGGAACGAGTGCACCTCCCGGGATCAGTGCAATAGGAGGGGTACTGGTTGCTGCGGCTACCAGTCCGTTCACCCCTGAAATGTTGGCACTGATTACTGCATGTGGAGACAGAAGGACACCGGAGGAGCGGCTGCAGTTTATCACTATGGCAGTTAACAGACCCGCTTATTGCCCCCTGTCCAACCCAACAACGATGAACTCAAACTGGATCAGCACAGTCTCACCAAGTTCGTGGAAGGTACTGATCAGATTGACAGTTTTTTAAAGAACTTTGAGGCACAGTGTCGGCGGTACAAAGTGCTTCCCCAGCATAGGGTTGCATGTTTGGATCCCTTACTGTCCGGCTTGGCTAAGCAGACGATGATGGCGCTTCCAGATGAGTATGCTGATGACTATGACCACCTGAAAGAACTGTTATTGTTTCAGTACGGTTTTACCCCTGAAGCCAACCGGGGTAAATTCCGGCAGGAAGGGAGGCAGCCCCACGAGTCCTATGTTACCTACGTGACCCGCATGGCTTTGTACGGGATACGCTGGGTGGAGGGCTATGAGACGCGGACTTACCAACGCCTGCTGGACCTCATCTTTCAGGAGCAGCTCATGCAGCAGTGCCCGCCGGTGGTGAGGGCTTGGGTGTATGACAAGAAGGCCAAGACTTACCAGGAGGCGGCGAGGCTTGCAGACGACTATGTGGCCAGCCGAGCCCTGATGACCGCCAAAGCAGTAGCCAAGGCGGCGGTGGCGGCGGCACAATAGTATATACATCTCCATGTTGGACCCTTAAATTATACACTTAGCGTGTGCAAAACAAGTATGCTTACCTGGGTTTGTGGGTAGTTAAAAGTAGTAAAAAATTAGGGATAAGGGAGTGCTGTATGATACGTCCCATGAAAACAATCATCAATTCATCTTTCATGATTTGACCATGTCATGCTCATGTATTGTGTATGTACAAATATCAGTGCTTGTAACAATCGTGCTCGCCAAAAACCGTGACCGGACCACGTGGCTTAGGTGGGGATGTGAATACACCGACCTTAGACCATGAAGCCAGTTCTGGGTTGTGCAGTCAGTAGTCAAACGTAGCCGGGTCAGGGTTGGAGAAAGCAGCGTTAACGCTATCAATGCTGGGGTCAAGGCAGGCGGCACAGGAGTGGTGGTCGAGGATACAAGTGAGGGTCGGCAACGGGAAGGCAGGTGCATGGCGCTTCAGCATAGCAGCATAGCTTTAGCATAGCAGCTTCAGCGTACAAAACAGAAACTTGAGCGGAGCCGCTTCAGCGTAGAAAACAGGAACTTGGAGCGTAGCCGATTCAGCATAGAAAGGGACCCTGTAAGGAGGACAGGGGTAGGATAGCACGAAGGCCTTTGCAAGGAGGATATGCAGCCAGGCTACAGGAACATTGAAGCTTAACACTGTAGATCCAGCGCTTCAGCAAGGGAACAGATTGGCACGCAGGTAGGCCAGGCAACGAAGGCCTCTGCACACGGAGGATATGCAGCCAGGCCACAGGAAACAGGAATGGCTAAGACAGGCTAGCTTTTGGCAAATACTAAGAAACATCCAAGTAGACCTTTATGCTCAGCAACTTCCTAGGGGGAGGGGCTGGCTCTATATCGTAAAGCCAGCGAATAGGGGCAGAGCTGCACAGGAGGCATGCAGGCTGCAGTGATTGCAAGAGCAGGGAGGATTTATCTGGAAACTCTACAGCTCTGCAAGGATGAGCTCTAGACAAACCCAGGAGCGGATTCCTTACAGTACTGCATTGAATTATATATAATGTAGTACATGTATGAGGGATATCTTTATTATAACTGTATTCACAGTGAAGTGTGACATGAGTATACATATTTCACACATTTCATAGAAACGTACTATACTTCAGTAATGCTAAAGTTACATACTAATCAATGTGAAATGTTGAACTGTGTATGAGAACATATTTCAGGTGCATACATATGTCAACTAAACAATGTGATGGTGAAGGGGTACCCATGCCAGTAAATAAAGGTATTATGCCTGGCTGGGTGCCCCTGAGACATATTGGGGAATTGTGATATTCAGCTCTTCGACCTAGTAATGGCAGTAACATTGTGCTTTTAATAAAAATGTCTGTGTGTCTCGCACTAGGTATAATGTGGCGAGAATAATGTTATTTCTACTGTAGAATGTATTTCAATAGCAGTGTTTTCCTGTAACCGCGCAAAGGAAAAATGGTTTTAAAACCCAGCAGACACAGCACAGCGCATAGCGTTTGGCTAACTTATGTTAGGAAGGTCCTAGAGTGCTGAGATTTGCTGTGAGTGCTGGGAGAGTAAAATCATAAAAAAGGTAATAACGCAATTTTTATATAGTTTCATAAAAATTGATGAATGAAAGTCCCCCTATTTTAATTGTACCAACATTATAGGCATGGGGGGATTTTCCTTCTGACGGCCGGAACAGAGCGAAACACTACAGTTGTAATTGCGGTACTTTAGAAATGTTTGGCAGGAAATTCCTGGAAAGTGAGCCATGCATAAGTAACAAGGACTTCTAAGCCACACCGCTGGTTTGGTTCCCTAATGTCTGGAAAAGTCCGTAGTTGAAATTATTAGCCGACTAAAAGTGTGAAGTGGGGGGGGGGTGTACAGACGAGACAACGAGTATTCTAAGGCTTACCTTAAACTAGCCCGGATACATGCTGGGTACATGCTGGGTGTAACCTGGCTAGTTAAAGGCAAGTTTAAGGCATTTCTGCATTGACTAATGACCCGTCGGATTAACACAGCAGGGTCCCTGGCAGTCCCATTCAGTTTGAATGGGACTGCCAGGGACCCCCGCTGTTAATTTGATGGGCCATTAGTCAATGCAGAAATGCCTTAAATTTGCCTTAAACACGACCCAGCATGTACCCAGCATGTACCCAGCATGTACCTGGGTCTTTTTGGCGATTGCCACTGGTTTGTGTTAAAATAACCGTTGGCTCTACAGTAATTCAAGTATCTCCCATCTTAGCAAATGGCCCAGATGTCCGGCCAGCTCAGACAAAATGTCGCCAGGAAAGGGGGCTTGGTCTGGTATGTTAAGCGGCAACGTTGTGAGGTTCGCATATGCCATTAGCAAACTATGAAGCCCTTTGACAGGTTTTGCAAGGGAGGGTCAACCCTGGGATAGGTAGGAATGTTATTCACACGAACGAGATTGGCTGCAGAGGTTACAGATAGGGATTTTTACTGCATAAACATCCCTGCAGCCGATCGGGAGTCAGATTCATCTAAGCTTGATTCTTAAACTTTGCAACATCGTAACCCAAGTCAAGGTTGGGAGGAGAAACAGGGGTTTGCGAGAGGCGCTCCTATCCAAAGAATGTTTTCGGCTTTATTCGCACACAACTTCCACCCCTGGGAAATTGTGCCTAAAGACTCTATTTCTAAAGATTTGTTTTGGAAATAGAAGATTTTGTTTTGCCCCGTCCCAGTAAGTGTATTTCAAGTGTTTATTGCAAATAATCGTGTGTATGTTCATTCTGTAAATAAATTACAATTTATTTAATCTCTGGCTCTGCTCAATCAAAGGATCCGGGTATTTTGGTGTTAAAAGCATTGTTTTCTCGTGACAAACACTGAGATTCTCATGTCTGTTGAAGGATCATTATCATGCTGTCATGAAAAAGATCAAGTGATTTAGTACACACAGAGAAACATACCAATTCATTATTGTGAACATTTACAAATGTTTTTTAGACACAATATTCTTTCCAATTAATGGGTTTCTCGTAATTTGGCTACTGAATTATGTTGAATATGCAAGCCAAAATGATACAATACGCTGACTGCAGCTTTATGTGGGAGATAATTACTGGACATGGACACTTCTTTCTTTATATAATTACCTTGTATAGTGTTCAACACAAATTGTTAAAATGTTGATACTTTTTTCAAAAAGCTGATTTTAATGAATAGTTTGCGTTACTTTCCTCCATTCCGTGAGAACACATGCTGTTAGAAATGTCTTCAAACAAGAGACCTCCGTTCAGTTACGCATATCTAATATATAGCGCAATACAATACCGAACAGAGAAAGGAGCAACTGTATCAGAGATATATCAATATATCACTGACAAATACCCATTTTATAAAAATACTACAACTAATGATGTATGGCGAAATTCGATCCGACGGACTTTATCAAGCAATAATTGTTTATTCTAAACCCACCGTCTCACGGAAAGAGGGATGGCTGTTGATCAGTGCATGAATCATGGATGCGTATGTTTGATCATGGAAATTTAAAAAGAAGAGAGCGAATTTTCGGCAAAAACTACCATGATATAGGTGCCCGCAGCGGTGCCTTAAATGTTCAGCATAATTGTTATTCTTTTCAACCAGAGAGCTTCAACCAATACCAGAACCATGACAGATCTACAGTAACAATTACGAGAACATGCATAATAAAAACATGGCTCCAAAAAATTAAATGCCACAAAGTAACTATCTGTATCACTCTCAGTGCATGACACTGTCACGGTGGACTGACCTGATCAACAATTTAATATTTTGGGAAACTAGATTGAGCGCACAAGTTGAGCAAAATAAACTGACATTTATTTCCTTAATAGACAGACACACGACAACCTTAGAATATACTTGACAAAACACTTACTGAGGGAGAGAACAGGATAAAATGTCCAGAGATAAAACAAAGCACCGAAATATTGTCTTTTAAAATGCAGTCCTGCTACAAGGGGCGCAACTTGCCAGCCCAATATATCCTGGAATAGTGCAAAGTTCGTTCTGGTCCGTTGGGGTTCATTAGATAACCCCCAGCACTAACGAAATCCTGAAGCAGAGTTCTGTCCTTGGTTCCAATGAAATTAACTCGTTGCGTTCTGGAATCGTTGCTGCTGCTCTTATCCGCTCTTAGAAGCGAGGTGGAAATTCAATCACATGGTAAAAGAAAGACAGTGGGGATAGCTCGGGGGGCATGTATATAGGGTCTGAGATTATATATCCAACATACCCGCCCAATCCCCTTTGTGGGAGTTTTCCCACTCACCAATCCCCAACTTGCCCACAGTTTGCAGAGTGGGCACTATAGGGATTTCCGGTTGGTACAGCGCCTGTGCTATCCTGACACCTTGGCTGATTACCATATGTGTACTCCCCTTTTTACCTGGCATCTCCCAGGCTAGGAGTTGCCCTCAAGGTGTGAACTAGCCCAGGATCTCTCATTCAGCAACCATCCCGGCTATTTCACACTTTGTGGCTCTGTGGGCTTTCAACTGCAAAACTTCCCTAGACACATAGGCGCCGCCTCAACAGGGGGTCTATGAAGTTTGAGAAGGAAGTGCCCCCAGCTCATGTATGTAAAAGCATTAGGTCACTAGTTGCATATCAAAGGCAAACAGAAAAAATGTACCCTGCCTGTCCTTTTAAAACTGCAACCACAAATACAGTTTATTAAAAATATATGTTTTAGTTATCCCAAAGTTATAATTTTAATATGTGTGTTCTTGGGGTGTTACTCTGGGGCTGCGCACCAAATTTCAGGTTGCTAGCCCATTCCGTTCTTGAGTTAGGGCATTCTCCTTGAGTTGGCAATTCTGGGCTATGGGCTTCTCACGTCAATTGACTTTCGGTTAACCGCGTTCCCACGTCAATTGACCGAGTTCCCATGCCAATTGCTTGCCGCCTTTCAAGTTACGCTACTAACCAGGACTGGATACATTGTAACCGGTATCCATTTGAGACTGAAAACACAACCCTTTGATTCAATTTACCTCACGGTTGCGAGTTCAAGTCTCAGTAATGGATACCTATGTTACTCAATGGAACAAAGAGACCGCGCCACGCTTCTCCAATTAGCTTGCGGCTTCGCTCGCGCAGCGGCATCTTGTGTCCAAACACTAGTAATGCAGGTATACAATGCAATACATTACCGCAGGCCTATACAATCCTGAAAAATGGGGACAATAAGGAACAGAGGGGAAAATAGTACATGGATAGTGCATATAAAATTAACCCATTCATCCCCAATACGAAATAGGGTTAACCAGCCGAGCATACTGCTTTTATTAATGCGCTGATTAACCCTATTTTCATTACAGACACAATATCCAAGCTATTATGGAGCAAGCTACAACCCGAATGAGCTGAACACACAGAACAACCAAATGATTGACTACAGAAGCTACCTCCGCAACACCCTTTGCATGACTGCACAGAATATGAATGCAATCTAATGGAGGTAACTATAACAAATGTACTTTATACAATCTGTGAATCACTTATTCCTGAATGACACGAATATGTGTACCATTCATTACGCACACGCGTACCACAGGGAAAAAAAGTTTCGTTTATAAATATTTCCGTGCCCCTTTTACTTCTTCTCCGTCATCTGTTAATATTACAGATATCGCAGCGTGAAAAGCACCAGATGCCAGAACAGACTTCTGAAAGAAGGTAAGAGCCAGTTAACGATATCCGTGGCAAGATTGTAAAATGTGCTGTTCAGATTGTTAAATGTGCTGTGCAATGCCACTGAAAATCAGACAACTTCCTGTGCATCCCTTAAATGTCATTCCATAACAGCATTTCCCCTCTTTTTTAAAAAAGGTCTCCATTTTATGTTTTTTTGAGTTTAACAAATATGAAATATGTGCAGCAATGCAGTAACATATATTCATAATTATTTGTTTCCTTTTCCTATGGATACATTATGATGTGTTTGAGCCGCTCATTCTGTGTTAGTCAGTTAGATAAATGGCAGGGAATGCTGCAGATTTACAGCTAATATGTAACATTATGATGGCTATTTCATGTTATGTAGCAGTGGGTTTATAATATTGTTGCAGTGATAGGATGTGGGGCACAACAAATGTTTGTAGTACAGTCAGTTTGTGCATGTTCACTCATAGACAATTAATATATATTTGTTATATAACATATTAATGCCTAATAAATAATCTGTTAGGGAAAAAAAGACTTTTAAGATGTCAATAAATATTTTAAGCCGCAAACGTTAACATGTACTAGACAACTATTACAATTAAAAAAATGTATGATGTCTGTTTGTAGGCAAATGCAATGTTTTCTTAAAGGTGTACATTTATAAGTAGCATGACATATCTACTTCTTTCACAGATGCTGACATCTCCATTCCACAGACAGAAGATCATGTGAATGTAAGTATCCAAACACAGAAAAAGTTACACCTTTAACATATTCTACACATGCTGTAAACATGATTTAGACACTTTGTTACATAAAATTGTCGCTCGTGCTATGAGACACAATATACTGTACAGTCCATCATTTTTTTATTTTACATGTCAAAGCAATTCTTATATTTTTCAAAAAATTTGAAATTTTAGATATTTTAAATGTATTAACCTCATTTATAATTTATTAGAAATGCAAAAAAAAAAAAGCTTGTGAACATGACAATAACATTTTGAATTATAAACATTGTAGCGGTGTGCAATTTTTCAGATAGCTCATGATCATGACCCTTTACATGAGTCATATAAATACTATGAATAATGTTTTACTACGTTGTGTTAAGAAATACACAAGAAAATTGTGTTATGTAGTCTAACCTTCATGTATTCAAACTTCTACATAAGTGTAATTGTATGAAGCATTGATATGAAATATGACTATTGCAGTGTATCAAGTTGCCATACAACAAATGAAACTGTTGTTAGGGACACATACCAGGTTACTGACATCCCCTGATATCCCCATGTCATCAGCTCATACTCCTGCAGGTATAGTAAAATAATGTATGCCATAATTGTTCATTAAGTGTCAATTATACAATTAAGTAAGGAATTTGAACAATAACAGTGATATAACTATTTGCTATGACAACTCCTCCCAACTAATTGTAGTGAAGTATATAACGGTTATAATGAAGTGTAAAGGTGATAAAAACATGATATATGTTTGATTGTACAGAAGTTGGTAAGTATAAATATAACTAATTATCTGCATATTCATAACTACAGCAATATCTCTTAGCTTAATGATCCTATGATTAGATACACACAATTAAATGTGCCACACATCTCAGGATTAGTACAGTTAATCCTCGCTATCCAATGTTTCACTTTACAAAGAATGGCATATCATACGCTTTACAAGGCAACTCTATGGGCCGTTTTTCGACGCCGGAATGAGTTATCCGACGCCTGAATGCGTTATCTAATGCTCACCGCCACTGATTAACATGGGACTCACTTTACAACGGATTCACTATTCAACGCTACTTCCAGAATGGATTCCGTTGGATAACCGAGGAGTGCCTGTATTTATTATGTTATATGTAAATGAAATTCTTACATGTGAAATAATTTTCTATTAAAGTCTTGCGAGTCTCCATCCCACTGGCTGTATGCTCCCTAACCCTTGCAGGAGGCACAGGAGGATCCTCCTCTAGATTCTCCCGAATGTTGCCTTGAAGATTGTGATGTGATTGTGATGTAATGTTGTGCAGAATGCCACAACAAATCACTATGTTACCAACCTTCTGTGGCAAATACTGTAGGTCCCCACAAGATCTACCAAGACATCTAAACTGACTTTTCAACAGCCAAATGTCCTCTCAATCACCAAGTGGGTGGATACGAGGGCCGCATTATATAATTCCTCTGCTGGGGTTTGTGTAATACCCAGGGGGGCAGAAGCCATGGCCAGCATCCATATCCTGAGTCACCTATAAGAGAGTTAAAACACATGAATGTTAATATAATACAGTATGAAAAAAATATTACAAATATTGCTTATTGCCATGTCCTAGTACATGAATCAGAAAGTGAAGAATGTACCACGCATATGCCATTACAATCCAATCGTTTTGAATAATTAGCATTAATATACTCTAATCACGACATCCTTTGAACATTTTAAACACAAAATGACACCTCTGATGGCTATAGTATTACAACTGCAATATGGAAGAAACGACTATGTGTATTCGCCACTAATTCCTTGTTGTGTGATTAATAATTGAAGACAATTGAAAGCTGCTTCAAATGGATTATGTATTTTTGATGTAACCTAAAAAAAAAATATGTTGTTACATTATATATTAGCAATACATAATGAAACATTAACCTCTACATGAAATTTACATATAAGTGCAGTTTGTATAACATTGACTGAGCCAATAGCCATCCGTCTTTGAATTTCCCCGCTTCAAATGCATGGAAGTCTAAAGAGTTCTGCAGGATATTGGGAATAGGGCTACCAGGGACAGGCAGGCACCTGGGAATAGGGCTACCACACTCAGAATTTTCATGTGCGCGTCACATACAGTGGCGGCCGCTTTTATCCTAATGCGGCCGAATCGGCGCAACTTTGAAAACCGCGGGCAAAAGCGTTTTTTTTTGTCCGGAGAGTATTGCGGTATTTTTGCGCTTGTAATATTAGCATTTTATTATCGCTGTCTGCAATACTGCAATACCGTCTAAAAACTCAGTGGGGCGTTCGCGAGCTGTTGTCTTCGAAGTCTAATACTTTAGCAGTTCAACCTACGTCAGTACACAGTCTGCGTGTGCGAGCGCAGTAATTGTAAATTTGCATATTTATACATGCATTTGCAGTGCTGTATGTCTCATTTGAAAATTGTTGAAACGCATAGGCGTGTGCAGTAACAGTATCACATTTCGGCATATACAGCGCTCTCCCCTCGGCTCGCCCCTGCACACACACAGGATAATTTACTGCACTGCAGTATTTCAACTTCTTATCTTATCTACAGTGCAGTACACCTCTCCCACACCATTCCTTTGAATGTGTGTCTTTCTGGTTTCAATCACATTCCTGCTTGATAGCAGATGATTACTGCGCATGCGTCTGTAAATTCACTACTGAAGTTCAAGTGTGTGTGACCGAGCGTGACCGCGGTGAGCCAAGCATCAACTCACTGCGCCTGCATGTAATCCTCTTTGGGATGGGAGCAACAGTACAAAGCTGATGATTACTGCGCATGCGTCTGTAAATTCACCACTGCTTGCTTGCGAAGTTCAAGAGTGAGTGACCGAAAAAATATATATATATATTTTTTGTTCTCCTCATTTTTTTTTCTCCACACAAGCCTGCCTAAACTATCTTGATATTACGATATTCAATCTGTGCTGTAGCTTTTGACTGTGACACTGTGCGTTTGACTGCACATGGTTGATTTGTATGCTTTTTATGTACTGTATTTGGGGGTGTAGGGATCGTATTATTATGATCTAATCCTTCATGCTGCTGTACCCAGTACCCCCCTCCCCCATGCACACACACAATGCTCGCTCAAGGATTTGAAATTCTTATCGACAGACACCTCTACAGAGTCATGCAGTTTCGGAAGCTTGCCATTGTGTTTTTAATCTGTCGAGCGTCACCTCACTGCGCCTGCATGTAATCCTCTTTGGGGTGGGAGCTGCAGTACATAGCTGATGATTACTGCGCATGACTCGCCCATCCTCCCCCCAACCCTTTGAGGCTTTGTTTACGGTAACGCTTTTGAAAATCCCTTCTCGAATTTGATTTGTAAATCTGATTTGCACAGCACTGTTAGAATTGAGAGTTAAAAAAACATTATCTGATTCATGTTGTTGATGCAGTAAATTACCACTTTTTATCATTCTTTCTTTTTCTTTGGTGTAGGTGGGGGGGTTGTTGTCAATGATTATGATTATCATGAATGTAAATAAATATTTATTTTATTTTATCAGGAACAAAAAAAACAAATGACTGCAGTTTAGATACTGTACACTTAACTGTACAAACAGTTCACAGACTTTACATGATACCCCCATCTCCCCCAGGCCACCCTTTTTTTCTGAAAAGACAAGAAAACAAAAAATTAGTGCAGTTATGTGCATACTGTATTATGGCATTGTGTGCTGTGTAGTACTGTCAAACTACTCTATACTGGAACTACTGTATACTGTGACTACAGTTAAATACTTTGTAACCAGATGGCTGGTGCTGCTCTCTCTGGAAAAAAAATAATTGAGCAGTTACTGTAGGTGCATACTGTATTATGGCATTGTGTACTGTATAGCTACTCCATATTGGACTACAGTGTGCAGTTAGTACTGTCAAACTCGTCTATGCTGGAACTACTGTATACTCTGACTACTTGGAAAGAAAAAATCTGTGCCATACTTACCTGTATCTACTGTACTTACAATACTACAGTACACTACTATACCATACTACCTTCCTGATGCTTGCCCATTACGTGCAATCACAATTTGCAACACAGTCGCAATATGGTCAATATATTTATTGCATCGTTCCACGGTGAGTACATCGTTCCAAAAACTCAGTATGCCTTGCACCAACTCATCTTTTTTGGAGGGTTTCACAACTTTTCGGATATGGTCCTTCAGTTGATGCCAGACCATTTCGATAGGATTGAAGTCTGGCGATCGGTCATTGGAGGGGGAAAAAAAGGACAATTAGTTAAAGAGATACAGTATACAGTAAAAACAGTGGGAAAAAATGAGACACGGTTACCGCGCTTACTCCGCTGGCGTCTTCACCCAGTTTATACCGCGCTCAAGGATATGCGCTGTTGACGCTGTGTGCTTCGGATCGTTGTCTTGGAAGAAACGGTGACCATCCGGGAACTCACGTGTGATGTATTCCACAATCTCAGGCACAATTTTCTCTTGGAAGAAAGCTTTATTCATGATTCCAATAACAATAAAAGAAAAGTGCTAAAAAAACTGCACACTAGTACAGTACAGTGCATAAGGCAAAAGCGTGTGACATACATTTTACTGTACCTTCAAAGATGATGATGCATCCTGGTCCACGCCTAGAGATGGCACCCCACACATGCATCTTCACTGGGTGTTTTGGACGCGGCTTCATAGATATGCGACCTTTTTTGTGAAATGCAAAGGTGGCAAATCTCTCCAGCGAAACAGAAGACTCGTCAGTGAAGATGCAATCCTGGAAAGTTTCTCCACTGTCGATCCATGTCTGGGCCTGGACCACTCTCTTGATTTTGTTAACGTCCCTTATCATAGGGTACGCTCTGTAATGACAAGTAATAAATAATTTTCTCCTGTACTATCCAGTACTAACCTCACACGTCCATATTTTCATCCAATTCTGCGTCTCATCTTCTTTATGCTGGTCTCGGATACAGTGAGATTGTGATTTTGCTGCAGAGTGTATTTGACCCTTAATGCACTATTCTCATCATTCCCTTCACTTATTTTGTCGACCAGAAGAGTTGTCTCCCTACAATGAACAGAAAAACAACAATCCGGTAAGTTACAGTGCAGTAGGCCACAAGCACAGCACATAATTTGCATTAAAAATAGTATACAATGAGATAGATCTACACAATATATTGTTCAATTAATATGCAGCAATATAAACAATATATATACTGTTGTTATAAAAATATACCGAAATAACTATAAATTTAGAGAGATCTACACAATATATTGTTCTATTAATATGCAGCAATATAAACAATATATATACTGTTGTTATAAAAATATTCCGAAATAACTATAAAATTAGAGAGATCTACACAATATATTGTTCTATTAATATGCAGCAATATAAACAATATATACTGCTGTTATAAAAATATACCGAAATAACTATAAAATTAGAGAGATCTACACAATATATTGTTCTATTAATATGCAGCAATATATGATATATTATTGTATTATATAGTTATATAAATATACTTACGCATTAGTTACTGTTGGTGTCCTTGTGCGTTGTCTGGTTTTTCCGTGTGCATGATAGCACATGGTGGTTGATGGTACAACGAGGCCAGAAGCAGCTAACCAGCGTTGGATATCTGCAATTCGGTGTCCGCTCGTGTACATCTCCTTAATTCTCATGTTGAGATCCTTTGAAATCTTTTTAACAGGCATTGCTGCGAGTAGAAAGAAATACCAACACAAGAATGTATATTCGATGTTTAGTCAATGTGTATTCAATGTGCAGTGAATCCACAAAATGGAAGGTGTATTTATACGTTAATGACTCACATTAGAGTACGCCCACTTTCAACATCTGTACCTTGTCGCCATGCATAAAAGGTTACACACTTTGCATAGCCTCACACTCGATGATCTTTATCTAAACTTGCCCTTGTCCAGATAATGCATTGTGCCATCTGCTTCCATGGCTCAACCCCGATTCTATGGACGCAGGAAGCCACTCGCTTCTGCTGTGCCTGTCACACAGAAAAAGCGAAAGGCGGCAGCCATTTCCAAGCCAAGGTCAAAGCGACAGGATAAGGCCAATAAAGAAAACCTTCTGCTGACCCCAAAGGCTTTTAAAACACGCAAGCCTTATTATGTCAAGAAGAGATACGGTGATGTACACTCAACGCAAAACAAATGGCAGCCAGCCCATCGAACCAGCAGACCACTTCCTCCAATACAATTCGACGACTCTGCCGCCGCTTTCCCGGAAATCTACAGCCAATTTTCTCCACTACTCGTCCACGACGCTGCCGCCGCTCTCCCAGAAACCCACAGGCCATCTTCGCCACTGCTCTTCGACGACGCTGCCGCTGGTGCCTCTGAAATCCACGGGTCACTTTCTCCATTACGCTTAGACGACTCTGCCGCTTTTTGTCCGGAAATCACCAGGTCGCTTTCTCCATCCCTCTTCAACGACGCTGCCGCTTCTTTCCATGGAACCCCCATCTCATCCTCTGTAGCACCCATCCACCTAGATGTCCACAGCACGCCATGCACAAGAACCAGCTCTTTAGACTGCATGCTGACTGGGTTAAGTGTGGATATCCCCAGGAACTCTACTGTGCTGGTAAAGATAGATATGCTTCTGGAGACTATGCTAAATATGGATCAACGGATGCAGAAGATGGATCAACAGATGGAGAAGATGGATCAACGGATGGAGAAGATGGATCGACGGATGGAGAAGACAGAGACTGACATAGCGGGGATACATCATTTGCTCGGTGTTCATGCCCCTGTATCCCGGATGCCGGAGCAGGTGGGTGGCATGGATCTGATGAATGGGACCTTCGACCACCTTCCAACACCAAGCGCACCCCCTCCACCAGAAGATTTTTTGTACATGTATGCCGTTGAGGAGTAGGATAACATGACAACCCCGTCAAGACCACTCCAGGAGACAACACGGCGACCAAGACAGGAGGAAAGCTTCCTCCCAGACAACCTACCCTCGCCCGCCGCCACAAGCATACCCGCTCAAAGAAGAACACCCGTTCCCAGAACCAAACCTACATACGCTTGCATCGATACGGTGCCCGACATCATCCTGCGCGAGCTGCCATTGGCACTCAGGGAGATGTATAGGGTGATGAGTGCTGGTTTACCCCACAAGTAAGCCATGTTAATTTTTAAGCACCACATGTCCTACTTGGTGTACGGCGAGTGGGCCTACAAAGTGAACTATGAAGGAAATTGCGAAAAAAGGGCGCTTCCTGAAAATTTAAGAAAGACTATTGTGGAGGAATTGGCGGCGCTATTTTTCAATGACAGATCCTTTAATGAAAAGCGTTCGAGACTCCATTAATTGCATTTTGCACCATACAAGGCATCGGCCCTGGAAGGACAATCTGGTGGGTATCGAATTTGCGTGACTGTTCCACTGTTGTATATTTTTTGTAAATGTTTTTGTAAATGTTTTTTGTATATTTTATGAATAAAGATTTTTTTTTAATAACACCATACTGTTGTCCTGTACTGTACATGGAGGTAGGAAAAGCGGATGGTCACTACTCCTAGTAACACTACAAGCTAGTAAAATAAAATTACTTTATTAGAAAAAAATGCTGGACATCATAGTAGAACCACTCTGACGCGTTTCATCCCTAGCATGGGACTTTATCAAAGAGTATATGGTTCAGAATACAGACACATCTTATATACATGTGAGCCACATCTGATTGGACAAAACCGAATTAGACACAGCAGATAATAATAACCACATGAATGGAAGCGTATTAACACTAGCATGTCTGTAATACAGCAAAAAACATACATATCATATGATGAACTCTATAATAGACTAACAAAAAAAGAAAGAAAATAAGAAAAAATAGAGAAAATGTATAAAAATTAAAAACAAAGAATTTAGTATAATGTCAAGCACAAAAATAAAAATTCTAAATAGGGAAAAGGTAATCATGGAAGAAAAAGATCATGGGAGATAACAATCAAATATGCATAATTAATACAGGTAAGTATAATTACTATTATTGATAAAATAAAATGCATAACATATTAAACTTGTTCTGTTGTTATTTCATAATATTGCAAAAAATGGCAAATAGTTTTATACAAATGTCAGTAATAGGATAATACAAATCAATATAATGTATTATAATATTCTCCATGCATCTATAAAAAATGTTTCAACTCCCAATCGGAATTCATTCCTGAGGGATGGAGAGTATTAAGAGTATATATCCAATACTTTTCTTTCTGATTTAATCGATTCTCCCTATTGCCTCCCCTGGGGTGACGGGGTATATGTTCAATGGCTGTAAAGGAGAAGTTGCCAATACCTCCCCTAGGGCACTGGGTGAAATGTCTGGAGACAGGATGGACTAAGTCTTTCCTCTTAATCAAGCGGGTATGTTCAGCTATGCGCAACCAAAGAGGTCTAATGGTGCGTCCCACATATCTGTGGCCGCATGCACATAGAAGAACATACACAACAAAAGATGTATTGCAATTCAAAAAGTTCTTAATATAAAACTTTTTTAACCCATTAGAATAAGTTATAAACTTAGAAGGTAGTGCGTATTGACACATAGAACAATTCGCGCAATTGTAAAAACCTTTGGGTATGGTACTAATAGTAGCAGTTTTTAAGTTAGAGTCAAACAGACTGGGAGAAAGGTGGGAGGCTAAGGTTTTTGCCTTGCGAAAGGTAAATCTAGGGCCACTAGATAATGAGGGGCCAATGTCTTCATCGAGAAGAAGAGTATGTCAATGTTTAGATATTATCTTAGAAATCAGTTGTGATTGTGCACTATAAGTAGTTACAAAGAATGGAGTTTGTATAGTATTTGAAGATATATTATTAGAATTTGTAGATTTCAAACCAGTTCTTTGAATCAAAGTATCTCTGTCCATAGAGTCAGCTTTACTGAATGCAGTCTCTATGTCTTGTGTGGAATAGCCCCTAGCTATAAATCTGTCAAACATTTCTTTTGATCTTGACAGGAAAATGTCATTGGTAGAACAGAGTCTTTTCAATCTCATAAATTGAGAACCAGGAATATTCCTTATCAATGAACGGGGATGGCAACTCCGTGCATTGAGAAGCATATTCCTGGAGTTCTTTTTGCGATAGATATCGGTCTAAATAAACATCTCACTGTCAATATACAGGGTCAAATCTAAATAATTAATGTGATTAATATTGTGCTCATAAGTGAATTTAATATTATAATCATTAGTGTTTAAATAGTGAATAAAAGAAAATAAAGAGTGCTCATCACCATCCCAAATAAGTATCAGATCGTCAATATACCTCTTATAAAAGACAATATTATGACGAAAAAAATTGTTAGAGTGATAAATAAATTGTGCCTCCCAAAAACCCATAAACAAATTAGCGTATGAAAGTGCAAAACTTGTGCCCATTGCAGTGCCTAATTTTTGTAAATAAACATGTGAGTCAAAAAGAAAATAATTGTGTGTGAGTAAAAAGAATATTGATTCTTGTAAAAAAGTGCAATGTGAAACTGATAATGTGGATAAATCAAGAAAATGTCGTATCGCCTTAAGGCCGTGATTGTGATCAATGATGGAATACAGGGAGGAAACATCTAATGTGACCCACCTGTATTCCTTGTGCCATGTAACATCCTGTAATTTGACAATGAGATCTGCTGTATCCCTAATGTAGGAAGGTAGTTGAAAAACCAGGGGCTATAAGAATTTGTCCACATACCGCGATAACCCATCTCCCATCTGTACTGTACATATTTTGACTTTCTGTACTTTAATAAAGGAGATGTTGTGTATTTTAACTTGTATTAATAAAGAAATGTTTTTACTTACTGTACACACAGGACCTGCACAATTCCAGTCCCCGAGGGCCGCAAACAGGCCCGTTTTTCAAGGTTATCCTGAAAACCGGGCCTGTTTGCGGCCCTCGAGGAGTGGAGTTGTGCAGGCCTGACTGACTGTTCTGTACACCATCCTACTGTAAATGTGTTGACTTTCTGTACTTTAATAAAGGAGATGTTGCGTTTTGTATATTTTATGATTAAATAATTTTTTTTGATAACACCATGTGACTGTTAACCATACTGACTGACTGTAAATGTTTTGACTTTCTGTACATAAATGTTTTCACTAGCAGTAAACCATACACCTGTTAATGTTTTGAATTGCTGTACACTTAAAATGTTTTTACATTGTACAGTATTTCTAAATAAATGTTTTTGTACTTACTCCACCAATAAAAGAAAATGTTGATTTGTTTTAAATTGTTCCATTGTCTCCTTTTATACTGTAATAAAATACAGTGTTTCTAGAATGAACAGTACTGTCCAGGCATACTGTACTGTATACTGTAGGCATGCTCAGTACTGTACATCACAAGAGTATTAAAACAATACATGCTGAACGGGTATATAATACACATATGTACTGGAATACATGTAGAATAAATGCATACTTTATATTTTCTCGGGTTTATTATACAGTACATATAAAAAAGTATTGTATACGGTCTGAAAACATCAGCATACTGTTTCAGGTATTCTATCCTGATCAATAACAACAGCCACAAAACTGTAGACTCCGTTACTTGTTTTTTAAATCTGATTGGGCAATGTGCAGGCATTGTTACACAAAGCGATATTATCCATCGAAATCCCTCCATTTGCCGTTTTCCGCATGAGATGACAAAGTTTTCTTTTCTGAGGAAAAACAAAAGTAAAAGTTTTACTGTAATGGTCAGTCCCCTGTTCACATGCGCATGTGCATACCGTCGATGTGATGACACGCATATGCGTTTCAAGAAGGTTCCAATGCGCATTCCCCTAGCTTGTCACCAATTGTGCAGTATCTACTGTAGAAGCTGCTCAGCCAATGATATTGCTTACAGGAGAATCACTTGACTTTTGAATCGCACTGATATTGATATTTTTAAAATAAAAAAAACAGAATTTAATACGGCAATATTACTCACCATAGAATTTCCCAATCAGCTGGCACCGGGCCACTGCCAGTCCCGTATTCTTGATAATACACGTCGTTGACAGGTGACAGCGGGACTACTACACCTGCAGTCAGCTGATGAGGCTGGAAATCGCTTAGGTACATGCAAGCTTGCTCGAAACTGTACGCGAAATCCGGCACAGGCTGCAGGTATCCGTGCGTGGACAGACAGCAAGGGTTGTCACTGACGGTCGGACCGTTATTGGGAGCCGGTGCTTGTGCTGGCGCATTGCTTGCCAGCGACTGACGTTTCTTACTTGGTTTTAACATGACCTTTCGCCTTTTGTCGTCTGCATGATCATAGATACGGGAAAAACCCGGTGATACACACCAATACCTTCCAATAACATCAGGATCAATACGAAAAAAACATGGATCGCTACATAACGTTTTCCTTATTGCACGCTTCCACACATGAGAATCTGGCGAAAATTTGTAAAAGTCATAGTTTTCGATAATATACTGATAAATTTGAACAACTGTTGCCATCTTATCATCTGTTGCATTAATCGTGGCCCATATTAAATAAGCATACGTTCGGTCGGGTTTTTGGAACATGGGCTGCACTTGTGCACTCATGTCGGGAATCTCTGGACAATAACCAGACCAGAAACTGGTGCTTGTCTTTCTTTAATATGAAAAGCCTAAATTGATACATTATTGTAACCTCTTCCTTCAGTCCCAAGGCCAATTTACAATAGACCACAGTGGTATCTTTTTTAAACGAAACACCTGCAAGTCGATACATTACTGAAGCACATGCGCATTACAATTCATGAATATCTGCCATCTGGCGGATACGCGAAGAATTGCAACCAATTAAATCCGAACCATTATCAATAAACACATCAACCGCGCATCAACCGCGGCTGTGAATGCAACATGAATGCAGTATGAATGCGGTCAGAATGCGGCATGAACGCGGTGAAGTGCGTGGCATTCGAAAAAAAATCCCAGAAAAATGCGGTGATGTTGGAGAATAAAAGGGGCCGTGGCTGTACGACCGGCACATTAATCGAGTGGTAATGTTTCCTGTTACGTAAATGCCTCTCGCCTTCGCGTAGCGGGGTCAGCGAACATTGTGCCATCCATTACACCCATCACATTGGGTAGCCCTGCTACATTATAAAATGCAGTCTTCAGTGCCTGCCACACTGTCTGCTCTCTAGGAAAATGTATATAATTCCTTGCGCATCTAGTCAGTGCACATAGAAACTGGCTAGGGGCCCGAAAAAAATGTTTTCTGTGAAACTCCACCTACTATGCCCACAGTGGTCTAAAAAGATGCAGAAGCAAGAAAATGTAATGAGCTCAGCAATTTAACAAGGCCAGGTTTGACTCCTGTCAGTCGATGGCTCTTAATCCTCTCTTAACTCCTCATAGAGTTTAAAGATTGCCGCTGAGCTCAATCGTTAGCAGCTGTTGACCTCAGCCTTACTTAATCCCTGTAAGGAGCATCTTGTACTGAAATGTCGGGGTGCCTATTCCTGCCATACAGGGAATTGTACCTCCCTCTTGCATCTTTCTTCTCATTCCTCTCTCTCGATATTCTTAATTGTACGAGAATCTCCCTGCTCCTTCACCTCACAAAGTACTCCATCAAACCACAATTCGCAATGACATCCATTTCCCCCTCAAAGGTAAGTGTTTCCATGTATCCTATAAATAGGCAGCCCAATATTCACATTAGTGTCAAGGAGGGCACATGTGTTGTATATTATGTTGAACATTTGTATTGTAGTAATCCAAGCAGGCATTATAGTTTGATTGAGATGTGTTACACACATAATATAAAATGATGTTATCCGAAAAGAAACACTATTCATTAATCCAGTCAAAGCGATGATGCAACCCAATCTGACTAATTGTTGTTAAAAATCACACAATCATTACATTTGTATGTAACATGTTAAGTCATGAAGGTGTTAAATCACAAGAAGTTCTTTGCTGTTTCTAGAGAATTTCGGCAGAAGGTTAGATTACTGTCAGGGTGGTTGTTTTCTGATCATGGGAGGATTGCCCTTTAAATTAACCCTCTCCTGTTTGCGGTTAGACTAACAAGTTATGAAGATGGATGTAATTAAATTGTTATTAATTTGGATTCAATAACGGGTTCTTCTTTGATTCAATTAATTTGAATCAGCTCCATGGAACCCAGGGGACACACAGTTATTCACGCCAACACCCGGGGACCCCAGGGACACACAGTTATTCACGTCAACACCAGGGGACCCCAAGGGACCCACAGTTATTCACGCTAACAGCCGGGGATCCCGGGGGACACCCAGTTATTCATGCCACCACCCAGGGAGCCCCACCGGCCTCTTGTAGTATTTATGTGCATGGAAAAACAATAACAATGCTTTTATTCATGGCTCCATCTCTTTTAGCCAGCCTTTAGCTGGTGAACAGAAATGCTGATTTATTCAGTACGATACACTTATCACTGCTTTGTGAATTGTGTAGACTGGCAAAAAACAGCGGGTTTGCCATTTTATGCCTGATCTGACAACTTTTTTTTATCACAGACATTTTTGGGGGTTAATAAAGCCTTTTAAGGGTGATACTGCACTGGTATAACTGCTTTGTGAATCGCGCAGCAGGCAGGATTGCACTTAAAGGACATTTATCTCACTTAAAAGCAGTTATCACTGTTTAGTGCATAGCCCCCACTGAGTCTGAAAACAATGACACTGAATTTGAAGCAGGGAAACCTGGTTCAAATCCTTGTGGCTTTGGGCATGTTGCCTTATCTCCCTGTGCCTCAGGTACTAGAAACATAGCTTGTAAGCATGTCAACTCATTTAGGCAGGGACTATGTCTAAAAATCATTCTGTATGTGCTGCTTATATTGCACTATGTTGTAATTGTAAAGCACTTTGAGTCCTATTGGGAGAAAATTGCTATATGAAATAAAGTTATTATTTATTATTATTAATAATAAACATGAGCCTTAACATGGGCGTTAATGCTTTCATTGTTGTTTTTTGAAAGATCTGCATTACTCTAAAAGTAATATTATCCATCCAAAATGTGTCTGCCTCCGTTTTCCTGTATTGTTTAAATGAAGGCACAACACATACAGTATCTTCTAGGTATTTTTTTAAGGATTTAAGCCCTATCTAAAACACTTTCCCTATTGTTAACAAACGCTAATCCCCACATAACATTTCTGATTCTCTGGCTCTGATCATTAGATTTGTTTTCCTGATTTTATGCTGTTGGCATATAGTATCTAGGGGAAAATCCCTTGAGAAAATTGAATGCAGATGTGAATGTTTCACACATCTTTTGCCAGAAGTTTGTGTAAAGGATAGAGATTGATCAATACCTATCCTATTACTCGTGAACCTGAACTGATGATTGCCTCCCCAGAGTTAAATTACTTTGAAAAAACAAGAACTGTTCATTGGAGTTAGTCAAAAACCATTTGCAAATATTTCCTTGTTACAGTACCTCCCAGGTTTGGATTCCTTAGTTTCATAATTTTTTTTAGAATGTACAGTATACTGTAAAACATGTTTTGCCTTTGTCTTAAAGTGATAATTTTAATATATAAAAAATAGCAACACTTTAAATTCTGGCTAATAACTTCCAGTTACTCTAGTGGTTTATTAGAAAAATCTCAGCAATAATTTCTGTGTATATCATCTGTCAAGTCAAACAAAGAAAAGAAATGAGATTGAAAAACAGAATAAGAGATGAATAGAAAGAGAAAAAATATTTACAATTCTACAGTACCTAACGTCCTTTTGAGACAATCAGGGACATACAAAATATTAGATAAATCACTTTCAAGGTTGTGCAAACATAAATATTGAAAAACATCAAACATATACAAATGACAAACATTTATTTTGTAAAACTTTTTAATACTATGATAGATTAATTTTGAAATTCATGGTACTTAAAGAAAATACATGAATTAAAAGTATTAGACAATAATTTAATGTTACACATACCTGAATTAACTGAACTAAACTGTTAATATTTACTTACTTTGACCACTTAATCAGCGGGTTCACCAATGCACTGATGAGGGGAATTGCACTGCCATCCCACATTAACTGAAATCGACCCAATTGAATGGCAATTTACATTGGGTCACTGTACAATAACTTACATTGGCGTTTAGTTAATATAGCAAGTTATAGTTGTAACGGGTATTCCCCCACCCAATCGCATATGGAGTGTATGTGAGGGGGAACCTATATGTTACCAGGTGTGGTGCAATATACCTGTCAGGCTCACAGGAGGTCTGAGCCTCCGCTAGTGAGAGCCTGGGGTGAAACCTCTGGAATGATCATATAATTACAACGCCTCCACCTGTGCAGGATTCTAGGAGTGTAGAATGTCCCCTACTCAGGACCCACATATATGAACCACATACACCAAGGTATATTTAACACAGGTTTACTATATGGGCAGATAACACAATACACATGCATCAACAATATGACATCAACAGTACATAACTTCAGTGTCACCCTGTAACAATACTAAGCACAACTATCCACACCTCGCGGGGCCTTAACCCCACACAGTATTCCAAAAGTCCTTGTACCCAAAGTGACAAGAGTCTCACAACCCCACCCACGTGTGGGACAGCGCTGCCCACTAAGATGAAATGTATAGGTTGTGCACTTGGGGACTTGGATAATACCTGCCCGGTGCTTCCTGCAACTGGGTACCGCAGAACTGTGGAAGAGGACCCGTCTGTGTCCCGCGTCGAAGCCTCAGCGATGGGGGTCTCCTTCTGAGCAAGCTCACTGCTCAGACAGTCTCTGTCTCTGCTCTGCAGAGAATTATTCCTTGTACACTGACCCTTCTTGTCAGAGCACACAGCACTGCAGCTGTGCCATTGACTGAACTGACTAAACTGACTGCTAACAGGGCAAAGTCCCTACCTAAGGGGCCTTCCATAAAGCAGTCACAAGCTGAAGGGGAGTGGGGTCTAGCTGGGGCCTAAGGTGAGACTTCTGGCCTAGTGCAGGAGGCTACTTTCCTCCCTGCACAAACACACCCTCCCCTCTTTGTGTCCCAGCTCCTAACTGACACTCCCTGTTTGCACACAACAATGTATCAAAAATGCAGCATGAGAATCTGTCAGCCTTAGTGGCTGTCTGACTGCATGTGACAGGGATCATAGGGCAGTCCCCAGAGGCTGCTGTGAGTTGTAGTCCACTCTGGGGCTTTTCCCTATGAGAACCGCATGGGCGCCTCTCTTATGGCCGCCTACCTCTCTCTATCTGCACCTGCGCTAGACTAATGGCCGCCGCGCAACTTTCCTGAGCATGCGCAACATCTAGGGGGCCTTCCTGCCTCCCTACACTTTGCTGCGCTTTGTGTAATGGCCACCGTGACTACAAATGTGCACCGCGCATGCGCGAACATGCACAAGATGGTGGCGCCCTGTCACTGATGCCGCCGGGAGCAGCGATAGCCTCTGCAACTGCCTGACATGGTGTGGGGGTACCCGCTACTCTGCGCAGGTGAGGAGGGCCAGGGGGGACCCTGCTACATAGTAATGAATTAGGCAGCACACTAGATTAGGTCACAAAAATATATGATCAAACACCACGTCTTCAGTTGTAACCAAATTAATTGAAAATTGTTTATTTAAAACAACAATAGGACAAATAAAAAATTTTTTCCATGTAGTTATCATATGAAAAAAGAGATTATTGCGAGCACACTAGCTAAATTATTAAGGGCTGGAAAAGTCACTCCTGAAGTTCCACAAAAATAAAGATATTGTAACAAGGTGGTCACCAAAAATAAAAATTAAAAACAACTTTAAAAATCATTCCTCGAAAAGGTTGACCATGTTTTGTAGCTATCAGTCTTTGGATTTTTTCCTCACACATTTCCCAGATAAGTACATTCTGTGCAGCTATTTGTGTGCCTTCATTATAGTTTTAATTGCATTCACTTGTGTGATATACAGTAACAATACCAGACTTTTTATCTGAACAGCTCTCGAGTCCTATTTTTTGTGCCTTTTTTTGTGCCCTACAGACTATAATAAAGTGTGTCTCTTTTTACATTACTCATTTTGTAAATGTATTCAGCTGCAGGGATTTTCTCTCTGGCTTGTCTAAAAACACTCTCACCATACAGCAACATTGTTCACTGTATAATCCATCGTCCCTCTGCATATATGTTTATTACCCCAAATTAAACTGACCAACAGTTAGTCTGTGGTGTACTACATTAATTGTCTCGTAGTTCAAGTAACAATATTCTCATGTTGTACCCGATGTTCTTGATTTTTTTTAGTTTGTTGACCTTACTTGGGATTTTATGCACCAAAAAAATGAATTATAATGTATATGCTTATTGTGATCTTTGAGTGCTGGGATACCATAATTCTTCTACTTGAACATTTAGTACGGAATAATATTCAGGAATACCTAATAGATAACAAAATTATTAGTAATATTCAGCATGGATTTATGAGGGATTGTTTATTCCAACATAACCTTATTAGTTTCTTTGATGAGGAAAGTAAGAATTTAGATCAGCCCAAAGCAGTGGATGTGGTCAACTTAGAGTTTGAAAGGCTTTTGATATGGAGCCAAGAGGTTAGTGTCTGGGTTAAAATATTTGCACCTGGATTAAAAACTGGTTGAATGATAGAAAGCAGAGAGTTTTAAGAGAAGTACCTCAAGGCTCAGTACTGGGGCCACTGCTTTTTAACTTGTCTATTAAATATGTTGAGGCTGGCAAAGAGAGCAAAGTCTTCATCTTAGCTGATAAAATTAAGTTATGCATGGTAGTAAAATTGTTGCTGGATATCATTTCTCTATAGAAGGATTTGTATAGACTGGAAACATTAGCAGGTAGTAGATGAGGTTAAATACAGATAAATATAAGGTTATGCAGTTGGGAAGCAAGAATAAACATGATACTTACAAAATAAATGAGACAAAATGAGGTCAATCATTAATGGAGAATGATTTAAAAATGTTTATACTTCTGTGCCAGCCTTTATTCTAAAACTTCTCGGGGGCATTGTGGTGGCATGTCCTGAATGTCACGCGCAATAAATGGTGCATCCCCCGTGCTCATGCTGCATTCGCGCCGCCCGGCACACGCGGTTGAACTGCGGTTGATCTGTTTAATTACAGTATAATGGTTCGGATTTAATTGGGGGCAATTCTTCGCTTATCCGCCAAGTGGCAGATATTCATAAATTGTAATGAATTCTAATTTGTACAGTAATGTGTCGACTTGCAGGTGTTTAAAAAAAACCACCGTGGTCCATTGTGAAAATTGACCTTGGTACTGAAGAAATTACTGTATCAATTTAGGCGTTTCATAATAAAATCTAAATGCGCTGTGTCTTTTTCACAGTACTGTATTTCTCACTGCACAATCGCCGGACGGAAACAATGAGTACACCGCAGTACGTGTGCAAAAGACCTGACTGCACATATGCATTTTTAATTTGTTCGGCAATTAATGCAGTAGCTGATAAAATGGCCACAGTTGGTGAAATCTATCAATATTTTATCTAAAATTATGACTGTTACAAATTTTCACCTGATGCTCGTGTGTGGAAGCGTGCAATAAGGAAAAAGTTAAGTAGTGATCCGTGTTTTTTTCGTATTGCCCCTGCACACGGAGTTAGAGGAGGGTATTGGTGTGTGGTGCCAGATTTTTCCAGTATCTTTGATCATGGGGACTTCAAAAGGAGAAAGGTCATGTTAAATCCAAATAATATTCGTCAATCCCAGGCCAGCAATGTAACAGCGCCTGTGCCGGCGCCGGCTTACAATAACGGTCTGGCCGTCAGTGAAAACCTGGTGACCGGCAACCCTTGCTATCAGTCCCATCCAGGATACCTGCAAAACTTCCAGCCTGAGCCTGATTTCACATACAGATATCAGCAAGCTTGCATGTACCAAAATAATTTCCAGCTTCATCAGCTGTCAACTACAGGTGTAGCAGGCCCGCTGTCACTTGTCAAGTACGTGTATAATAAAGACTACGGGACTGACAGTGGCTCATCACCACCCGTTTGGCAAAATCTATAATGAAGGTAAATACAGTATAATGTATTACATTAAATACCTGTATTACACTACCTGTATTACACTAGAGTACGTGTATTACTTACCCTACCTGCAGTTCAAGCTGCCGAATTGTATTCTTTTTTTAAAATATCAATACATTATGCACACAGACAAGTGATTAGTTACTGCACATTGGTCTGTTCTCCTGTAATCAATCGCTTTGCTCATGGTTATTTAGTTCTATTATTTTATTCACAATTCTAGAAAATGTAGTCCAGCACTATGATTGGCTGAGCAGTTTCTACAGTAGATACTAATTGGTGGACAGCTAGGCGCATGCGTGTATGTCTAATGGTACCTTGTTGAAATGCATATGCGCATCATCACATCCCCAACCCCCACCCACCTCGCACGCAATGTCTTACTACAGTAACAAGACAACGGTAATGCAACTGCTGATAAACCCCCCTCCCCGAGCCATTCATTAAAATTCTTGTAGACGTCTTGAACCATTATGTGAAATGTTATACGGTACTTACTGTACTGTATGTTTTATAAAATGTGACACAATGAAACAATGAAACAATTACAAAAATTCAACTTTTTTTTGGAGTAAAAACATTTTTTTATATATATTTATTATATTATAAAGCAATAACGGAAATATATAATACCCTGTTTCCTTGATTCTAAGACGCCATCAATTCTAAGACGCACCCTTGATTAAATAAAAAAAATTGGGGGAAAACACTGTATTAAATGTGCAGAATTTTTTTCTGGGGGGTGAGAGAGAGGGGAGAGAGAGAGGAGAGAGAGAGGAGAGAGAGAGAGAGGGGGGGGGAGAGAGAGGGGGTGAGAGAGGGGAGAGAGAGAGAGAGAGACAGGGGAGAGAGAGGGGAGGGGAGGAAACACACACACACACACACAGATACACACACACAGATATACATACACAGATACATACACACAGACACACACACACACAGACAGACATACACACATGCTCAGTAGCACTCCTTTGTGACACTGATGCAGCGGTCGTTATTCAAACACTTCACGCGGTGTGTAGATCGGAATACCCATTCGATGGCATGCAATTTGATCTAATCGTGCCGAGTTAAACACGCAGTTTGATTATCGTTTTGTCTGGATTAGAAAATGGCATTTTAGCATGTTCTGCAATACCGTCGAGAAACTCAAGTGGGCTATTGCGAGTTGTTGTCATCAAAATCCAACAGCAATTCTATGTCACGATTAACATGTTGGCTGAAATCGTTGAGCTGCCTGCCACGCATGCGCAAATTCCAAAGCCCTTCTACTGTAAGCTGTCACATTTCATTCATGTCTGCGATACATTAGTCCAGTAGAATCAAATCATTAATAATAGACTTCACGCTAATTGTTTTCTACATGACTTTCCTTGGTTAAGGTGAACTGCTTATTAAAAAAAATTCTAAATGCCTTTCCGACCAACCATTATGCTGATTCGTAAGGCTGCAGCCCATTAACAGAGTGAACCAGGGTTCGATTCTTGCCTCAGATGTTTTTTTTTTCAGATGTTTTTTTTTTTTAATTTTATTTTCATTTTATTTCCACTTTAGTGCAAATAGCCGAGCGGCTTTTTACAGTACACTCGAGTGCGAAAAGCAAAGCAGCATCCATTTTCAAATGCTTTGCTTTGTGGTTGCATTAATCTTCCCGAGCCTGCTCTCACCGTTCTGCGCCTGCGTGTAATTCTCTTTGGTTGGGACCTGGGACCTTCGTCATTATTAATGCGCATGCGTGTATAACTTCCCATTCATTTGGAAGTTAGTTCAAGTTTTAAAAATATATACTGTACGCCGTGTATTTTTTTTTTTGGTTATCGCCATGGCTTGCTTAGCAAGTATGGATATTCTGAGATTCAAGTTTTACAAATGCAGTATATATTTTCTGGGGTTATCACCATGGGCTTGCATACTGTAGCAATTATGGATATTATGAGAATCAAACACTACTGTTGCTTTTTAAAACCACACTAGTCATGTACGTTCTTTCAGAGGTGGGTGGCATACTGTAGTACTGGTTTTTTTGGGGGGGTTGTGGGGAGCAAAACATTATTATGACCTGTTGAGAATATGTCTTTGAACTACAGCTTGGAACTTCATACAGCTAGCACAGCTCGCCCCCACTCCCCCCCGCACACACACGGCTCAAGGATTTCAACCTCTTATCAACACCTCTGACAAACCAACCATTTTCAAATGCTTTGCTTTGTGGTTGCATTAATCTTCCCGAGCCTGCTCCCACTGTTCTGTGCCTGCGTGTAATTCTCTTTGGTTGGGACCTAGGACCTTCTTCATTATTAATGCGCATGCGTGTAAAACTTCCCATTCATTTGGAAGTAAGTTCAAGTTTTAAAAATATATACTGTACTGTATGCCGTGTATTTTTTTTTTTATTATTATCGCCATGGCTTTCATAGCAAGTATGGATATTCTGAGATTCAAGTTTTACAAATGCAGTATATATTTTTGGGGGTTATCACCATGGACTTGCATGCTGTAGCAATTATGGGTATTATGAGATTCAAACAGTACTGTTGCTTTTAATTCCACACTAGTCATGTATGTTCTTTCAGAGGTGGGTGGCATACTGTAGTACTGAGTTTTTTTTGGGGGGGGGTGTGGGGAGTAAAACATTATGATGACCTGTTGAGAATATGTCTTTGAACTACAGCTTGGAACTTCATACAGCTAGCACAACTCGGACGCCCTCCCCCCCCCCCCACCACACTACACAACTGCTCAAGTGATTCAACCTCTTATCAAACACCTCTGAGAACCATCCATTTTCAAATGCTTTTCTTTGTGTTGCAGCTTAATCTTCCCCGACCTGCTCCCCTGTTCATGCGTCTCCTCGTGTAATTCTCTTTGGTTGGGACCTGGGACCTTCTTAATTATAATTGCAGTGTGTATAACTTCCCATTCATTTGAAGTTATTCATTTAAAAATATATACTGTGTAGCCGTTGGTATTTTTTTTTTTTAGGTTATCGCCATGGCGGTATAAGCAAGTATGGATATTCTGAGTTCAAGTTTTACAAATGCAGTATATTTTTTTGGGGGTTATCACCATGGGCTTGTATGCAGATTATGGATATTATGAGAATCAAAGTTACCGTTTACTTTTTAATCCACACTAGTCATGTACGTTCTTTCTTTAGAGGTGGGTGGCATACTGTAGTACTGTTTTTTTTTATTTGGGTGTGTTGGGAGCAAAACATTTTATAATGGCCTGTTGAGATATGGTCCTTAGGAGGACTACAGACTGTGGACTTCATACAGCTAGCACAAGCTCGCACCCCCCCTCCACCCCACCCCACACAAGCGGCTCAAGGATTTCAACCTCTATCACCACCTCTCTGACAACACCGAGCACGCATGCGCGCCATAAGCCCTTCAAAGTTTTCCTTTCTTTGTGTGCTGTGCCAAGTCATCTTGGAGTTCACCACCGCTTATCAACAACACAACACCCTACTCCCCCCCCCATAGCGCTGTTAATAAAGATTCCACTAGTAATAAGATTAACATGTTGTGTGAGATACCGCCTAGGCTAAGAAAGCCCTTCTAAATTGCTATTGTACAGTATGTAACAAACAAGTCAACTTGAAGTTCAAAGCTTATCAACAACACAACAACAGACCCTCCAACAGAGCCATTAATGTGAAATTACTGTTGTTTGATTATCATGAGCTTGGCAGAAGAACATGTTGGATATCCCTTAATGCAGGAAAAAATGTTTTTCTACAGCTTTTATTGCATTATTAACAGAAATATTTGACTTAAACATATTTTTCATAACCTAATGTGAAGTGCAAGCTTGTTTGTTAAACATGTCATAAGAAATTTCAGGTCTCCAAGGGGGCTTAAAACACTAGACTTTTATTTTTAATGCATACTATAAACAGTACAAAAATAATACAGTAATCTTTCTTGTCGTTCTCTTTCGTATTTGCATTGCGAGATGGGAAGTGGGGCTGCAGCTCTGAAATAAAGTATTTCAAAAGATTTTTTTAAATACTTTTTTTTGTTTTTTTGGCAAACACGAATTTCTATACAGTAATTACTGAGAGAGGTGGGAGAGGGGGGGGGGGGGTGTGTTAAATTACTGGTGGGTTTGTACATAAAACCCGTATTTTTTTTTACAAACACCCCCCCCCCTTCCTTGCTTGCGACAGTTCTGAAAATGAAAAAAAACAATAAATGCAGACATGGTTATTTTTAGGGCCATACTTACCTGTATCATACTTACCTGTGCCTTTTTACTTTCCCAAGGCCTGGCCATTACGTTTTATAACAATAGGCAACACAGTCGCAATATGATCCATATATTTATTACATCTGGCTACGGTGAGTATATTGTTCCAGAAATTCAGTATCCTCTTTTCCAATTCTTCATTTTTGGACGGTTTCCACACTTTTCTGATATAATCCTTCAACTCATGCCATACCATTTCGATGGAATTAAAATCTGGTGATCTGTTATACAGTAGGAGGGGAGAAAAAAGGTGAATTACATAAGCAGATATACAGTAAACTATGTAAAACAATGAGAAAAGGTTACCCAACTTACTCCGCTGGCATCTTAACCCAGTTTATACCACTGGCAAGAATGTGAGCCGTCGACGCTGTGTGTTTCGGATAATTGTCCTGGAAGAACCGGTGACCAGATGGGAAATCATTCTTTATGTATTCAACAACATGTGTAATTATGTGATCTTGGAAGAACGCTTTATTTATGATTCCTGGAAACAAGAAAAAAAATGTAACATTAGGGTACAAAATACTGAATACAGTACAGCTGTCCAGTGCATAAGGCCACAGCATGTGGATTTGTGCATTACTTTACCCTCAAAGATAATGATGCATCCTGGTCCTTGTCTAGAGATAGCACCCCACACATGCATCTTCACTGGGTGCTTGGGACATGGCTTCAGAGATAGGCGTCCTTTTTTGTAGAATCCAAAACGGGCAAACCTCTCAAGCGCTACAGTTGTCTCATCTGTAAAGATGACATCATTGAAAGTTTGCCACTTTCAATCCATGCCCGTGCCTGGTCCACTCTTTTTATTTTGTTGGCTTCCCTTATCATAGGATACGCTCTGTAATGAAAAGGAAAAATGTTAGAGTCATAAAATGCTGGACATAGAGTACAGTATGACACTGTATTAGGAGGTAGCCTAACATAAAAAAAGAGGGCATGGGTGACGTACTGTATACTATACTTACTTAAAACGCCCATATTTCCATCCCAATTTCCGTCTCATCAACCTGATATTGGTCTCTGGTGCTTTTATTTTGTGAGTAGCCTCTAGTGCACTCTTTACCCTTGTGGCACACGTCTCAACATTCGCATCACTCATTTGGTCCACCAGAAGAGTGTTCGCCCTAATGTGTAAAGAAAAAAACAACAATTTGTTACAGTAGGTAAATTAAGAATCCCAATAGCGCACATATTTCTTATTGTCTGATGTTGCTGCTGCACTTACTGTATTGTACAGTGAGTACACTTTGGGCGCTACAGTATACAGTATGAATATATTAAATAAATAGCCCCTCAAACTGCAGGATTATTAGTTAAAAGAAAACAGAATCTTTTGAAATGATTACACTATCACACCACCTCCTAAAGTACAGAAGACAGTACAGTATATTACTGAAGAGCTGACTTAAAAAGCTAGTGACTGATTGTAAGAATGGCAAAAATGTTATACTGTACAGTCGAAAGGTACTGTAAAGATTAATAAAATATTGAACACAGGCATACTTGTACTAAACGTTGGTAGAGTTATGGAGGACAATACAGTAAGTACTTACTCAGTAGTGACAGTCGGCTTTCTTTGGACATTTTTGGCCTTCCAATGCGCATGATAACTAATAGTGCTTTTTGCTAAACTGAAGCCCGAAGCAACTAACCAGCGTTGGATCTGTAAAATGCGGTGTCAATTCTGGTACATATCCTTTATTCTGAAGCTGAGATCTTTTGAAATCCTTTTCTTTGGCATCGCTGCTGATAGAAAAAAATTGCAAGCACACACAGAGCAATTCGATGTGAATTCGATGTGTATTGAATGTGCATTGAATACACAAAATGGATGGTGTATTTATACTTTAATTTAATGTGCCTTAACGTCACTCGACAGGATTAGTACACAGTCCGCCCACTTTTAACACCTGCACCCCGTGTCCATGCCCGCGAAAAAAAATACATAAAAGGTGAGACAAATTGCATAGACTCTCACACACTGATCTCTATCTGAACTTGCTCTTGTCCAGATACTGCATTGTGCATTCGTCCTTCTGTTTCCATGGATCGCCCCCGATTCTATGGACACAGTAACCAGCTTGCTTCTGCTGTGCCGGCCAAGCGAAAGGCGGAAGCTGTTTCCCAGCGAAAACCTAAGCGAAAACCAAAGCAGAATAAAGAAAATGTTCCGAAGGCTCCCAAGGTTAAAAACCCTGGGCCTTATTTTGTACGAAAGAAGATCGGTGCACTTAGCACTGTGCAAGTCAAGTGGCATCCCCCGGCTCGCCTGCTCCACAACCCATCTCCGACGCTGCTGCTCTCCTGGCACCCCTGGCTCACCTGCTCCACAACCCATCCCTGATGCTGCTGCTCTCCTGGCACCCCCCGGCTCACCTGCTCCACAACCCATCCCCGACACTGCTGCTCTCCTGTCAACCCCCAGCCGAACTGCTCCACAACCCATTCTCTATGCTGCTGCTCTCCTGTCAACCCCCGGCTCATCTGCTCCATAAACCATCTTTGAGGATGCTCTCCTCCTGGCAACCCCCTGGTTGCCTTCTCCACCACCCACCTACGCAGATGTCTACAGTACGGACCAAAAGGTTGATCTTATTTTGGAGACCATGTTGAGTATGGATAGGCAAATGGAGAAAATGGAAAGCAACATGGAGAAGATGGCAAGTAACATGGAGAAGATGGCAAGGAAGATGGAGAAGATGGAAAGGAAGATTCTGGGGATGAATTCTCGAGTTCCTGTCCCTGTACATCCGACGCAGGAGCAGGAGGGTGGCAAGCATGACGTGACCTTCACGCTTCCCTCACCACCAAGCATCCCACGCTCACCCCAGCCATCAGAATACGTGTACGAGTATGCCTTTGCAGACGAGGTGACAACCCCGGTAAGGCCACAACAGGAGGAAAGCATCCTCCCACACCGCCTACCCTCACCCGCTGCCAGAAGTACCCCAGCACTACCCAGGCTTCCAGCGATGCCAGACATCATCTTGACCGACCTGACTCAGCAAGACAGGGAGAAATACAAGACTGGATCTGCTGGTGTAGCCCACAAATTTGCCCTGGCAATATTTAAACACCACGTCAGTTTTGAGATGTACAGCGGTTGGACCCACAGTGTAAATTATGAAGGAAATAAAAGAAAGAGGGCTCAGCCAGCAAATTTAAGAAAGACCATTTTGAATGAATTGGAGTGTTATGTCCGTGTTACCCCTACCCTTATGAGAGCTGTGAGAGACACTATAAATGGCCTGTTGAGGCATACAAGGGCTCGTGCTTGAAGTGGCATCCCTCTTGCAAACGACTTTTCCCAAACTCTACAGTAGTGCAAAAGTTTTTCATCCCCAAAAAAAAAAAATTACCGTAGCATTGTTTTAATATTTAATGTGTTTAATCATTTTTAGTTTGTTTTTTATTGTGTCAAAATATTGATATTGTCTAATCATTTTTTGTCAATCAGGCACAGGTAAGTATGTTACTGTTTGTGCAAAAAACAAAAAAAAATGAATAGAAGGTGTTTTTAACGTGTTGTTTTTAATCAAACTAACCATGTCTGTTTATTTACAGTATACAGGATTTTCAGCAGCTGCAGTGTAAAAAAGGAATGGGGGGGGGGGGGAAGGGAGTGTAAGATCACAATACTGTGTTTACTTTAAGTACAAACAAGCCTGTATCTTACACAAACCCCCCTCTTCCACCCTCTCTCAGTGTTCCAGTACAGTACATTTTGAAAAATCCTGTTGGGAAACAAAAATGTTTGTTTTTTTTACAAATCTTTTGAAATGTTGTTATTGTTTAATCTTTTTTACCCGTAATTACTGGTAATTTACCAGTAATTACCAGTATTTGTCTCTTTCTACCGTATTTTCAGAGCTGCAGCCCCCTCATCTCGCAATGCCATAAAGAGGAGAAAGACCACAGCAACTGTTTTTTTTTGTATTACTGTATGCATTAAAAAATTAAATTATTTTTAGACCGAGCCCCTATTGCAGACCTGAAATTCTTATGAACAGTTCAACAAAGCATCCCACTTCACATACAGTACCAGTACAGTACAATATGGAAAGAAAGGGCACTTCTCTTAACATTTATTAAAAAAAATGTCCAAATGAGACATACAATACAGTGCCAGTACCATTAAAAGAAAACAGTATTTACTGTTGCACAAGTTGAAAGCATTCAATAATAAGTAATACAAATAGTATGGAATAAAAGATATACATTTTTATTTTTGGTGTTTATAGGAAAAGTTGTGCAATGAAATGTACTGTGAAACAGTAGTGAGGATGACAGTACTGTACAATGTAAAATAATTTAATATAAAAGCAGCAGCATACTACAGTACTGTACAGTATAAGGTTTTCTATAAAGCTCACAATTGTTCTATAGATAGATAAAAATGGCACTGTCACTAAATGTTTGTCCACTTGGCAAACAATGCAAAAGCAACTTTTAAAATAAGCGATATTAGAGGTCCATCCAAATCCCTTCTTTTTTCTTTTTGCGCTGGATGTCAAAGTTTAGTTTCTGGGGAAAAACAAAAAACTATGCTATTATTATTGGTATTGTGCATGCATCAAGTCGCTTCATTTGGAATTAAAGCAGCCGTTCAACCGTTGTGGACGATGAGAACAAACTTCTTATTGGCTCTGACTCTTGAGCCCCACCCTCTCCCTACATTTGTAAGCCAGCTGCAGCAGCGTCATGTACTTCAGCGGACAATTAAATCATTCTTCAAAGTGCACTCAACAGAGAAACATCCCATCACCTCAACTCGCATACAGTACTGTATTGTATTGATGCACATAAGTACAGTAGTACTAGCGGCTAAAAACTTAAGACTATCATGTAGAGTACATTATACTGTAGTTAAGTGTAATACAGTGTATTACATTACTGTATACAGTACCTTCTTTATAAGCATTATAAGCTTTGCCAAACGGGTGGTGATGACTCACTGTGACACCTCATGTCTGCATTATAGTTGACAGGTGTCAGCTGGCCTGCTACACTTGTAGTTGACAGCTGATGATGCTGGAAAACATTTTGGTACTGGTACATGCAAGCTTGTTCATACGCGAAATCATGCTCAGGCTGGAAATTTTCCAGGTATTCTGGCGGGGACAGGTACAAATGATTGCCGTTCAGAAGGTTCACTGACTGTCGGACCGGACACCGGTGCCAGTGGTGCTGTTGCCGGCACATTGCTGGATGGGGATTGACGAATCTTGTATGGGTTAAACCCCACTTTTCTTCTTTTGAGATTGCCATGATCAAACATACTGTGAAATTCTGGCATGACACCCCAATACCCGCATATCTCTGCGGCAGGAGGGGCAATACGAAAAAACCAATGATCGCTACTTAAGGTTCTTCTTATCGCACGCTTCCACCCATGAACGTCAGGTGAAAACTTGTAAAAATCGTAGTTCAATATAAAATATTCATATATTTCAGATACAGTCGCCATCTTTTCTGCTGCAGCATTAATCGCTGAATATATTAAAAACGCATAACTACAGTCAGGTTTTTTATACGTCTGTGGTGTAGACATAATGTCCACTCAGCAATTGCGCGGGGAAAGAATGTTAAAAAAAGGCATACATTGAGTATTTTAATGCTTTTTATTAAGAATGCCTAATTTGATAACGTCTTCGAAAAAACAAGGTCATTTCACAATGGGCCACTGTAAATTTGTACACCAGTATCTGTTTTAAACACCTTCATCCTTACAAAGTAGCGAAGCAACGTACTGGTACACATTCCATGTCAATCCAATTCATTCATGGCATTCATTTCTGCCACCTTGCGGATATGCAAAGAATAGCAGCCAAATTATAATTCATTAACTCTGCCACATGGCGGATATGAGAAGAATTGCATCCAAAGAAACAATAAACCATTAAATTAAACAGATCTACCACGTCCGGTTGCCTGGTGCCGGATTGCGCGAATGCGGCATGACTAGTGATAAAACGAAAAAAGGCCGAATGGAATACAGCGGTCAACACGAAAACCGATTCGTGATGTGTTCAAATAACGGCCGCTGCATCAGTATATGCTTATATATATGTTGTGGTTATTTTGGGGGTTCAATATGAGCTTGTAGGTGTCCTGTAAGTTTTATAATTCTTGTTCAGCTGGTCTTAGCTGATTGGAGGGTGGCTCCTCCTACCTAGTTGAAGCTCATCCCCTCCCCCTTTTAAATGGTTAAAAGCTCACTCCATTGCATCTCCCACTCTCAGGGGAACTTGCTTGCTTGCAGTTTGATTGTGACAAATCTAATACAGAGTGCTTTTCCTGGTAATGTACAGGTTAATAAGAGCTTCAATCAGACTTAAAACTATTCAACTACTTTTGACAGATTTATTATAAATCATTCATCCTGATAATGCACAAGTTATTAAGAATTTATATTAGTGTTAGGTACCCTTGAGATGTGGTCTGCCGTGTAGTGGCTCAAGGGCTAACAACACTTTGGCCAAAATGTTAAACTAAAAGACCATTTTATTCAATAGATATCTATACATATATATTTAGGCACTGTACCGTGTATAAGTTTCACTGGATGTGTACTGAGCTCTGTCTGTGTTTCATGTTCTGTCTCTGGTTTTAAATATACTTTCTTTGTACGCCAGCAAATTTCTTAATCACATGATAAGGCCCAGGCTTCTTAGCCTTTGGAGTCATCTGAACGTTTTCTTTATTATCCTTTCGATTTGTCTTTGTCTTGGAAAAGGCTCCACATTTCGCTTTTTCGTGGCCGGCACGGCAGAAGAAAGCAGATTCCTGCCTCCGTAGAATCAGGGTTGATCCATGGAAGCAGATGGCTTAATGCAGTATCTGGACAAGGGCAAGTTCAGATACAGATCACCGAGTGGTAGGCTATGCAATTTGTGTCACCTTTTATACACTGTGTCTCTATTTGATTTTTTTCGAGATCATAGCCACGAGGTTTGGTAAAGAGAGCAAAGTCCTTGGCGCACTATCAAGTGCATACACCTGATAAATCAGTCCTGTTGTTAGAGAACTGTTGGGAAATTGTCCACAAATTGACTTCCTGGTTTTCTTTAGATGTTTCTTGATCTGTAATCAAAGAAGACAGGAAACCATTGCGCAGTATCTCGTGTATATTGAAGCCTCATTCACACAGCTGCTAGATACTTACATCTAGATGGGTAAACGTAGGCCTTAAAAGGTATCTTTAAACCGGCTGTTGGTATCTGTCACCGGGTTCCCCACTGGTGTTGCTCCCGCTCCACAGGTGCCAATCCGCCCAGTGATACACAAAAGATAAAAGGCCCAATAGTGTGGTACAGTACAATTTAATAAAACAAATAAAAAGACCAACATATAATGCACTCCATGCGATATGGTCTGTCTGCACGATTTACAATGTGCCGTCCGCAAGCATGAGGGGCTGGACCGTGGTGTGTGCGGAGGCTGGATCCTGCGTGTATCTCCTCCTCGCGGCCGCAAGTCAGAGCGCCAGGTCCACCTCAGATGTCGTCACTTCCAACAGCAACCTCCTCAGCTGGTATTGGCACGTAGCAATGCGTGCAGCTATGCTCCACCCTACGCGCGTTTCGTGACCTCTGACGTCACTTCCTCAGGGGTAATGAGGTAATATTGTCACAATATATTGTTTGTTGCACTTGTTGTATATACCAATTCACTATACACACAATTCACAATAGGTTGAGCGCTTGGTTGTAGTTTAGTTTCTCTTTCTCACTATAGCCACGAGGTGCAAGTTTTAAAAGTGGGCGTACTGTGTACTAAACCTGTCGAGTGAGGTTGAGACACATTAAAGTATAAATACACCATCCATTTTGTTGATTCACTGCACATTGTATAAACATCGACTACACATCGAATATACATTCTTGTGCTTGTATATTTCTTTCTAAACGCAGTGATGCCGATTAAAAAGATTTCAAAGGATCTCAGCATGAGAATACATGATATGTACAAGAGAGGACAATGAATTTCACAGATACAGTGCTGATTAAATACTTCGTGCCTCATTGTTACAGCAACCACTGTGAGCTATCATGCCCATGGTAAGGCCATAAGTGTGAAGCGGACACCAACAGTCACTATCGAGTAAGTATTTACAGTATGTTTTCTTTACTGTACAGTACAGATTAAATGCATGTTTTTAATATTTGATCAAGATTAACATTCTTACAGTGGCGGCACTCTTTAGTCTAATGCGGCTTTCTTTTTTTTTTTAACTTTCGGTTTACTTTCGGCGCTAGTTTCTGCGCCGCAGGCGCTCCATTGTTCAGCGCGCCTGCTCCATTGTTCAGCGTGCCTGCTTCATTGTTCACGCTGAATGGGAGATAGGTTGGCGCGCGGCCGAGATGGGCCGGCGCGCGGCCTAGATGTGGCTGGCGCGCGGCCAAATTCGGCCGCAAAAGCAAACAGCCCCAAACAATTCCAGGTAAGAGTTAGATTAAACGTGGCAGCAGCAGTATAATCAATTAATTTTAAGATACCCATGACACCCATTGTATTTCAAAGTGAGTTGCACTCTTTCCTTAATTATCACTCACTTCATTATTACTCATTATGACTCACTCACCCCCCCAATGCAGTATACAGTATACTGTTTACTGTATACAGTATGACACACACATAAAGTACACATAATATTATATTATAATGTTCAGTGTATTTATATATATCTATTATAATTTATATACGTGTAGATTATATTTATATAACTATATATATATTAATATATATATATATTATATCTATATATAATTATAAATATATATATATATATATTATAATTTACCATAGCTGTTTTTTTACTATATATATCACAATATATATATCTCCTTATATTTATATATATATCTAAATATATATATATATATATATATATATATATATATATATACATTACCGCATAGCAGCAAAAAGGAGACAGCACTCAGGGGAATGAAAATAAATGTATTAAATACAGCACATAACTCCAACGTTTCGATCCCACAGGGGGATCTTCCTCAGGGTGGTGCATAACAAACAGGTGCAGCACATAATTGAATTAAAACAATACCTTACATGCTTAATGTGGGACTCTCCCGTTGCTGTGAACCGCCAAGCGTTGTCTGAAACGCAGTGATCCGCCCGTCTCGTGAAACGCACTCACCGCGCATGCGCAGGTCAAGGGTTAAAGGCAAGAAGTAAAAAAACCTCCGGCGCGTATATCAGAGCCAGAGGGGGCGCCTGCAGTCAATGAAACTCCTCCTCCTGGCCCACACCCAACATCACCATACACCCTGGACTACTCAAAAGCCTTGCACTATCTACTGAATGTTGGTGGAGAACTCTAAAAACCAGCACACCATCCACTGCTCACTCAAATGGCAAAAACCACAAATCTACAACTTGGAAACAACTAACCAAATTTCTACTCATACTATTTCTCTCTTTAGCAGGTGATATTGAACCTAACCCAGGTCCTTGCATTTCAGCTCTGTCCCATGCCACTGAGAATTCCACCTTTAAATTCCAAAAAGGGCTATCTGTCCCCCATATAAACATCCGGAGCGTGCTGCCCAAACTGGATGAACTAAGGGCATGGTGCCTTATGCATAAACCCAAAGCCATCGTTCTTACAGAAATATGGCTATCCCCTAAAACCCCTGATGCAAATATTGCCATTCAGGGATACTCCATTTTTAGGAGAGATAGGTCAAAGAGAAGAGGAGGGGTATTATTTTATATTGCAGACACATTACAATTTAGTAACAAAAAAACAAACAAAGTGCACAACACTCATCATGAAAAATGTAATAAACTATGTTTATATAAAAGGTGTTTCAAGGTTATGCGTACATCAAGGTAGATTAATCAAGCCTAGAGCCACAGAGTGGCAGTTACCAGCATCTGCAACCAGGAACCACCAGAGCTTCACTCTCCTTTCCACCTACAGGTAGGTGAAATGCCAGATAATTGATGACTCTGCCACAGTCTCAATGCCCTGTTAATAGCGTCAATGTGCTTAGTGGATCCTGGGGAGTGGTTGTCCTTTGCTCGCAAGTAGTACACAGGTTCCTCTGCAGACCTCACTGTGTTTCCCGATCAGTCAGGCAGCGTGATGGCGGGGTCCCGCGGGCCCTTCTGTGACGTCAGAGCGCCGGCTCTGCTTTGAGTAACAGTGTCTGCCAGTAATGATTCAGACCTCACTTGGCAACCACAGAGGCAGGCAACAGCGCGGCACATGCGCAGAAGAGGAAATCAACTCGGTGTTCAGCAAACCGTTTGACAACAATAAAATACACCTTGGAACATGAATAATAAAAAAACATGAAAAATAAAAAATCATCAGGCAAGCTGATAAGGGGGGCGGTGTGGTCCTCCAGGACCATAAGGTATATGAGGCTGAGGCCAACCGCCTCCTTGGAGATCAAGCTTTTTATATTAAAATTGCTAAAGATCCAACTGTAGAGTATACAGCTTTATTAAAACAGCTTCTTACAGTAGCTATGGATGAATTGGTACTTTCTAAATTAGAGTTTGATTTTTTATATTCAGAATGTCCCCGAGTACCTATTTTTTATCATTTGCCCAAGATTCATAAATCTTTAGTTAACCCCCCTGGTCGTCCTATCATCTCAGGCATCCAGTCACTCACATCCAACCTCTCACAGTTTATTGATTTCTTTTTACAAAGCTATGGTAGTTAAAATGCCTGCTTATTTGAAAGATACTTTATCGGTGCTTCAGATTTTTTCTGGCTTCGAATGGAAGAAGTCATATAAGTGGTTGACTTGTGACATCCAGGAGTTATATACGCACATCCCACATGACAAGGGTTTGTCGGCGATAAGGTTGGTCCTGGAGGAAGACAGATTACTGCACCCCCTGAATGTGGAATTCATACTAAAAGCAATTGAATTCATATTAACACATAATTATTTTCTCTTTCTGTCCCAGTTTTTCTTGCAGGTTTGCGGAACTGCAATGGGGACTAGATTTGCCCCCAGTTTCGCGAACCTGTATATGGGAGACTGGGAGAGGAAGAGTATTTGGACCAACAACCCCTACAGTAGGAATGTTGTGATATGGAAACGCTTTATCGACGACATCCTGTGTGTGTGGGATGGTAATGATCAAGAATTGTTACATTTCATAGATTATCTTAATGATAATGATATGAACTTGATCTTCAGCCACATTTCCAACGAGCGATTTATCAATTTCCATGATCTCAATTTAACTGCCACGAGTACTGGGGAAGTAACCACAAAGGTATTCTTCAAAGAAGTGGACAGTAATAACCTACTTATGGCCTCCAGTAATCATAAAAAATCATGGATTTCCAATATCCCTAGGGGCCAATTTGTTCGAATCAAGCGAAATTGCAGTTCCACCGTTGATTTTGAGGAACAGGCTAACATACTTTTGCATAAATTTCTAGAAAGGGGTTATTTGGAAAAAGACCTGTTGAAAGACCTGGATATAGTGAGGGGAATGGATAGAGACCACATGATATTACCAAAGAGGAAGGAATCACCTGTTGTAACTGAGTCTCTTGATATTCCATTTGTGACTACCTTTAATTCTGTGAGTATTAAAATTGAGGAATTTTTTTAAAAACATTGGGCAATATTAAATAGGGATGTGTTTTTAGGGGGCCACATCCCACCAGCACCAAAATTCATCTACAGGAGAGCTAAGAATTTTAAAAATACCTTGGCTTCTAGTGATATTTTTCCACCAATCCATAATAGGGATAAGTTATGGCTAAATAAATCTGTAGGTAATTATGCATGTGGTAAGTGCTCTGTTTGCCACTATCTACATAAAGAGAGGAAAACTTTTAAATCATTACTTAATCATGAGGAGTTTAAAATTGAAGAATTTATAAACTGCAATACCACCCATGTGGTTTACTTGATTGAATGTTCCTGCAATATCCAATATGTTGGTCGCACTAAAAGGTGTTTGAAAGTGCGCATCCAGTAACACATTAGGAATATTAAAAATGGTTATGATAAGCACAGTTTGTCTCGGCATTTCTCTGTACACCATAAAAAAGACCCATCTTCCCTTAGATTTAAGGGTATACACACTGTCCCCTAAGAGAGGAGAGGTGGTGATAGAATTAAGAATCTCTCTATCCAAGAAACATTCTGGATTTACAAATTAGAATCCCACACCCCTAAAGGGTTAAATGAGGATGTGGATATATGGTCCCTGTATTGATTCTGTCATTTAAATAATTCATGTCTGCTTCGGAACTAATTCTTGTTTCTTTCTTTCAGATATAAATCTTTGCCATTTGTTATTTTTATGGTTAATTTTAGTATTGTGTTTTATGCAGCTTTTTAAGTATTAAAAATAAAATGTTTTATTTTTTTATTTTTTAGGCAGCTCTGATTTTGCAGCTGTACTGCATTAGCATGGTGCATAGTGATTCGTTGATACTACTAAATTGTTAACCAATCATATGGTTTTGAATGGTATAAACTCTGATACAGATATCATGTGTTTTATTCCCTGAAGAAGTGGCCTGTTGAGCTATGAAACGCCGCGTAGGAGATATACCATTCAACCTATATATTTTTATTATTCATGTTCCAAGGTGTATTTTATTGTTGTCAAACGGTTTGCTGAACACCGAGTTGATTTCCTCTTCTGCGCATGTGCCGCGCTGTTGCCTGCCTCTGTGGTTGCCAAGTGAGGTCTGAATCATTACTGGCAGACGCTGTTACTCAAAGCAGAGCGGGCGCTCTGATGTCACAGAAGGGCCCGCGGGACCACGCCGTCACGCTGCCTGACTGATCGGGAAACACAGTGAGGTCTGCAGAGGAACCTGTGCACTACTTGCGAGCAAAGGACAACCACTCCCCAGGATCCACTAAGCGCATTGACGCTATTAACAGGACATTGAGACTGTGGCAGAGTCATCAATTATCTGGCATTTCACCTATCTGTAGGTGGAAAGAAGAGTGAAGCTCTGGTGGTTCCTGGTAGCAGACGCTGGTAACTGCCACTCTGTGGCTCTATGCTTGATTAATCTACCTAGATGTACGCATAACCTTGAAACACCTTTTATATAAACATAGTTTATTACATTTTTCACTATGAGTGTTGTGCGCTTTGTTTGTTTTTTTGTTACTAGATTCTAGGGTCTCGGGCTACCCTTTACACAGCAGCAGACGCTCATCTACATTGGTATATATTTATTCACCTTTTCCACATGGTGGGGTGTGTTTTTTTTATTTAAATTGACATCACAATTAACACTTTGTATTAAGTATATATTTTAGTGCGTACTTATTTGTTTTTTCTATTTGTTCACATTGCAATTTACACTGTTAAATTGCCCACCAAGCCCACCCTCTTTTGAAATTCTAGTTGGCAAAATTTGCCTCCCCTTTTCTAAGCCCATCTTGCTTGCTGGCATCTACCGCCCCCCTAAAGCCCCTCTACAATCCTTGACTGATATCACCCAATTTCTTGGCTCCATTTCCTCTCTGAATGAGAAGAGTGAGCTGCTAGTTCTTGGGGATTTCAACTTCAATTGGCTTGACCCTAAAAACCACAAAATCCAGATACAACTCAAGTTACTTAACCTATCACAACTCATTTCCCAACCCACACGGATAAAACTGAAATCGCATAACCATTCCTTGCTAGACTGGAATCTCTCCTCAAACCCCAGCAGAATCCAATCCTCTGGCATCCTTCCTGATATTTTCAGTGACCATGCAATAGTGTACTGTGTAAGGAAAATTAAACCGCCCCATTCAAGCCCTAAAGTTCTCCTCAATAGAACATTTAAAAACTTTAACCCACAACAGTTTCTGGATGACCTTACCAACTGCCCATGGCACAGAATCGATTTAATTCCCGACCTTGATTCTGCGCTCGACTATTTCCAATCAGAGTTCTTAAAACTCTGCGATACCCATGCTCCACTACGCAAAATAAGGGTACGGGGGGCCCACCTTCCATGGGTTACACCTGACCTTATAGCACTCTACCAGTTCAGGGATGCCTTGTAGAAAAGCTACAAAGTAACTGGCACTACCAAGGATCTCAATCACTACAGATGCATGCGGAACATGTGCACAAGGCAAACAAGGCATGCAAAAACACAATATTACTCTGACAATCTCCACCAGAATACATCAAACCCAGCTAACTTCTGGAAGGTTATCAACAATATATTCCAGCCTCCTAACCATCAACAACCAAGTAATATCACTAAGGGGGATATTACTCTGACAAACACCACTGACATTGCAAATGCATTCAATGATTACTTTGTGGGGTGTGCCACTAACTTATTAGCGAAACGCAGCACAAACCCCAAACATGAATCTCATCCTGGGAATATCCCTACAGTCCCACCCCCTCCCAACACTGCCCACAATTTTCAATTTGGCCCAGTATCTGAAGAGGAGATTATACAAGCGCTCCTCAAACTAAAACTATGCAGCCAATGCAGACCCGACTTACTACAATCTAGGTTCCTACGACTTGGTGCTCCAGCCATTGCCAAACCAATTGCATCCATAGTCAACTCTATCCTGTCTGCAGGCCATATCCCTAGACCTGGAAAACTGCCAGAGTAGTCCCAATCTTCAAAAGTGGGGACAAAAACACTGTCTCAAACTACAGGCCAATCTCACTTCTCCCAATTCTATCCAAAGTCATGGAAAAATGTGTCCACTCCCAATTAAGTGATTTCTACACCAAGACAAATTTCCCTAGCCAATTCCAATCTGGGTTTCATCCCAAACACTCCACCATAACTACCCTGCTAAAAGTTTGCAATGAAATCCAGTGTGGAATGGAACGGGGACAACTCACTGGTGCAGTATTCCTAGATTTTGCAAAGGCTTTTGACACAGTTGATCATGCTATCCTGCTTAACAAACTCCAGAGCTCTGGAATAGGGAAACATGCTTTAAACTGGTTTCAGTCCTACCTATCAGGAAGACCCCAACATGTGTCCATCTCAGGCTCTAACTCCAACCCCCTGGATATCACCTGTGGTGTCCTGCAAGGCTCTGTTCTGGGGCTCCTACTCTTCTCAGTGTTCATTAATGATCTTCCCACAGCTTGTAAGGAAGCCTCAATACACATGTATGCAGATGACACAATCCTATATGCACACAGCCATAGCCTCTCTGACCTTCAACACATACTTCAGTCTGACTTTTTGAGACTCGAAAACTGGATTTCCCAAAACAAACTGTTTTTAAACACTGACAAGACTGTAACAATGGTATTTGGGACCAAGACTAAATTTGTAAAGCTTCCAGTGACTGAGCTCCTGATTAGAACCAACGTTAACACCACCCTAACACCTGTCACTAGTTTTAAATACCTGGGCTTATGATTTGACTCCCACTTAACATTCGGGATGCACATTGATACCCTGACAACCAAGACCTATGCCAAACTAGGGGTACTTTACAGGAACAAATCCTCCCTAAGTCTCCTGGTCAGAAAGCGTATCGCACAGCAGATGCTAATGCCAATTCTTGACTATGGAGACATAGTATATGGCTCGGCTCCTCAAACCCACCTTAGCAAACTTGACACCCTCTACAATTCAATTTGTCGTTTTGTTCTCCAATGCAACTACAACACACACCACTGCGAAATGCTCAAAGAACTAGATTGGTCAATACTAGAGTCTAGACGCAAAGTTCACCTTTCCTGTCTTGCCTTTAAATTCTTAATGGGCAAGCTACCCAGCTACCTGAACAAGCTCCTCACCCCTACCACTTGCAGCACTTATCACCTGAGATCAGACTCCAAAAGACTATTCATGCTCCCAAGGCTCAACAAAGTATCCGGACGTTCCTCCTTCTCCTTCCGTGCACCCCAAAACTGGAACAACCTACCAGAGACTTTCACATCCACCACCAGTTTAAGTTCTTTCAAATCTAAGGCTGTCTCACATTTTAACCTGGTCTGTAACTGTTTCATACGCTCATAATATATATTTTCTTTAACAGTGCACGCAATGTCTTGTATATAATGGATACCCTGTTCATTTATGTAACTGTACTTGTAACCATGTATTATTTGTTTTACTCTGTGCCCAGGACATACTTGAAAACGAGAGGTAAGTCTCAATGTATTACTTCCTGGTAAAATATTTTATAAATAAATAAATAAATAAATAAAACGCAAGCCAAGCCGAGAGAAGGCCGTCTGCGCATGTGCGAACCACCAGAACGTAGAAAATAAATAAATAATAAGCGCAACTGCAGGGGAGCAAGTCCATCGCAATCTAAGTGTGACTGCGCATGTGTGGTGATACAGGTGCGCGCTACATCATGAGGCAGCACACTGAGAGTGGTAAAGCTAATCTAAGCAACAAACATGATTGGAAAGTATGCCTTAAACAGGCTAAACAGAGGCATGTGTAGATGCCTGGTACTGTCTATATGGGGCAAAAAAGTATCTGCACTGACACCAGTGGCTGATAACACCATATGCTGGGCATAACAGGTTGAGAGTCATAAATCATAAGCATGAAGAAAAATGTTGCACTAACATAAACACCCACAATAAAGGCGCAGAACAGTGGAAAACATACTGAAAATGTGAACATAAATGAGATGCTCTGGCATAATGAGACAAATATGTAAATAAATCAACATTAGAACTGATAACCTGGCTAATATAACCTCAGAATAGCCAGAACACACATAACAGAGATGACACACATCACAGATTAGTAACTAGATATTACTAAATTGGCATGTAATCAATTACGCATTGTCCGCCAGGCGCAATTGAGGCAAAGCTATTGTTTAATAAACAAGTCAGATGATGCATAAGTAAGTCAGTTCAAACGCACCTGCAGTGGTTCCATGAACCATGTCATACGGAGCAACAAAATGTGCAAGGATCAAAAGCAAATGTCATAAATTGCATTAAACTTAATTTGCCCATATTGAATAATGGTTAGTTTGGGAATAACTAAACAATTAAAAGTCAGATGCAACTGCTAGTAACATAACACAACCGGCGTGAGTCCATGTTGAGAAAGTGAGCAATAATCATGCTTAGTATATAGGCATGATTGAATGAAAGTCACAATGTTCAAAAGCGACATGTAAACCTCTGCTGGTAAAAAGTACCTGAGTAGCAATAGGAGTAAAGAGCATCTACAAATGCAAGACAAGTGAACGACTGAACAAACGATGAATGAAGATATCCAATCCGTAGTACCGTTCCTGTGCTGGAGACAATAAGAATCCTGATGTGGATGAGTCTCTGACTGGATAAATTGATCAAAGGAAGCAGCACTCCTGTCCATTTGACTCGAATCCTGGGGATGAAAAGTCACCTGATGTGGATGAGTTACTGACTTAATAAGTTGATCAAAGGAAGCAGCTCAATGTAAAATCTTCATTTAGCCCACGTGGACTTAATGTGTCCAACTTGTAGATGGTACTTGCTTCCAATTGAAGTAGAGCTTTGTTGCGATCTCCTCCCCTGGGGGATAACGGGAACTGTGCAATTGGCATACACCGAAGGGTGGCAAGACTGCTGCTTTTCCTTGAAGTGACGAGCCACCGGTTGTTGAGTTAAATCTTCCTTATTGTCTGTATCCGCCAAAGCATTTCTGATGGCAGACCGATGCAGACTAAGTTGTTCTTTCAGCATCCTAATAGTCTTGCCAATGTAGTAGAGCCCGCATGGGCAACAAATGAAGTAAATCACAAATTTAGAGTCACAATTCAAAAATTCTTTGATTTTGATGCGATGTCCCTGATGAGGATGTGGGTAGATTTTGCCAAGCACCATGTATTGGCAATTGACACATCCCCACCATTTGTAAACTCCCACTGGTCTGGTGAGCCAGGACAGCTTTTTGACATATTTGGAACTTGGATCCGCCTGTGTGAGAAAGTCACCCAGATTGCGACCTCTGCGATAACAAAAGCGAGGTGGATCATTGAAGAATTGTCCAATTTGTTTGTCCTTGGCTAGAATGTGGGTGTGTTGCAGAATGCTTCGTTTGATGTAACTGGACGCTGTCATGTAGGTGCTCTTGATATTGAAGTGTTTATCGCATGCCTTTATGTGTTGAGGTTTTAACAAAGTACATCTTTGTATGCTCTTAGCTTCTTGGAGTGCCAATGTCACCTCTGTCCGATTGTATCCTCTTTCTAAAAAAGAGTCCTTAATTTCTTCCAGAGCTACCTCTAATCTGGAAGGTTCAGCAGTTATTCTTATGACCTTTAAAAACTGTGAAAAGGGTAGACCTTTCTTCATGGGTGCTGGATGGTGACTGGATGCTAATAATAGCGTATTTGTGTCCGTGGTTTTTCTGTAAAGTCTTGTTGCCAGATTCCCGTTGTCCTTGTAGACAATAGTATCAATAGTATCAAGAAAAGCTACCTCAATGGTGCTAAAGCTCAATGTAAAGCGTATAGTGGAGGGTAGACTGTTTAATGTGTCAACAAATGTTAGTAACTCTAGCTCAGACCCTGACCAGACTAAAAACCGGTCAAATATATCGTCAGGTTTTTTCGCTATATAGACGACCTGTTTTTAGTCTTACAAATCTTTTGACTACTTTCTGGAGTGTTGTCTCTGATTTTCATCCATACGGTACCGTATTGCATATATATAAATATATATATTATAATTTATATAGCTGTATATTTATATAACTATATTATATATAAATCTAATATAATTCATATAGCTGTATATTTATATAACTATATTATAAATATATATATATATGTATATATATATTATAATTTATATAGCTGCATATTTATATAACTATATGTAATATAAAATATATTTATATATGTATATTTAGCCATACTGTAGGCCTGAGCATAAATGGAGCATCACAGATGAATATAGCTGCCAGTAATCCAGTATGTACATGTGGGCTACTGTAACTAATTGTTGTTTTTCCTTTACACTGTAGGGCGACAAGTCTTCTGGTTGACCAAATAAGTGAAGAGAATGATGAGAGAAGTGCCACAAGGGTCAAGGACGCTCTAGAGAAAAATCACAATATAACCACATGTGAGAGCAGCATCAAAAAGATGAGATGCAGAATGGGATGGAAATATGGACGTGTGAGGTTACTACTAGACATTACAGGAGGTAAAAGTGTTGTTTAAGAAACTGTACAGTACCTATAAAATTATTCCTTCTCATTACAGAGCGTACCCAATGATACGGGACGTCAACAAAATCAAAAGAGTGGATCAGACACGGACATGGATCGAAAGTGGCGAGACTTTTCAGGATTGCATCTTTACTGGTGAGTCAACTGTTTCGCTTGAGAGATTTGCCACCTATGCGTTCCACAAAAAGGGACGCGTATCTCTGAAGCTGCATCCAAAACACCCCGTGAAGCTGCATGTGGGGGTTGCAATCTCTAGACGTGGACCAGGGTGCATCATCATCTTTGAAGGTAAAATAATGCACAAAGGCACATGCTGTTGCCTTATGCACTGTACTGTACAAGTGTGCAGTATTTGGAGCACTTTTCTTTCCTTGTTACAGGAATCATGAATAAAGCATTTTTCCAAGAGAAAATAGTGCCCGAGATTAGGGAATATATTACATGTGAATTCCCAGATGGTCACCGGTTCTACCAGGACAATGATCCGAAACACATCGCGTCTACTGCGCATATGCTTGCCCGCGGTATCAACTGGGTTAAGACGCCAGCGGAATAAGTACGGTAACCGTTTCTCATTTTTTTTACACTGTTTACTGTCTATCTATTTAACTAATTCTCCTTCTTTCCCCCCTCCAATTCCAGATTGCCAGATTTCAATCCTATTGAAACTGTATGGCATCAGCTCAAGGATCATATCAGAAAAGTGGTGAAGCCGTCAAAAAAGGATGAATTGGCGGATGGCATAATGAGTTTTTGTAATAAATATATAGATCATATTGCGACCGTGTTTCCCATTGTGATACAGCGTAATGAGCAGGCATCAGGAAAGTAGTAAGGTACAGTACAGTACTGTAGTACAGTATGGTAAGTACAGGTACACCAAGTATGGTAAGTATAGGTACACCATGTATGATACAGGTAAGTATGGCACAGATTGTTATATATGCACTTAACTGCACTCATTTTTTCTTTTCTTTTGAGAGTTGCTGCACTAAAAATCTTGTTATAAAGTAGTTATACAGGAGTTATAATGTAGTAATGAGTTCCAGTATACAGTATACTGTAGTTTTACAGTAGAAACTGCATAGTCCAATATGTTGTAGTGATACTGTACGCAATGCCATTAAATGCACTTAACTGCACTCATTTTTTCTTTTCTTTTCAGACAGAGCTGCACTAAAAAAGGAAGGGCCGGGGGAGGGGGGTATCATGTGTAAAATTAGTTAACTGTGTATATTGTGTAGCAACAGTCATAATTTACACCCCCGCCCTCTCTCAATGAACTACAGAATGCAATGCGGCCATGACGGAGAAGATAAAGACTGTAAATTTGTCTTATTTCTGATTATTTGCATTTTTAATTTTTCCATGTTTATCCTGATTAAAAAAAAATTCAAATTTACGAGAATCATTAAACACCCCCACCCCCCAAAGAATTTTTGATTAGAATCACATTTTAATCTGGTCTGTAACTGTTTCATACGCCCATAATATATATTTTCTTTAACTGTGCATGCAATGTCTTGTATATAATGTATACCCTGTTCATTTATGTAACTGTATTTGTAACCATGTATTATTTGTCTTAACTCTGTGCCCAGGACATACTTGAAAATGAGCGGTAACTCTCAATGTATTACTTCCTGGTAAAATATTTTATAAATAAATAAATAAAGAAAGAAAGAAAGAAAAAGAAAGAATGGCAAAAATTGTTAACTTATCAAAAACATGATTCGGATTATGGTTTATTTCAATCAGTCCTTAAAAATGGTTTATTTTATTTTGAACTTGCAATTCAGTTTGAATGTGTGGGAGATTTTCCATGAAGGGCTAATCACAGGTGAATTGCTTTGGGTAAAGTTTGACTTTGTGTGTGAAGTGAAATGTGGGCTACAGTAGTTGCTGCAGTTGCAGTGTGTGAGGAATTAGTGGTTCAGAGAAATCTTATGGCCAGAGGTTAAACTCATCCCATGCCAAAATAAATAAATAAAAAGGAATGACTGTTATTGCACGTGCACATGTGTGTGCATGAACGGGGGAGACAACACAGCTCAACAAAGACTCCAAAGGTTTTGATGTATGGCTCTGTCTGGGGGGGTGGGGAGGTGTGGATAAGCATTTCTATACATGTTGGTTTGTTTGCAAGGAAGGCTTTGTGTGTCAAGTGATGCGGAAGTGATGGAAGGTGCTACCGGCACTTAAATTACAAGTGAGAGAAAAAGAAGATAAAGACTGTAAATTTGTCTTATTCCTGATTATTTGCATTTTTCATTTTTCCATGTTTATCGTGATATAATAAAAAAAAATCCTTTAAATTTACGAGAATCATTGAAACACCCCCACCTCCCAAAGAAAAATAAGAATGGCAAACATTGTTAACTTATCAAAAACATGATTCGGATTATGGTTTATTTCAATCAGTCCTTAAAAAATGGTTTATTTTATTTTGAACTTGCAATTCAGTTTGAATGTGTGGGGGATTCTCCATGAAGGGCTTATCACAGGTGAATTGTTTGGGTAAAGTTTGGCTTTGTGTATGGATAAACATTTATGTTCATGTTGGTTTGTTTGTAAGGCTTTGTGTATGAAGTGGTGGGGGGGAGGGGTTGATGGTGCTACAGTAGTTTCCACCGGCCCTTAAACTTTGAGTTCTCTTGGTATGTGCGTGGAGGAGTCATTTGAGAAGGGATTATCACACGTGTGCATGCGTTAAGCCTCAAAGCCTAAATTGAATGTCTAAACATTTGCAGAAAGGGAGGATTAAGGGAAAATGATGTCAGTTTCAGGAGCATTCAACAAAATATGTTACTGTCCAAACCTCCTGAAAATATCTGTCTCTGAATATAATTTTTTTTAAACAGTGAAAAAATGTGTGCTTAAATTTTTACATTTTTTCCAATCATATCTATAGCTTAGAGATGTCCTGTTCTGAGGCAATTGTTACTTAAATAAAGTTTTGTACTATAATCATAATTTCCCTCTATTAATTTTACAAAAATCTTCCTGTAACACATCTAGATTTCTTTAAAATTATTGCTTTTACTATAGCTGGGAGCTTTACATTATAGTATTAACAAAGCAAATTTGTCAATAACAACACATTTGAGTAACTGACAAATAATGTGGTGTTATATTCACGCATGAACTACAGAATCATGATTAGATGAATATGCCATTTATTTATCCAATGTGCATCTTCTTACATATTGATGTACCCAAGATTATTGTACTCCCTGACGGGCTGCTGCAGGTAAAATAGTGCACCAGAGCCTCCTCTTTCTCTGCCATAGCTGATTCAAAACAATGGTCGCTTCAGCGGCATTTTGCGCTGTGTATGTACTACTGCAATACTGCAGTAAGTGTAATACTGTTGGCTATATCTGTACTGGGAGTTTAAAATAATACTTTGCTAAACTGATTAATCTATCATTCTTTTTTGGATGAATAATAATAGTGCAAGTGTTCCCATGGTCTAACACAATGTAAAAAATAATAATACTGCTTACTGAATCGGGACCTCAGTCAGAAAAGACAGTAAATTGTCATAATACTGTACGTTTTAGTTAACCACCAACCTCATTGTTTTCTGCTATTACAAATATTTAACTCAATGACAGTGGAAATATTTGCATATTTATACTTTAATTTTAATAAGGATGTCTTGAATAACATTTTCTCCATGCTTTGTACAACCGTAAAAACTACCAGGAGATGATATGGATTTTGTTTATCTAAGAAAGTTGAGTTTAATAATATATATAGCTTGATTAACATGGTTCATACATTTGCCAGATGCTAAGGGAACAAGCCACATGTTAATAAAGTCAGCTTGATACATAGACATTTGACACAGATGCTAAGGGACGTAGCTTCATGCTATTAAAGTCAGCTTGATACATGGACATCATAATGCAAAACTGAATTGATTTTAAAGGAAAGGACAGCTGTGTTCAATTTAAAGTTGTGTATTATGTTTCATTAGGAAGCAGCAATAAAAGAATACTTGTACTCATGTACATAACTTTCCATCATATTTACCCTCCATAAATCTCACTATTTATCTCCAAATACTCCCCATATGCCCTCTGTGCTTTGCCCACAACCTTTTACACTTTTCTTCCTTAATACCAACCCCACCACTGGCAATTCCCATTGCTATTCAATTGCAGAAGTTTAATTGTCTTTCACAATCTCACTAAAATGATATGTGTATTATATTTGCATACAGTAGTACAGTATATATAGTAGATCATACAGTACAAAACATAGTACAATGCATTCACTTTTAGATTTAGAGTTCTTCCAATTTTGTTTTTAAAGCTAGTGGATCATGCACAGAAAAACTTAATTTTGAGTATATGTCACGGGAGACCAGGTTTATCACACCATTTTATACCGGGATCATTGATTGAGCAAAGCAAGGAGGTAAAATAAATTTTATTTTATTTCAGGAAAAGACATTCACACAATGTAACACTATTTACAGGGTTAGCACACTTACTGGGAATGGGGCTAACGAATAAATGTATCCTTTAAACAAAATTGACAAAAATGACCACTGTAGGAGCTCTTTCCCTTTCCATACCTTTCCAATGACCGGTAGGTACCCACGAAAGTCCTGGAACTGATTTCGACATGCAATGCCAGACGCGACAGAGAGAAAAATTTTTGGAAATCAATTAATCTGTTTGCAAATTTCTAATTACCCAGCACCTATAAGAGTGTACATTTCCTTCATTTTTGTCACTCCTTGAGAAAGCGCAGATCCTACGTGAAACGCGTGGGGGGATTTTATTTGTTCATCTTTTTTGTATGCCTCATTAAAATGTATTAAGTATCACTATTTTTTGGGACCCCAGTCTTTTTTGCATCATTGAGGATCATTTGGATTAAAGTGAGTCCCTGGAGCAATTTTCACTACATTGTGGATGATGCTGCAGCAGGAATCCTGGTGTTGAGTCGTAAGAACGTTTTCAGAGTCAGAGTTTGACTGGAGAAATGTGCTTGGCTGTATCTGAGAATCTCACTCGATTCCTGGATCCAACTTTCTCTGGCAAACCCACCCTGAAATTTAAAGCCTAGAAATCTTCTGGTCCCAGCACCCCAGGAAAGGCAAAACACACATAAATCTTTAATGTCGTATAATTTACACGCAGTCCCAGTAATGCATTTCTTGCAAATGCGTCCAAGAGCTGACACTCTAGGACCTCAACACATGGATCAGGGGTAACCAAGTGGGCTTAACCTCTATTAGTGAGCCTGGTTAACCCCTTCACCATCACAGTATATTTACAAATGTTATGACATTTAGTGGATTTCACTTGTGACTCTGCCTTATGGTGCTTACTGTGAGAACATTTTAATAGCATTTAATACATCTTTATAAGTGTTTTTATCCTATGTGTTTCCTGGAGTTTTATATATGTGTACAGTATTGTACTTTGTATTTATGGTTATATTAAGCATCATCATCTATCGTGTTAATGCACCAATGTTTTCAATTATTCCACAATACTTCTGCTTTGCCCCATAAGTTTAAAACAATGCATTTCAGTTTCCACACAAATCCCGAGGCAGAGATATTCTCTTCTATTTAGAGAGAGATTGAGAAAAGAAGCACCTACAGTGCTAATAAATTGAAAGAAAAAAAAACAACAACTTTGAAAGCTATATAATGTGTTCATGAGGCTCTCATATTTGAATGATAGCTTTTGCTGTTGTTGAAAACTCTGTTCTAGATTAAAACATGCTAAATTTCATTTTTTTATTTCTACTGTGCAATCCCTTCTTTAAGATTGATGACCTTCTTTTTCTCTTTTTCCATTTACCTTAGCTAGTTTGAGAATGGGACAGAGCAAGGTTTACTTAATATGTAACGCTTGCGCTGCCCACGAGCAAGACAGGACCCTGGTACTGAGGTGGGGAAGTAGTAAACCATGCACCCACAGCAGCGGAAGTGTGCCTGACAGGTGGATTGTCAAACGTAGCCGGGTCTGGGTTGGAGAGAATGGGTTAGTTAATACTTGCCAAGGTTTTGGAATGGAGAGGTCAGAATAGTCAAGTCTGTTAGCCGTGGTCTGGGGTTGGAGAGGTTAGAATCGTGGAGGTCCGTATAGCCGTGGTCTGGGTTGGAGAGGTCCGCAGCATTGAGGGTAAGCCGGAGTCAATATCCAGAGGGGTTCCAAAGTCAATCCAGGTCAGTACATGAAGAGTCAAATTGCAAAAGAAAACAGGACAAGGAGCAAGGCACAACAGATGCAGGAGCTCAAGGCTACAACAAGTTATGCTCAGCAAGGTAGGAAAGGAACTGCAGCCACGGCCTCTAGTGCGGCAAGGATTGGCTGCAGGAGACAAGTGGGCTAAACGAGTACTTGCCACACCACTGTGGAGCAGTGCACATTGTCACGTGTGCGTGTTGCGCATGAGAGAAGCATGGCGCATATGAGGGGGCAGAGCTAAGCTCCGTGGCACTCAAGAAGAGCTGCACGTGCACTCTGTAAGCAGAGCGGGGGTGCCCGCACGCGCTAGTGCCAGAGCGGAGGTCTGAGAGATGACAGGTAAAGAGGGAACACATCGCAAAGGACGTTTTCCCCGATTCCATACAGTATCCCCCTTTAGGATCAGCCTCAGGATGATTCCCATAAGACTTGTGCAGGGACCTGGCATGGAATCGCTATAACAAGCCAGGAGCATGGATCTGACGAAGAGGTATCCATGAGTGTTCCTCTGGTCCATAGCCTTTCCAGTGTACGAGGCATTGGACACCTCCTCTGGAATATATAGAATCGATTATGGATTGAATTTCGAATTCTTCTTGACCATGTACGATGACAGGTAGAGGTTTAAGTAAGATGTCAGGAAACTGAGAACTTCGAACAATAGTTTTTAACAATGAAACGTGAAAGACCGAAGGGATTCACACAGATTTGGGCAGTTGTAAGCGGTACACCAAAGGATTGAACTCTTTGAGAATGGTGAATAGGCCCAGGAATCTTGGAGCCAGTTTCAGTGTAGATGTCTTCAATCTTATTTTCTTAGAAGAAAGCCACACTTTGTCTCCTGGCCTAAATTTGGGTGCCTCACGGCAATGGCGATCCGCCTGTGTCTTTTGTCTGAGTACTGTCTCCTGCAGAGTCTTTTGAATCCTCTTCCAAGAATGTTGGAGCGGGTTCACTCTGGAATCTGCTGCTGGAACTCCGGAAGGATTGGAAGAGATTGGAATGCGCGCTGGATGAAACACGTAATTTATAAAAAATGGTAATTCTTGAGTGGACTCATTTCTGAGTGAGTTTGAACGAATTCGGCCCATGGTGTAGTTCCACCCAGTTATCCTGTGCATCAGAAATAAAGTTTTGCAGGTATTGCTCTAGTGACGGATTTGTTCTTTTGGTTTGACCGTTGGTTTGGGGTTGATACCCAGAATTAAAAAGAAGAGTGATCTCTAACACTTGAGCGAAGATACTGATCGCCAAAAATTTCGAGACGAACTGTAACCCCGAATCGGACACTATAGAGAGTGGGACTCCATGAATACTAAATATTTCTTTGATATAAATATCTGCCAAGGTGGCAGAATTAGGAAGACCCTTGAGAGGAATGAACTGGGCCTGTTTGGAAAACCTATCAACAATAACGAGAATAGTATTCCTCCCACGAGAAACAGGAAGCTCAACAATTAAGTTCATTGAGAGGTGGGTCCACGGTCGGTCCGGAATGGGCAAGGGACGAAGCAGACCAGACGGCTTGTTGCAGGTGGACTTATTTCGAGCACAGATGGAACAAGAGTTGAAGAATTCCTTGACATCCTTAAACATATTACAGTAAAGGCAACGTTTATTCTAACATTTGCCGTAAACTAGCCGGGTTACATTCTGGGTATGTGCTGGGTATGTTCCGGGCTAGTTTGAGGCACGTTTAAGATATTTCTGCATTGACTAACGACTCATAGGATTAACACAGCAGGGATCCCTGGCAGTCCAATTCAGTTTGAATGGGACTGCCAGGGACACCCGCTGTTAATCTGATAGGCCATTAATCAATGCAGAAATGCTGGGGCTAGTTTAAGGAAAGTTTTAGGCATGTATTCAGAATGTACCTGGGTGTTTCCTGTTTTTTTGGGGGAATTGCCACTGGTTTTTGTTCGAATAAGAGTTGCCTCTACTGTAGGCCATCAAAAGGTGCATCTGATCAAATTGGAAATCCTCTTTGTACCCGGGTGACCGTGAGACTTAGAGGAATGATCCCACTGTGGCAATTGTGGGGTTAATCAGGCCCTAAATAAAGGTATTATACCCAGCTGATTAACCCCAACACGCATTGGGAATGAAGGGGTTAATAGTATATGCATGACACTGATGCAGTTGCCCCTGTCCCAGCCTTCATACCCCCATGTTTCAGCCTATTCCCTGTCTGCCATAATAGAATTACATAAAAAGGGGGCTATGCACTAAGCTCAATGGCTTTGCGTTCTGATTTTGCAAAAAAGCAGGTTCGTTAAAAAGTGAAGACAGGGACGCGATTCACTAAGGCCTTGAGCCCATTTTTTAACGTACCTGCTCAAAATAGCTCAGAACAGCCACAGCGTACGTGATGCTTTTTTCCCCCCTGCTAGCGTTCTTAACCTTTACGTACGCTAGCTGATAGAAAAAAAAGCCGCATGTAACTTTTGCATGGAAATTTGCCATCTCCATGCAAGGCTGTTACAGGCGATCTTACACTAAATAAATACATTTTAATAATAGTGTACATGAGCAGGGGGTCTCCGGAGCTGAACCACATTGGTTTCAGGTCCGAGGACCCCCTACTTCAGTAGATATAGGCCCCGATATGGGGTGCCGGTATCTCCTGCACTTTAAAGCTCCCGTGTCACGTGACCGGGACATTAAAATTCTGCAGGGGATACCGGCACCCGATAAAGGGGCCTATATCTCCTGAAGTAGGGGGTCACCGAGGCTGAAACCAATGCGGTTCAGCTCAGGAGACCCCCTGCACATCAACACTACTGTCATAACACACATATCAATAAATAATAATTCCTTACCGTAGCGGCTATCCGCTATGGTAATGAAGATGCATTAAAGTACATTTTAATAATAGTGTGCGGGAGCAGGGGGTCCCCTGAGCTGAACCGCATTGATTTCTGCCTCAGATACCCCCTGCTTCCCGAGTTACAGGCCCCGGTATGGGGCATAGGGTGCCAGTGTCGCCGCCATCTTTATAGCGTACAAGACGCGACGTGGGCTCTATAAAGATGGCGGCGACACTGGCACCGATGCCCCAAACCGGGGCCTGTAACTCGGGAAGCAGGGGGTCTCTGAGGCACAAATCAATGCGGTTCAGCTCAGGGGACCCCCTGCTCCCGCACAATTATTAAAATTTACATTAATGCAGCTTCATTACCTTAGTGGATAGCCGCTATGGCAATGAAGGGGTTAAGGCACAATAGCATGTTTATTGGGGACAATTGCCCCCAATAAACATAGCAATATACAACACACATCCCCCACACCCCCTAACACATTCAATACAGTAATGGGCAAAATAACTATTTTCCACATATGGATAATAATGCATTTGCCAATTTTTAATACATATAAATTACAATAAATACAGTAAAAATATATTACGCTTACCTTTTACAGGCACCCACGATGAAGGCCGTCTTCATCCTCATCTTCATCCTGCCCATGCCCCCTCCGATGCTGCAAAACATCCAATGTAATGTCCCCTAACCCCTTAATCACCATAGCGGTTATTAACCGCTACAGTCATTAAGGGGTTAACCCACCCTCACTCATCACTCTGGAGGCCTACATACCCTCCCCCACTAACCCCCCACCCCGTGAGGCCAAACCACCCTCACCCACTACCCAGCCGGGAGGCCTACCAACATACCCCTGGTCAATATCCCCTCCCCCCACACCCAGTACCAACAATAAAAACAATACACAGCCCCACAATAAACATCATTCTATTTATTAAATACATAACCCACCCCCTGTGCCTCCCCATAAATACATGATTTATTCTTTTACATACAGGCTTCCTACCCCAGGCCCACGTGAGTCCCCGGTGGGCCTGACGGGTCACCTCACAGACCTACAGGTTACCAGCAACTTTTTTCATACAGGGTCTGGAGGCCTGTTAGTGGGTCCCGCCAGGCGCCATGGCCTACCAGGTGGTCTCCGCGGGTCACCGTGGGCCACAATTGGGTCCCTACGGTAGGCCCGCGGATGTCTGGGAGCCCCGGGTCAGACCCACAGGTGTCTGAGGGGCCTCGGGTGGTTCCCACGGGGGTCTGGCAACCCACGGATGGTCCCTACGGGTCCGCGGTGCCCCCACAGATGTGTGGCCACCGGTTATTCCCCGCAGGTGTCCCCCGTGGACCACGCAGCCTGGTACCCGTGAGAAGCCCGAGGATACCTCAGGTGGTCTCCAGAGGTCTCTCACAGACCAAAGGAACCACAACACATACAGTACAAAAATGTGCCAAATAACTATTATCCAGATATGGATAATAGATTATTTGCCCATTATTAAATACATTAACTAGCATAGTAACAGAAATAAAGTTCTACTGACCTCATCAATAAGAAGCCCCCGTCACCAGCAAAATCCTTGTCCTCCGTTGCCAACAAAATACATAGCAATACATTGCAATTACATTCAGATATCAATTAACCCCTTAATCACATTATCAGATAATAACCACAAAGGTAATTAAGGGGTTAAGCCACCCTGGCCCGATACCCACCTTTCACCCATTCATTTGTACAGTGGCTTCATCATGCAACTATATATATACACACACACACATATATATATATATACAGTGTTCGACAAATCACCCAAAAATCTACTCGCCCAACCAAAAAATCTACTCGCCAGCTATTCCCGCCCCCAACCCTGCCCCTAGTCCCGCCCCCAACCTGAGTCCCGCCCCCAACCCTGCTTTAAAATAAAATACATTTAATAAATTCCTAGCCAGAACAACTTTAGTGTTTGACATAAATGTCTTTATTGTATTACATTATACTACAATTAGTCCTTTTTACTTGTGTTTGTGTAAATGTCGATCTAGAAATAAAAGCCAGGTGTGAATGACTTGTTTCCTGAAACCCTTAACCAGTGTCTGGACGTCCCCGCTTCACAATATCTAAAGCAGCAATACCACCTGGGATCTTACCTGATCCGCAGTTCCTCAATGTCCAGGTACCCTCATTCCCGCAATGTTAGGTGTTCCCTACCTGTCTTCTGGCTTAGGGGGGGTTCCGATGTCTTCTGTGTGAAGCTTGAGTCAGATCTAGAAGAAAGCAGTATAGGTTATTTTGGTGTAGTATAGGGCAGTTAAGATATATAGGGTAAATAAGAGATCCAGAAACAGAGTGTGAGACAGACACAGGGAGATGGTGAAAGAGAGAGAGGGGGTTTGAGAGAGATAGGGGGTGTGAGAGAGAGAGAGGGGGGGTGTGAGAGAGAGAGGGTGTGAGAGAGAGAGGGTGTGAGAGAGGGTGTGTGAGAGAGAGGGTGTGTGAGAGAGGGTGTGTGAGAGAGGGTGTGTGAGAGAGAGAGTGTGAGAGAGGGTGTGTGAGAGAGGGTGTGTGAGAGAGAGAGAGTGTGAGAGAGGGTGTGGGGGAGAGAGAGAGGGTGTGGGGTAGAGAGAGATGGAGTGGGGGAGAGAGAGAGGGTGTGAGAGAGAGAGAGAGAGAGAGAGAGAGAGAGAGAGAGAGAGAGAGAGGGTGTGTGAGAGAGAGAGAGAGAGAGAGAGAGGGTGTGAGAGAGAGAGGGTGTGAGTCCCCGCACAGGGCGGAGGTGTCCCACCGTATTCCCCACAGCTTCACGAGCCATTTCCAGCTTTCCCGGTACCATGCGCGGGGCGGAGGTGCGTGTCACCACCAAACTTATTCGCACAGCTTCCCGCGCCACTTCCAGCTTTCCCCGGTCACCGTGTCGGGTGGAGGGCTATCCCACTATTCCCCAAAAGCTCCAGCGCAAATACAGCTTTACCGGTCCCCAGAACGGGGAGGGATGATGGTACGTGGGGTGTTCCCGCTACCCCGGGCTTCCCGCGATAAACCAGCGCGGGATGGGTTGATGGTAGTGGGGGGTGTCCCCACTTACACCCTGGGCGTCCTGCATACCAGCGTGTGGGACGGGTGATGATTGTGGGTGTTTTACCTCGCCTTCTGCATGCGCACTTCTCCTTTCCCCAGATACCCGCGAGAACGCGGGGGTGGAGAGAAAGATAGCGGGGGGGTGTTAACCTCTAAATACCTTGGTATACGCTTCCCCGCTGTCCCGTGGCTGTCCGGTGCAGGAGGGAGATGGTCGGGGGGGGCGGGCAGAAGAGATGGGCAGTGGTGGTGGTGCGGCGAGGTCGAGCGGCTTTCTATTCTTCCCCCTGTCGTGTAGATGCATGGGAGAGGATACTGATGACTGGATAAGGTGATGCGCGCTAGGCGCTCGATATTTCTCCTCCTTTCGTGGCCCTAGTTCCTTAGGGGAGGTCTCTCGTCTAGTCTCACGGTAAAACCCGAAGACTTCGGTCAGTGGTCGGCCAGAGGGTGGCGGAGGACGCGTTGTGTGGCGGGTGGTGGCGTGCTCCTGTCGGGGGCGTTGACGTTGGCTCCGAGGGGGAGGGGAAGGAAGGGATTGTGGGGCGTCACTTTGAGCAGCAGGGAATGTGTTAGGGGGGGGTTCCGCGCGCGCCTGGGGCGGGAATCTGTCCTCCTGGGTTTAAGCTCATTGGGCTCTTTATCTTCCTTTCCTCCCTACCCGGGTGGATTTGCTACATTGCTCACTCTGCAGTGGGAGCCTTGTTTTGGTTGGGTTCGAAGAGGCGCTGGGATTTGTTGGTGAGGCACGTCGGGGAGGGAGCCTGACTCTATTCTACAGGAAGGGATCCCTCCCGCTGTGTGCAGTCCTGGGTGATGGAGTTGTGCATGCTGCGGGGGGGGGGGCTGGGTTCTTGTGTGATTGTGGCAGCATGACACCGGGTTGAGGGTGCGTGGGTTCGCGCTGCCTAGCGCTCCTCTGAGCTTACGTATCTCTCCCATCAGCTCTTTTTCAGGCGGGGGGGGGATGGCCTGAGTATGTCATGGCGGGGGAACTTATTATGGGGCGTGAGTGGTTCGGAGGTGAGGGGGGTGGCGGGCAGGGAGGAGAAAAAGCACTTGCTCTGCCTCAGGGTGAAAATGTGAGAACCAAAGTCAGTTTCATCGGTGTGGGGACTGTTCGTTCCCGTTCAAGAAAGCAAACGACCAATGCCGAAGAAAATTAAGAAAACAAAAGATAAAAGCGGTACAACTATCAGAATGGCAAAAAAAAAAAGGAAAACCCACTCTATGGGAAAGAAAGTGAAACAACGGAAAAACGAAAAGACTGTAAAGCAATAGTAACAAAAAAAATGGTGGGAAGAGAAGAATAGAAAACCAAAAACACAAAGGGGCAAACATGCACAAAAAGTAAGGAGAAAAAAGAAAAATAAAAAAAGGAAAAAAAGGAAGGGCATAAAAACATCCTAACAAACACAAGGAAAAAAGAACAAAACCGGGGACACCATGCGCAACCCCAAACACGAAGGGCGAACGATCGCGAGGGGCGAGTAGTATGAATAAGAGAGTAGAGGCTCGAGGAGCGAAAAATAGAGAAACGGGTAAGAGAGAGTAGGCACATCGCCCGGCACACCCGGGCGCTGCGCGCAGACGGCGCGCGCTCAACACCCGCGGCGCGCGCACCACCCGCGCGCGCGCACACCCGCGCGCGCGCGAGCGCGGGAGCGCGCACGACACCCGCGCGCGCGCGGGCGCGCGCGCGCGCGCGCCGCGAGGAGCGCGCACACCGCGGCGCGCGCCCCCAAGCCAGCGCGCGCACCCGACACCCTGCTCCGCTGCGCGCACCACCCACAACACCCGCGCGCACACGCAGCGACGCGAGAAGCACACCACCGCGCTCGCACACCACACCTCGCGCGCACACTCTCTCTCTCAAAACCACCTCTCTCACATCACCCCTCCTCAACACCCTCTCTCTCACACACCTCTCTCACAACCCTCCTACTATCACAACCTCTCTCTCCACAACCCCCCCTCTCTCTCTTCTCACACCCCTATCTCTCTCCTCAAACCCCTATCTCTCTTTCACCATCTCCTGTGTGTCTGGCTATCACACTCTGTTCTGGATCTCTTTTTACCCTTATATATCTTAACTGCCCTATACTACCCCCAAAATAACCTATATGCTTTCTTCTAGTATCTGATTCAAGCTCACACAGAAGACATCGGAACCCCCCCTAAGCCAGAAGACAGGTAGGGAACACCTAACATTGCGGAGAATGAGGGTACCTGGACATGAGGAACTGCGGATCAGGTAAGATCCCAGGTGGTATTGCGCTTTAGATATTGTGAAGCGGGGACGTCCAGACTGGTTAAGGGTTTTTCAGGAAAACAAGTCATTCACACCTGGCTTTATTTCTAGATCGACATTTACACAAACACAAGTAAAAAGGACTAATTGTAGTATAATGTAATACAATAAAGGACATTTATGTCAAACACTAAAGTTGTTCGGCTAGGAATTATTAAATGTATTTATTTTAAAGCAGGTTTGGGGCGGGACATCAGGTTGGGGGCGGGACTAGGGGCAGGGTTGGGGGCGGGAATAGCTGGCGAGTAGATTTTTTGGGTGGGCGAGTAGATTTTTGGTGATTTGTCGAACACTGTATTATATATATAATATGTGTGTGTGTGATATATATAGTTGATGATGAAGCCACTGTACACAATGAATGGGTGAAAGGTGGGTATCGGGCCAGGGTGGCTAACCCCTTAATTCCCTTTGTGGTTATATCTGATAATGGATTTAAGGGGTTAATTGATATCTGAATGTAATTGCATGGATTGCTATGTATTTTGTTGGCAACGGAGGACAAGGATTTGTGGTGACGGTGGGGCTTCTTATTGATGAGTCAGTAGAACTTTATTCTGTACTATGCTAGTTAATGTATTTAATAATGGGCAAATAATCTATTACATATCTGGATAATAGTTATTTGGCACATTTTTGTACTGTTGTTTGTGGTTCCTTTGGTCTGTGAGGACCTCTGGAGACCACTGAGGGATCCTCGGGCTTCCTTAAGGGTACCAGGCTGCGTGGTCCACGGGGGAACACTGCGGGGAAAACCGGTGGCACACATTGTGGGGGCACGCGCGGACCCGTAGGGACCATCCTGGGTTGCCGACCCGGGGAACCACCCGAGGCCCTCAGAACCTGTGGGTTGACCCGGGGCTCCAGACATTCGCGGGCCTACCGTAGGGACCCAATTGTGGCCCACGGTGACCCGCGGAGACCACCTGGTAGGCCATGGCGCTGGCGGGACCCACATAAACGGCCTCCAGCCCTGTATGAAAAAGTTGCATGGTAACCTGTAGGTCTGTGAGGGGAACCGTCGGGCCACCGGGGACTCCGTGGGCCGGTGTTTAGGAAAGCCTGTATGTAAAAGAATAAATATGTATTTATGGGGAGGACAGGGGGTCGGTATGTATTTAATAAATAGAAATGATGTTTATTGTGGGGCTGTGTTGTTTTTATTGTTGGTACTGGGTGTGGGGGGAGGGGTGGATATGACCAGGGGTATGTGGTAGGCCTCCGGTGGGGGTAAGGGGTGAGGGTGGTTTGGCCTACACGGGGGGGGGGTTAGTGGGGGAGGGTATGTAGGCCTCAGAGTGATGAGTGAGGGTGGGTTACCCTTAATGACTGTAGCGGTTAATAAACGCTATGGTGATTAAGGGGTTAGGATTACATTGGATGTTTTGCAGCATCGGAGGGGGCATGGGCAGGATGAAGATGAGGATGAAGACGGCCTTCATCGGGTGGTGCCTCTGAAAGGTAAGCGTAATATATTTTCTGTATTATTGTAATTTATATGTATTAAAAATTGGCAAATGCATTATTATCCATATGTGGAAAAATAGTTATTTGCCATTACTGTATTGAATGTGTTAGGGGGTGTGGGGGAGGTGTTGTATATGCTAGTTTATGGGGGCAATTGTCCCCAATAAAACATGCTAGTGTGCCTTAACCCTTCATTGATACGCGTACCACAAGGTATGAGCTGCATAATGAAATTTTAATAAGTGTCGGAGCAGGGGTCCCTGAGCTGAACAGCCTTGATTTGTGCTCTCAGAGACCCTGCTTCCAGTTACAGGCCCGGCGGTGGGGCATCGGTGCCAGTGTCGCCGCCATCTTTATAGAGCCCCACGTCGGTTTTGTACGCTATAAAGATGTGGCGGCGACACTGGCACCATGAGCCCCATACCGGGGCCTGTAACTCGGGAAGCAGGGGGTATTGAGGCAGAAATAATGCGGTTCAGCTCAGGGGACCCCTGCTCCGCCACACATTATTAAAATGTACTTTAATGCATCTTCATTACCATAGCGATAGCCGAACGGTAAGGATTATTATTATTGTATGTGTGTTATGACAGGTAGTGTTGATGTGCGGGGTCTCCTGAGCTGAACCGCATTGGTTTCAGCCTCGGTTGACCCCCTACTTCAGGAGATATAGGCCCCGTTATCGGGGTGCCGGTATCCCCTGCAGAAATTTTTAATGTCCCGGTCAGTGACACGGGAGCTTTTTAAGTGCAGGAGATAACGCACCCATATCGGGGCTATATCTACGTGTAGGGGGTCTCGGACTGAAACCAATGTGGTTCAGCTCGGAGACCCCCTGCTCATGTACACTATTTAAAATGTATTTATTTAGGGTAAGATCGCCTGTACAGCCTTGGATGGAGATGGCAAATTTCCATGCAAGTTACAGCGGCTTTTTTTCTATCAAGTAGCGTACGTAAAGGTTAAGAACGCTAGCAGGGGGGAAAAAAGCATCAAGTACGCTGTGCTGCTGTCTGAGCTATTTTGAGCAGGTACGTTAAAAAAATGGGGCAAGGCCTTAGTGAATCGCGTCCTGTCTTCACTTTTTAAAGAACCTGCTTTTTGAGCAAAATCAGAACGCAAAGCCATTGAGCTTAGTGCATAGCCCCCTTTATATGTAATTCTATTAGGGCAGACAGGGAGGGAATAGGCTGAAACATGGGGGTTGAAGGCTGGGGACAGGGGCAACTGCATCAGTGTCGGCATATACTATTAACCCTTCATTCCCAATGCGTGTTGGGGTAATGCAGTGGGTATAATACCTTTTTAGGGCCTGATTAACGCCCACAATTGCCACGTGGGATCTTCCTCAAGTCTCACGGTACCCGGTGTAACAAAGAGGATTTCCAATTTGATCAGATGCACTTTTGATGGCCTACAGTAGAGGCAACTCTTATTCGAACAAAAACCAGTGCAACCCCCAAAAAAAACAGGAAACACCCACTGGGTACATTATGAAGAAAAGGCTAAAACTTCTTAAACTAGCCACAGCATTTCTGACAGTGATTAATGCCTAATCAGATTAACAGCGGTGTGGGCCCTGGCAGTCCCATTCAAACTGAATTGGACTGCCAGGGATCCCTGCTGTGTTAATCCTATGAGTCGTTAGTAATGCAAGAAATATCTTAAACGTGCTCTCAAACTAGCCGGAACATACCAGCAAATACCAGAATGTAAACGGGTAGTTTAAGGCAAATGTTAGAATAAACGTTGCACTTTACTGTAAAGTTAAGGATGTCAAGATTCTTCAACTCTTGTTCCATCTGTGCTCGAAAAAGTACACTGCAAACAAGCGTTCTGGTCTGACTTCGTCCCTGCCCATTCCGGACGACCGTGGACCCACCTCTCAATGAACTTAATTGTTGAGCTTCCGTTTTTGTGGGAGGAATACTATGTTCGTTATTGTTGAGAGTTTTCCAAAACGGCCCAGTATTCCTCTCAGGGTTTCTATTTCGCACCTTGGCAGATAATTATATCAAGAAATATTTAGTTATTCATGGAGTCCCACTCTATAGTGTCGATTCGGGGTTACAGTTGTCTCGAAATTTTTGGCGATCAGTATCTTCGCTAAGTGTTAGAGATCACATCTTCTTTTTAATTCTGGGTATCAACCCCAACAACGGGTATCAAACCAAGAAAGAACAAATCCGTCACTTAGAGCAATACCTGAAAAACTTTATTTCTGATGCACAGGATACTGGGTGGAACTACACCATGGGCCGAATTCGTTCAAACACACTCAGAAATGGAGTCCATCAAGAATTACCATTTTTTTATTAAATTAGGTTTAATCCAGCTGCGCATCCAATCTCTTCCAATACTTTCCGGAGTTCCAGCAAGAGATTCCAGAGTTAACCGCCTCCAACATTCTTGGAAGAGGATTCAAAAAGACTCTGCAGTGAGACAGTACTCAGACAAAAGACACAGGGGATCGCCATTTGCCGTGAGGCCACCCAAATTAGGCAGGAGAAAAGTGTGGCTTTCTTCTAAGAAAATAAGAGTGAAGGACATCTCATGACAACAATGGTCCAAGTGTTCCTGGGCCTATTCACCCATCTCAAAGAGTTCAATCCTTATTGTTTTGTTGTACGCTTTACAACTGCCCAAAATCTGGTGTGAATCTTCGGTCTTTCGCGTTCATTGTTAAAAATATGTTCGAAGTTCTCAGTTTCCGACATCTTACTTAAACCTCTACCTGTAATCGTACATGGTCAAGAAGAATTCGAAAGTCAATCCATAATCGATTCTATATATTTCCAGAGGAGGTGTCCCAATAGCCTCGTACATGGAAAGGCTAAGGACCAGGGAACACTAGTATGGATTACCTCTTAAGAATCATGCTCCTGGCTTGTTTGTTTATAGCGATTCCATGCCAGGCACTGCACAGTTATGGGATATCATGAGGCTGATTTTCCTAAAGGGGGATTAACGTATGGCAATCGGGCGCAAAACGTCCTTTGCGATGTGGTCCTCTTTACTGTCATATTCTCAGACCTCGCTCTGGCAGCTAGCGCGTGCGGGCACCCATGACTATGCTTAGAGAGTGCACGTGCAGATATTCTTGGGGACAACGGAGCTTAGGCTCTGCCCACTCATATGCGCCATGCTTCTCTATGCGCAACCACGCAAACCACAAAAAAACTTGACAATGTGCATGCTCACAAGGGTGTGGCAAGTATCGTTTAGACCAACTTGCTCTGCCCAGCCAATCTTGCCGACTAGAGGGCGTGGTGCAGTTCCTTTCATACCTGCGAGCATAACTTGTTGGTAGCCTTGGAGCTCCTGCGGATCTGTAGTGCCTTGCTCCTTGGTCACTGTTTTCGTTTTGCAATTGACTCTTATCAGTACCTGACCTGGTTGATGCTTGGAACCCCTCTGGATATTGTCCGCTTCCGACCCTTCAATGACTGGCGGACCTTCTCAAACCAGACCAGGCATAAGGACCTCCACGATTCAACCCTTCCCACCCCAAGACCACGGATAGACAGACTGAACTATTCTGACCTCTACATTCCAAAACATGTGGCAAGTAGTTAACTAACCCACTCTCTCCAACCCAGACCAGCGGCTAGTTTGGACATCAACCATTGTCAGGCACACTTCCGCTTGCTGTGGGGTGCATGGTTTACTACTTCCCCACATCTAGTACAGGGTACTGTCTGCTCGTGGGCCAGCGCAGCGTTACATATTAATAAAACTGCTCTGATCCATCTTCAAACTAGCTAAGGAAATGGAAAAAAGGAAAAAAGAAGGTATCAATCTTAAAGAAGGGATTGCCACAGTAGCAATAAAAAATATGAAAATTAGCATGTTTTATCTAGAACAGACGTTTCCACACAACAGCACAAGACTATCATGTAAATATGGAGGCCTCATGACACACATTATATAGCTTCAAAGTTGTTGTTTTTTTTCTTTCAATATTAGCCTGTAGGGACTTCTTTTACAATCTCTCTAAATAGCAGAGAATATCTCTGCCCGGGACTTTGTGTGGAAACTGAAATGATGATTTGTAAACTGATGGGGCAAAGAAAAGGATGTGGAATAATGAAACATTGGTGGATAAAGTAGATGATGATGCTTATATAACCATAAATACAAAGTAGCAATACTGTACACATATATAAAAAACTCCAGAAAGCACAAGGATAAAAAACCACTATTAAAGATGTATTTATAAATGCTATTAAAATGTTTCTACAGTAAGCACCATAAGCAGAGTCACAAGTGACAACCAATAAATGTCATAACATTTGTAAACTATAACTGTGATGGTGTGAAGGGGTTAACCAGGCTCACTAATAGAAGGTTAAGCCCCACTGGTTACCCCTGATCCATGTGGAGGGTCCAGAGTGTCAAGCTCTTGGAAGCGCTTTGCAAGAAGCATTACTGGGAACTCGTGTTTGTAAATTATTACGACATAAAGATTATGTGTGTTTGTGCTTTCTGGGGTCGCTGGACCAGAAGATTCTAGCTTTAAATTTCAGGGTGGTTTGCACAGAGAAAGTTGGACAGGAATCGAGCTGGGGAGATTCTGATTTTAAGCCAAGCCTTTCTCCAGTCAAACTCTGACTCTGAAACGTTCTACGACCTCAACACCAGGATCGGTGGCTGCTATCATCCACAATTGTAGTGAACATTGCTCCAGGGACTCACTTATCCAAATGATCCTCAATGTTTATGCAAAAAAGACTGAGGGTCCAAAAAGAATAGTGATAATTAATAATTTAATGAGCATGACAAAAAAAGATGGAACAATAAAAATCCCCCCAGCGTTTCACGTAGGATTCTGGCGCTTTCCTCAAGGAGTGACAAAATGAAGGAAATGTAACTCTTATAGGTGCTGGGTAATTAGGAATTGCAAAACAGATGTAATTGATTTCCAAAAATTTTTCTACTCTGTCGCGGCTCTGGCAGTGATGTCGAATCAGTTCCAGGAATTTTCGCCTGAGGTACCTACCGGCATTGAAAGGTATGGAAAAGAAAACGTCCCCCCCACAAAGGAAGACTCAACTACAGTGTCATTTTTGTCAATTTGTTAAAGGATACATTTTATCGTTAGCACCCATTCCCGAGAGTGTGCTAACCCTGTAAATAGTGTTGAATTGTGTGAAGTCTTTTCCATGAAATTAAAATAACTATTTTTACCTCATTGCTTTGCTAATCATGATCCCGGTATAAAATGGTGTGATAAACCTGGTCTCCGTGACATATACCAATAAGTGTTTTATGTGCATGAACATAGCTTTAAAAAACAAGAAATTGGAAGAACTCTAAATCTAAAAGTGAAGCATTGTCTATTGACTACTATGTTTGTCTGTGATGATCTACTGTAGTTTACTGTACTATGTGATGAAATATAATACACATATCATTTTAGTCTGAGGATTGTGAAGACAATTAAAACTCATGCAAGATGAATAGCAATGGGAATTGCCCCGTGGGGGGTTGGTATTATAAGGAAGAAAAGTGTAAAAGGTGTGAGGGCAAAGCACAGAGGGAATAGTGGGGAGTATTGGAGGATAAATAGTGAGATTTATGGGGTAGGTAAATGAGGAAGTTATGTACATGAGTACAAAGTATTTTTTATTGCTGCTTCCAACTGAAAACATAATACACAACTTTCTAAATTGAACGCAAGCTTGTCCTTTTTAAAATCATATTCAGTTGTTGCATTTATGTGTCCATGTATCAAGCTGACTTTATAGGCAGAAGCTACGTCCCTTAGCACATCGTGTCAAATGGTCTATGTATTCAGCTGACTTATAACAGGGCTTGTTCCTTAGAACATGGGCAAATGTATGAACCATGTTAACAAGCTAATATAGTTATAAACTCAACTTTCTTAGATAACAAAATCCATATATCTCTGAGTAGTTTTTACGGTTGTACAAAGCAGGAGAAAAGTGTTATCAAGACATCATTATTAAAATTAAAGTATTAAATATGCAAAATATTTCCACTGGCATTGAGTTAAAATTTTGTAAATAGCAGAAAAACAATGAGGTTGGTGGTTCACCTAAAACGTACAGTATTATGACAAGTTTACTGCTTTTCTGATGAGGGTCCCGATTCCGTAAGCAGTATTATATTTTTTACATGAGTTAGACCCATGGACCCACTTGCCTATTTATTATTCATCCAAAAAGAATGATAGATTAATCAGTTTAAGCAAAACGTATTATTTTTTAAACTCCCAGTACAGATAATAGGCAACGTAGTACACTTTGCTGCAGTATTGCAGTTAGTCCATAACAGCGGCAAAATGCCTTACTGATGAAGCGACCATGTTTTGGTAATCCAAGCTATGGCAGCGTAGACAAGAGGAGGTCCGATCAGTGACTTTTACCTGCAGAGCCGTCAGGGAGTACAATCTTGGGGGTTACATCAATAGTAGAAGATGCAATTGGATAAAATAAATGGCAATATTCATCTAATCCTGATTCTGAGTTCTATGCGTGAATATAACACCCATTATGTTGTACAGTTAGCTTCCCAATGTCCGTTGTTTCTTGACACAATTGGCTTTGTGTAAATCAATAAATGGTAAAGCTCCAAGCTATAGTTACAAAAGAATCAAATCCTTTTAATAGAAATCATTAGATGTGTTAAGGAAGATTTTGTAAAATTATAGAGGGAAATTATGTGATTTGAGTACAAAAACTTTATTTAAGTAACAAGTTGCCTCGAACCGGAATCTTAAGCTAAGATAGATTGGAAAAATGTAAAAATTTAAGCACACATTTGTTTTCACTGTTTAAAAACAACAATTATATCATGAGACAGATATTTTACAGGAGGTGTGGACAGTAAACATATTGTGGTGATGAATGCTCCTGAAACATGACATCATTTTCCCTAATCCTCCCTTTCTGCAAATGTTTAGACATTCAATTTAGGCTTTGAGGACGTTAACGCATGCAACGTGTGATAATCCCTTCTCAAAGATCCTCCACGCACATTCACAAGAGAACTCAAAGTTTAAGGGCCGGTGGATGATGAGGAAACTACTGTACACATCAACCACTCCCCCCAACAACTTCATTACACAAAAGCACTACAAACAAATCAACATGAACCTAAATGTTTATCCATACCAAGCCAAAACTTTACCCAAACAATTCCTGTGATAAGCCTCTCATGGAGAATCCCCCACACATTCAAACCGAATTGCAAAGTTCAAAATAAAAACATTTTTAAGACTGATGAAATAAACACATAATCCGAATATGTTTTTATAATGTAACACAATGTTTGCATTCATCTATTTCTTTGGGAGGTGGGGGTGTGTTTCAATGATTCTCGTAAAATTTAAAAGGATTTTTTTTTATCTCACGATAAACATGGAAAAAATGAAAAAATGCAAATATCAGGAATGAAGACCAAATGTACAGTCGTTTTTCTTCTTTTTCTTCTACTTGTAATTTAAGTGCGGGATGTAGCACCTCCACCATCACTTACCGCATCACTTGACCACACAAAGCTTTCCATTGCAAACCAAACAACAATGTATAGAAAAAGCTTCTTATCCACACCTCCCCACCCCCAAAGACAGAGCCATACATACAAACCTTTGGAGTCTTTTGAGCTGTGTGTCTCCCCGTTCATGCACACACATGTGCCCGTGCAATAACAGTTCATTCCTTTTGATTATTTCATTTTGGCATGGGATGAGTTTAACTTGGCATAAGATTTCGCTGAACCATAAGTACCTCACAACTGCAACCGGCAGCAACTACATGATAGCCAACATTCCACTTTCAACACACAAAGTCAAACTTTACCCAAAGCAATGTTCACCGTGAGTTAGCCCATTCATGGAAAATCTCGGGCCCACAATTCAACTGAATTGCAAGTTCAAAATAAAAATAACACCCTTGTAAGGATGATTGAAATAAACCATTAATCCCGATCATGTTTTGATAATGGTAACAATTGTTGCACATGCTTGTCTTTTCTTTCTTTCTTCGATTTATTAGTTTATAAAATATTGTACCAGGAGAGTAATATAACGTGAGAGTTACCGCTCATGTTCAAGTATGTCACTGGGCCACAGAGTTAAGACAAATAATACATGGTTACAAATACAGTTTACTAAATGAAAAGGGTATCCGATTAATAACAAGAAATGCTGCACAGTTAAAGAAAATATTAGTTAGGGAGTGTATGGCAAACAGTTACAGACCAGATTATAAAGTGATTTAATGCAAAAATGTCTTTGGGGTGGGGGTGGGGGTGTGGTTAAATGATTCTAGTTAATTGTGAATTTTTTTTAATCAGGAATAAAATGGAAAATTTAAAAAATGCAAACTATCAGAAATAATGACAAATTTACAGTCGTTATCTGCTCCGTACATGAGCGCATTTTGGCATGCTGATAGGTCATTGAGAGCGGGCGGGGGTCGGAATTATGACTGTAGCTACACAATATACAAGTTAACCTAATTTACACCATTGAACCACCATCCCCGGCCCGTTCCTTTTTTGTGCAGCTCTGTCTGAAGAAAAGAAAAAGAAAAAATGATGTGCCAGTTAAGTGCATTTAATGGCATTGCGTACAGTATCACTACAAATATTGGGACTATGAGTTTCTACTGTAAAACTTACAGTATACTGTTACTGGAACTCATGTACTACATTATAACGCCGTATAATCACCTTTATACAAGATTTTAGTGACAGCAACTCTCCGAAAAGGAAAAAAGAAAATGAGGCGGTGCAGTTAAGTGCATATATAACCAATTGTGCCATACGTACCTGTATCATACATGGGTCGTACTACTTACCATACTGGGTGTACTGGTTACACTGTTACTACCAGTACTGTACTTACAGTATGTAAATGTACCTTAGACTTTCCGGATGCCTGCTATACGCCCGGGGAAAGCTGGAAGTGGCGCGGGAAGCTGGGGGGAATAAGGGGGGGACACCTCCGCCCGGCGCGGAAAAGCGGGGGCAGGGGAGAGAAGGCGGAACACCCTCGTTACAATCTGCAGCCAAGCGCGGGTATTGGGGGGGGGGAAGCGGGGAGTAAGGGGGAACTGCAGGAGGCAGGGAAGGAGCAGAGGGGATGGAGGATTGGAGAGTACTTACTCAAGTACTCTCCAACAGATCTCTGGCCAGAAAAAATGGCAGCTCGTTGGGGCTGGCTCATATAGAGCCTGGCCACACGCCCACAAAGCCTGGGAGCGCGCGCCAATCAGCAATCATGTAGGGGGAGTTTTTTTTTTTTTTTCAGCGCGAGCAGGGAAAATTCAGCGCGAGCGGGGAAATTTAAAAAAACAAGCACGTGTTCTGCTTGGGCCACTATTTACTCGCCCGGGGGTTAAATTCACCTGCCCCAGGCATGTAAATGTATAGGATTGTCGAACACTGTATATATATATATCTATATATATATATTTATATATACCATAATACTGAGTTAAGTTATGGTGAGTAAAAAAAGTGACAAAACCCTCCACAGGAAAGCAAATATGCAAATATAGCTGTATGCTCATCTGCATGTCTTAGGCAGGTCTGCAACCCCACCTTTCCCCATCATCACCCAGCATACAGCACTTCCACTGCAGCAAGGGATTCTGGGAAATGACATGCAAATGAGCACACACTGTCACTTTTTGCCTCAAAAACCATTTTTAACATGGTTCCCTATAGGCTTAAGCTTGCTGCATGGTCACAGCTTTGAGCACATCCAGGGTTAAGGTGCATACCCAGAAAACCACCCACAGACAGCTGTTTCGACCTTGATGGGTCTCATCAGTGTGGGGTTGATTTTACTGGATATGCATAAGAGGCTATGGGATAGGCTATACCATAATACTGAGTTAAGTTAAAAACAGTGTCTCTTGGAATGTTATCTGTGCTGGTCCTTCCCCCGGTGTGGATGTGTTTTATGGCTAGAGGTGTCAAAAGGTTCCTGAAAGCAAGTGAAGAAAGAGTGTGTATGTGTATCAGTGTGAATAAAAATGAATGGAGAGCCCACAGTATATACAGTGCTTTACACAAGGTGTGTGTGGAGTGGGAGTGGATATAAATGGTGTGGGTGGGTGTGGAAATGTGAGAGTTTGTAGCACAACTAAAAGTGTGTGTGGATACTATGTGGTCCCTATTGGTGTATAGGGATGGAAAAACATGGAGTATTAGTATGTGTGAGAGACAGCTGTGTGTGCATACATATAGCACAGTATGTACAGACATGGCCTTTAGCGCTCATGGGAAGAGAGTTCCCTAGTGTCAGTAATAACTCATAAAATTTCGATCTCTGTTTAGGCCACTGCTAAGTGTCCCGAACAGTAGCATAAATTTGTATTCATGCAACCGTCTCTCTTTCGGGGTTTTAAGATTACCTTTGAGTATGGCAACCCTCAGATCGTTCATCTTATGGCCAGAGTCAGAGAAATGTTCGCACTGTCTCTTGTTCCGCGTGTGATGCTGTGGCGATGCAGGTTAATTCTCTTGTTTAGCCCCTGCCCTGTATCACCTATGTTGTAGCAGCCCCCTGGGCATTTCATGCACATGTACATGATACCTCTACATGTACTGTATATATATATATATATATATATATAAAAAAAAATTGGTGTGCAGGCTTACGATGCTTTGGGCAAAATATCTAACTAAAAAACATATTTTATTATTATTAGTATTAGTATTATTATTAGTACTGAAGCATTATTTCTTGTAATTATTACCACGTATGTATTCATGTGCCACAGCCCAGTGGCACTCTATGTGGCATTACATATAGTCAAGATTAGGTGGGTGTGGGCATTTGAGCTTGCTGGGTTTGTTTGTTTATATATATGTCACATGGTCTACTAGAGCCAGTCAGAGTTGGGATGTAGTTCCCATGCTCTGATTGGCTACCGTACCATGTGAGGCCGGCCATCTTTCTTTTCATGACGTCATCTTAAAGGCAATTGAAGCACAGCCATTCTGATTGGCTGTGCTTTCATTGCCTTTAAATGACGTCATCATTTTTTTTTGTCTCGGCCAAAGCACATGGTTTTCACGGCCCAATTAGGGCCGTGGGAACAATATGACAAAAATGTGACGTCATAGGCCTATAAAAGCCTATGTCGTCTCATTTTTAAGGCAGACGCCGAGGAGGAAAGTCCTCATATAGAAGAAAGAAGACCAGGGCGTGGCCGAAGAAGAGAAGAAGACCCCGGAAGAGAGCGGAAGAAGATAAAAGAAAGAAGAATACAGGTGAAGATGGATTTCAAATAGAAGACCCGTGGATTGTTTTGGTTTATTATTTTATTGTTTATTATTTTATGGTTTATTATTTTATGGGTTCCTGTGCGTGGATTGGTTCGAGAGTAAGCTGTTCAACGGGAGTCGGTGAGTGGGTCAAGTAATGGTAAGTGAACAAAAGAAATGTATTTTATTTAACTTATTCAATTTTTTTTTGGTTTTTTAGATGTGTGTTTTTTTTTTTTTTAGATCATTTCTTGCCACTGTATGTATGTATGTATGTATGTATGTCTAGATCGATATATACATACAGGGTAAGAAATGGTTTGGTAGGAAATGCTTGTATTGCTGTGTTTAAAATGATTTTGGCTATGCTGCTATGCATAAATGTGTGTGTAATGTATTTTCGAATTAGATAGATGTAATTTTTGGTCTTGTATGGTGTACTTTAGGTCAGGGTGAGGCTTGCTTTTGTATATTGTATTCTTTTTGGTACTTATATTTTGTGTGATGGTAACTTGTTCTGTTTAACGATTAAAATAGTTAATTGTTTAATTGTTATGGATGGAATTTAATTGTTATGGCGGTTGGTTGTTAGGTTTACCACACCATGTGATGACCGGAGGTAGCACCCTTGGTAAGTACCAGCAGGGGGTGTAACAGCAAGCGTCTCGTCTGCTTCTTACTTTACAGTTGCAGGGATCACAGCAGGGGATGTGTCAGCAAACGTCTCATCTGCTGCGGGCTCCAATGTTGTGTGAATGTCCTATAGTAGGAATCCCAGAGCACACGGCTCCAAGCGGCGTGCTGCTTCTTGCGGGGCGCCCGGCGATGACGTCACAAATCGCCCATCAATTTCCGGCAACCTTCTCCTGGAACGCACAGCGTGCGTGTCAAGTTAGAAGTTCCCAGTCGAACGGAGTGTGCAGCGCACATGCGTCAAATAAATCAGCTTACTGACAGTGTCCAGAGATGCTACAGAATACTTTGGGGAAACGAGCAAAGACACCCTTCTTTCCAATGCGTTTCGTAACACTAGGTTACTAGTTAATTTAACGCACACAGGGTTACGAACAAGCAAAGCTGGACTTAGAAAAAATTCCTGAAAAAAGTCATTTTTAGAGCGCAAAGTGCGTGTTTGTGTTACTTAGTGCATCGTGTTGAGCGCAACATCACGTTCTGAGAGCACTTTGCGCTCTAAAAGTGACTTATTGGAGCTTAGTGCATGACCCCCAAAGTGTGCTCTAAGGTTTTCAGGCACAAGATGGCGTTGTGAGTGCTGAAGTCAGTGCTGATTGAGAAAGTATGGCTGTATACGGGAGGTCTGTTTGAAGCATAGGTATCCATTTTCAAGCACTCAACCTCGCAACCGCAGTTCATTTGGATAAGTGACTTGCGGTTAGATTTGAAGTGGTTTTCCGATAAAATGTATCTGTGCCTTGTTAGCTCGCGTAACTTGAAAGGAGGAAAGTCAATTGCTGTGGGAACTAGGTGAACTTGGTATCTCACCAAAGTGCCTTTCAATTAAGCGGGCTAACTCGTCAACGGAGGCAGATAGCACCCTGATTTTTGGTGTGTAAGTCCAAGTAAAGAAATCAATCTCACACATATAAAAATTACAGTTGTGACACCCCCAGAACATAATGTTTTAATAAAGTGTAACATTCTGTAAGTTTTAAATTGTACAGACAGGAACAGTTTTTCTGTGAGCCCGGGATAAATCCTTTGGCATGTAAATGAGCCAGGGGTGAATGAGCTGAGGGTATTTTCCTTCCTGCACTTCAAAGAGGTCCGCTAAGTGGGAGCCTCTGAGTCCATTGAAATGCAGGGATGAAAAGCCTCAGAGATCCAAAGTGTGAAACTGGCCGGGATGTTGCTGAGTGTCAGATCCCGGTACTCAGCATGAGCAAGATAAGGGGTGTACCCCAGGTATGCTAAGTTGCATGGGTGTCAAGCTAACACATGTGCGGTGCAAACAGGAAAGCCTTTTTTTCCCGTTTTGCAAACTACGGGCAAATCGGAGATTGGTGGGTTTAATGTTCCCACGGAGGAGATTGGGCATGCATGTTATAGATAAGTCTGTGAACCCTATAAAACTGTCCACGAGCTATCCCCAGTTTGATTCATGATGTAACTGAATTTTGCACAAGATTTTGTTCGTGTACAGTGGTAGCGGTTCCAGGACGCAAGGGGTTAATAACATTGCATCCAAGGATTCACCCAAAACTCCGGAATTCATTAGCCCTGGTGACTCCCGAACGAAGTCTTATGAACTATTACGAACTTTCCTCATTTGGCGTAGATATTAGATCGGCAACTTGCGATCTAGCCCAACGGACATTAAATCAGAGACTGCATTTCTTGCGCTTTCTTGCAAAGGACATTTTATATTGTTTCCCTATCCCAGTAAGTGTTGTATTAAGTGTATTCTGAAGCTGTCGTGTGTTTGTCTATCAAGGAAATAAATGACAATTTATTTTGCCTCCTTGTCGTGTTCAATCGAGAATCTCAAAAATATAAAAAGTGTTGATAAGTTCTGGTCCACCATGACAGAGAGCCCTTCATGGTGCCTAGAATGTCCAGCAATGTTCTGTTGAACTCTCTGGCCCAGTGTCTCCCTATGGAAGATACGGCATGGTCCTAGACTTCTTGATATTGAGCAGATTGAGAAGCTCCTTGATGAGCTTGCTCTCGAAGTCCCTTCCCTGGTCAGAGTGCATCTGATTTGGCAGACCATAGTGTATGAAATACTTCTCCCACAGTATTTTGGCTACTGTGTGAGCTTTCTGGTCCTTTGTCGAGAACGCTTGAGCGTAGCGAGTGTAGTTGTCTGTTACTACCAGGATGTTCCCGATGCCTCTTGAATTGGACTTGATGCACAAGAATTCCATGCAGATGAGGTCCGTGGGGCCAGAGCTTTTCAGAAGGCCCATTGGGCTGCATGGGTGGGCAGTGTCTTTCGCTGGACACATCTTAGGCATTTCCGGCAATGTTGTTCTACAGACTCCCGCATTTTGGACCAGAAGAATCGGTCCCTCAGTAACTCAAAGGTCTTATCCACCCCCAGGCGTCCATGGATGTCATGCAGGAATTGTAAGACATGGTACTGCAGGCATCGGGGCAGATCCAGCTGTCGTCTGTCAGGATGATTGTGGTAGGGGATGATCCGGTAGAGAAGAACATGCTCTATTTGGAATTTGTACCATTCTCTCATGATGACTGTGACCGTATCGGTGGGGGCACATTTCACCAAGGAGTGATTATTCCTGTGGATGGCCTCGCATATAGCGTTAGCCACTGGATCACATATCTGGGCCTGTACTATCTCCTTCCATTCTAGGATGGTGTCCTGGGTGATTGCCATGCCATTGGCGTGGCAGTAGGCAGCAGGGAGATCCTTGGGTCAGCATCCCAAGAAGTTGAATACTTGCAGCTGAGAGAACACAACTTTGTCTTCTATGATGTCAGCAGTTGAGCACATCGCCTGCATCCCAGGTCCCGGGATTTCTTCCCAGGGTCTTTTGTCCTGCATCATACTCAGTCAAGGTCTCCAGGATAGAGCATCGACTCCTATGTTTAGAGGCTCTGATATGTAAGGTGAATTGATAATTTGAGAGGGCCGCTAGCCACCTGTGGCTGGTGTCATCCAGTTTGGTGGATGGTAGAATATACGTCAATGGGTTGTTGTCCGTGTGTACTTTGAAGGGAATACCGTATAGATAATCGTGGAGTTTCTCCACTACTGCGCACTTGAGTTTTAGGAATTCAATTTTATGAACTGGATAGTTCGGTTCACTTGGTGTTAGACTACGGCTCACGTATGCCACTGGGCGAATGCCAGCCGGATACTTCTGGTGTAGTACAGCTCCCAGCCCATTGAAACTGGCATCCACATGCAGGACGTATGGTGTCTCTGGATCGACGTAGGCTGACTGGGGCTCCCATCAGGCTTTTCTTGAGTCCAGTGAATGCCTTTTCTCAGGCAGATGTCCACTTGTCGCTGAAGGGAGCTCATGCAGAAACTGCCTTCTGCTGCGATTCCTCTGGGAAGATATTTATTAAGTTGTTGAGGACCTTGGCTTTACTAGAGTATCCCTCTATGAAACAGTGGAAGTATCTACAAAACACCATTATGGATCGCAGCTCCATCATGTTGTCTGGCCTTGGCCAGTTCACCACGGCTTTGACCTTGGCGGGGTCCTTAACCACTCCTTCGGCAGACACTATGTGCCCCATGTAGGTGACTTACGTGTGACAGAACCGGCACTTGTGACAACTTCAGGCCTTCCTTGCTCAGTCTAAACAACACCTTCAGGAGGCGTTCTTCATGTTATTCGAGAGTTCTCCTAAACATGATGATGTCATTGATGTAGACTAGGCACTCACAGGGTTCATGTCCCCAATGGTCTTCTCCATCAGCCGCTGGAAGCACTGCAAATGCCTTGGGGCATTCAGTTAAATTAATAGAAGCCGAAGGGATAGACAAACGCCATCTTCTCCTGATCTTCGGAGCTCATGGGTACCTGGTAGTACCCAGACCACAGGTTCAGCACGCTGAACCACTGGCTTCCTATCAGTACATTGAGGATCTCTTATATCCATGGCAGAGTGTACTGGAGAGGTATGTATGCCTGTTCAGGGTCTGATAATCTACATACAGCCGGACTGACCCATTTGTATTGCGTACCACCAAAAATCGGAGAGGCGTAGGGGCTACGGGATTCAGTCACAATTCCCGCTGTCTCCATCTCCTTCAGGACATCTCTCATGTCCTCCACATCTCTGTCAGTGATGCGTCTTGAACATTCCTGGAATGGCGTTGTGCCAATCAGCTGGATCATGTGCTGGGCATTTTTGCTGCAACACACGTCCACCTCGCTAGTGAAGAGCACCTCCCGGCGTTCCTCCAGCTTTGTGCTTAGCTATCTCTTCCAGTCTGCTGACAGGGTCGATTCCCCGAAATAAAAATGCAACTCGGCCGGCTCTTCTTGCACGGTAGTCTCTACGGTTGTGACCAGGTATATCCGACCCAGTCTCTTTTCAATGTCAAATGGAACCGTGTGAGGTGAGATGTTCTGGAAAGTCACTGTCATTTTCTTTGGGATGGAGGATCTCCACTCCCTTATCTCTGGGACTATCTTGTACCCTCTCTAGGCCTCTACTGTGGGGGTGGTTTCCAGAGAGTAGTACCAGTTGTCTTTGGCACGCCATATATAGTGGATTACTGCGGCCATGTGTCTCACTCCCCCTGTTGGAATCTAAATCAACTCATTTTCGTGATTGAAGATCTCAAAATACTCTTGTGCAGCAACCCTATTGCACTCATCTTTTAGTACCGGATGGATCTGTAGCGAGGATAGGGGTAGTTCTCCCGCCTCATGAAGATAAGCCCAGATCACTGTCCGCACCACATCTGCGTTGGTCCCCAATATGATTGGTGAACTTGGATGTTCCTGAGGCTCAGGACATATCAGAGAGCACACGTCCATGGGGTGGGTCTTGTGGGTGTTCATTTACAGTATATTTAGCCGCACTTTCACCACACCGTCAATGAGATAGTCTTTATTACTAAGACCCCACAGCTTCATCTTCTCCACGACTGCAAGGGCAGATGTTTAAGGTGTTGGTCAAAGAAAGGCCGGTAGATAATGGTCACCTGTGACGCTGTATCCAGCAAGGCCGAGGAGTAGATACCACAAGGACTCATGATCGCTGCCAGACCCACCCGACTGTAGGCATCCGGTTGGGGTGCTTCTTTGGGGTTGGGTACCAGAATGCTCTCCGATTGCATGGAGAGTGATTGTATTGCCTGCATAGTGTAGGATGAGGCCCCAGTGGTGGTTCTGTTGAGCAGTCCTTTGAGATATGACCATTTTGACCACAATTGTAGCACTGGATATCATAGTTGGCAGTGATGCCAGGTTGAGCTCCTAGGCACCCTAGGGGTGTTGACAGGCACCGCGGAAATGGGAGTGTCCTTGGCACTTTCTGTCTCCGCAGGTTTCTGAATCGATGCCCCCTTTGTCTCTCGCTTTTGGACTCCTTTGAGGGAGTTGGATGTCTCTCTTCTTTAGATGAGTCACGAGACCGCCCAGGAGTCTGAAACTGTAAAATTATCTCTTGGCCTTGAATTTAATCCATGAGGTCCTCATAGCTAGGAGTATTCTCCGTGGAGAGGTTACAGCAGATTCTAGCCACTAATTGATGGGTGAGTGAAGCTACTCGCAAGAACTGTTTGGTCTGATAGTAAAAACATACAGAACCCCTATAAGCTCATATTAAACCCCCTAAATAACCACAATATATATATATATATATATACTAGATTATATATATTATCTATATATATATATATAGATATATATATATATATATATATATATTTAGATCATATGCGGTAGGTGTCAAAGAGGAGTGCAACTGAGCATGGCAATATATATTTAAAACCAGAGACAGAACATGAAACACAGAGCTCAGTGCTACATCCATTAATACAGATACACGGTACAGTGCCTATATATATATATATAATATATATATAAAGATATCTTTTTAATAAAATGGTCTTTTAGTTTAACTCTTTGGCAAAAGTGTCGTAAGCCCTTGAGCCCTTCCAAGGCAGACCACGTCTCAAGGGTCCTAACACTAATATAAATTCTTAATAACCTGTACATTACCAGGAAGTGAAGGAAAAGAGAATCTAAACATATACTGAGCGCTCAACCTATTTACATAGCAACATAACAACAACCATAAATGACAGTCAATGTGAAATAAATGTGAAATTAATAAACCCTAAATATAAGGATAAACCAATAATGCAAGGAAACCCCACAGACAACCAAGAATGAATGGGGGAGTGGCTGCCTAAGGATGATGAACAAGCCTATCCACAAGGCTATAGACAAAATGGCAAACAAAAGAGAAAGAGTCCTTGGCGCACTACCAGGTATGGAAACCTGATGTATAAGTTCCCAATTCTCTGAATGAGGGAGCAGTTCGTAGATCTCACAGATGGTTCAGAGATTCTTTGCTGGTAAATTTGTATCTGTAATCGAACAAAACAATAGAACCATTGCTCAGTACCCTCTGATATTTAAGATCACACCCACACAGCTGCTAACTACTTACTTAAAAGTAGATAGTCAAGGGCCTTGAAAGGTATCTTTAGCTTGTGCTCCAGTGTGCAGGACTGGATAGCAGTGGGTCTTCAGATGATATTAACCCTCTCCACATGGATCAATCACAGTCGCGAAGTATGCATAAAAAATGGTAGAAAATACCAATGGTATGATACCATAATACAATTTAATAATACATTACCTGGAAGAATGATTTATAATAAATCTGTCAAAATTAGTTGCATAGTTCTAAGTCTGATTTAATTTTTATATATATATATTTATAGGCACTGTACAGGCATACCCCGCATTAATATACGCAATGGGACCGGAGCATGTATGTAAAGCGAAAATGTACTTAAAGTGAAGCACTACCTTTTCCCACTTATCGATGCATGTACTGTACTGCAATCGTCATATACATGCATAACTCATGTAAATAACGCATTTGTAACAGGCTCTATAGGCTCCCCGCTTGCGCACAGCTTTGGTACAGGTAGGGAGCCGGTATTGCTGTTCAGGACGTGCTGACAGGCGCATGCGTGAGCTGCCATTTGCCTATTGGTCAATATGTCCTTACTTGCGAGTGTACTTAAAGTGAGTGTCCTTAAAGTGGGGTATGCCTGTACTGTGTATCTGTGTTAATGTTACATAGTTACATAGTTACATAGTAGTTGAAGTTGAAAAAAGACGTACGTCCATCAAGTTCAACCTATGCTAAATTTAGACAACAGATATTTTATTCTATTCTATACTTACTTATTGATCCAGAGGAAGGCAAACAAAAAACCCCATTAAGGGGAAAAATTAATTCCTTCCTGACTCCAAGAATTGGCAATCGGATTAATCCCTGGATCAACAGCCTTCCCATGTATACTTATTTGGTATATCCCTGTATACCTTTCCCATCTAAAAAGATGTCCAACCTTTTTTTGAACAAATCTATTGTATCTGCCTTCACAGTCTCCATGGGTAATGAATTCCACATTTTAACTGCCCTTACTGTAAAGAACCCTTTCCTTTGTTGCTGGTGAAATTTCCTTTCCTCCAACCTTAAGGGATGGCCCGAGTCCTTTGTACTGCCCGTGGGATGAATAGTTCTTTTGAAAGCTCCTTGTATTGTCCCTGAATATATTTGTATATAGTTATGATATCCCCTCTTAGACGCCTCTTTTCTAATGTAAATGAATCTAATTTAGCAAGCCTCTCCTCATAAGTTAGAATGTCCATCCCCTTTATTAATTTGGTGGCTCTTCTCTGCACTCTCTCTAGTTCCATAATGTATTTTCTTAGGATTGGTGCCCAAAATTGTACTCCATATTCAAGGTGTTGTCTTACTAATGCTTTGTAAAGGGGCATAATTATGTTTACTTCCCTTCCATCCATTGCCCGTTTGATGCAAGATAAGATCTTGTTTGCCTTTGCAGCTACTGCATGACATTGGGCACTATTGCTAAGCCTGCTGTCTACAAGCACTCCTAAATCCTTCTCCATCAAGGATTCCCCCAATATATCTCCATTCTTATTTGTAAGTCGCCTTTTTATTCTTGCATCCCAAATGCATAACCTTACGTTTATCTGTATTAAACCTCATTTGCCATTTACCTGCCCACGTTTCCAGTCTCTCCAAGTCCTTCTGAAGAGAAATTACATCCTGCTCTGATTCTATTACCTTATACAATTTAGTATCATCAGCAAAGATGGAGACTTTGCTCTCGATCCCAAACTCAAGGTCATTAATAAACAAGTTAAAAAGCAGGGGTCCCAGTACCAATCCTTGATGTACTCCACTCACGACTTTAGCCCAACCTGAAAAAGTTCCATTTATGACAACCCTCTGTTGTCTGTCCTTTAACCAGTTTTCAATCCAGGTGCATATATTATTACTGAGTCCAATTTTCTTTATTTTGTACACCAACCTCTTGTGTGAAACCGTATCAAAAGCCTTTGCAAAATCTAAGTAGACCACATCAACTGCATTACCCTGGTCTAAATTCCTACTTACGTCCTCAAAGAAACAAATAAGGTTAGTTTGGCAAGATCTATCCTTCATAAATCCATGCTGACTATTAATAATAATTTTGTTTTCCATTAGGTATTCCTGAATATTATCCCGTATTAAACCTTCAAGTAGTTTCCCTACTATTGAAGTCAGGTTTACAGGTCTGTAATTCCCCGGGTGTGATCTAGCTCCCTTTATAAATATAGGCACCACATCTGCTTTACACCAATCTTGTGGTAGTGAGCCTGTGGAAATGGAGTCCTTGAATATTAAATATAATGGTTTTGCTATTACTGAGCTTAACTCCTTGAGAACTCTTGGATGTATGCCATCGGGGCAAGGTGCCTTATTTACATTAATTTTTTCAAGTCGCTTATGAACTTCTTCCTCAGTTAACCAATTGGTCATTAATATGGAGGTTGTGGCTTCCTCCTGTGGTGCTACTATTGAACTTGATTCTTCCCTGGTAAACACAGAGGCAAAGAATTTGTTTAATACCTCTGCTTTTTCCTTATCTACAATAATCTGCGTACCCATCTCACACTGAAAGGGTCCAATATTTTCTTTTCTCATTTTTTTGTTATTAAGATACTTAAAGAACTTTTTAGGGTTGACCTTACTTTCTATTGCAATCCTTTTTTCATTATCCATTTTTGCTAATTTAATTGCCCTTTTGCAATTTTTGTTACATTCCTTATAATTCTGATATGATGTCTCTGTCCCTTCTGACTTAAAGAATCTAAACACCTTCCTCTTTTTGTTCATTTCCTCCCCTACCTGTTTATTTAGCCACATTGGTTTTGACTTATTTCTTTTATACTTATTACCCAAGGGTATACACTGATAAGTGTGCTTTTCTAACAATGTTTTAAAGACTGCCCATTTATCTTCTACATTTTTCCCTGAAAAAACATTATCCCATTGTATTACTACTAGATTAGACCTCAGTTTATTAAAATCTGCCTTTCTAAAGTTTCAAGTCTTTGTTGAACCCAAGTAATCTGTTTTTTGATAATTTATTTCAAATGAGACCATGTTATGATCACTGTTACCCAAATGTTCCAGGACTTGAATATTTGTTATTACTTCTACATTGTTTGATATGACCAAATCCAGAACTGCCCCTCTCCTGGTTGCTTCTTCAATAATTTGGGTCATATAATTATCTTTAAGCACCCCCAAAAACCTGTTTCCTTTTGTTGTAACGCTAATCTCATTGCCCCAGTCTATGTCTGGATAATTAAAATCCCCCATTATGCAAACATGACCCAGTTTTCATGCCTTCTCCATTTGCAAAAGTATTTTAGCTTCCTTAATCTCACAGATATTTGGTGGTTTATAGCATATTCCCACAAACATTTTCTTTATACTTTTACCTCCACAGCTAATTTCTATCCACAAAGTCTCTACATTTTCATCATTCCCTTCATAGACATCATCCCTTATAATAGGTTTTAAATCTGGTTTAACATATAGACATACTCCACCTCCCCTTCTATTTGTTCGATCCTTCCGAAAGAGAGAATAACCCTTTAAATTAACTGTCCAATCATGAGTTTCATCCCACCATGTTTCAGTAATGCCTATGATATCATACTGCTCCTTTGTAGCTATTAATTCAAGCTCCCCCATTTTATCTGTCAGGCTTCTTGCATTAGCAAGCATGCATTTAAGTTTTTTTCAGCCTGTACTATTATCTTATCTGCTCCTTCCTTTCTGCTCCCACTTGGTTTAGTCTTTAGAAGTTTTCTAGTATGATCTCTATTTAGTATAGGTATCGCACTGCTTGTCAAACTTGCACTTGCCCCCATTCTACCTCCATACCACCTTGTATCCTCATCTATTCCATTTAGTTCATTATCTGTTTCATTCCCCTCCCCCCCTCCATCCTAGTTTAAAATCTCCTCCAACCTTTTTAGCATTCTCCCCCCTAGCACAGAAGATCCCTCTCCATTGAGGTGCAATCCGTCCCTAGAATATAAATGGCACCTCTCAGAAAAGGAGTCCCAGTGCTCTAAAAACCCAAACCCCTCCTTCCTACACCACTTTCTTAGCCATGCATTAACCTCCCTGATCTCTGACTGTCTCCCTGCGGTAGCGCATGGCACTGGTAGTATTTCAGAAAATACTACCTTGGAGGTCCTTGCCTTAAGCTTTTGGCCTTGATCCCTGTAATCATTTTTTAGGACCCTCCATCTTTCTCCAACTTTGTCCTTGGTGCCAACATGTACCAAGACTGCCGGGTCAATCCCAGCCACCCCCCCCCCAACAATCTGTCTACCCGATCTGCAATGTGCCGAACCCGAGCACCCGGGAGACAACAAACTGTTCGGTTCATGCGGTCCCGGCAACAGATTGCCCTATCTACCTTCCTAATAATGGAGTCCCCTACCACCACAATCTTTCTTTGCATCTGAGCATCCTGAGTCCCCACTGTGCTGGAGGAACTATTCCCCTGGCTGCTAGAGGAATTAGTCCCCCCCAGCCTTGCCATTTCTGCCCCAACATTCCCAATATCTTCACTGAACATGGCAAATCTATTGGGATGTGTCAGCTCAGAAATGACTTCCCTCTCCCTATTGCCCCTGCTTCCCCTTCTAACTTTCACCCAGCTACCTACCTGCTCCTCACTAACAGCAACTAAGCTACCTACCTGCTCCTCACTAAAAGCGCCTCCATTTGCACCACTAGTCGAAGCAAGGGCCTGCTCAGTGAGCTCTAATTCCCTTTCAAGATTGCCAATGTCCCTCAATAATGGATGTAGCACTGAGCTCTGTCTATGTTTCATGTTCTGTCTCTGGTCTGATTGTCATCCAGATTGGCCACAATGATTGCCTTTTTGCTGATCAGCATCCACAGGGCCAGCAACAGCTGTTGGAGGAACTCGGACAATTCAACATGCTTTTTTTGATTGAGGGCATGAAACTGGGCCAGCAACGCAATGGGGTCGTCCGTCTTACCTTAAGAATTTCTAAGGCCCGAATAAGATCTTGCATGTGTGCGTTGGCGTTGCACTTGCGATACAGCTGCACAATGTTGGCGGCCGGGGGCCGCAGGCACTCTAGGAGCATTTGCCTCTTGATAGCGTTGGAGCACGTCCACTCTGGCAGTACTTGTACTGCATGATCCCTCCATTTGTCAAACGTTTCTTCCCTTATGGTAAGTAGGGAAAGAACTGAGGACGCCTTCAGTTTCCGATAGTGATGGGACTGCGAGGACTGGGTTATGGCGTCAACAGTTGTGGCATGGTCACTCCTAAAGCTGAGTCTTCTGCAGAGAGGCGATGGTGGTAGTCGGGCAGCCAACTGGGGGCGTGCTCTCAACTGAACACATACTCTCTGGGGGTATATACTGGTCACGGGGTCTCATTCTGGAGGGGCGCCTCCAGCGTGCTCTCTGGACTGAAAATCACCCTTGGTAGGAGGGGATCTGAGTAGAGTAACGAGCACCCTGTGGGCAGGGCATCGTACTTCCTGGGGGTAGAAGAAGAATGTGGAGTTTCTGATTATATGGCATCTCGTGCATGATTCTCCAACTGGAAGTTTCTATGGGCAGTGACAGTTCTGGAGAGGCATGAGTCGGTCAAAGACTTCTAGAGGGGTGGTGTCAAATGGCACGAATTTAGATCTGCAGCGGATTGGACAGTTTCTTTGGTCCGCCAATTTCAGTGGTTCAATCTCAGAAAGGGTGTTTCGCATTTTTTGGATTTTTTATTATAATTGCCAATACACTCCACAAATTCCACAATCTCTTGACGGATTTGTAGAATCCAATCCGTAGATTCAGCAATCAGTTGATTGATTTTTAAGAATCCTCTCGCGAGTTGCTGAATTGGCGGACTGGATTCTACAAATCCGTCAATGAATTGTATCCAATGGCGTTTTTTTAATGAATTTGAGTGGATTAAAACCAACCAAATACAATTGCGGATTTTGCACTGCGAAATGAATTTTGGAAGGAAAAATACGAGTGAATCCGGGAAATGGATTTGGGTAGATACACCCATCTGTAATTACAACCCCAAAAAACATTGTGAATTTGCATTATATAAAAGTAATTACTATATAGTAATTTATATATGTATCAAGTTCTGAAAAAGGCCACATTGGCTACCCATAGACACAATGGGACAAATGTATCACCTGCCCGGTGTTGTAAAAATATGTTCAAAAAATAATATTTATATTAGAGTTGTAATTTCAGGAGTAGATCTATGTGTAAAAATTCCGAGAAATTTTCTTTATCTCTCAGAATTACAAACTGAGTATAAAACAGCATATTCATACTTAAACTTCTTAGAAGCCAAAAAGAGAAAGAGAAGCCAGTTGAGGCTAAACTAAGGCTGCACAGAGGGAACAGTGTGCCTGATGTTCTTGGAAAGTGACAGCTTTTGCACCATTTCCAGACCATCACAAAAGCACTACATTTTTTTTTGTTTTGTTTTTTAAACACAAACTAAGGTATTTTTCTTGAGCTGTGAAAAAACACTTGCAAATCATGTCAGGGGTTTAGTTGAGCTGTAGAAAAATAAATATTAAGAATTACAGATTTTTTTTGTTGGAAAAACATTAGCGGTTCATATTGTACAAGCAAGTGATGTTTTTCCACATTTTCTTTTAAGTGAATAATCACTTGAGTTAATTATGTCAAATTGGTCTCCAAAATCTGCAAGATGATTTATTGAAATTTAGAAGAAGCAGAAATAGGTGTAAAGCATTCAAGAGTAATGTAAAGAACAGAGGTAGTTAACCATACATTTTTCATGTGCTTCTATCACTGCAGTTAATTTAATTTTAGCATTGTACTGTATGCTTGGTGTTGGTATAATTATTTCAAATGAGGGTGGGCTTACTTTAATGGAGGCAAAATAAACGATTGATAAGGAGATGTATGACCTTGAGCTACGAATGCTTCACCTTTCTGCTCTCACTGGAGGAAAATAATGTTTTAGTACTGCTTTGGGAACAATAATTAATTTGTTGCGTTCTTTACAAAGATGCCATCCATATTAAAGCATAATCCAGGTGCCATAGAATTGTAAGTGCAAGTAATTGGAGCATTGACAAACGTACAGAAAGTGAAAGCTGAAAGTTGATGTTACAGTGCATGCATACTGTCTCAGCAAAAACACGTGTACTGTACACTGGTCACTCAAAATATGTTGAAAATATATCTTCTCTATATAGGGTTACATGAAAAAAATATGGCGTGATACATTTCTGAAAATAGAATAGTATTCTACAGTGCATACCTAAAAAGGAGAATAAAGACAAAATAACACATAAAATGAAGAGGATGAGGTATTGGTGTACACTTTGGATTTTAGTATTTGGTATTTAATGAAAGTCTGTTATATATAATTTCAATCCCTTCACTACTATATGGTAGGTTCAGTATCATTACTACAGCAGATGTTCTTAAACTTTTATATAGCACTGCAAACTGATAGTTTTGATACTGTATACAGTACCTATCCAATGCACTTTTTGTATATTAATAAAGAATGTGATCAATATTATAATCGACTGTAATAACCTAAAGTAGATGTAATGCACCACATGTAAGATCAGGTTTTTTTTTATTACATGTGGACTTTTAGCTGAACCAATTTTGTTTTAGTGCAGTGTTTGTGGTTCTCTCCATTGACCGATAAGTAGCACATGATATTTGCTTCTTCATTTTTTCAAATTTTTTGCAATTGTACGTTATATTGGCATGCTATATTTCTTATCAAAATTAATTTATACTATTAGGATAGGGGTACTGTATACAAACCCTTACGTATATCTTTTATATCATATTGTTCTCTCTATCAAGTACATTCTTTATAAGTATGCTACTTCCTCACACCATAAACCTTGCTGATTGCAGTAAACTGTTAAGATTTTCTGGATACATAAAACAGGCAATTATCTTATGAGCAAAGTAATCATAGCCATGTTCATTTGCCATTTTCATGGCAACTTGTCCATTTCATATTGTATTATTCATTTATTATAGCTATTACAATCCTTTCAGAGGCTATCATGCTCTCTTGAGAAACATTTATTGCTATTATATGGCTCTTATGTGCTGACCCAATGATAGTTGTAGCGGAAATCCTTTGAAATGTTACGTTCAAGCATAGATATATAGGTAATAAAATATCCCCAAACTAAAAAAAAATATATAAAAAATAACACAGTCCTAATATAACATAACTAATATTTTGTTGATAAGAAAAATGTACAATTAGCTTGAAAGAAAATAGAAAACACTATGGGGGTGATTCACTAAGCAAAGATAACTGCTTTTAAGTATGATAAATGCCTTTTAAGATCAATACTGCCTGCTGCATTATTCACTAAGCAGTGATAACAGTGCTTTACCGTCCATAAAAGTAATTTTTTCAGCCCCCCAAAAAAGTGAAAAAAATACGTTCGGTCGGGCAAAAAATGGGAAACGCACAATTTTTTTTCTAGTCAGCGCGATTCACTAAGCAGTGATAAGTGAATCGTACTTTAAAAGCACGCCAGATTTTTGCACCAGATAAAGGCTGGCGCAAAAGAAATGGAGCCATGAAAAAATCATTGTTAATGTTTTTTTTAACCACACAATTAATACAAAAGGCCGGCGGGTGTCCCCAGGTGATCCCTGCGGGAGTCCGGAGCCCTCGGGTGATCCCTGCAGGAGTCCGGGGCCCTTGGGTGATCCCTGCAGGTGTCTCGGGCCCTCCGGTGATCCCCGCAGGTGTCAGGGGCCCTCAGGTGATCCCGCAGGAGTCTGGGGCCCTCAGGTGATCGCCGCGGTTGTCCGGGGATCCCCGCTTGCCTGCGTTACCAATCATGTGGCCAAAAAACATAACAGCCAATACTTTGCAATAAATACACTCCCCCCCTGCCCCCTAACACATACAGTACAATAATGGTCAAAATATCCAGATATGGATAATTGTGCATTTGTCCATTACAAATAAAACATTAAGTTGCAGAAATAAAATAAATAAGACTTGCACTCACCCCTGCCAGGTTGCCACGATAAAGGCCATCTTTATTCTCATCACTGTCCATCTCCTCCGTTGCCACAAACAATGCAATATAATCAAAAATATAATCTAATGTCCCCTAACACCTTAATCACCTTAGCGGTAATTAACCACTATAGTAATTAAGGGGTTAACCCACCCTCTTCCACTATACACCCAGGAGGTCTAACCACCCTCCCCAGGCAACTACCTCCACCCTTAACCCATTCATTTGTACAGTGGGTACATCATGCCCATATAATATTGGTCTGATTTACCACTATAGCAAGAAATGGTGAATTAATAAAAAATCAGGCCCAAATAAAACAACATTACATTGCAAAATAAACATATTACTAATGCCAATCAAACAATTGAATGGCACAGTGGGTACATCATGCCCATATAATATAGGCATGATTTAACACTATGCCAGTCAATGGTCAACCTAAAAACAAAATCACAATCAAGATCTAATGCATTCAAAACAATTTCAAACTAAAAACAAATAAAGAAGTAAACCGAACAAAATGACCCCCAATCAATTAATCTAATCCAAAATAAAGACCAGAATAAACAATTAAAACACCAAAACAAAACCATGAATAAATAAAATAAATATCTAGATAAACTGCATCATTCCAAATCAAAAGTCAAAACATAATCCAACATTAAAAAGCATACACCAATCAAAAGCCAGAAATAAACCATTTAAAACCCCAGCAAAAATTCCTGAACACTACATCAATATGCAATATAAATAGCATACATATTTAAAAACAAAGAACCAATATACATTTAAAATACATACAAGCAAGCATTTGCCAAAACAACCATTGCGTCTTACTGTATGTATGTACAGCCCTAAAGGGCCAAACATTAATACATTTGGAATTAATGTGTGGAAAAAAAAAATCTGTAAAAGAAAAACAACATAAAGTACATTCTATTTATTTTCCTTACCTTTAAATGTCTTCATCCTCCGATTCCTGTGGGTACCGCAAACTCTCGAACCAATCCACGATCCCAAACAGCAATGGGCCACAGGTAAAAAAAATCCAAAGTCCTTTTCTTATTTCTTTTTCTTCATCTGTAAATTGTAATCCAATTTGGCTCTTTCGGTGTCTTGTGTCTTCTATCTTCTATTTATGGTGATGAGGATGGGGACGGCCTTCATTGTGGCAGCTGGCAGGGGTGAGTGCAAGTTTTAATTATTTTATTTCTGCAGCTTAATGTTTTATTTTAAATGGGCAAATGCACTATTATCCATATCTCAATAATAGTATTTTTGCCCAATACTGTACTGTATGTGTAAGGGTGGAGGGGAGGGGGGTTGTATTTAATTTCCCGTTTTTTTTAAAGCACAGGATTGGTACCGCAGGCCAACGGGGACCCCCGGATACCCATGGAGACCACCCGAGGGCCCCCATCAGCCTATAGTAACATTCCTATGCTTTAAAAAATAAATAAAAATAAATGTAATGTATGTTAGGGGGTATAGGGGTTGTTAGGGGCACAGGGGGTGTGTGGGAAGCGTTTATTGGGGGCAATTGCCACCAATAAAGCTGCTATTGGGCCTTAACCCCTTCATTGCCTTAGTGGCTAGCCACTAAGGTAATGAAGCTACTTTAATGTATTTTTTTAATGTATATTTTTTTAATAGTGTACGGGAGCAGGGGGTATCCTGAGCTGAACCACTTTGATTTCTGTCTCAAGGGTCCCCTGCTTCCCGAGTTACAGGCCCCGGTATGGGACATCGGATGCCAGGGTCAATGCCATTTTTAAAGTGTCTGAGTCATATATCTGGGCCTGTAACTCGGGAAGCGGGGTCCCCGAGGCTGAAATCAATGCGGTTCATCTCGGGAGACACCCCGCTCCTACACACTATTAATAAAATTTACATTAATGCAGCTTCATTACTATAGCGCAGTGGTTCCCAAACTTTTTTGGTTCAAGGCTCCCCAAGGCAATCAGAATTTTATCAACGCTCCCCAAGGCGATCAGGATTTTTACGCGGCGCCCAAAGTAAAAACAAAGGTGTATATAAATACCTAACAGTTGCAGTGCGCAGTTGGTGTCTCTCTCAGACACTCTCACTCTCTCTCACACACTCTCACTCTCTGACCTCTCTCTCTCTGACCGCACTCTCTCTCTCTGACCTCACTCTCTCTCTCTCTCTCAGAACTCTCTCTCTCCTCACTCTCTCTCTCTCTCTGACCTCACTCTCTCTCTCTCTCTCTCTCTCTCTCTCTCTCTCAGAACTCTCTCTCTCTCAGACCTCTCTCTCTCTCTCTCTCTGAACTCACACTCTCTCTGACCTCCTCTCTCTCTCTCTCTGACCTCACTCTCTCTCTCTCTCTGACCTCACTCTCTCTCTCTCTCTCTGTGACCTCACTCTCTCTCTCTCTGACCTCACTCTCTCTCTCTCTCTCTGACCCCACTCTCTCTCTCTCTCTCTATGAACCACTAGTCTCTCTATCTCTCTTCTCGCACTGACCCACACTTCTCTCTTGCTCTCTCTCTTAGACCCTCACCGTATGCTCGCGGTCTCATGACCTCACACTCTCTTGTATCGTCTCTCTCTCTCATGACTCAAGACTCTTATTAATACCTCCTACTCTCTCTCTTGCACATCTTCTCTCTCTATCTTTGGACTCTCATATATTACCCCTTAGATAATCTTTTCATATCATCTTCTCTGGACCTCATATCTCCTATCTCTCTAGCCTCTCTCTCTTCAGATTCATTCGGCCTCCTTCTCTCTGCGACCCTCTATCTATGCTGACCTCTCTTCTCTCTCTCTGACATCTATCTCTCTCTCTGACCCTCTCTCTCTCTCGAACCCCTTCTCTCCTCTCTGACCTCCTTCTTCTCCTCTGATCTCCTCTCTCTATCTCTGCTCTGACCTCTCTCTCTCTCTGACCTCTCTCTCTCTCTGACTCTCTACTCTTCTGTGACGACAAATCGCTCTCACAGACGGACACTCTCTCGCACAGAGACACGCACACGACCTTCTAACGCACAGACGGACACTCTCTCTCACAGAGGACATCTCTCTCTCAGAGATATCTCTCACTCCTCTCAGACAGACACTCTCACTCTCTCAGAAGACACTCTCACTCTCTCAGACAGACCACTCTCTCTCTCACACAGACACTCTCTGTCTCTCAGACAGAACTCTCACTCTCTCAGAAGACACTCTCACTCTCTCTCGACAGACACTACTCTCTCGACAGACACCTACCTATCTCAGACAGACACTCTCTCTCTCTCACTCTCTCAGACAGACACTCTCTAACTCTCTCTCTCTCAGGGAGGGAGGAAAGGCAGGAGATCCGTGCAGGCAGCTCCCTGCACACAGACACACACACAAATAAATACACACAAATACACACACACACATAAATACACACACACACACAAATAAATACACACAGATACACACACACAGATGCAGATACACACACACACACAAATAAATACACAAACAAGATACGGGGGTGGGGGAGGGTATGGGACTGAACGGCCCGGTCCCTACACGGGGGAGGTCAGTGCTGCGGGGGCCTGTGCCACGTGGGGGGAGGGCAGTGTGCTGGGGAAGGAGGGGGGGGGGTGTGAGGCTGCAGTGTGTGGGAGAAATCTGTCTCCCGGTGCTGTCTCTCAGCGTGCGCACGGGCCTCCCTCTCTCAGCGTCGGGCACTCAGCGTCGCTGGACGGGTGAACAGATGCACAAAGCCCTGCCTCTGTAATCAGCGTGGGCTATAGTCTTCGGCCTGGAACATAGTAAGCGCCTAGTGCTGCTGTGCTCTTGCTTGCTGCGCTCGCTCTACCAGGAGCTGTTTGGTGCTAGGCAGATGAGACAGCAAGCGCGCTTGGGAGGGTGATATCACTGTGTGTGTTTGTCACTTGGTAGCTGTCAGGTGTGTGTGTGTGTGTGTGTGTGTGGGTGTGTGTGTGGTGTGTGTGTGTGTGTGTGTTGTGTGTTGTGTGGTGTGTGTGTGGGTGTGTGTGTGGTGTGTGTGTGTGTGTGGGTGTGGGGTGTATTATAGAATATTTATAAAATAAAAAAAGACATGTGAGAATAATATATTTATTAACATTGTCACTTTGATAAATATATTCACACGCACCACACACCACACACACATTATATATATAATATTATATATATAATAATAGAGCAACTGGAAATAACTTTAAATAATACCAAATAGCATATAGAACATTACCACACGATATAATATACACCACACAGAGATAACACATCAAAACTATTTACTAAAAAGATATCAACAATAGAAATAGATATTACCACCACATCAAGATACATATATATACCAACACACATAATCACACCACACAACTACACATTATTCATATAACACAAATACACACACACACACACACACTATATATAAAACCTACACACACACACATCATATATACAAGAAATACAGTATACACACACAACACACACCACACACATATACACACACAACCACACATATATACATATACACACCACACACCTGCAGCCCGTTTTTCCTCACACACACCACACACACTCTGCAGCCGTTTTCACACACACACACACACACACACACACACACCACACAACACCACACACACACACACACACACACCAACACACACACACACACACCACACACACACACACACACAACACAACACACAAACCACACACACACCCTGCACCCACACACACACACACACACACACACACACACACACACACACACACACACACACACACACACACACACACACACACACACACACCTACCTTGGTGCTGCCTCTGTCTGGTGGCTCTGTAGTTGCAATGCCGGGCAGGCTGCAGCCCCATTGGATGGGAGCGGTCACGTGACTGCTCCTCCGCTTCCCCTCGGAGGTTTTTTTTTTTTTTTTTTTAAATTAGCTAGCAGCCCTTATTTCCCGCTGCTGGCGGCCCTGATCGCGGCGCCCCTCTAGCCAAGCCGCGGCGCACCAGGGCACCGCGGCGCACAGTTTGGGGAACACTGCTATAGCGGATAGTCGCGACGGTAATGAATTGTTTTATTTGATATGTGTGTCTTGATACTTGAGAACATGAGCAGGGGGTCTCCTGAGCTGAACCGCATTAGTTTCAACCTCGGGGACCCCCTACTTCATGAGATACAGGAACCAGTATGGGGTGCAGTCATGTGACGTGGGAGATTTAAAAGCACAGGGGATACGGAACCCCATAGCGGGGCCTGTATCTCATGAAGTAAAGGGTCCCCGAGGCTGAAACCAATGCGGTTCAGCAAAGGAGACACCCTGCATATGTCACTAGAATTAAAATGTATATGTATACTGTACAATCGCCTGTAAGAGAGGTGCATGGAGATGCAGTGTCTCTATGCAGCTCTTACAGGCTGCTTTTTTTTTTCAACCGGCTATCACGGGTAACAGTGTTTTCCCAGGGCCCTTCTGATCCTGACCCCTATGTGAGAAACTGCCCCCCCCGTTACGTGTCATGTTATGTGGTGCACTTGCTGGCTCACAGGACTCCTGAGTCTCCCGCTCGATCGTATTGAGGATGTCACAAGGACTGGCTTGTGAGGTAGTGCTGAGTTCTACTCACAGTTTGTACTTCGCCTCCATCTCTTCTAGGTCCCCATGACTGCAGGAAGGAGTATCTGGAAGAGAACCCCTGGGTGCATCTTCTTCCTGATTAACACTAGTCTCAGGCAAGAAGGGTCTTTGAATCAAGGGCATCTTTATTGACATCATACATGGCTGACTGCCCATCATAGCGGCCGGTACTTAGCCGCACATCAGCATATTTGCACACCTCAAGGAAGTTCCCTCTTGACTCTGTAATAGAGACAGGGATATCTCTGCCACCTCTCCCCTAAGGGAGGGTCACCATCTGTGCCCGAGCCCTGACACAGTGTGGGGTCAGCTTGTCTCTCTGTAACTACTGGCACTTGAGCTGCACAGACTCACAGCTCTTGCACCACACACTTGACCAGACATAACACACTAACTTTAGGAAGTTGTGCGTAATATATAGCTTCCAGAAGGCCCACCCCTGTGTCACTGTTAGTGGACACAGAGCATGCTGTCACTTCCTTTGCTACACCTTACACATCACAAGGGGGTGAGGCCAATCCTCATGATAACTTCTGGTAAACCTGCCCTCTTTACAGGAATTACTGCACAAAAGGAGAGAGGCATGTAACTCCAAAATTACACAGGGCTACACAAGCTTTAGATTTTTTTTTTGTAAACTTGTTCTTTATTTGAGTTTTTGTTAAGAAAAGTGGGGAATGGGATACAGAACATAAAAAAGGGTAACATGTTACTTTTGAATTACGTACATTTGTATCATATACTGTATATAACATAGTCAATGGGATGACAATAATGACATCACTGTTGTGACAGCGTATAAAGTAACTAATACAGAAAATTAACTTAAAGGACTGGGAAAGGGGAAAAGAAAAAGAAAAAATGTCATTGCTTTTAAAAAAAATTCCACTTGTTGGTATACCATACTGTAACAGCTTAACAGACGCACAGTTTTGGAATATTGAATACTGAATACCCTCCAGGCCCACCACTGCATTTTATACAGTTACGAATCATATCGCATCAAGGTTACCACGATAGTTATGCGCTTATTTTTTTTTTTTTTTAAGCTCGTGTGTTTTTACAGCTCACCTATTTTGTGTTTTTCAGATTTGGAGAGTACCCCTCATAAGATATCTGTTTCCTATATACATTCTCCATGGTTCCCATACTTTTAAATATTTCTGAACTGTATCATTTTGTATCCCTGTCAGTTTTTCCATGATACAGATCCTCCATAGCCTCGCTTTCACTGCATCTAAAGCCGGCTGTTTCCAGGCCTTAGCTATTTCGCATCTGGCGACTGTATATATGTATATGTTTATCTTAATTTTTTTTCCATATTTTGGCAAAAATACCCAAGAATTGGCTGTGCCATATCATGTGTGGCCCTCCATAGCTTTGTAACCTTTGGACACGTCCACCCCTTAAGTACAAACGATACCTGCTGACCACAACCTCTTGTACACAGTGACGACATGTTTCTGAAAAATATGGACAATCTTAGTGGGGTGTAATACCATTGGTGGAGCATTTTGTATGCATTTTCCTTCATTAAGACACATGTGGAACTCTTTACTATCCCTTCAAATATATTATCCCACTGCTCCTGATCTAGTTGTTCTCCCAGCGCCTCTTCCCACTTTATCATCAATTTGGGTTTTATCTCGGGTTCTGTTTTAACTGCCGCGAGAATGTTGTATACTTTGGAGATCAGGCCTTTCTTTTCCTCCCCCGTGAGGCACCTATCCTCAAATGTTGTGAAGTTACTATATGAATCTTCACTTCATATATGATCCCTCAATTGAAGATACCTAAAAAAGGCTGAATCATGTAGCCCATTTTCTCTCCTTACTGTCTCGAACCTTTTACTCTAATGTCTTTGTTTGCCCATAGATCTTTTACTCTTGTAACTCCTGCCTTGCTCCATTCTTTAAACACTGTTGGTTCCATGCCCGGGATAAAGCTAGTATTTTCAAATAGTGGTGCCATCTGAGATTTTAGGTTGGTCAACCCTTGTTTAAATTTCAATGAATCCCACATTTTTAGTTAGTGCGTGATAGATTCCAGAGGCACTGTCAGTTCAGGTCTTTCTTTCTTTGTTAACCATAGTGTCATATCTATAGATGACCTTGAGAGCATATCAGACTCAATTTCCACCCACTTTTTCCTCTATTTGTGGGCATGCCAGTGAACAAGTTGGCTTAAATGTGCAGCTTGATAATACTGCATTAAATGTGGCAAGGCTAATCCTCCCGACCTCTTGGATCTATAGAGTGTAACAACAGAGTATGGTCCCAAAATGGATCAAGAAAAGACCCTCCAAATACATACACTCTATGATAAAGTCTTGATAAGGTAAGTATTAGAAATTAATTGGCTCCTATGGAGATATAGGGTCTTCATTAAAAACAAAAATAATACAATTTTATTACATTAAAAGAATGTGACTGTGTGAATTAATTATAAAAAGAACAAACAATGTTTAAAATCCCCGTAGAGGAGAGTAATATTGCATATATTCAGCACCCAAGATTATTATGGGCAATTTGTTATTGAATTCAACCATAGGGGATATACAATATTACTACGACATCAGCAAAGTACTATTAATTCCCAGAAGAAACCACAATGTATTTGGTATTGTGTATGCTGCCTCCTGTATAGTAGGATTACTACCAGATATTTTTTGACACCAAAATGAATATGTAAAAGAGCCTATATATCCCTTATTTCCAGGCTGTTAAACAACAGTGATTATATATCGAAGCTGGGCGACGCGGCATTGGTGCGCATGCGCAGCATGTCATTGCAGACTTTTGGCGCGAATTATGGGCTATATCTGGCAGTAGGTACATGTCTCATCATACACCTTGATAAAGTCCTGCGGGACGAAATGCGTTGGTGCGGCTGTTATATACACCCTTATGTGAGTCCATATAAATAAATACCCTCGATTTTATTTTGGAGTTTGCCCAATATTTTTTCCAATAACCTTCCAGTTTCAGTGCATCCTTTGCTTCCCTTCATCTCCTATGTGTTGCAATACTTATAAGTTTGCCTCTCACTACTGCCTTGTGCGCCTCCCATAGTGTAAAGGGTGACTCCATGCTACCTTCGTTTATTTGGAAATAATTGTTTGCCTCGTTACTGATCTCTGGGATGACCCCTGGCATTTTTAGTAGTGACTACTTTAGTCTCCATGTTCCCTTACTTGGTTTCTTATGTATATCTTCAATGTGAACTTCGACTGGGGCATGGTCTTACCATGTAATTGGGTGCATTGTGGCCTTTGTAATTTTTGGGATTTGCAGAGAATCTACAAATATGTAATCTACCCTTGTGTATACTTTATGGGGTGCTGAATAAAAAGAGAAATCCCTTTTCTGCGGGTTAATCTCTCTCCATGCATCCCTTAGATCAAACTCTTTAATTCCCTCTCTTAGCGCTTTTCACTCCCCTTTTCGAGATATCACAGTCGCAGCTAAAGTCGGTTTAGATCTATCTGTTTTTTTGTGTAAGGCTATATTGAAATCTCCCGCTAAAACTATGCGGCCAAGATAATTTTTACCAACATTCGGAATAATTTTGTAAAAAATATTCTCTTGTTTTCATTTGGTGCGTAGGCCTTGACCAGAGTTATCTGAGTATCTTCTATATCCGCTGTGAGTATTAGGTATCATCCCTCTGGGTCCCTTCTTATCCTGTCTACCTAAAATGGAGAGTTTCTTGCTAGGAGTATGTCCACCCCTCTTTTTTCTTCTTCCTTTGCAGATGCTGTGTATACCAGGGGTAGTATTTGTCCCAATATGTAGATGTAGAGCTTGATGTGAAGTGTGTTTCTTGTAGGAATATTATGTCCCCTGATAGCATTTTATATTCTGCCATTGCTATTTTCCTTTTTACTACATTATTCAGTCCCTTGGTGTTATGTGATATTAGTTTCAGAGTCATTTTTATTTACCTTTTTTTTGGAGTCTTCTTCTCTTATGGATTTGTTTTCTGTTTTCCCTTGAGTGGCGGCCTGGAGGGTATTCTTACACGTAATGTAGCAATGAAAACATTTAAACATTTAAACATCAAAAAGAAAACAACATATATAGAATAATCCAGGTGACTAACATAGCCTGGATTTGTTTGTTCACTTATCATGAACGTTCGTTCTCCGCGATTGCGCAGTAGCGCTAATCCCACACCCATACCTTTGAGTTTGTAAGGACCGTACAGCGGTCCCAAACAATAAATCAACTTTTAATTTAACATTTCTGTCTTTTTTTTTTTAAAACCTCCTATTCAATATACGAAGATCTACGGCATTGTGAGCAACTCTATTTTGAACAAACACAATTCCACAATTGAACCCATACATCCAACAGAAATTACCTGAAACCCCCCTCTTTTTTTTTGCTTATATTCTTAGTTTCAGTGTACCATTCTCCATGTTCCCCCTACTTTTAGCTACTCTAAAGATGCATCTCAAATATAATGGGTGTTCTAGTCTGCGTTCTATCCGCTAATCTAGGGAAATACTTGATTTTGTCTGATTCCATTTTTGTAGACGAGATTTTTCTCCTATCTGTACTATATGTGGTTTGGGACTATTCTTTTTTATACCGGTATTTCTACTCTTCGGATTACCTGATAGTCTATGGGGAATTGGAGGTATGACGTTGCTATTCCTTATCTGGGTTTATGCAACTGATGTTCATCACAGTCTTGCATTTTTGGCATAGTTCTTTATATCAGGTTTTTCTTTTTTAACTATACAGCCGTGGCTGCTTTTATTTGAACACTTCTCGGTTATTTTCCGGTTACTTTTTCTGAATGCCACGTGCTTGACCGCGTTCATGCCACATTCATGCCGTATTCATGCTGGCCGTCACCCGCGCTCACCCGCGCTTGATCTGTTTAATGATAATGGTTCGGATTTTATTGGTTGCAATTCTTCGCGTATCCCCCAGGTGGCAGATATTCATGAATTGTAATGAATTCTAACATACATGCGCTTCAGTAATGTGTCGACTTGCAGGTGTTTAAAAAATACCACAGTGGTCCATTGTGAATTTACTTTGGTACTGAAGAAGTTACAACACTGTATCTATTAAGGCATTTGATATTAAAAATTTAATGCAAGTGTCTGGTGTTCTATTGTCCAGAGAGGTCCAGAGATGAGTACACCACTGCAGTCTATGTTCAAAAAACCCGACATAAAGTACGCTTATTTAATATGGTCAGCAATTAGTGCAGCAGATGGTCAAATTTATAAATATTTTATCGAAAATTATGACTTTTACAATTTTTCACCAGATGCTCGTGTGTGGAAGCGTGCAATAAGGAAAAAGTTATGTATCGATCCGTGTTTTTTTCATATTGATCCCGCACCCGGTGTTAGAGGAGGGTATTAGTGTGTTGCGCCTGAATTTTCCAGAATCATTGATCATGGAGACTTCACAAGGCGAAAGGTCATGGTAAAACCAACTAAGAATCGTCAGTCCCAGGCAAGCAATGCGCCAGCGCCGCACCGGCTTCCAATAATGGTCCGACCATCAGTGAAAAGCTGGTGACCGGCAACCCTTGCTGTCTTTTCCTGCCTGGAAACCTGCAGCCCGAGCAGGATTTCACGTACAGATACAAGCAAGCTTTCATGTACCAAAAAGATTTCCAGCTTCATGAGCTGTCAACTACAGGTGTAGCAGGCTGCTGTCACCTGTCAACTATGTGTATAATCAAGAATACGGGACTGGTGGCAGTGCCTCGGCGCCAACCGATTGGCAAAGTCTATGGTGAGTACAGCTGCCGTAATTTATTCTTTTTTTAACATATCAATATCAATGCACAGTCAAGCGATTCTCCTGTAATCAATCACTTTGCTTATGGTTATTTAGTTTTATTATTTTAGTCACAATTCGCGAAAATGTAGTCCAGCAATATCATTGGCTGAGCAGCTTCTACAATAGATACTGAACAATTGGTGGACAGCGCATTGGAACCTTGTTGAAACGCATATGCGTGTCATCACATCTAGGTGCATGTGTGTATGTGAACAAGAGACTCCCCCCCATAAAATTATCGTTGGGACTGACCGAGGGGCTTGTGGGGACTAACTGTGGGAACTTCTTTAGGGGACTGAATAATTTGAACCAACCATTACAGTAATACTTTTATTTTTCCTCAGAAAAGAAACTTTGTCATCAGGCGGAGAACGGCAAATGGAGGGATTTCGATGGATTTCTGAATCTGCACATTGCTGAATATGATTTAAAAATCCACGTACCGGAGACAACAATTTAGTGGCAGTGCCATTTTAATTGATTAGGATAGAATAACTGTGAGCTTTATCGAAAACCTGAAACAGTATGCTGTTTTTTTTCATACAGTATACAATACTTTTTTACATACTGTACTGTATAATAAACCCCAAAAATAAAAAGTATGCATTTATTCTACATGTATTACAGTGTGTATTCTTTACCCGTACAGTACAGTATGTATTGTTTTAATACTATTTTGATGTAATGCGCATGCCTACAGTATACAGTACAATACTGTACAGTATGCCTCATGGAACTGTACTGTAAAGTATGTTCTAGAAACACTGTATTTTATTATAAAAGGAGACACAATGAAACAATTTAAAACAATTAACATTATTTTTTATTTAAGTACAGCAAGTCAAAACATTTACAGGTGTATGGTGCAAGTAAAAACATTTATTTTTGAATGCAATTTAAAACAAACAACATTTTTTTTATTGAAGTACAGCAAGTCAAAACATTTACAGGTGTATGGTGCAAGTAAAAACATTTATTTATGAATACAATTTAAAACAATCAACAAGTCAAAAATGAATCACGCAGCAAATTCGATCCCCAGCTGTGAGTCCTTCCAGGGATGATGCCTTGTATGCCGCAAAATGCCATTGATGGAGTCTCTCACGATTTTCATCAAATGATCTGTAATGGAATAATAGCTCCGCAATTCCTCAACAATAGTCTTTCTTAAATTTTCAGGAAGAGCCTTTTTGACGCAATTCCCTTCGTAATTTACATTATGGGCCCATCCGCAGTACACCTCGTAGGTCACGTGGTGCTTGAAAATGTACATGGCATGTTTCTGGGCTACACCACCACATGCAAACCTATACTTCTCCCTGAGTGGCTGGGACAGCTCGCGCAAGATGATGTCGGGCACCGTCTCAATTCAAGCGTGTGTGGGTGGGATTCTGGGAGCAGGTGTGCTTCTGGGAGCGGGTGTGCTACTGGGAGTGGGTGTGCTTGTTGAGGAGGGTAGGTGGTCTGTGACGATGCTTTCCTCCTCCTGTCTTAGTCGCCTTGTCTCCTGGCATGGTCTTGACGGGGTTGTCATGTCATCCTTGTCAAAGGTATACATGAACACATATTATTTTGATGGAAGGGGTGCGCTTGGTGATGGAAGGTTGAAGGTCCCATCCATCCCATCCATGCACCCTCATGCTCCTGCCTCATGCTCCTGTGGCTGACATACAGGGGCAGGAACTCTAAGCCAATTATGTATCCCCGCTATGTCTGTCTCTATCTTCTCCATGCGCTTCTCCATCTTCTCCATCTGTTATCCATCTTCTCAATCCGTTGATCCATATTTAGCATGGTCTCTAAAAGAAGATCTATCTTTACCAGCATACAGTTCTCAGGGATATCAACACGTAACCCATTCATATATACCATGGGAAAAGTATGAGAGGGGTGGGAAAGGAAAGTAAACCTCTGCTCAGCTAACAGGTAAGTTTTTAATGGTGTAGATAAGGTGCTTGTCTGAGAATTGTATTTGCAATAAACCGAAAGAGAAAGAACTCAGTTGAAGTAGCACTCAATTATCAATGATGATTAGTGTCTTGATTAAGAAAAATCTTTATTATGCAATTTAAATGTTAAAATAAATGGTGTACAAAGAAAAAAGAAAAAATAATAATCTTGACATGAATATGTCAGATATCTGGGACTGTGCCAGTAGTAGCGGATCGCTACATAAGGATAGACCCCTATTGTCGGTCTAAGAGTAGCAGTGTCTATTTGCTTAAGTTGGTAAAAGTAAGTAATTACACTCCCCCTTGGCCAAGGTGAGGAGTATAGTGATGTGGAACTACAGGTGTTAAATCTCGTCAGCTGCTTGTATGATATAGTTTAACACAGCAATTTGTGCTGTAGTGATATGGTATGTTGTAGTTTAATGCCACGTTGCTATGCAGATGGAGGAGCAATAGAGTGCAGCCTTGCTGCTTGTGCTCAGTATATAGATGTATATCTAAAGTTTAGCCATATATACAGCCCCTTGCTCTGAGCCCACATTGCTATGCAGATGGAGGAGCAATAGAGTGCAGCCTTTCTGCTTGTCCTCAGTATATAGATGTATAGCTAAAGTTTAGCCATATATACAGCCCCTTGCTCTGAGCCCCCTGTGGTCGCAGTTACCATCAGGGGCAGTTAGATAGCAGTGAAATCTTATCAGGGCAGTAGGAATTGCGGATGTAGGATACTACCTGTGTATCAGCTGTTTGGCTCTGTTTGGACAAAGTTGCACACAGGTGTGTTCCGCTCCTAGTCACTACAATAGGTGTTGCAGTGGAGTGTTAGGTTAGCTGTATTGTCTATAATGATGGCGTTCCAAACCATTCACCTCAATATCGCAGCCATAGTAATAATAAAGTCCACCACTACTGAAGTAAGGTAAAGCTGACACTGCTACAATTTAAAAAGCCTAGTCGACAATCGTTTCGCGTCTGCTGCTTTATCAAGACTCCTGTGTTAAACTATATCATAAAAGCAGCTGACGAGATTTATCATCTGTAGTTCCACATCACTATACTCCTCACCTTGGCCAAGGGGGAGTGTAATTACTTACTTTTACCAACTTAAGCAACTAGACACTGCTACTCTTAGACCGACAATAGGGGTCTATCCTTATGTAGCGATCCGCTACTACTGGCACAGTCCCAGATATCTGACATATTCATGTCAAGATTATTATTATTTTTTTCTTTGTACACCATTTATTTTAACATTTAAATTGCATAATAAAGATTATTTTTAATCAATACACTAATCATCATTGATAATTGAGTGCTACTTCAACTGAGTTCTTTCTCTTTCGGTTTACTTAACCCATTCAGCATGCGGTCTAACAAGCTGGATCTTGTGCATGGAGTGCTGTGGACATCTGAATGGATGGGTGCTGGAGCAGAGGATATACCTGTAGGGGTTCCCTGGAGAGAAGCGTCAGTGTCGTTTAGGAGTTCACGAGAAGGTGTCCTGGGGCTTCCCTGGAGAAAAGCAGCAGCGTCGTCTAGTGCAGGAGAAGGTGAAATGTGGGTTCCCAGGAGAGCAGCGCCAGCGTGGAGTATAAGAGAAGGTGTCCTGGAGGTTCCCGGGAGAGAAACGGCAGCGTCGTCGAGGAGTGCAGGAGAAGGTGAAATGTGGGTTCCCCTGGGAGAGCAGCGCCAGTGTGGAGTGCAGGAGAAGGTGTCCTGGAGGTTCCCGGGAGAGAAACGTCAGCGTCGTCGAGGAGTGCACGAGAATGTGTTCTGGCGGTTCGATGGGTTGGCTTCCATTTGTTTTGCTTTAAGGATATATCAGCCAATGTCTTCTTGACATAATAAGGCTTCTTAAAAGCCTTTTTTCTTTGGGGTCGTCAGGAGGTTTTCTTTTTTAGCCTTAGCCTGTTGCTTTGGCCTTGGCTTGGAAACGGCTCCCGCCTTTCACTTTTTTGGCACGGCAGAAGCAAGCATATCGTTGCGTCAGTAGAGTCGGGGTTGATCCATGGGAGCAGATGGCACAATGCAGTATCTGGACAAGGGCAAGTTCAGATACAGATCATCGAGTGGAAGGCTATGCAATGTAAGGGTAAAAGGGGACGATAGACAGCACTCTGATAGTGTTAAATTTATGCAATTGCAGTGTGAACGGAACAAAAGGGGACCCTTTCCCCTGTATAGTACTAACAAATCTATGTAAGTACCAGCACTCACTGTCTAATAGCTAAATGATGAAAACACTTGTAATGCAGAATAAACATTTAATAATAAAACGAACCAGAAATAAATCAAATGTATTTGCAGAAACCGGTATCACAAATGGGCATGTCACAAAGTGAGGGGTGGGGGGGGGGGGGGGAAAGGAAAAGGGGAAAAAAATGAAATACAAGGAATATACACAAAAAACAGAGAACGGCAAGTATGCTAGGGGGGCGACGTTTCGTGGGACTACCTCTTCATCTGGCCCATTCCCCCTGGTCCAAAAGGTCCCAGAGGTACTTCCCTAAGCCTCTCTTCCCCTATAACTGATCAAATCAGACACCACTGAAAATAGATAGCAAACATACAGTGTAGGCTAAATACAGCAAAACAGCTAATAGCAGGGCAGCAAGAATCCACTAAAGTCAATGCCAGTAGTTCAAGTACCACAAGAAACTGTGGGCAATGGTACAGTAAAGGCTGAACACAGCTTGCAAGAAAGCAGCTTGCAAAGAAGCACCAGGAGTCCACAACAGTTAATGAAAGGTTAATTGGAATAGCAAATGAAGACAGTAATCAAACCCTCTGTGGCTCTGCTCCTTGTGCTCGTGTGGAGTGCTGAGCAATGTGTGTCACCTTTTATGCATGGCGATGAGGTGCAGGTGTTAAAAGTGGGCGTACTCTAATGTTACTCATTAACGTATAAATACACCATCCATTTTGTTGATTCACTGCACATTGAATACACATCGACTAAACATCAAATATACATTCTTGTGCTTGTATTTCTTTCTAAACGCAGCAATGCCTGTTAAAAAGATTTCTAAGGATCTCAGCATGAGAAGAAATTAGATGTACACGAGAGGACAACGAATTTCAGATATTCAACGCTGGTTAAGTACTTCTGGCCTCGTTGTACCAGCAGCCACCGTGAGCTATCATGCCCACGGTAAGACCAAAAAAGTCACGAGGACAGCAATGGTAACTACCGCGTAAGTACACGTACTGTAAAGTATTTCGAATATGTTTTCTTTACCGTGCAGTACTGTAATAGCACTTTTATTGTTAAGATGGCTTATTGTTTTTAGCAGAACCATTTTCCTAGCAATTATTAGATACTGTATACTGTACTGTACAATTTGTTTTTGTGTTGCACCTCCTTCCTCAATTATCATAATTGCATTCTTGCATTCTTATAATCAATTCTATTTCAAAGTGAGTTGCACCTCTTTCCTTATTTATAACTCACTTCATTATTACTCATTATGAATCACGTACTCACAACCCCCCATTTCAGTACACTGTAAACAGTATGACACACACACCTAAAGTACCAGTATATTTATATAAATATATTATATACAGTATATATCTATTATAATTGCTATCGCTGTATATTTATATGACTATATTACTGTATATATATATATAATTACTTATATCGCTGTTTATTTTGTGACATAGTCCAAAGATGTTAGGCAGCTTTCTGCCCCGTTTTAGGTCAGAAAGTGCAGGAATAGTTAAAAATGATCCATTCCACAGCTTCACATTAACTCAGGCTGCTGGATGGAAAATCCAGACCACAGATTACAATGGGTCTAGTTCTCTCTCACCTGCTCTTCTAATCACTTGCACAGGTATTTAGAGCAGAGAGGTTTGCATTTCAGTCTCTCTCCTTAGAGCCTGGAGGCTGGGGGTATCGCTGCTCCCCGGAATCCAGTTCGGGGTGGACGGCCCCTCCAAGTATCACAGTACCAGAGGATTTGCCTGGACACTTGGGACCGTGTTCCCACCACGAACAGATAAGACAAAAAAAAACAAATGTTTATTGCTGTTGCTAAAAGACTGTGCTGTATCTGGTGACCCTAAATGAGAGGGCATTTTTTTAAGCTGGGGAACCAGGTTAGTTGGCCCAGTTAGTTTGCAGTTAGAGGCTGATTCTGATGTGTAGTTAGTTCCCTGAAAGGGATAGGATTTCTTTATATGATTTGGTTTTTATTTCTTAAAAGTGACACTGTGTGAAATGCTATGACACTGATATAAGTGAACTGCTGAATGAAAATGTCTGAGTGCCTCTAACCTACACATGTTAAAGCTGCAGTACCTTACTTTGATGAAAATAAAGCAGGCAGAAGCCTGTGTTAAGCAACGTAATACTTTGCATGTTCCTGTTTGTTGTATAATTAACCCTAGAAGACTGTGTCGGGAAGAACCCAGACAGACGTCAGCGCTACAAAAGAGGAGCGTTTGTCACATATGGTGGAGAATTCGGGTCGACACTAAAAAGTCTGTGGGTTTGCAAATAAATGTGGGGCTTTGAAATGGCCGCCCAGCTGAACTAAAGTACAGATGCTATGAGTGAAGTCTGTCCCACTGTGTATATCAGTTGTACTTCTAGCATACACAGAGAATGTTCGAAGTGTGGATGCAATAGCACCCTGAACCCAAACAGAAAACCAAAATGTATTGCTGAAGAATTTTTTTTTTGCATCTAGCAATGCTGTTTGTAAAGCTAATGCCTTTTGCTGAAGTGAGTGAATTTGCAGCCAGCAAGTGCTGTATGTAAGTTGCAGAAGTGAGTGAAATTGCAACTAGCAAATTGTCTCTGCCGGGTTTCTAAAATGGCCAACGTGGAATGTTTGTTTTGCAATGCACGTAATCTTGAAAAACAGTGTCCCTTCAGGCCATACGATGATGATGACGACGACTCGTTTGTGGCCTTGGGAGGAGAGCCGTACCCACAGATGAATTTAGTATGCTGGGCCTGTCGTGAAGTAGGTCACATGGAAGATGTGTGTCCCAAAATTTTCAAAGACAAACAGCTGCAAAAGCAAGCAACGCCCTGTGAGTGCAAGCAAGATGTGGAAGCTACCAGTGAGTGTGTGCCCAGTACCACTGATATCTCTGGAGCTAATAAAGCAAAAAGAAAGAAGAAGAAAAAGAAAACTGTTCCTCAAGTCACAGGGGAAGTGACCGAGCCACTTGAACCTGCGCTGTCAGGACATGCATCAGAAAGGCGCCGAGATGTGCTGCAGACCGGAGTGACCGGCAGAATTGTCACAGGAACAGTGGCAAAGGAAAAGGAGGAACAAAGGATAGCTGAATCCTTGAACCAGGAGAAAGATGCTTTGGTTTCTGCACTCCAAGCTGCCCGCCATAATTATGAAGTCCTGTGGCAGGATTTGGTGAAGGAGCGAGAATGTTGGAAGAAGGAGCAAGAATCTAACAATAAGGTGCGAGAAGCGAACGCCGAGTTACAGAGGTGTATACTTCCAGCTTTACAGGAGTACGAAGCTTTGAAGAAAACAGAGTCTCTCTTACGGAGTGAGCTGGAAAAGGTGACGACTAGGCTGGAAAAGGCCAACACCGTAATTGCCACCATGGATGAAAAACAGAATAAGGGGCTTATGCAGAGAGGATAGAGAAGGGAAATAGCGCCATCTTTTGGCAAAAATACGCACCAGAGAAGCTTGTCCTGCAGAGAACATGGAGAGATTCATAAAATTCGCCACAGCAGTTTTCTTTACTTTAAAAATTGCCAAACACGTGGCGAGATTGGTAAATTCGCCATGTTAAAATAGGGTGGTATGCAGGTAGCATAGATGCACTGCAACTCGCCATTCTGCCCTATATTATAGCGAGTTCAATGTAGCCAGAAAAACTTGGCAATTTTGAATCTCATCAGAAAAAAGAGGTAACGCAGCTTTCAGCATACGCCCATAACTTACTCCAATTCTGTGGCTATTTTCCTGCCGTTTTCACATTAAATAACGTTCCTCTCTGCATAAGCCCCTAAGTCTGACAAATCGATTGCTTTCCTAAAACAGAAATACGGGAAGGCTCTACAAGAGGTTCACACGCTCAGCACATAGGTGCAAAACTCACGCCTGGAGGGCCACGGTCTGAACACAGAGCTGGGAATGTTGAAGCAAACCCATGAGATTGCCCTAAGTGAGTTAGAGACTGTAAAGCAAGAAAATGAGAGTCTGAAATTGGAAAATTCAGATTTGACTGACCAAGCAGAAAAAGTAAAGAAACAGTTGACTCAGGAAAAATTAGAAGTGCAGGAAGCACTACAGAATGCATTGATGCACGCTCAGAGCCAGCACCAGGAAGAAATGGACATCTGAGAACAGAATTGCGACATGTATGCACAAAACAGAATTCTCTCGTGGAGGAACTTAACGTTTTGAAAAAGGACAAAAGCATTAGAATAATTCAGAAGCACTGCAAAGCTCTTATCCAAGGAAGAAGGGAAAGAGAAAATTATCGGCGTAAACGCGCCACAACTATCATCCTACAGGCTGCCTACAGAGGGATGAAAATTCGTCAGTTCAATCGCCGGAATAAAGCAGCCTGTGTTCTTCAATCATTCTACCGTGCCCGCATGGTACGAAACAGATTCCTCATTATGAAAGGAGCAACTATAAAAATCCAGTCTCTGACTAGGATGACACAGAACAGGTGTCAGGGTCGCCTAGACCTCCTGCCTAGCCATAGCTTCTTTGTCCACTGGGTGTGCTGCTGCCTTCTGTTGGCTCTGGGTTCCTCTGTCTGTCTGTCTTCTTGTTGCTCCTCTCTCTGTCTTATAGTTCGGTTTCCTGTCTGTTTCCTTTGCCTTTGCTTCAAGTCAGACTCCTATGCACATGCCTCTGTCTTTGATTCCTGATCTGTTCCTGTACCTGTACCTGTATTTGAGTCTGTTCACAGTAAAGGCCCATGCTAGTAATCTGGCTTGTCCCTGTTTGTTCCTTGCTCCCCGGTCTCAGTCCCTGCTCCCCGGTCTCAGTCCCTGCTCCCTGTTCTCAGTCCCTGCTCCCGGACCTGTCCTGCCCCGCCTGTCCTGTTCCAGTCTCCTCGTTGCCGACCTCTGCTTGTTACCTGACTTCGCTACCTGATGCCTGTCTCGGACCCCTGCTTGTGACCCCTACTTCGCTTCCTGCTGTTCTGGCCACCGAGATCCTACCCGCCACAGGAGTCTCCCATGACAGAAAGCAAAGGCACACTTCTGGACCTAGCTGGAAAAGATTCTTCTTCTGCCTGCACCCTTTCCTGCCTGCTGCTGCAGACCACATCCGCATGGTTGAAGATAAGTACTTTCGTTTCTTTTTTTGGAAATCCCAGTTGGGAAGGTTTTTTTTGCTGCTAAGTGTTCTGCAAGAATTATTGCGTTCATAACGAAAAAACATTTTTGCTGAGACTAGAACTGTTGCTGCAGAGACTAGTGCACCTTTCTTTGAGATTTTTCTTTTGTGCAGTGCCTGGGTTAACCCTTGCAGTTCCTGTTGCCAATTTTTAGACTCTGACTTTTCATCCCTGGACAAGGCTTGTCTCTGCATCCCTGGTTGGACCACTGCTGTTCACCGGGTTCCCATTTCAAAAGACAAGAGTGCTTCCATTATTTTGTTACTGCATACTGTGATTTTTCCTGCAATCTGTAGTTATTCCTATGATTGGTTCTAAGTTTTCAGGTTTACCTGCAAGTTCCCCTAAAGTTTGTTTCTCTGCAACATATGATATCCCTACGCCTGATATCAAAGGTTTCAGATTTAACTGCAGGGTTCTCTGTCTGATATTCCTATGTCTGATGTAACAAGTTTCAGATCTAACTGCAAGTTTTCTCTGTATTAGTTTCCTGCTGTCTATGATATTTATATGCCTGATATCTAAAGTTTCAGATTTAACTGCATGTTTCTCTGTATAATATCCCTACGCCTGATATCTAAAGTTTCAGATTTAACTGCAAGGTTCTGTCTGATATTCCTATGTCTGATGTCAAAAGTTTCAGATCTAACTGCAAGTTTTCTCTGTATTAGTTTCCTGCTGTCTATGATATTTCTATGCCTGATATCTAAAGTTTCAGATTTACCTGCATGTTTCTCTGTATGATATCCCTACGCCTGATATCTAAAGTTTCAGATTTAACTGCAAGGTTCAGTCTGATATTCCTATGTCTGATGTCAAAAGTTTCAGATCTAACTGCAAGTTTTCTCTGTAGTAGTTTCCTGCCATCTATGATATTTCTATGCCTGATTTCTAAAGTTTCAGATTTAAACTGGAGGTTTTCTCTGTCTATATGATATCCCTACGCCTGATTTCTAAAGTTTCAGATTTAACTACAGGTTCTCCCTGTCTGTATGATATCCCTACACGTGTGTCTAATATTTCTGTTGTTCATTCTAATGCTTCTGCTTTAAAAAAACATTTCCTCTTAACTGGTTTCTTGGGAAGTGTGGTTTCCCCATGTCTGAAATTATGGCTCCCACTCAAACAGTCTTGAGCAGTAAATGTGAACACTGTACCACTGATTCTTCAGAACTTCTCAAAGCAAGGAAGAAGAAGAAAAAGAAGGGAGGTATTACTGTGGAAGTTGAAACTAAGGATGAACCTTTAACCCAAGAGTCTGCATTTGATGAAAGAGATATGCTGCAGCTTAAGGCAACTCACAGACGTATCACAAGAATAGTGGAAGAAAAGAAAGATGCCCTAACTCAGACGCTTCAAGCTGCACAGAAAGCGATTGATTGTCTTTATGGACGTTTAGATAAGGAGCAAGAAGCCAAGGCTGCACTACAGAGCTGTCTATCCTCAGCAATTGCTGTGTGTTCTCCAGGAAAAAGAAAAGCACCAGTTGGAGAGTGACCTGGATGTCATGTCAGGTGAGCTGGAGAAGGCATATGCTGATGCTGCTGAGAATCGGCGCCTCGCTTCTAAAAGTAACGAATTCCTGGAAATCTCTATGAAGGAAATTGACAGGCTTAATACAGAGCTTAAAGTCACCCAGGAGGAGATTTGCTACTTCAAAAAAGAGATGAAAGTCGTTCAGGAGGAGAGATGCTACTTGAAAACAGAGATATGTTCTATGAGAGACGCCTCCGAAGAGTTAAATAGTAGGTTTGAAACTATAAACCAAATGAGTAAGAACTTCTCTGTCCAAGCCAGTGAAGGAGATAAAAGACTCCATGAATCAGAAGAGGAGAAGAGACTATTGATAGAAGAAAAGTCAAGGATGCAATTAGCGCTGGAAAAAGCAGAGGGTGACTGGGAAAAAGAAAAATATCAGTTGGAGAATGACAGGGTGATCTTGTCAAGTAAGCTGGAGAAGGCCTAAGCTGATTCTGCCCAGTACCAGACTTTCATGGCTCAAGTTGACGCAGCACTGGGAGCATCTCAGAAAGAGGTTCACAGGCTTACTACAGAGCTGGAAGCCACTAAGGAGAAGAGTTGCCACTTCAACACAGAACTATGTTCATTGAGAGAAATCTTCGAATGGTTAAATATCAGTTTTGAAACTGTCACCCAAGAGTGCAAGAATCTCTATGTCCATAAAATTGCCCCAAAGGGAAAATCCCAAATCTCTGGGAGTGATGGTCGTGAGAAAATACATGGCAGTAAGAAGTACCATAAAGGTTCAAAGGTTGCAAAGCAAAAGCGACGAAGGTCAACGCTGGCCTTGAATTTTTCCGGATCTCGCCACTCTGTGCCACAATATAAAGACAAAGACTTTCCGGCCCCAGAGTTCCGTCAGAAGCTAAAGAAACAGTCCAGTCATTTGCAGGTTGCAGCGGGTGTTGAAATGAAGTCAGAAGATGTAATGGACTGGAAGTCAAGAAAAAAAAAAGGAAAAATGTTTGGGAATGACCGATTTTTATGTTATATGAGTGGACTATGTCACTTAACTTTGCAAATAAGCTAGTGTAGTTATGCTATATTAGGCCTCTAGAATAAGCATTTTGTCAATATTACAATGTTATATTGGTTCTCTGTGTTGAAAATGTAGCTAAACTACAAATTAATATACAGGGTTGATGGCCCTTAAGATTACAAGGCTGTAGTATAAGAAAAAAATTTTTTTTTGGTAGCTTACAATATAGAAAAAAAAATGCCCTTTTCGGTTGGTAAATATATAATGAGGTTCATAATATACTGTAGAGTAGAAAAACCCAGGGAGGTAATAGAAACTGTCTGGTTTTGTAAGTATATTTAGCATATCCTGGGTTATAAGAATGTATGCTAGACATTTATATTTCAAAATAGTTCCCTAATAGAGAGCAACAAAATATGTTTGCCAAGTTTAGTCTCTTATGACAAAAACAATTTTTCCATAATTGCCGTGAAAAAAAAAAGTTAATATTCGTGTCGTGAATGCTTAATATTGTACTGGGGAGTTAGCTCAAGTATTTCAGGTAGGACTCTCACCCCAGTGAGGTCCATGGCTGCTCACCCCAGTAGGTGTGAGTTGGGGAGGGGGATATGTGACATAGTCCAAAAATGTTAGGCAGCTTTCTGCCCCGTTTTAGGTCAGAAAGTGCAGGAATAGTTCAAAATGATCCATTCCACAGCTTCACATTAACTCAGGCTGCTGGATGGAAAATTCAGACCACAGATTACAATGGGTCTAGTTCTCCCTCACCTGCTCTTCTAATCACTTGCACAGGTATTTAGAGCAGAGAGGTTTGCATTTCAGTCTCTCTCCTTAGAGCCTGGAGGCTGGGGGTATCGCTGCTCACCGGAATCCAGTTCGGGGTGGACGGCCCCTCCAAGTATCACAGTACCAGAGGATTTGCCTGGACACTTGGGACCGTGTTCCCACCACGAACAGATAAGACAAAACAAAACAAATGTTTATTGCTGTTGCTAAAAGACTGTGCTGTATCTGGTGACCCTAAATGAGAGGGCATTTTTTTAAGCTGGGGAACCAGGTTAGTTGGCCCAGTTAGTTCGCAGTTAGAGGCTGATTCTGATGTGTAGTTAGTTCCCTGAAAGGGATAGGATTTCTTTATATGATTTGGTTTTTATTTCTTAAAAGTGACACTGTGTGAAATGCTATGACACTGATATAAGTGAACTGCTGAATGAAAATGTCTGAGTGCCTCTAACCTACACATGTTAAAGCTGCAGTACCTTACTTGGCACAAAATAGAGCTGGCAGAAACCTGAGTTAAGCAACGTAATACTTTGCATGTTCCTGTTTGTTGTATAATTAACCCTAGAAGACTGTGTCGGGAAGAACCCAGACAGACGTCAGCGCTACAAAAGAGGGGAGTTTGTCACAATTTATATAACTACAGTATACAGTATTATATATATTTAGCCATACTGTAGGCCTGAGCATAAATGATGTACTGTACTTGTGGCCTACTGTAACATATTGTTGTTTTTCCTTTACACTGTAGGGAGATAACTCTTCTGGTTGACCAAATAAGTGAAGAGAATGATGAGAAGAGTGCCTTAAGGGTCAAAGAAACTCTGCATAAAAATCACAATCTAACCATATCAGAGACCAGCATCAAGAAGATGAGACGCAGAATTGGATGGAAATATGGACGTGTGAGGTTAGTACTGGACAGTACAGGAGGTAAAAGTGTGGTTTAAGAAACTGTACTGTACCTATTAAATTATTCCTTGTCATTACAGAGCATACCCTATGATAAGGGACGTCAACAAGATAAAGAGAGTGGTCCAGGCACAGGCATGGATTGACAGTGGCGAAACTTTTAAGGATTGCATCTTTAGTGACGCGTCTACTGTATCGCTGGAGAGATTTGCCACCTTTGCATTCCACAAAAAAGGACGCATATCTATGAAGCTACATCCAAAACAGCCAGTGAAGATGCATGTGTGGGGTACCATCTCTAGGCACGGACCGGGATTCATCGTCATCTTTGATGGTAAAATAATGCACAAAGTCACATGCTGTAGCCTTATGCACTGTACTATACTACTGTAGTGTGCATTATTTTGACCACATTTCTTTTCTTGTTACAGGAATCATGAATAAAGTTTTTTTTTCAAAAGCAAATAGTACCTGAGATTGTGGAATATATCACACGTTAATTCCCAATGGTCACCGTTTCTACCCGGACAACGATCCCAAACACACCGCGTCAGCTGCACATATTCTAGCTGCGGTATCAACTGGTTGAAGATGCCAGCGGAGTAAGTACGGTAACCATGTCTCATTTTTTTCCACTGTTTACCGTGTATCTCTTTAACTAATTCTCCTTTTTTTTTCCTCCTCCAATGACAGATCGCCAAACTTCAATCCTATCGAAATGGTCTGTCATCACCTGAAGGATCATATCCGAAAAGTGGTGAAACCCTCAGAAAAGGATAAGTTGACAAATGGCATTGTCATAGAGCGTAATGGGCATGCATCAGGAAGGTAGTATGGTACTGTACTGTACTGTAGTATGGTAAGTACAGGCACACCAAGTACAGTATGATACAGGTAAGTATGGCACAGATTGTTTTATAGTATACAGCTTGCACTTAACTGCACTCCTTATTTCTTTTCAGATAGAGCTGCACTACCAATCTTGTTACAAAGAATTTTACGCTAGTTATACAGTAGTTATAATGTATAATGAGTTCCAGTATACAGCAGTTTGACAGTAGTAACTGCATAGTCCAATATGGAGTAGTTATAATGCACACAATGCCATTATATGCACTTAACTGCACTCATTTTTTGCTTTCCTTTTCAGAGAGATCTGCACAAAAAAGGGAAGGGCAGGGGAGGGGGGGTAGCATGTGTAAATTGTGTGAACTGTGTGTATAGTGTAACCTACAAAACATACAGCACACCTACAAGCTCATATTGAACCCCCAAAATAACCACAACATATATAGAGCATATAAGTGTCACAGAGGAGTGCTACTGAGCATGGCAATATATATTTAAAACCAGAGACAGAACATGAAACACAGACGAGCTCAGTGCACATCCAGTGAAACTTATACACGGTACAGTGCCTAAATATATATGTATAGATATCTATTAAATAAAATGTTCTTTTAGTTTAACATTTTGGCCAAAGTGTTGTAAGCCCCTGAGCCACTACACGGCAGACCACATCTCAAGGGTACCTAACACTAATATCAATTCTTAATAACCTGTGCATTACCAGGAAGAATGATTTATAATAAATCTGTCAAAATTCGTTGCATAGTTCTAAGTCTGATTGAAGCTTTTATTAACCTGTACATTACCAGGAATAGCACTCTGTATTAGATTTGTCACAATCATACTGCAAGCAAGCAAGTTCCACTGAGAGTGGGAGATGCTATGGAGTGAGCTTTCAACCATTTAAATGTGGGAGGGGGTGAGCTTCAATTAGGTAGGAGGTTGCCACCCTCCAATCAGCTAAGACCAGCTGAACAAGAATTGTAAAACATACAGGACACCTACAAGCTCATATTGAACCCCCAAAATAACCACAACATATATATATATAAGCATATAAGTGTCACAGAGGAGTGCTACTGAGCATGGCAATATATATTTAAAACCAGAGACAGAACATGAAACACAGACAGAGCTCAGTGCACATCCAGTGAAACTTATACATGGTACAGTGGCTAAATATATATGTATAGATATCTATTAAATAAAATGTTCTTTTAGTTTAACATTTTGGCCAAAGTGTTGTAAGCCCCTGAGCCACTACACGGCAGACCACATCTCAAGGGTCCCTAACACTAATATCAATTCTTAATAACCTGTGCATTACCAGGAAGAATGATTTATAATAAATCTGTCAAAATTAGTTGCATAGTTCTAAGTCTGATTGAAGCTTTTATTAACCTGTACATTACCAGGAAAATAATTCTGTATTAGATTTGTCACAATCATACTGCAAGCAAACAAGTTTCCCTGAGAGTGGGAGATGCTATGGAGTGAGCTATTAACCATTTAAATGTGGGAGGGGGTGAGCTTCAATTAGGTAGGAGGTTGCCACCCTCCAATCAGCTAAGACCAGCTGAACAAGAATTGTAAAACATACAGGACACCTACACGCTCATATTGAACCCCCAAAATAACCACAACATATATATAAACATATAAGTGTCACAGAGGAGTGCTACTGTAGTGTACGTGTAGTGGCTCAGGGGCTTACAACACTTTTGCCAAAATGTTAAACTCTCCCCCGAAGAAGTTCCTAGTTTGGAACGAAACACTTGTCGGATGCGACGTCCTGTGTGACGTCATTAGCGCGACCAGCTATCAGTAGCTTGGTCTGTTTTCCTTCACAGCATGGTGCGTGTCTCCTACCGGCTACTTAATCAAAGATGTGGGCCACACGTGGATCCCATTAGCTAGCGCTAGGCTTTTTGGAGATATAGCTCTTACCAGAAATGGATCTCGGACCGAAGTTTGCAGGTACCTAGTTATATGTTTCATGCAATGGGGATAATAGTAAACATTCATAAACAATACTGATTGAATGTAGCACTTGGCTAGTATTTATATTTGGAGACTTAAAATAACGACGTGTAGTCCAACTGCATTATGTATATCTCTAGCAGGGTAAACTACATGACCGAACAATAGAGTTACAAATAACACAGAGAACAGTAGTAAAACATAGCTGCAGCCACTGAAATTCAGCTGTGCAGTTACTTCATATGTGACATAGTTAAGAGGAAGCAGGAATTGTGACATTCTTGGCATTCACATCACTAGGTTTCTCTGACTACATTAGCTCCACTTATATATATATTTATCTATGTATACCAGTGCTCTCTCCCCCAGGGTCCGATTTGGGTCCTCCTGTTAACATTAGAGCTACACAATATCTGGCCCTCATACCTATGTCACTATTTGAATTACATTCTCAGTGTTCATATTAGGACTTAATAGAGGCCGTTGTAGACAGTATACCAGGATGGGCTGTGGTAAAACATGCGCTAACATCAGGTTTTAATTAGTCTGTGTTTCCTTTAATATATCAATAAAACTTTATTATTTTTGATTTCCATCCTCAGTGAGTGCATCTATAGGGATTCTGTCCCGCATTTTTTAAGGAATATTTTACACAGAGTGTGGCATCATTGTTGGCTATCGGTAGCCCACCAATGGGGATCCGGCAAAAAATGCTCTGCCTGACCTCCTCGGGGAATCTAGGCAGGGGAAACAGTAGAGCAGTTTGAGATAGGGTCTCAGCTCAGGGTACAGCAAAGGGTGCAATCAAGGGCTTTGCTACAGCAGCATAGGGTTCTTTTCACGGACAAGCTGGAAAGAACACATATTACAGAGTACCCACTGCTTACAGGTGAGTAAAGACCTCTGCATAAGCATGCTTACAGAGTATCAGCAGAGGTGGTGTAGCATAGAGAAGTGTAATGCTCGTGCTGCCGCAAACCTGACAAGGACCCGGTACTGAGGTGGAGAAGGGAGAACCCACACATCCGCAGCAACGGGGGCATTCTCGGAGTGTGGTATTGAGCGTAGCCAGGTCTTGGGCTGTAGAGAAAGGTTAGTCAGGTACTTGCCTGATCCTGGGTTCCAGAGGGAAGCGTAGTAAACTCCATAAGCCAATGGTCTGGGAGTAGAGAGAGCCGTGTAGTGAGTGTCCGTTTGCCAAGTCCGAGGAGAAGAGAGGTAAGCGTAGTTGAGTGCCCGTTTGCTAAGTCTGAGGAGTAGAGAGGGAAGCGTAGTCGAGTCCGAAGCCTGGGGTCAATATCCAGAGAGGGTACATAGCCAGGCCAGGTCAGGAACAAGGAGACTGGAAACACAAGAGAGAGCAAGCACAAAACCAGACAGCAGGAAGCTACAGATGATTATGCTGAGCACTGACTTACTGATGGGACGGCCATTATTCGAACGGATCTCAAATCAGTTTTCATGTTGATGCTGTATTCCATTCGGTATTTCCGCGTTTTGACCACTATTCATATGCAGAACAATATACCAGAAATCTGGTATTAACGAATCTTGCTAGGTATGTGGATATGTGCCTCATAATCAGGAGTCATCCTGGATTGGCATCCCATATACCCAGGAAGAATTAACTCCTGCAGCAAATTAAACACCAAGATAACCAGACATGTTGACAGGACAATTCTCAAAAGAATTCAACAGGGTACCCTTAATGAATAATTTTTCAGTGGGAGGTTGTCACATAAGCAGCACAACTGGCAATGTTTCCATAGGTGAAGTCCTCCCTCCCAAAAACGACACTTGTTTTGAACTAGGAATATATGTAAATAAAGATCGAAGATCAATTTCCTATTAGTACAAATGCATAGATAACAGTACACTGAATCAGACACAATATAGAGCAATACAACTAGCAGCAACAAGATATATAGCAGCAAACACATCTTTGTCAGTAGATGCAATTTTTCGCGGATGCAGAAACTTTACTCTACCACGTGGAATTTATTGGCTCTGTGGAAAGTGGGCATATAGAATCTAACCTTGCAATTGGATAGGATCTTGCTATTTAGGGAAAGTGGTCCCTGCATTTACAATCACCAAAGAATTACCTACAGGGCGTCTCAGAAACAAGAGAAAAACACCAAACACTGCAGGACTGAAAAGTAGTTTATGGAAAGAACAATTTTGGGCTAGTTTATTTCCAAATTTAGGAGTTGGGTTACTACACTGGCGACACACTTTATTGAAGTGTGGCCAGTTCCGCAAGCCGTGAGATTTCCCGGCTTGCAAGTGGCTTCCCCTCGGCGTGCCGCGCGTCACCGATGCGCGGTCACGCGTCATCGGGTGCCTGCGCCCCCTGCACGCGCGTCCAGGGCTCCCCGAGGGAGCCCTGGTGTCCCGCGATGTGGGGGACGGCGGCAGGGGGTTCCAGGGGACCCGGCGGACCCGGAGAGGAGAGGGGGAAGCCACGATCGGCGGGCCTCTCCTCCGCTGCTCCGGCGCGCGCCCGGCACCCTCCGGCGCGCGCCAGGTAACTGCTGCGGCCGAGAACGGGCAAATGCTCGAATAAACTCGGCCGCAGCAGTATATGACAGGCTTAATACATTAACAGATGTGTTAATTGATGTCCTCAATCACACCACTACAGCTATTGCATCACTAAACCAAGAACAGGTTCAGATCAAGCTTATGGCCTTACAAAACAGAATGGCTTTAGATTACATTTTAGCATCAAAAGATGTATGTGCCCTAATTAAAGAACAATGTTGTGTTTTCATCCAAGATCAGAGTGGCAAGGTACAGCATGAGTTAGATAAGATAGAAGAAATTCAAGAAATACTTAGGAAGAAAAGTGACACAGACAGTGACCCTTTGGGGCTGGGTGGATTGGTAGGATCACTAGGAGCGAAATTTTTGAATGCGGTAATGTGTGTGCTTGTGATACTCGTTGTCATCTATGTTTGTGTCGCATTTGTCAAAGGCATGATCCACAAATGTGCTACCCCCTCTGCAGACACGATGCCATTGTTTGCAGATCCAATTTACAGCAGTCCCTTGAAGAAAGAAGATGCCAAGTACAGTGTTCTAACTCTGGAAAATAAATTGGCTGCAACGCCATACGAGACTATGACTACATTTGGCAGGCACCCTCTTGCACTGTCCTATACCCTCAAGCATTATCAGATGATGGAGATGGAGCATTATGAGATAATGGAGCACCCCTGTGCCTCCCAACGTGTTTCTGGACTAAAATCATGCAAATAATTATCAGAAAACAATGTTTTAAAGAATCAGAGGAGGGACTGACAAAGTTGAGACATTAGGGGGTCTGACATAACAGCATTAGGATCTAAGAAGCCATTTTGTTTGACTATTTTAGTCTGCCATCTTGTCTTGTCTTTATAAGTTTATATGTCATCTTTCTATGTGAAGAAATCTGTGTGAACGAACGTGTGAAACAGAAAATGGAATGTTTTCGCTCCTAGCTGATTTTATTGATCTTTCCTCATCCAATCAGCTCCAAAATGAAAGTGTAAACAGGCCAGAGGTTATGAGAAGCCTCGTTAGTAGTCTAAGATACGCTCAGATTCTTGCAATGAAACTGTTTCTCATACTATATGACAGGTGGCAGAACAGACACATCCCATTTAACCCCAAAATGATTTTTAGCTTACATACATTTTATCCAGTATTATTATGTATTACAAAATTACATCAGCTTTAGTATTGTTATGTATTACAAAATGATGTCATATTAGTGACATGAAAGCCCCCCATAGAGGGAGGACACTTTAATTTTTTTGGGTATAAATATATGGCATACCGTGTTATCTGTTAGAGAGCTTTTTTCAAAGCTGTCTCCTATGTGCACTTGATTTGAATACATTCACGTGTTATTCTGTTTCAAAATAACCTCAGACTGTGTTTTTTATTTACGCTTTTTCTCACCACTAAGAACTAGGGTTCTTTTTTAACTGATTCTGTGCGCAGGAGTATATATAACATTTTTCCTTTCTGTATACATGTTGGGATCTACCTGATAGGTAGGATTGAAACCAATTTATAGCATGTTTCCCTATTCCAGAGCTCTGGAGTTTGTTTAGCAGGATAGCATGATCAACAGTATCAAAAGCCTTTGCAAAATCTAGGAATATTGCACCAGTGAGTTGAGCCCATTCCATTCCACACTGGATTTCATTGCAAACTTTTAGCAGGGTAGTTACGGTAGAGTGTTTGGGGTGAAAGCCAGATTGGAATTGGCTAGGGAAATTTGTCTTGTAATAGTAATCGCTTAATTGAGAGTGGACACATTTTTCCATGACTTTGGATAGGATTGGGAGAAGGGAGATTGGCCTGTAGTTTGAGACAATGTTTTTGTCCCCACTTTTAAAGATTGGGACAACACTTTCAGTTTTCCAGGTCTTAGGGATATGGCCTGCAGACAGGATAGAGTTGACTATGGAAGCAATTGGTTTGGCAATTGCTGGGGCACCATGTCTTAAGAACCTAGATTGTAGTAAGTCAGGTCCACATTGGCTGCTTAGTTTTAATTTCAGGAGCGCTTGTGTAATCTCCCCTTCGGATACTTGGCCAAATTGAAAATTGTGGGCAGTATTGGGAGGCGATGGACCTATATGGGTACTCCCAGGATGAGATTCAGGTTTGTGGTTTGTGTTGCGTTTCGCTAATAAGTTAGTAGCACACCCCACAAAGTAAACATTGAATGCATTTGCAATGTCAGTGGGGTTTGTCAGAGTAATATCACCCTTAGTGATATTACTTGGATGTTGATGGTTAGAAGGCTGTAATATATTGTTGATAACCTTCCAGAAGTTAGCTGGGTTTGATGTATTCTGGTGGAGATTGTCAGAGTAATAGTGTGCTTTTGCATGCCTTGTTTGCTTTGTGCACATGTTCCGCAGGGATCTGTAGTGATTTAGAACCTTGGTAGTGCCAGTTACAACTGCGGCCGCCTTTACCCTAGTGCGGCCGTAGCGGTGCAACTCTGATAACCGCGGGCAGATGCAGTATGTTTTTTTTTGTCCGGAGTGTATTGCGGTATTTTAGCGCTCGTAATATTAGCATTTTATTAGCGCTGTCTGCAATACTGCAATACGTCTAAAAACTCAGGGGGCGTTCGCGAGCTGTTGTCTTCGAAGTCTAATACTTTAGCAGTTCAACCTACGTCAGTACACAGTCTGCGTGTGCGTGCGCAGTAATTGTAAATTTGCATATTTATACATGCATGTGCAGTGCTGTATGTCTCATTTGAAAATTGTTGAAACGCATAGGCGGGTGCAGTAACAGTATCACATTTCGGCATATACAGCGCTCTCCCCTCGCTCGCCCCCGCACACACACAGGATAATTTACTGCACTGCAGTATTTCAACTTCTTATCTTATCTTATCTACAGTACAGTACACCTCTCCCACACCATTCCTTTGAATGTGTGTCTTTCTGGTTTCAATACCATTCCACCTTGATAGCTGATGATTACTGCGCATGCGTCTGTAAGTTCACCACTGCTTGCTTGCGAAGTTCAAGAGTGAGTGACCAAAAAAAAATATATATTATTTTTTTCTCCGCATTTTTTATTTTTATTTTCACCACAAGCCTGCCTAAACTATCTTGATATTACAATTTTCAATCTGTGCTGTAGCTTTTGACTGCGACACTGTGCGTTTGTCTGCACATGGTTGATTTGTAAGCTTTTTATGTATTTGGGGGTGTAGGGATCAAATTATTATGATGACATGCCTTTTGAAAATATGCCATTTCTTTGAACTGCAGTACAGCTAATCCTTCATGCAGCTGTACCCTGTACCCCCCTCCCCCACGCACACACACAAGGCTCACTCAAGGATTTGAACCTCTTATCGACAGACACCTCTCCAGAACCATTCCGTTTCTAAAGCTTGCCATTGTGTTTTTTTTTTTTTACTTAAATTTTTATTAAACATTTTTTTTTCATACAAAAGAAAAATTAACAAAACATATAACATATAAAAGGGGTGATAGGGGAGGGGGGGAAGGGATAGCATTTGTAAAAATATAGCATTGTACACAACAATTTAACTGTCACATATACCACTCTGTTCCAAGTATTCTAATCTATGTATGGGGATATACCTGCATGGCGAAACCAAGGAGCCCAAATCTCAGAGAATTGTGAGGTCGAGCCATTCAGATAGGCATAGAGTTTTTCCATATAAACTATATGCCAGATTTTATTGTTTATTTGGTTTAAGGATGGGGGGGCAGGTTGTTTCCAATTTTTGGCAATTGTACACCGTGTAGCATTTAACATTTGGGTTAGTACTCTAGCTTTTTTTCGGGGAATATTGGCTATTGGCTTGCCTAACAATATATATACTGGGTCATGTGGGACAGTGATTTCTAGGATCTTGTTTATTAAGGTGAACACTTCTGTCCAAGTTTGTTGGATTTTGGGACATGACCAGAATATATGCAGAATATCTCCAACTTCGCCACAACCACGCCAGCATAGTGGGGAGACCCCTGGGAGAAAAGAGTGCAGTTTGGCAGGAGTCATGTACCATCTGTATATTAACTTGTAAATATTCTATTTTATTACAACGCATGATGAATTTTTGGAGGCAGCTTCCCAGATGTCTTTCCAAGTATCGAGATCTATACAGACATTAAGATATTTTTCCCAGGATACCATATAGTTATCGGGGGTTTGGTTGCTCTTGATAGAGGATAAACTTTGATATACTCTGGAGGTAATGCCCTTCATATGGGGCTGGTGTCGACACCAGTCTTCAAATAAAGTCAAAGCCTGGGGTTGACCTGATTTGTAGACTGATTGGATATAATGCCTAACCTGGAGAAATCTGAAAAAGTCGGCCGTGGGGATGTCATAATTCGTTTGTAAAGAAGCGAATGGGGGGACTTTCCCTTGAGTGAGAATATCCTTTTTTAACCCAGGTATGGGAGAGCGGGTTTTCTGTGTAAAAAGGAAGGGAGGGGTCAGAGAATAGGGGTTGCATGAGGGAAGGGGAACCAGTTAGTTGAAACTTGGATTTGAGGGAGTCCCAGAGATTACAGGCAAAGGATATCACCGGGTTCTTGAGACTCTCGGGTGGTCTAGACTTTTTGTTGAGCCAGAGAAGATTTTTTATTTTGCATGGGGAACAGATCAAATCCTCTATCTCGACCCACCTCCTTTCGGTTGGGTTTGAATGCCAGCTAACAAGTTGCCCTAATTGAGCTGCTCTATAGTAGTTTTGTAAGTTCGGAAGAGCTAAGCCTCCTTCTAATTTGGACTTATAAAGAATATCTTTACGGACTCTAGGTCGCCTGTTTTGCCAGACAAATTTCAAAATTTTCTCCTGAATATTGTTTAGATCTTTCTGACAGATTTTAACCGGGAGAGTTTGGAAGAGGTAGAGGAGTCGTGGTAAAATGTTCATTTTAATAGTGGTTATTCTCCCAAACCAGGATATTATATATGGGTTCCAATTGGCTAAGTCCTTGACTATCTGCTCAAAAAAGGGTTTAAAATTTGCGTTGTATAGGGTCGAATAATGTTTTGTTAGTTGAACCCCTAGATATTTAATATGGTTCGCATTCCATTTAAAGTCAAGATTTAGTTGGAGTAATTTTACTAATTCTTTAGGGAGGTTTAAACTAAGGGCCATGGATTTGGAATGATTAATTTTATAACCTGAAAGTGAGCCGAATTCTGATAATACATGGAAAAGGTTAGGGAGGGATGTGAGGGGTTTTGAAAGTGTCAATAGAATATCGTCCGCAAAAAGAGCTATTTTGAATTCTTCCTGGCCAACAGAAATACCCGCAACATTGGGGTTCATCCTTATCTGGCATGCTAATGGTTCTATGGCTAAGGCAAACAATAAAGGTGAGAGCGGACAACCCTGCCTGGTTCCATTTAATATTGGAAAGGGGTCAGACAGAGAGCTGTTCGTCCTTACAGTGGCCGTTGGTGTGGAGTATAGTTTGTTTATACTATTTAAAATTTTGACTGTGAATCCCATCTGCGAAAGCATAGCTGACATAAACTGCCAATCTAATCGATCGAACGCTTTTTCAGCGTCTAAAGAAAGTAATAGAGATGGGCACTTCGTGAGATTTGCTATGTGTATTAGATGCTCTGTCCTCCTTGTGTTATCAAGGGCTTGTCTGCCCAGGACAAACCCCACCTGGTCCGGATGAACCAATTTAGGGAAGATACTATTTAATCTGTTGGCCAGAATCTTTGCGTATAGTTTTAAATCTGTATTTAATAGCGAAATAGGTCTGTAGCTAGAGCACAGCAGGGGATCTTTCCCCTCTTTGGGGATTACCACTATGGTAGCTTGAAGCATGTCTCTAGGAGGGGGAGCGTCTAGGGTCATCTCATTGAAGACTTTGGTAAGAAATGGGAGGAGAGTTGTGGAATATTTCTTGTAATAAAGATTAGAGAATCCATCCGGACCAGGGGCCTTCCCAATTTTCAGGGATTTTATTGCTTCCATAATTTCCAGGGGCTCTATAGTTTTTTCAAGGTTTGTGATGTCGTTTGGGTCTAGAGTAGGGAGTCGGCATTTTGCTAGATAATTTCGAATTTTTATTGCTCTTTTCTCTTTAGCCGAGTCTCCCACTGGGCCTGGTAGATTGTAAAGGGATGTGTAGTAGTCCCTAAATGCATCACTTATGATTTTGGGGTTGTGAGATACTGAGCCATTTTTAGTGTAGATGTTGTGAATTTTAGCCCGCGCTTGTTTTTGCTTTAATTTGCGTGCCAACATTCTATCTGCTTTATTACTTTTTTCATAGTACTTCTGTTGAGTCCATATTATAGCTCTTTCTGCGTTTGACACTAACAAAAGGTTTAGTTCGCCCCTCACTGAGATTATCTGCCTGTAATTTTTCCGATATGGATTTGACTTGTGGGTAGATTCTAGTTCTGATAATTTTTGTGTTAGTGTTTCAATTTGTTTTGTTTTTTCTTTTTTTTTCTGAGAAGCCAGGGCAATCAGTTTGCCTCTTATCACTGATTTGTGGGCCTCCCAAAGGGTAAAAGAGGAAACCTCTGGGGAATTGTTTAATTCAAAGTATTGGGCCAGTTCTTTTTCTATTAGTTGGAGATTTTGTGGGTTCAGTAGTAGGGATTCATTCAAGGACCACGACCTTGTTTTATTTTTGGACGTGAGGCCAGCCAATTTGGTTATAAGCGTAGAGTGGTCTGACCAAGCAGAGGGGGCAATTACTGCTGAGGAAATATTATTGCTAATTTGTTGGTCTATTAGGATATAGTCAATTCGAGAATAGCTATTATGGGGGTGAGAGAAAAAGGAGATATCCTTTACATTGCTATTGACTAATCTCCAGGAGTCTACCAACAATAGATCCTTGGTCATAGATACAAGTCCCCGAGTGGAGGGGGCTATTTTTTGTGGCGGGGGGGACTGGGAGATTTATCTAGATTTGGGTCCATAATTGCGTTTAGATCTCCTGCTAAAATTAAAAGACCTTTCTGGACAGAGAGAATTAAATTTGTTAGTTCCTGGAAAAAGGATTCTTGATTTTCATTGGGGGCATAATATTGACTATTGTTATATCAGTGGAGTCCAGTGACCCTGTGATAATTAGAATTCTCCCAGCGAGATCATTTTTAATTTTGTCTACTTTGAAGTTTAAATTTTTATGGAAAAGTGTTGCTACGCCATTTTTTTTCATGGGAGCTGATGAGTGGTAGATTAGGGGTAGTCATTGCTGAACAGCAGCGACTGATCCTCTTTTTTCAAATGAGTTTCTTGTAGCAAGATTATATCTCCTGACAGTCTTTTGGCTTCCGAGAGAGCAATACGTCTCTTTCGGGGGGTGTTTAAGCCCTTGGTGTTTTGGGATATTATATTAATCGGCATGGTGGTGGTTCAAGGTTCTATAATACAAATGAACAGAGTGATAACTTACATACAGCTGAAGAGTCGGTACATCCATCTTTGGAAACAATCTGGTATGGGAACATATACAACGAAAGATATACATATTATTACATGGTAGTGGCAAATGCTTGCAAAACTTGGAGGAGGGGAGGGATAGAGAGGGAGGGGAGGGGAAAACCGAGGACCCCGGCTTCCAAACATTATTTGGGGGGACCAGCCATGGTAGGACCCGTGGTGCAAGTCTCTCGCACTCACAGGTTAAATGAACGTGAGGGGGGCGGGCAGTGGCCCAGCGACTTGACGTCGCAGTGCTCCGTTGTTTAGGAGCTAAACTTTCGAAAAGGGAAAACAAAATCACCCCATAGAGTACGGGGTGGGTTGTGTGTGTGATCTTACACATCAGGGAAATAAAAGCAAGAATGGGGGGCATTAAACGTTATAACTGTTTACAGCAACATGTCTTTTCTCAATTTTAAAAGCATTGAGTAGGGTTGACTGGCAACTATAGTTTGGCAGACTCTGCATTCGTATTTTACAGGGGGAGAGGGATAAATAACATGGAAAAATTACCTAAAACGTAACCTTTAATATTTTAACCTGTAATAGAGAATTGGTAGCTGAACTTTTGGAGACCAATTCTATTATAGACAACATATAAACTTATATTACAAATACAATTTGTCTAGAAAACAGTTCCAAACAAACATTGTATGTCAGTCCTTTTAAGTGTTCGGGTTAGTTCAAACTGATTGTCCAACTTTGAATGATTCGAACTTGTGGGTAACTTGGGAGAATAGTTTCACAATGAACAAGGAAATAACCTAGATTTTGGGACTTGTCGTGGTCATTGTGGCTTGACCGAGTTGGTCGATGTGTTCCAGGTACCTCAAATGTTGGTTAGTTTTTAGGTGGGTTACTGGAGTGGGCCACGTCTCGGTGAGTACCTTAAGTCCAGACCACGTTGTGGCTTGTCTGCCATCTTAAATGGGTGTTAAGTAAGTATCCAGCTCTAGTTCTTCAAGTGGGTTGGGTCTTTGCTTGCCCAGAGGTTGGTGTTTTCACCCATGCCTGGCGTTGTGCCTTAGGTGAATGACGAGGCTTTTGAGAGGCCTCCGGATCCTCTGGTTCGAGTAAGCCCAATGATCGTAGTTTTTCCTCCCCTTCTTCAGGTGAGAGTAGGATGTACATCGTCTCTTGATGGGTGAACAAAATTTTGCACGGGAAACCCCAGCGATAGCGGATTTTATTGTTCCGCAGTGAGTTGGTGATCTGCGTGAACATTCTCCGTTTATTCAGCGTGGTCTGAGCCAAGTCCGGGAAGATGAGGAATGGAACATTATCCTGCTCTATCTTTGGGGTGATTCTAGCGGCTCTCAGTATTTCTTCTTTAATATGGAAATAGTGTAAGCGAGTGATCACATCTCGTGGCTTTGCTGGGTCTAGGCCTTTCAGTCTAGGAAGCCTATGGGCTCTGTCCATCTGAAGTTTTTCATCCGATGTTTCGGGTAACAGGGACATGAAAAGCCGAGTGAGATATGCGTCCAGTTGGGCATTGTCCACTTCTTCCTGGATACCTCTGATCCGCAGGTTATTGCGTCTTGACCGGTTCTCCGTATCTTCCAGTTTATCGAAAATCGTTTTAACTTGAGTTTTTAATTCCTCGATATCTTGCGCTTGGGTCTCCTGTGCAAGGGCGGTGTTATCCACCTTCTCCTCCAAGTCCACAATGCGGTCTCCTATGGACGCAATCTCCTCTCTGATGCTGCGGCGGAAGCTCTGCATCTCAGAGTGGAAAGAGCTTTTTAGTTCTTGTACAAACACCATCATTTCTTTGCGGGTAAGTGGAGCATCCGGCTCTTCTCCCGAGTCTAGATCTGAGTCTGCGTCTCCGCCTGCGGTAGACGCTTCTTGATCTTTGGTATTTTGTTTTTTAAAGAAAAGGGATGCCTCACGCCGGGCCGCCGGTTTTTTTTGTTTAGTGGATGGCATGTTTGTTGTTTTTACTTAGTGAGTTTTTGGCTTTGAATACAGCTGAGTATATTTAGCTGATGTAAAAAAAAAAAAAAAAAAAAAAAAGCCCCCTCATTCCAATGGAGTCCTGATCACACACACATTGGTAGCAGTGCAATGATTGCTTTTTATTGAGCCACCAGCCACCTCTCAGCACTGTTTGTGCAGGCTGGGTGCACCAAGATGGCCGCCGGCCGCCTCCCAGCACTGTTTGTGCAGGCTGGGTGGACCAAGATGGCCGCCGGCTGCCTCCAAGCAGGGCTGCACCGAATGGTGAGTCTCTTTCCCTTTGATTACCCCCCCTCCCAAGGAGCTCACAGGGCCCCGGAGCAACACCGGAAGGTACCTGCTCCGGTCAAACTCACTTCCGGTCAGCAGCCATCAGATCACGGGCGCGTGGGGATGGTTGTGTGAGGAAGTGGGGGCAGCAACCCCCCCCCCTGTCTGCTGCAGCAGCGCACCTCTGGCCTGCAAGGTAAGGCGTGTGGTGGTCGGGAGAGGGCTATGGTAAGTCCCTGCCTTTTGATTGCGGGGTTCCCCCCTACCTCCTTCTCCTTTGTGGGGCTCTGAGATTGGTGGTTTACCTCTGCCACACGATCACGGCGGCCATCTTGGATCACCCAGGAGGCAAAGGGGGGACCCGTGGGCGGTTGAATTTCTCCCGATTTCTCCTGATTATCACAGTTGGGGCTGTCCAGAGACCCCTCCGTCTGTCTCCCGAACCCGTGAGTGGCCTTTTTTATTTTTTTCCCCCCGATTTTAAGGGGTTTTCTCCAGCTCTTATGTTGTTTTTTTGGGAGAGCAGAGCAATCTGCGGCTGACACGCTCAGCCTCCTGGCCACGCCCCCTTGCCATTGTGTTTTTAATCGTCCGTCCCTAGCCGAGCATCACCATCTGCGCCTGCGTGCCTAATTTTCCTATTGTTGGCTTTGAGTCACCTCTCTGTAATACTCTTTGGGAAGAGAGCTAGCTGATGATTACTGCGCATGACTCACCCATCTACCCACACCAACCCTTTGAGGCTTTGCTTATGGTAACGGTTTTGATAATCCCTTCTCGAATTTGATATGTAAATCTGATTTGCACAGCACTGTGAAATTGAGAGTTAAAAAAAAACATTATCTGGTTCATGTTGTTGATGCAGTAAATAACCACTTTTTGGTCATTCTTTCTTTTTCTTTGGTGTAGGTGTGTGTGTGGGGGAGGTTGTCAATGATTATGATTATCATGAATTGAAAGAAATATTTATTTTATTTTATCAGGAACAAAAAAAACAAAGATACAAATAATCATGAATAATACAAAATGCAGTCTTTATTCAGTTCTTCTGTCAGATGAAAATTGAGGGCTGTGGATAATCATAAATAATGCACATTGATAATAATATTAATTAATAATATATAATATATAATAATATATATATATATATATATAAGTTTTTCCATCTTTATCTTCTTCCTCATTCTGTGCACAGTACAGTAGTTCATTGAGACAGGAGAGGTTTTGTGTACATCATGACTGCAGTTTAGATAAACTTAACTGTATAAACAATTCACAAACTTTACATGATACCCCCCTCTCCCCAAGTCAATCCTTTTTTTCTGAAAAGACAAGAAAACAAAAAATTAGTTCAGTTATGTGCATACTGTATTATGGCATTGTGTGCTGTATAGTAATGTCAAACTAGTCTATACAGGAACTACTGTAGACTGTGACTACTGTTAAATACTTTGTAACCAGATGGCTGGTGCTGCTCTCTCAGAAAAGAAAAAAATTGAGCAGTTAGGTGCATACTGTATTATGGCATTGTGTACTGTATAGCTACTCCATATTGGACAACAGTATGCAGTTAGTACTGTCAAACTAGTCTATACTGGAACTATTGTATACTGTGACTACTGTTAAATACTTTGTAACCAGATGGCTGGTGCTGCTCTCTCAGTAAAGAAAAAAATTGAGCAGTTAGGCGCAACATGTATTATGGCATTATGTACTGTATAGCTACTCCATATTGGACAACAGTATACAGTTAGTACTGTCAAACTAGTCTATACTGGAACTACTGTATACTGTGACTACTATTAAATACTTTGTAACCAGATGACTGGTGCTGCTCTCTCAGGGAAAAACAAATCTGTGCCATACTTACCTTTATCATACTGTACTTACAATACTACAGTACAGTACTATACCATACTACCTTCCTGATGCTTGACCATTACGTGCGATCACAATGGGCAACACTGTCGCAATATGGTCAATATATTTATTGCATCGTTCCACGGTGTGTACATCGTTCCAAAAACTCATTATGCCTTGCATCAACTCATCATTTTTGGAGGGTTTCACAACTTTTCGGATATGGTCCTTCAGCTGATGCTAGACCATTTCGATAGGATTGAAGTCTGGCGATCGGTCATTGGAGGGGGAAAAAAAGGACAATTAGTTAAAGAGATACAGTACACAGTAAAAACAGTGGGAAAAAATGAGACACGGTTACCGCACTTACTCCGCTGGCATCTTCACCCAGTTGATACCACGCTCAAGGATATGCGCTGTTGACGCCATGTGCTTCGGATCGTTGTCTTGGTAGAAACGGTGACCATCCGGGAACTCACGTGTGATGTATTCCACAATCTCAGGCACAATTTTCTCTTGGAAGAAAGCTTTATTCATGATTCCAATAACAAGAAAAGAAAAGTGCTCAAAAAACTGCACACTAGTACAGTACAGTGCATAAGGCAAAAGCGTGTGACATACATTTTACTGTACCTTCAAAGATGACGATGCATCCTGGTCCACGCCTAGAGATGGCACCCCACACATGCATCTTCACTGGGTGTTTTGGACGCGGCTTCATAGATATGCGACCTTTTTTGTGGAATGCAAAGCTGGCAAATCTCTCCAGCGGAACAGTAGACTCGTCATTGAAGATGCAATCCTGGAAAGTTTCTTAACTGTCGATCCATGCCTGGGCCTGGACCACTCTCTTGATCTTGTTAACGTCCCTTATCATAGGGTACGCTCTGTAATGACAAGGAATAATTTTATAGGTACAGTACAGTTTCTTAAACAACACTTTAACCTCCGTACTGTCCAGTACTAACCTCACACATCCATATTTCCATCCAATTCTGCGTCTCATCTTCTTTATGCTTGTCTCGGATACAGTGAGATTGTGATTTTGCTGCAGAGTGTATTTGACCCTTAACGCACTCTTCTCATCATTCTCTTCACTTATTTTGTCGACCAGAAGAGTTGTCTCCCTACAATGTACAGAAAAACAACAATCCGGTAAGTTACTGTGCAGTAGGCCACAAGTATAGGAAATTACTTTTAGTAAAAATAGTATAAAATGAGATAGATCTACACAATATATAGTTCTATTAATATGCAGAAATATAAACAATAGATATACTGTATTATATACTGTAGTTATATAAATATACCGAAGTAACTATAATATGAGAAGATCTACACAATATATAGTTCAATTAATATGCAGCAATATAAACAATAGATATACTGTATTATATACTGTAGTTATATAAATATACAGAAATAACTATAAAATGAGATAGATCTACACAATATATAGTTTAATCAATACGCAGCAATATAAACAATAGATATACTGTATTATATACTGTAGTTATATAAATATACCGAAATAACTATAAAATGAGAAAGATCTAAACAATATATAGTTCTATTAATATGCAGCAATATAAACAATAGATATACTGTATTATATACTGTAGTTATATAATTATACCGAAATAACTATAAAATGAGATAGACCTACACAATATATAGTTCTATTAAAATGCAGCAATATAAACAATAATAGATATACTGTATTATATAGTTATATAAATATACTTACGCGTTAGGTACCGTTGGTGTCCTTGTGCATTGTTTGGTTTTTCCGTGTGCATGATAGCACACGGTGGTTGATGGCACAAAAAGGCCAGGAGCAGCTAACCAGCATTGGATATCTGCAATTCAGTGTCCGCTCGTGTACATCTCCTTAATTCTCATGCTGAGATCCTTTGAAATCTTTTTAACAGGCATTGCTGCGAGTAGAAAGAAATACAAACACAAGAATGTATATTCGATGTTTAGTCGATGTGTATTCAATGTGCAGTGAATCCACAAAATGGATGGTGTATTTATACGTTAATGACTCACATTAGAGTACGCCCACTTTCAACACCTGTACCTCGTCGCCATGCATAAAAGGTTACACAGTTTGCATAGCCTCCCACTCGATGATCTGTACCTGAACTTGCCCTTGTCCAGATACTGCATTGTGCCATCTGCTTCCATGGATCAACCCCGATTCTACAATGCAAGAAGCCACTCGCCTCTGCCGTGCCTATCACACAGAAAAAGCAAAAGGCGGAAGCTGTTTCCAAGCCAAGGCCAAAGCGACAGGCTAAGGCTAATAAAGAAAAACTTCTGCTGACCCCAAAGGCTAAGTGTTTTAATACACGTAAGCCTTATTATGTCAAGAAGAAATTTGGTGATGTACACTCAACGCAAAACAAATGGCAGCCAACCCATCGAACCCGCAGGCCACTTCCACGTTTATGCTTCGACGACTCTGCCGCCGCTCTCCTGGAAACCCACAGCCCATCTTCGCCACTGCTCTTAGACGACGCTGCCGCTGGTGCCCCTGAAATCCACGGGTCACTTTCTCCATTACGCTTAGACGACTCAGCCGCTTCTCGCCCAGAAATCCACAGGTCACCTCCTCCATCCCTCTTCGACGACGCTGCCGCTTCTCTCCCAGAAATCCACAGGTTACCTCCTCCATCCTTCTTTGATGATGCTGCCGCTTCTCTCCATGGAACCCCCATCTCATCCTCCGTAGCACCCATCCACCCAGATGTCCACAGCACGCCATGCACAAAAACCAGCTCGTTAGACTGCATGCTGAATGGTTTAAGTGTGGATATCCCCGGGAACTCTACTGTGCTGATAAAGATAGATCTGCTTTTAGAGACCATGCTAAATATGGATCAACGGATGCAGAAGATGGATCAACGGATGGAGAAGTGGATCGATGGATGGAGAAGATAGAGACTGACATAGCGGGGATACATAAGTTGCTCGGTGTTCATGCCCATGTATCCCCGACGCCGGAGCAGGAGGGTGGCTTGGATGTGATGAATGGGACCTTCGACCACCGTCCAACACCAAGCGCACCCCCTCAACCAGAAGAATTTGTGTACATGTATGCCATTGAGGAGGAGGATAACATGACAACCCCGTCAAGACCACGCCAGGAGACAACACGGCGACCAAGACAGGAGGAAAGCTTCCTCCCAGACAACCTACCCTCGCCCACTGCCACAAGCACACCCGCTCCCAGAAGAACAGCCGCTCCCAGAACCCAACCTACATACGCTTGCATCGATACGGTGCCTGACATCATCCTGCGCAAGCTGCAGCCGGCACTCAGGGAGAAGTATAGGGTGATGAGTGCTGGTTTACCCCAGAAGTATGCCATGTTCATTTTTAAGCACCACGTGTCCTTCTTGGTGGGTCTACAATGTGAACTACAAAGGAAATCGCGAAAAAAGGGCGCTTCCTGAAAATTTAAGAAGGACTATTGTGGAGGAATTGCGGTGCTATTTTTCAATTTCAGATCCTTTAATGAAAATCATTCGAGACTCCATTAATGGCATTTTGCGCCATACAAGGCACCCGCCCTGGAAGGACAATCTGGTGGGGTACACATTTGCGTGACTGTTCAACTGTTGTTTATTTTTAGTAAATGTTTTTGTAAATGTTTTGACTTTCTGTACTTTAATAAAGAAGATGTTGCGTTTTTTAAAATTTATTAATAAAGTTTTTTTTTTATAACACCATACTGTTGTGCTGTACATGTTTTGAGTTTCTGTACTTTAATAAAGGAGATGTTGCGTGTTTTAACTTGATTAATAAAGAAATGTTTTTCCTTACTGTACACAGGACCTGCACAATTCCAGTCCCCGAGGGCCGCAAACAGGCCCGGTTTTCAAGGTTATCCTTAAAACCGGGGCTGTTTGCGGCCCTCGAGGACTGGAGTTGTGCAGGCCTGACTGTCTGTTCTGTACACCATCCTACTGTAAATGTTTTGACTTTCTGTACTTTAATAAAGGAGATGTTGCATTTTTTAAATTTTATGAATAAATTAAAAAAATTAATAACACCATACTGTTGTGCTGTACATGTTTTGACTTTCTGTACTTTTATAAAGGAGATGTTGCGTGTTTTAACTTGTATTAATAAAGAAATGTTTTTACTTACACAAGACCTGCACAATTCCAATCCTCGAGGGCCGCAAACAGCCCTGTTTTTCAAGGTTATCCTGAAAACTGGGCCTGTTTGCGGCCCTCTAGGACTGGAGTTGTGCAGGCCTGACTAACTGTACTGTACACCATCCTACTGTAAATATTTTGACTTTCTGTACTTTAATAAAGAAGATGTTGCGTGTTTTAACATGTATTAATAAAGATTTTTTTTTACTAACACCGTACTGTTGTGCTGTACATGTTTTGACTTTCTGCACTTTAATAAAGGAGATGTTGTGTGTTTTAACTTGTATTAATAAAGAAATGTTTTTACTTACACAAGACCTGCACAATTCCAATCCCCGAGGGCCGCAAACAGGCCCGTTTTTCAAAGTTATCCTTAAAACCGGGGCTGTTTGCGGCCCTCGAGGACTGGAGTTGTCCAGGCCTGACTGACTGTAAATGTTTTGACTTTCTGTACATAAATGTTTTCACTAGCAGTAAACCATACACCTGTTGATGTTTTGAATTGCTGTACACTTAAAATGTTTTTACATTGTATTTGTAAATAAATGTTTTTGTACTTACTCCACCAATAAAAGAAAATGTAGATTTGTTTTAAATTGTTCCATTGTCTCCTTTTATACTGTAACAAAATACAGTGTTTCTAGAACATACTGTACAGTACTGTCCAGGCATTCTGTACTGTACTATAGGCATGCTCAGTACTGTACATCACAAGAGTATTAAAACAATACATGCTGTACGGGTATAGAATACACATATGTACTGGAATACATGTAGAATAAATCCATACTTTTATTTTTCCGGTTTATTATACAGTATATATAAAAAACGTATTGCATACAGTCTGAAAACAACAGCATACTGTTTCAGGTTTTCTATGAAGCTCTCAGATACAGTATTCTATCCTAATCAATAACAACGGCCACTAAACCACTAAACTGTAAACTCCGGTACGTGTTTTTTTTAAATCAAATTCAGCAATGTGCAGGCATTGTAACACAAAGCGATATTATCCATCGAAATCCCTCCATTTGCCGTTTTCCGCATGAGATGACAAAGTTTTCTTTTCTGAGGAACAAAAAAAAAGTAAAAGTTTTACTGTAATGGTTAGTCAGTCCCCTAAAGAATTTCCCACAGTCAGTCCCAACAATAATTTTCTCAGGGGGCGTCTCCTGTTCACATGCGCATGCGCCTACCGTCGATGTGATGACACGCATATGCGTTTCAAGAAGGTTCCAATGCGCATGCGCCTAGCTTTTCACCAATTGTGCAGTATCTACTGTTGAAGCTGCTCAGCCAATGATATGGCTTACACGAGAATCGCTTGACTTTTGAATCGCATTGATATTGATATTTCAAAAACAGAATAAAATACGGCAACATTACTCACCATAGACTTTGCCAATCAGCTGGTGCCGAGCCACTGCCAGTCCCGTATTCTTGATCATACACGTCGTTGACAGGTGACAGCGGGACTACTACACCCGTAGTGAGCTGATGAGGCTGGAAATCGCTTAGGTACATGCAAGCTTGCTTGAATCTGTACGCGAAATCCGGCTCAGGCTGCAGGTATCCGGCGGGGACAGACAGCAAGGGTTGCCGGTCACCAGGTTTTCACTGACGGTAGGACCGTTATTGGAAGCTGCCGCTGTCGCATTGCTTGCCAGCGACTGATGTTTCTTAATTGTTTTAAACACGACATTTCGCCTTTTGCAGTCTCCATGATCATAGATACGGGAAAAACCCGGTGATACACACCAATACCCTCCAATAACTTCAGGATCAATACGAAAAAAACATGGATCGCTACATAACTTTTTCCTTATTGCACGCTTCCACACATGAGCATCTGGCGAAAATTTGTAAAAGTCATAGTTTTCGATAAAATACTGATAAATTTGAACAACTGTTGCCATCTTATCATCTGTTGCATTAATCGCGGCCCATTAATAAGCGTACGTTCTGTCGGGTTTTTGGAACACGGACTGCAGTTGTGCACTCATGGCTGGACTCTCAGGACAATAACAAGACCAGAAACTGTGCTTGTCTTTTTTTAATATGAAAAGCCTAAATTGATACATTATTGTAACTTCTTCAGTCCCAAGGCCAATTTACAATGGACCACTGTGGTATTTTTTTAAACACCTGCAAGTCGACACATTACTGAAGCTCATGCGCATTACAATTCATGAATATCTGCCATCTGGCGGATACGCGAAGAATTCCAACCAATTAAATCCGAACCATTATCAATAAACACATCAACCGCGCATCAAGCCCGGGTGTCAATGCAACATGAATGTGGTATAAATGCAGTCAGAATGCGGCATGAATGTGGTGAAGTGCAGTGAAGTGCGTGGCATTCGGGAAAAAAATCCCGAAAAAATTCGGAGATGTTGGAGAATAAAAGGGGCCGCGGCTGTACATTGTAGCTTTTGGTGTACAACAACCAATCTGATTGGGGAATTAGTTTCCACGATCTGATTGGCTGAAATACCACGTGACGCTGGCCATGTTGAATTTAGTGACGTCATGTTAAAGGGAAATGAAGCACAGCCATTCTGATTGGCTGTATCATTCCCTTTAAATTACGTCATTAAAAAAAAATTAAAGTCGGCACATGGTTTTAACAGCCAATCAGATGGCTGTTAAACCAGTGCCAGCCCAAATGTGACATCACAAGCCCTATTTAAGGCCGTGACGCCTCATTTGAGCCCAAGAAGACGACGAGACAATATCGGTTGGGATCTACCATGGGGTTTTATGGATTGACAGAGGAAGACAGAAGATGAAGAAGATCAAGAAATAATGACAGATGAAGATAGAAGAAGCTGATTAAAGATTGAAGAAATAAGATTTGGGTACCTGATCCAGATCTTCATGGCGGATAGCATCGGATGCTGTTCGAGGCCTTCGCGGTACGTGAGCTTCCTGTTTCCACCGGGAGTCGGAGGGCCAGCGCTTCTAATGATAAGTAAAATATTGTACAGTATGTTTGTAAATGTATTTATTTACAGGTTTTAACATTGGATGCGTATTTTTAGCACATTGACTGATAATGTATTCATCTGTACCACTTTAAGGTACAGAGCAATACATTATTAGGACAATATTTTTGTTGTCATTTCTTGCTCTGCAGTGATTTTTGCGATGTCAGTTTATTACTGTATGTGGATGTCATTGTTTGGTATTTTGCTGCTTTATTTTAATAAAATGTTGGCGATTTATTCTCAGTTTTAATTTATAATGTATTGTGTTGGCTAATGCTTTTAACGGTTGTTTTTCAGATATTTTTTAATAATAAATTGCTTTGATTGGTTACTGGTTTAATAAATTAATTGCTGTTGTATAAATTAATTGCTTTGATTGGTGTTTTGGATTGTTTTATTATTGTGTGTTTTGTGCATTAATGTATTGAGATTATGTGCCCATTATGTGCTATAGGGGCTTATCATGCCCATATTATTATATGGGTATGATGTACCACTATACTACTCAATGGGTACAGGGTGGGTATAGTGTTTCCAGGGAGGGTGGTTAGGCCTCCCAGGTGGGTAGCAGGGCAGGGTGAGTTAACCCCTTAATTACTGTAGCGGTTATTAACCGCTAAGGTGATTAAGGGTTTAGGCAACATTAGATTGTATTTATTATGTACAGTATATAGAATAACTTTTGACATAATCATTTATATACATAGTTAGATCTTAAAGGGTTTACAGATTATGATGTTCTTTAGATACATATGTATATACTAGACCTTGATTCAATTTGAGATATATCTATCCACGTGTTGTACACTGACAAGATACATTCACCGTGAGAAAATAGTGTCTTTAATTATATTTACAAATTGAATATCCCCTGAGATTATACATCTGGGAAGTTCTTTCAAAAGTATACAATCGTATGATTATATTATTTATTTATTTATTTATAAAATATTTTACCAGGAAGTAATACATTGAGAGTTACCTCTCGTTTTCAAGTACGTCCTGGGCACAGAATAAAACAAATAATACATGGTTACAAGTACAGTTACATAAATGAACAAGGTATACATTATATACAGAGACATTGCGTGCACAGTTAAAGAAAATATATATTATGAGCGTATGAAACAGTTACAGACCAGATTAAAGTGTGAGACAGCCTTAGATTTGAAAGAAATTAAGCTGGTGGTGGATATGAGAGTCTCTGGTAGGTTGTTCCAGTTTTGGGGTGCACGGAAGGAGAAGGAGGAACGTCCGAATACTTTGTTGAGCCTTGGGACCATGAATAGTCTTTTGGAGTCTGATCTCAGGTGATAGGTGCTGCATGTGGTAGGGGTGAGGAGCTTGTTCAGGTAGCTGGGTAGCTTGCCCAGAAAGTATTTAAGGGTGAGACAGGAAAGGTGAACTTTGCGCCTAGACTCTAGTGATGACCAATCAAGTTCTTTGAGCATTTCGCAGTGATGTGTGTTATAGTTGCATTGGAGAACAAAACGACAAATTGAATTGTAGAGGGTGTCAAGTTTGCTAAGGTGGGTTTGAGGAGCCGAGCCATATACTATGTCTCCATAGTCAATAATTGGCATTAGCATCTGCTGTGCAATACGCTTTCTGACCAGGAGACTTAGGGAGGATTTGTTCCTGTAAAGTACCCCTAGTTTGGCATAGGTCTTGGTTGTCAGGGTATCAATGTGCATCCCGAATGTTAAGTGGGAGTCAAACCATAAGCCCAGGTATATATATCTATATACATCAAGATATGACTAGATACTTTATCTACAGACTAATGAGCACTGATAATTTAGACACTCTATTACCCATGTGATTTTACTTGTCTTTGTATATACTACAGAATTAACCTATCGGTTAATCCTCTCTAGTTTACAACATGTTGGTTCATGTTTCATGTGATTTTTATTACTTGGAAACACCCTGTGTTTTCGCGGGTTTCTGGTCTTGTAAATGCTGTTAAGTCCATACCTCCCTACTCTCAAATGAAGCACCCTTGCTGGCGTGAAATGTGTAGAGGGAGGATATAATCACACTGTAAAAGGGGTTAAGGCTGCACTCCACAAAAAAAGAAAAATGCATACAATTTACCGGTGCTGCTGGTTCAAGGAAGTACCTGCCATAATCTCCAAAGTACACTGAGGAAAAGAAGAGATCCAGCGCTCCACGGATTTCTGAATAAAAAAGATTTATTGTGCCACACAACGTTTCGACCTTATTGTCTTTATCAAGTGACTAGGCATACATAAGTCAGGATTTACCCAGTATATATATCCTTGACCATTACCCATATACAGGTGAATAACAAGTGAATAACAAGTGAAAAAACAAATGAACATTACCCCCAGCTGACCCCAATTCGCCTCCCCTGATCAGTCCTGTGTCAATACAGTGTCCATACAATGCTCAAACAGTTCGTGAATGTCTACTTCCGGTTTTTCCTTCCTCTTGACGACGCTGGAACGCAAGGCCGGACCGCGCATGCGCAGAAGATCACGATGACGTCACTGGAATGCAAAAACCGGAAGAGGAAGGAAAAGCCGGAAGTAGACACTTGTTATTCACTTGTTATTCACCTGTATATGGGTAATGGTCAAGGATATATATACTGGGTAAATCCTGACTTATGTATGCCTAGTCACTTGATAAAGACCATAAGGTCGAAATGTTGTGTGGCACAATAAATCTTTCTTATTCAGAAATCCGTGGAGCGCTGGATCTCTTCTTTTCCTTAGAGGGAGGATATGGCATAGCCTGTTCTCATATGTGCCTGATAAACCTTTTTTCTACTTTGAACTGCCCTTGCTGATTGCTGGCTTATTGCAGTGATTTCAGATGTTCTTTCCTTTTTACTACTGTTGCTAATCCAAGATCCAGTATGAGCACCAGAAGAGAGTGCCATTGAGGAGTCCCCGCTTCAGCTGAATCACACGTCTACAATCATGTGGATCTCAGAACGGACACAGACATAGGGGATTTCGATACCCAGATCGGAGGACTGATTTTGCCCCCAGAGCAAGGATACCGACCAGAAGGACGAGTCAACATCAGTTGCTGGATTTAACATGGGATTTAATATGGATTACAATGTAGGAAGATTCCAGATGGAAGAAAAGAAGAAGCTGGAAGAAAAGAAGATGATAGAAAAGAGAAGAATTTGTTACCTGATGCCGAGGATCATGGAGGATCCTGGAACATTGCTGAGGATCGCAAAGGATTTCAATTTTTATTATTGTATTTTTATTTATTTTTTTTGCTTGTCCATTGACTGCTAATGTATTTATCTATGCTCCATTAGGGTATAGATAAATACAGTAACAGACAATTCGTTTTTTTGCAAATGGTTGTTTAAAATTAATTGTTATGTTTTGTATTTCTGTTTATTGTTTTAAGTAAATTGTTGTTATGTTTTTGTATGGCTTGTTTATATTACATTTTAGGATTGCTTAAGCATTTAATTTATGTAATTGTTCTGTTGGTTAGGGGGTTACATTTCTTTTATTCTTCTGTTGGTTAGGTGTTTGATTACTTTTATTACTTTGGTGCTAGATTAATTTTATTCTTTTGGTGTTTTTGTGTTGGATTAATTTTGTTGATGTGTTGTTTAGGCTTTTTAGCTATTTTATTCTTCTGGTGTTTAGGTGTTTGGGTATTTCTTTTATTCTTGTGTCTTTTTGGCGATGTTTTTTTTTTTTTAGGTTGCCCATTGACTGCAATAGTGTCATAACATGCCCATATTATTATTTATTATTAATTTCAGGTCCGGGGACCCACTGCTTCCCGAGATACAGAACCCGTTATGGGGTGTTGCTATCCCCATGAAATGTCCACGTCACGTGACAGGGACATTTAAATGCATAGGAGATACCAGACCCCCATATCTGGGCCTGTATCTCGGGAACCTGGGGGTCCCTGGACCTTAAATCAATGTGGTTCTGCTCCGGAGACACCCTGCCCATTTACACAGTATTACAAATTTTATAAAACACTTTGATCGCTTGTGAGATTCAGATGTAGCAGACATTATTCAAACCTTTTTCTAAATGGATTCCGAGATTCTCTAATCATTTGCTGTGGCAGACTAATGGCCCATCAGATTAACACAGCAGCGGTCCCTTGTTTGAAGATTGTCAGGATGCATGTTGCCTGGCATAGTGGCAGCTCATGCCCACAGGGCGTGGGAGTGCCACCATGCCAGTCAATTTTTTGGTGTGGCATTTTAAGATTAAAATTGAATATGTGTATTATTAGTGGCTTGTTTTGAAGGTTTTTTCTCACACAATTAAGGGGAGAGCATATAGGGAGAAAAAACAACAATACAAAGCGATCTAAGTGTAGATGATTTTGATATGTGAATAAATTCTGTATATATTCTTGGCTCTTCTGTATAGCCAACTCACAAGATTTAATTGTTTTTTAGGGCAAGGTCAGTAAACTGTGTTTGGTGTGTTCCTCTAGAGCCAGGTAAGGATGTACTACAGCTCAAAACTTCAGAGGAGACGAACCTCAGCAAGGAGAGGAGATGTATGGAAAATAAATATATCCATAGCACAGATCAATATGATAAAAAGCCAATATTTATGTAGAAACGATAAAATGCGCACTTACAATAATGCAAGTTAAAATCAACATATAACACTCATGTGTAGACAGGAGAGATCACCCATTGCTGTGGCTCACCCCACCGCCTCCGTTGGATGTCCATAATGCGTAATAGATGCTCCGCGTGTAGTTGTTTGCCTTCTGACAGTCTGTGACTGTCTGTGACTTTCTCTAACTTTGTAATTGGTGCCAACGTGTTCCAAGATCCCTGGGTCAGTCCCAGCCCCTCCCAACAATCTGTCTACCTTATCCGCAATGTGCTGAACTCGAGCCCCCGGGAGACAAATAACTGTTTGGAAAATTCTTTAAGGCCCATATTTACTTAACAGTCCACTGCCACAAGACACTGCTTGAGGTGTTCGGAGATCATTTCAATGGCCTGTTAGGTGTGTGGCAGGACGGCCTCGCGGCGGGGTCAGTAAGACGCTTGACACGATGGGAAACTTTAAACACTAGTGGTTTATTAGCCACAACCAAAATAAGTACGGGTGCACTGTCCCTTTAAGAAACTACTTTCTTGAAAATTAAAGCCTAGTCCCGTTAGGGACACCAACTCACTTCTTGAGCCCTTACTAACAGGACAGCCAGCTAATCTGGTCATGCCCAAAACATGCTACACAAACGATAACAAATAAGCATAATAATAAAGTCTTATCTGTAATGCAGCTCCAACAGCAAACAGGAACACGGTTCCGGGGAGCAAGCTGTGTCCAGCCTCGCAGCAATCTGTATCTTTATCCTGGGTTGGGGTCCCAGCTGGTCCCAGCAGCCTAGCTCCTCGCAGGACTGGGGACCAGAGCAACAGCAACGGCTTCCCAGCCGGGAGAGTTCTCTCCACCTTCCTGTGGAAAAACAAGCTCACCTTGTGTGAGCAACTTCCTGCTTTTTAAAGCACTTGTTTCACTCATGAGTTCAGCCCCTGTTTAATCAGTCTTCAGCTGTGCTTTCTCTGTCTGAGGAGATTAACACTCAGTGATCTGGCTGCAGCATCTCTCTTTCACTGTCACAGCCTACTGAGTCAGTGACTCTGTCACATATCCCTCTCCCCAGCGAAACATTGTCCTGTGAAGCGGCCGTGCACCATTCCTGTGCACCAGAATCTTTGTCGCCAATGTCTGACGTCGGCCCTTCCCTCCCCCTTTTTTTTTTCTTGCCTTCCAATTTAGGCATTTTCTTTTTGGGGTAATTACCAGGCCATCTGGGCCTGAGGACTGGTACCTCGCTATCTCCTTTAATTCAGATGCAAGACTGAAATCTTGTAAAACTATGGAGTCCTCCAAGGCTTGTTTGGCTTCGTTAAGCTGCACTCTTAAATCTGCAATCTTTAACTGTAATTTCCTTGATTTCGCGGCATCCGCTGGTATATCCACGCTAACAATTGGCTCTCGCAGCTCAGAGACTATTTCTGCCACAATCTGAATTCTCCGGTCATCATCTTTAGCAATACGGAGCAATAATTCCACTAGACACGTTATAAGGGAAGTTGGTGTATTAGGTATCACAAGCATCTCTTGTAGGACAGCAAGAAGGCGTTTCCTGCCTCCTTCTTCACTGGTATCTAGACAGCCGATTATAAGAATCAGCTGCTGACCTATAAATTCTTTAATCAGCATGTCTTCAATTTGTGTCATATCCACTTTTTGTTCTTCTGTGAGAATAGCAGGGTTTTGAAGATAACTTAAGAGATAGTCTGCATAGACAGTGGGCTCTGGTAAAAAATGTTCCAGTGCAGCCTCCCCTTCATCATCCTTTGACTTTATCTCTACCGCCACCTTTTCCTTGGACTGCTTCAGTGACCCAAACGTCTGTCTTGGGCTTGTAAGCTTTTCCTCCAGCTTCATCTGAGAAACCTCCTGCTGGGCAGCAGTAGAGTCCAACGTAGCGTCCCGCTCAGACTTTAGAGACTCGAGCTCCTTGCCTAGGTCACACTTTTGTTTCTCCGCCATCCTGCGGCCAGCCCGCTCAGACTCCAGGTCCTTCCTCAGATCTTGAAGCAGTCCTTCTGCCTTTCTTCTTTCACTCAGTACGGCTGCTAGTTCATCTTCGTTAGAATTGAGTCGCGATTCTACGTCTCCTAGCAGACTCAGAGCAAGGCTTAAATCTGTCTCTCTTTCTTTATTCTGGACCTGCAGCTGCTGGTGCTCCTCCCGGACCTTGTCTAGCTCCAGCTGTAGCCTGGCCCCCTCATTGGTCGTGTAGTCCAGCCGCTTGTGGATATCAGCCATCTCAGTTTCATGGTGCAACATCAGGCAGGCCACCTGACGGACGGACACCTCCTCCGTCTTGGCGCGCTGCATCTCGTGCTCAGCCATCTGCATTTGCAGCTCTTCAATCTGATGCTGCCAGTCCCCTCTCAGGGCCTTCACCTCTTCCCGGTGCTTACTCTGGGTTTGCATAAACGCCTCCTCCATCTTTTTGAGCTCTGCAGTTCTTGTCGCCAGTATCGCTGTTGCTTCTGTCTTCCAGGCTTCTTTCTCCTTGACATACTGACTCATGGAGATGGAGTTGCCTCTCTGCTTCTCCAGCTCTTGCTCCAGTCTTTGGACCTTCTCATGTTCCCTCTCACACAGAGTCACCTGGCTTCTAAGCTCCGCCTCCAGAGATGCTCTTGTGGCGCTCAACGTGATCTTCAGCTGCTCCAGGGTGAGGCATTCTTTTTCCAGCATTTTCTCTGCATTCTGCAGAGCAGCCTGTACTTCATTTTTTTTCTTGCGCCAATTGTGTCTTCACTTTCTGCGCTTGGTGAAGCTTCTCAGTCCCATCACTGACCTGAACAATCAGGTTTAAAACCTCTTCCTTCAGGTTTATATTCTCCATTTTCACAGTCTCTATATCCCTTAGGACCGTTTCATTGGCTTTCTTCAAAGTACCCAGCTCTGCCCCTAGCGATGCTCTTGTGGCGTACAGCGTGGCCCTCAGTTCCTCATGCTGTTCTGTGGGGACATACTGGGTACTCAGCCGTTCCTGTAGCACTCGCTGCTTCTCCTTGGCTGCTTGCAGACTTGCATGTAGCTCTTGCAGCTGGCTCTGCCATAAGTGCGTTGCCTGTGTGTGCTGCTGCAGGGAGACACGTTGCATCCTCTCTGCATTCTGCAGTGCTTCCTGCACCTCTAGCTTTTCCTGGATTAATTGCTTCTCCACTTTTTCTGCTTGGTGGAGCTTCTTATCACCTTTACTGATTTGATCAGTCAAGTCTGAATTTTTCTGCGTCAGACTTACATTCTCCTTCTTTACAGTCTCTAAATCCCTCAGGGCATGCTCATGGGTTTCCTTCAACATACCCAGCTCTGTGTTTAGACTGTGGCCCTCCTGGCGTGAGAGCTCCAGCTCTGTTTTGAGCGTGCTAGCTTCTTGGTGAGAAACTTCTAAGTCTTTGATGAAGTTTTGCACATCTCTCTGGGACATCTGATAGCATAGTCTCCAGTCAGGACTTGTTCTCTCTGATTCCATGTTAGCAATTGCGGTGTTGGCCTTATTCAAACTTGTCGTCAGCTCCTCCAACTCACTCCGCAAGAGATGCTCTGTTTTCTTTAATGCCGCATACTCTTGTATAGCTGGGAGTATACACCTCTGTACCTCGGTATTAGCTTCTCGCTCCCTATTCAATTGTTTCTGCAAGACATCATAATCACGCTGGACAGTTTGGAGTGCAGAAATTAAGGCCTCTTTTCCCTGGACCAAGGATTCAGCTTCCCTTTGCTCCTCCCTTTCCTTTGCCACTGTTCCTGTGACAATTCTGCCCATCACTCCGGTCTGCAGCACATCTCGGTGGCTTGCTGACGCCTGTTGTCCTGATATCGCAGGCTCAAGTGGTTCAGGCACTTCCTCTGTGACTTGACAAATATTTTTATTTTTCTTCTTTCTCTTTGTTTTATTAGTTCCAGAGACATCAGTGGTACTGGGCACACACACACACTGGACACTTTTGCAACTTTCATCTGCGGGTACGTCTCTCTTCTCGGGGCCACATATGTGTCATCATCATAATCATCATATGGCCTGAAGGGACACTGTTTTATATGGTTAAGTACATTGCAAAACTGACACATGACGGCGGCCATTTTAAAACCCCGTTTTTTTTTTGTTTCTTTTTCACACCCGACGAGGCAGACTTTGCACAACACACATACGTTGTTCTTGCTTTACAATATTTGAACCTTCTGGGTTCTTCTTAGGGCAACTTCTTTGCAAAAATCCATTTTCACTTTCTTTTTACCAGACAGGGCAAACTTTACCTCACAGTACTTGCTAGCTGCAAATTCACTAACTTCAGCAAAAGTCATTAGCTTTACACAGCAATCCTTTCATACCCGACGGGGAAAAATTTACACTCAGCGCTTGCTAGCTGTAACTTCCATGCTTCAGCAAAAATCATTATTTTTTTCCGCTTGAGTTCAGTGTCTCAACACATCTTCATCTACTGACCCCCAGAGGTGTAGCATACCACTTATGACACCACCTGTGTCAGGACGGCCTCGCGGCGGGGTCAGTAAGACGCTTGACAGCCGGGAGAGTTCTCTCCACCTTCCTGTGGAAAAACAAGCTCACCTTGTGTGAGCAACTTCCTGCTTTTTAAAGCACTTGTTTCACTCATGAGTTCAGCCCCTGTTTAATCAGTCTTCAGCTGTGCTTTCTCTGTCTGTGGAGATTAACACTCGGTGATCTGGCTGCAGCATCTCTCTTTCACTGTCACAGCCTACTGAGTCAGTGACTCTGTCACAGGTGTCTTCCAGCACCGGAATATGCCTTACAATGTGTTCAAAGACTTCTTAGTAAATAGGGCCCAAATTATAAATTTTTTTGCTTGTTTATTTATTTATTTTAGACACTCATATAAACATTATCTGATTTGTGAATCAGCAAGTAATGAACATGTTAAAAATAGGAAAAGTGTTGCTCCACGCTGGTGCTGTCCCAATATTACGTTGCACTGTAAAGCTTAAACTCTTGCAGCCGTCTACCGTAGGGACTTTTTTCTATGTTAAAAATAGGGTTTCATGTGAAATTGCACATATTATGCTAAACATATAAAGCCAGGTCCCCTCCGGTCCGTCCGCTATCCTGTTTTCCCCCCTTACCCTCTCTTATGTGGGGATGTTGCTGGCAGGGTGACGAGTTTGCCATGTTTTATGTGTGCGAGCATGCGCGAGGGTTCATGCATGCGCAGAAGAGGCGGATAGGTAGACAGGGGCTGTACTGGTTCGCGCATGTGCAGGGCACTCTCGCAGTGGCCATTAGAGTCGCACATGCACATTGTCCTATGCGCATGCGGCTCCAATGTTAATTAAGCAGCAGAGAGACTACAACTCCCATGATGCTTAGGGAGAAGCTGCCAGGTGACGCACGATAACCAATTGGATGGCTGTATTGCTCCAAATGGATGGCTGTATTGCTCCTGAAGGGAGGAAAGAGTACTGCATGCTGGGACAGGAAACGGGGAGTCAAGACCTGGACCCTGAAGGTGCAGGTAGTGTCCACGGAGCTGTGCTTCAGGGACTAGGTGTCAGGAATCCACTGCTGGCTTTTCTCGTAGCCTTGCAGGGTGCTGTTGTTCTCACCAATTCCCTCTTTTGCAATCAATAGCAGCTGTGTGGGCTATCTCTGCAACCTAGCCTTGTACTCACTCATTGGAGCAGTGCCCTCACACACTACTCCAGGGATTGGCCCGCTGGCCTTTAAGTACTGCATTCCCACAATCCTCGCCCTGCTGAGCATATTCCTTCTTGGATGTTCACTGTGTTTGCCACAGCCATCTGTTTGGCTGCCTTGTTGCTGTTTCCATGTTCATGTTCCTTGTTCCTAGTTCCTGTTCCTAGTTCCTGGTTCCTGGAGCCTGCTGCTCACTCTCCATTGCAGAGGCCGTGTCCTGGCTCCTGTGCTGAAGCAGAGGACCTCCAGTGTTTACTTCAGCTCCCTGTTTCCTGAGGCCTGCTGCCCTTCCCTTAGCAGAGGCCGGTCTACTAGTCCTGAGGTCTGTAGCTCTCTCTCCTTGCACAGGCTCGTTCTGGACTCCTGCGCTGAAGCATTGGTTTACCAGTGCTGCCTGGAAGTCTGGCCACTCCGGTCTGCCTACCCCTTCCGGGGACCGGTACCATGGGCCATGGTCGCCGCACGCGTAGTACCCGCTCCCGCCCTGCAGCTACTATGCTGAAGCGGTACCTAGTTGACTTCCTGTTACCGAAACTTCGCTTGGATAACGTTCACCCTGATGTCTCCTATCCTGACCCTGGCTCGTCCACTGACTACGCTGATCTCTCCTGTCCCGACCCTGCTATGTACGACTACGAACTATGCACTCGGGACCAGTCTGTGCGGTCTAAGGTCGGTGATTCCATAACCCAGCCTCAGCCACGTGGTCCGGCCCCGGTTTGTGGCGAGCACAACTTGACACTAGGACAGAGGTAACCCCCAGGGCCCAGTTAGTCCCCTGAGCGACAGTAGAAGTATCGAATGTGTATGATAGAGGGAAAGGCCTTAAGTTAGGGACTCTTTCCACTATAGCAATAGAGAGAGAGAGAGATATGCTGCAGGACATTGCCTAAAAGAAAGTGCAGCTTGATAGCAGAAAGCAGAGTTGGACTCCATAGTAGAGACTGCTCCCAAAGGATTATCTGGCTTGGGGTTCCTCACCAGAGGAGTCAAACGGCAGAATCATCCACGCATGGAGCAGCGCACCACGCAGCAGGACCACGTTGCGGAGCTGCTGATTGTTGCTGATTATCCTGGTAAGGACTATAACCAGGGAGATATTATAAGTGCACCACCGGGCCCCAACACTGGGAAGCGCTATCCCTCACACTCACACTATTGTTTGTGGACACTCAGGGGTTAAGTGCCCAGGCACATTTCTACTGAAAGGACAAAGGGTGATGTAAGGATTGACATGTGGAATGATGCAATGAGACATACCTGTATGTAAAGAAGTTATATTCAATGCTTAGTAAATACTGTTCTTATCCAACTGTGTGTATTTACTGGGTATGTTGATTCCGGTGAGGGAACACTCGCACCACATTGGGATCCCTCATCGCTGGAGGCGCTGCACCGTGTATAAGTATACCCCAGGCTCCCAGTGGCGGAGGTTCAGGCATCCTGTTAGCCACACAGATGACAGCAGCACGCGTATTTGTAGTACCCCAGGGGTACAAGGGCTACATTTGGAAGTGCTGTTGAGATTCAGACCTGGGTTTCCCAAACTCAGTAAAAATGTCACTAGATTTCACATTAACTTCCCGCCAAGAGGTTTACGCGTGGGCAGTAAAGAGGCAAGTCCCGCCCTCACAAACCCTTGCTGTAGGACAAGTTCCTCATCCTATGAGATATGCTTGATACTAATGCAGTATCCAGGCCTAGAAGAGGCCCAAATCCTGGGTCGCTGCACAGACACCACCAGATTATGGGCACGGTACTAGTCACTGGGGGATGTGAGTTGTCAGCAGAGCAAGGCCCATCCAACTTGCGGTTCCATGGGTCCCTCAGCGCAGGGTGTCCTGTTATCTATCCTGAAATACCGATCAAACTAGAACCCTGTTTGCCCCATTAAAGATTTGTAAGATATTAGTATGCACCTGTCCCCATCCTCTCCAGAAAGTAGTTGCAGAGATGAGGTCAGTGTCTTATCCTGTGCTAATTGTCGCTCAAGTAAGCGGAGCTCCAGCCCCAACCCCTGCCCCAGTAGGATGGGAGATAATCAACTGCTCGCCCAAGCCATACAACAACTGGGTGGGACCAAGCCGGAATCCCCTCCCCCGCAGCCATACCGCAAATTAAAGCTCTTTTCAGTGGTAAAACCTACTCCCACCGGTGAGGAGGATTTTGAAGTTTGGAGAGAATATACTTCACATGTGCTGGAAGAATGGACCTGTCCTGATGCGGTGAAAAGACAATGAATAATGGAGTGTCTACGTCCCCCAGCGTCCACTACCATAAAGATGTATAAAGATCAGCATACGGAGGTTACGGCACAACAGTTGATGGATTCTCTTATCCGGGCCTACGGAAAGGAACACGACGTGAGTGAGTTATGGACTAAGTATTACAACCTCCGCCAGAAGGAGGGGGAAGAACTATCAGAGTTCATAAAACGGATCCAATTGATCTTGTGGGATCTACGCTCCTGCCAAGTCATTAAGGCCTCAGAAGTGAATGAGTATAGGCGCACTCAATTCCTGCGGGGAGCCATACCCCCTCATCACATTGCTGTAATGATCAGATACTCGCTACTGAAAGGGAACCCCCCTACGTTGGATGACCAACTGGACGAGGTGGAGTCATGAGGCCTACACTAGGTTGCACACTCCCAAGAAGGCTAAAGAGACCCTCGCAAGGACGAGACCAAGGGAGTACCCGTACCCAAAGCAAAGGGAATCAAGAGCGGAATGGACATGACCACCCCGGAGGTGCCTGGGTCCGCTTCCAGGTCACCTGGCAGTCCGGGTCCCCATCCAGACTTCCGTTGCTTCAACTGTGGTGAAAAGGGCCATGCTGCAAGGGTCTGTCCGAACCCCAGAAAACCCACTAAGGCCCACACCTACACAGTAAAAGTGCAGAAAAAACTCTCTTCCTTATCAGCAGTACCCAAGGAGGATGAGGGAGAGTCTGAGGTCCCCACAGGAGAGCCCCTCTCACACGATGCTTACAGAAGGGTAGGACCCACTGCTATAATAAGATTCATCGTGGAAGACGTCTATGCCTCAGCTTTGATGGACACTGGGTCTCAGGTGACCATTATCTATCGGACATTCTACAACCAACACCTCAGCCACCTGCTCCTACAGTCGGCCAAAAAGATGAAGTTGTCGGGCCTTAGAAACAAGGATTATCCCATGGACAGGGTGATAGCCGTGCAGATCAACATATCACAATTGAACACCAATCGGACTCACCTGAGAGTAGAAGCCCTGCTCTGTCCCGAGCCCCAAGAACACCCGAGTGCTCCCATCATATTGTGAACTAATGCTGATGAAGTGAGATTGGTGATCTGCGCCTACAGTACCTTCAGGAGATAGGTGAATTACCCCTATCTAAGCTGCAGCTTCCCCCAGCCCTCAAGGATGAATATTTACGAGTCGCTTCCCAGGAGGAATATGGGGAGATCTTCAATCACGAGAAAGGATTGATAGAGATTCCACCAGGGGGAGTGAGACACATGACCACCGTAGTCAGATATTGGGACCGAGACACCGCAGACACCTTGTTCTCTTTAGAAACCACCCCTGAAGACGATCTCAAGAGAGGGTACAAGATGGTACCGGAGATGAGGGAATGGACCGCAGCTATTCCTTAGAAAATCAAGGTATCCATGCAAAACGTCTCTCTACTGTACATCCGGTGCCATTTGAATTCGGACCGAGACTGAGCAGGATAAACCCGGTTACAAACGTGGAGACAGTAGTGCATGTCAAGGCTGCTACTGCACAGGAAGAGCCCGAGGGTTTACTGTTTGTATTTGGAGATTCGACCATATCTGAAGAGTGGAAGAAGCGGCTAAGTGCGCAGCTGGAGGAACGCCGAGAAGTGTTCTCTACTAGTGAGCTGGATGATGGCTGTAGCCGTAATGCTCAACACACAATCCGATTGAACTATGCCACTCCATTCTGAGAGCGATCCAGGAGAATTGCACCCAGGGATGTGGATGACGTAAGGAATGTCATCATCGAGATGGAAACGGCTGGCATAGTGACTGAGTCATGAAGTCCCTACGCCTCTCCAATAGTGATAGTGAGAAAGAAGAACGGTTGTCCGCCTGTGTGTTGATAATCATACCCATCCCCGATCAGTACACACTACCCCGGATCGAGGAGATCCTTAATGCATTGTCGGGGAGCCAGTGGTTTAGCGTATTGGATCTGCGCTCAGGCTACTATCAAGTACCCATGAGCCCGGCAGATCAAGAAAAAATTACCTTCATCTGTCCTCTCGGGTTCTGTGGCCATCGATCCTGCCAAGGTTGAAGCCGTGGTTAACTAGCCAAGACCTGACAATCTGATGGAGTTACGATTTTTCTTTGGATTCTGTGGCTATTACCAAAGATTCATAAAAGGATACTCTAGCAAGGCCAAGGCTCTCAATAATCTACTCAAGATTTACCCAGTGGAGCCTCGCCAGAAAGCTACGTCTCCAAGAACACCCTTTGGAGATAAATGGCCTCCGACTGTGAAAAGGCGTTCATAAGATTGAAGAAAAGCCTGACGGATGCTCCTGTGCTGTCCTATGCTGACCCGGAGAAACCCTATGTCTTGCATGTGGATCTAGCTTCAATGGGCTGGGAGCAGTGTTATATCAGAAGTACCCTGCTGGTCTTCGCCCAGTGGCATATGTGAGCCGAAGCTTAACTCCTAGTGAGAAGAAGTATCCGGTTCATAAATTGGAATTTCTCGCCCTCAAGTGGGCAGTAGTGGAAAAGCTCCACGATTATCTGTATGGGGTCTCCTTTGAAGTGAGAACAGACAACAACCCATTGACCTACATCCTAACAACTGCCAAACTGGATGCCACTGGTCACAAGTGGTTGGCCGCATTATGCAACTACCAGTTCACATTAAAATACAAACCCGGGCCTCTGAACATAGGAGCAGATGAACTATCCAGAAAACCGGGGCTGAGCACCATGTCTGATGACAGGCCTTGGGAAGAGATTCCTGGATGAAGGTGATGTGCTCTACCGCAGCGGTAGTGGAAGGTAAGGTGGTGTTCTCAGAGATACGAGTAGTGGATTCATTAGGATGTCGACCCCAGGCCCTTTCGGATGCATACTGCCACCCTGATGGCATGGGTCTTACTCCTAATGTCATCTTCACTTGGAAGGAAATGGTACTAGCCCAGATTAGTGATCCAGTGGTTAACGCGGTCCGTGAGGCTTTCCATAAAAATTACCCGTCTATGATGAAGCAGGTCCCCAAGGACATCTTTGCAATCCTCATGAGAGAATGGGACAAATTTTAAATCGATCGTGGCCTCCTTTATCAAATTGTTCCCTACCACAATCATCCTGACCGACGACAATTGTTTTTGCAACGGCATCTGCAACGACTTGTCTTACGATCTTACATGATGATCACGGACACCTGGGGGTGGATAAGACCATTGGATTAGTAAGAGATCGATTCTTCTGGCCTAAAATGCGGGAGTCAGTAGAACAACATTGCAAGAAGTGCGTACGGTGTATTAAGAGAAAGACACTGCCTACCCGTGCTGCCCCAATGGGCCATCTCAAAAGATCTGGCTCAATGGACTTAGTCTGCATGGATTTCTTATGTATAGAGCCAGATTCAAGAGGCATAGGCAATATGCTACCCGCTATGCACAAGCGTTCCTGACCAAAAATCAAAAAGCTACCACAGTGGCTAAAGTACTGTGGGAAAAATATTTTGTGCACTATGGTCTGCCAAATAGGATACACTCCGATCAGGGGAGAGATTTCGAGAGCAAGCTTATCAAAGAATTGCTAACGCTGTTAAATATTCAGAAATCCAGGACCACTCCATACCATCCTGAGGGAGATGCGCTCCCTGAAAGATTTAATCGGACATTGCTAGATATGCTAGGCACTCTAAAAGATTCCCAAAAAGGAGAATGGAGCAAACATGTGGAGGTCTTAGTGCATTGCATGCATACAATTGCACTCGGCACGAGTCCACTGGTTATACGCCATACTTCATGATGATTGGGAGAGAAGCCAGATTACCGGTTGACATCCGCCTGCGGGTATCTACCGATGGGGTACCCAATATGGCTCATTATCGATGTGAGAAGACTCCAAGATAGTCTGCACCATGCCTATCAGTTAGCAGAAGGAGTCACAGCTAAACTAAATGCCAATAACAAAAGGAGGTACGACCATAAAGTAGGTTATCGGGAGCTACGACCTGCAGACGCAGTTCTCCTACACAACTTGGGGATTCCCGGCAAGCACAAGATGGCTGATCACTGGAGAGAGAGACCCTTCCAAGCTGAGTCCCAAATGGCGGGCCTCCCTGTCTATCGCATACGCAATGTGAATGGAATGGTAAAGGTCTGGCACAGAAACCACTTGTTGCCTATCCCACAACTGGGAGAAAGTGAGCCAGAACCAGAAACTGTAGTAACAGATAGTGAGCCTGAAGAGTCTACAGAGAATCCCGCTTCAACAGTTGAGACAATTCCAGATCCTCTGGAAGGAACTTCCAACAGAGATTGGTGGGCACCTCCCGAAGGAGAAACGGGTAATGGGCCTGCGCCTCAAGTGTCATCAACAGGCGAGTCAACAACTAAATCCTCATTGCCTGAGTTTTGTGCCACACAGAGACAATGTTAAGTTACATAGAGACTTTGCCCAAACTGGTTCACCCTCTGCACGAGAGTTCAGGCCTCAAGCCTATGATGGTCTCTCCCATGAGGAAGAGATGGAGCTTGAGACTTGCAGAAGCCATCGAGTGAGACGCCCTCCCACTAGAGTTTCTTATGATTCATTAGGGGCACCTCACTATGATTCTCAGTAGTCAGCAAAAGCTAAGCTAGCCTCCGTGATAAATATGTTTGTAGAAATGTATAATCTCGTTTAGAGTGATTGTTAAGTTATACACAGAAACTGCATTTTTATTATATAATGTTGTATGTGCATATGTTGTTTCTAGCGGGAACATTGAGGTTTTCACCAGGGGGAGGATGTAGCCAGGACCCCTCCGGGTCCCCCGCTCTCCCGTTTTCCCCCCTTACACTCTCGTATGTGGGGATGTTGCTGGCAGGGCGATGTGTTCACCGGCGGCTCCCTCCGCAGAGCTCAGCCTTGTTGTGTGTGCGTGAGCATTTGCGAGGGTTCGTGCATGCACAGAAGCAGCAGATAGGTAGACAGGGGCTGTACTGGTTTGTGCATGCGCAGGGCACTCCCGCGGCGGCAATTAGAGTCATGCATGCGCATTGTCCTATGCGCACACGGCCCCAATGTTAATTAAGCAGCAGAGAGACTACAACTCCCATGATGCTTAGGGAGAAGCTGCCAGGTGACGCACAATAACCAATGGCATGGCTGTATTGCTCCTGAAGGGAGGAAAGGGCCTGCTGGGACAAGAAACGGGGAGTCAAGAACTGGACCTTGAAGGTGCAGGTAATGTCCACGGAGCTGTGCTCCAGGGACTAGGCCAGAGGTAATCCCCCAGGGCCCAGTTAGTCCCTTGAGCCACAGTAGAAGTATCTTATGTGTATGATATAGGGAAAGGGCTTAAGATAGGGACTCTTTCCACTATAGCAATAGAGAGAGAGATATGCTGCAGGATATTGCCTGAAAGACAGTGCAGCTTGATAGCAGAAAGCAGAGTTGGACTCCATAGTAGAGACTGCTCCCAAAGGATCATCTGGCTGGGGGTCCTCCCCAGAGGAGTCAGACGGCGGAATCATCCATGCATGGAGCAGCACACCGTGCAGCAGGACCACATTGCTGAATCGCTGATTGTTGCTGATTATACTGGTCAGGACTATGAACAGGGAGGTATTATAAGTGCACCTCTGTTCCCCAACACAGGGAAGCGCTACCCCTCACACTCACACTATTGTTTGTGGACACTCAGGGGTTATACCCAGGCACATTGCTACTGAAAGGACAAAGGGTGATGCAATGATTGACATGTGGAATAATGCAATGAGACATATGTAAAGAAGTTATATTCAATGCTTAGTAAATACTGTTCTTATCCAACTATGTGTATTTACTGTGTAAGTTGGTTCCTAGAGGGAACACTCCCACCACATTGGGATCCCTCATCGGTGGAGGCGCTGCACTGTGTATAAGTATACCCAAGGCTCCCAGTGGCAGAGGTTCAGGCCTCCTGTTAGCCACACAGGTGACAGCAGCACGCGTACTTGTAGTACCCCAGGGGTACAAGGGCTACACATTCAAACATAGTTATGAATTAAATGTAATATTCCCTATTACTATAGTTTTGCTGTTCTAGGAGATTTAACTTGCATAACTCTCCCTGTGTTTTAGGACACTAAGAAAGTAGAACCTAAGTATGACTCATTCATAAGAAACCTGTATCAACATTATTACTAATAACATTTGTCTTATCTTTCATATTTTTTGCTTCCATGTTTGTACAATGGCTTTACTTTCAAATTTAGAAACATTATATTTACATTCAAAACAATAAGGTATTTTAATTCATAAATCAGATAAATCTGTGTGTTTATAAATCAGATTTTGTTTACAGTGAAAAGCATCATCCTACATGGTTATAATAAGTAGCTAATGAAGGGGATACTTCAACAGCTCTTATTGATTGTTTGCTTAAGTATTTTCTATATATTCGTTGTGATCCTTTGTTGTTGAACTATATAATAATGTGCCTTTTATTATAAATGCTTGTGCATAGAAAATCTTTAAGTGGAATCATTTATAATTATATTCACTGCACACATAACCTTCTGGCAAAAGTTGGGCATAGTATTCCCAGTACAATACTAACTGCTTTGTTGCTGTAATCTTGCAAGCCAACAATTGCATTAAAGGTTTGTTTTATGTATTAGTGCTTGGTCCTTCCATGTTAAATCATTATGTGCCAGACACTAAGTGCCGACAATTCAAAAAAAATATTTTAATTATGGGGCATTTGTAAGATGACATCTAGAAATTTTAGTTTATCCCTCCTTTATAGCATTCAAACTTCTACAGTGCATATCTACATTTCAATCATCACATTTATTGTGCTTATGACACCTGCTGCCCCATGACTGATGCCATCAGCATTCTGTGCTTAACTTATCAAGCTAAATTAAGCTTTCTACATCCTGTTTTGGATTAGCTAAAATTCTATAAACATAACTTAAAAGTGACAGCCATTCTAATTAAGCTACACAGAGAACCGATGTTGCTAAATCTTGACAGATACAGTATGGGATATTACGAATATTTATTTCTAAACAAAAATGTTATCTGCTTTACAAAAAGCACAACACATAAATTATTTTTAAATGTTCAATTACAATCTGCTTTAAAATATGATTACATTTAAACTTCCCTATAATTGACATAAAATCGTGGAATGCTCGTATTCTGTCATATTGTTGTGGTATTGCACTAGATGAGTCGGTCTCAGATTTATTTATCTCACATATTCAGATATAATGTGATCCCTGGGTCAGGTAAATACATAAATTGTTGAGACATAACTCTGAAGATATTCTGATACTTCAGGCAAGGCACTGTTGGGTTAAGACACATACTGTAGGGGATGATTCATAAAGCAGTGATAAGTGGTTTAATGTTTGATAAATGCTCTTATAGCATGATACTGCGGGATCTGCTAGTCACAAAGCAGTGCTTACAGGGCAGTATCACACTACAATGGCTTTTTAATGACCATTAACAGCCAGAGGCAAAAAAGGCGTCCGATTGGCCAGAAAAAGCCAAAAGCGCCAGTAATAGCTATTCACCAAGCAGTGATAAGCTTATCAACGTATACAATCTCTCAATATTTTAGCACCAGCTAAAAGCTGGTGCTAAAAAGATTGACAGATGCATAAAAGCATTTTATTTTCTGTACAAGATTTATACCAGAGGACGGTGGGGGTCTCCAGGTTGTTCCCATGGGTTCCTGGGGGCCACAAGGTGCTCCCCACGGGTGTTTACAGGAATCCTTGGGTTATCCTTACGGGTGTCCAGGAGCCATACGGGTGTCTGGGGGTCGTTGGGTGGTCACTGCTCGTGTCTGGGGTCCTCGGGTGGTCCCCACAGGTGTCCGGGGGCCTATGGGTGGTCCTCACGGGTGTCCGAGGGTCCCCATTGGCCTGCAATATCAATACTGTGCATGAAGAAAGGTGCAATATATTCAAATAAATACACTGGGCAAAATTACCATTTCCAGATATGGATAATAGTGCATTTCCCCATTTAAAATAAAACATAAACCATCAGCATAAAGTAAATACATCTTGCACTTAACCCTGCCAGGATGAAAGCTGTCCTCATCATAAATCCCATTATTAAAAATCAAAACACAGATGAAATACCAGAAATAATTAAAAGCAGACAACCACAATACATTTAAAAGAAATAAAAGCAAGCATTTGCCAACAAATGCATTGCTTGTCACTGTATGTATGTATAGCCCTAAAGGGGCATATATCCATACTTTAGCAATCAATGGGCAATGAAAAAAATTAAAATAAAAAAATACAATGAAAACCCCTGCAAAATTAAAATAGCATACACTCAATGGTTTTTCTTTTAGATGTCTTCGCCCTTTGATTCCAGGGGTCTCCGGAAGCTCTCGAACAAGGAAGCCATGATCCTGAACAGCTACAGTCCTCAGACTTTCTTTTCTTCATCTGTTAATTGTAATCCAATTCTTTGTCTTCTTTCTTCATCTTCTTCATCTCCATCTTCTGTCTTCATCTTCCTGATCTCATCTTCTTGATCTCCATCTTTTTCATCTCCATCTTCTTCATCTCCATCTTCTTCATCTCCATCTTCTTCATCTCCATTTTTTTCATCTCCATCTTCATCTGTCCTTTGTAATCCAATAGGGGAAGAGATGTTGCTCCTTCACCTTCTTGGCATAAAATGAGATGGTATATGCCTTATATAAGACGTGTGATGTCACATTTGACTAACAAATGGTTCACAGGCTATCTGATTGGCTGGGATAACCATGTGACAGTTTTTTTTAGAATATGACATCATGTAAAGAGAGGGAAGCCAGTCAATCAGAAAGGCTCTGCTTCCTTTCCCTTTAAGATGACGTCACCAAAACCAAAATGGCTGCCGTCACATGTTACTTCAACCAATCAAATTGTGAAATGCATATCCCAATCTGATTGGTTGTATGAAACAATGTGAAAGGATGTGACGTCATCCAAAGGCTAGCCACTAAGGTAATGAAGCTGCTTTAATGTAATTTTTAATACTAGTGTACGGGAGATTCATTTCTGCCTCTGGATTCCTGCTTCCTGAGTTGAAGGCACTGGTAGGTGGTCTGGGGTGCCGGTTTTGCCGCCATTTTTAAATCCTCATCGTCATGTGACCGTGGGATTTAAATACTGGAGGAGATACCGGCACCCCATACCGGGGCCTGTAACTAAGGAAACAGGGGGTCCCCAAGGCTGAAATCAATGCAGTTCAGCTCAGGAGACCCCCTGATCCCGCACACGTTTAATAAAAATGACATTAAAGCAGCTTCATTACTATAGTGGATAGCCGCTATGGTAACAATTAAAAAAAAAATATTAGGGGTTTGTTACTAGTGTGCGGGAGCAGGGGTCTTCTGAGGTGAAACGTGTTGATTTCAGCCACGGGGACCTTCTACTTCTTGAGATACATGCCCGATATGGGGTGCAGGGTTAAATCCCACGGTCATGTGTCACAGGATATTTAAAAGCACAGGGGATACTGGCACCCAATACCATGCCTGTATCTCAGGAAGCAGGGGGTCCTCGAGGCTGAAATCAGTGTGGTTAAGTTCAGGAGATTCCCTGCTCCCACATACTATTATAAAAATCAATCATTTAACTGCACGATCGCCTGTAAGAGCCATGCATGGAGATGCAGTGTCTTCATGCAGCTCTTCCAGGGTGCATTTTATTCTATCATTTGTGGAGAAAAAAAATGGAGCACAGAAACAGCAAAAAAATGTAAATGGGCTACAGGAATAAAGCTAAAAGCATCTTTAATGGATAGGTAGCAGCATGTCCAAAAAAACTCTTCTGCGTTTCACGCTAAGATTAGCGCTTTGTCAGAGAGAATATAGCAACACTGTGTTTGCATCCATCTTTGTAGTCCCTTCCCTCGCCCCCAGCATGACGTAACGGCAATTGCCGTGAGCTGATTGGCCACTCTGGTGACGATCTGTAGCCAATCAACATGTACAAGCATAAACTACGGGCAGGGAGAAGGAACAAACCAAAGATGTAAGCAAAATACAAACACCACCTTATTAAAGGTGTATGCACACATAAGACATGGTGAATAGTTAAAACAAGTTATAACACACACAAGATCACACAATGGAGCCATCTACTGTACACTGTCCAGACATATATATATATATATATATATATATATATATAACAAAACAAAACAATCTCATAACTGCTTTCTAATAACGCTATACTTGTGAGTGGGCATTTGTCTGGTTTTAAATGTTCCATAAAATTATTGTTAAACTTTAATGCACTAGGTGTGCGCCTGTTTTCTTTTCATTTTTTTTCTTATATATATATATTATATATATTATATTATACTATATATATATATATATATATATATATATATATATATATAATAATCAAAGGCTCCTTACCAGGCGACCAAGAATCCAGGGAATCAAAGCAGGCCCAGCAAGGAAGAGACAGCACACTTGTTAGCAAAAAGAATTGTAATAGTGAAGCAGGCACAAAAAACACCAACGTTTCGGTCCTAAAAACAGGACCTTTATCAAGGGCACTCCCTTGATAAAGGTCCTGTTTTAGGACCGAAACGTTGGTGTTTTGTGCCTGCTCACTATTACAATTCTTTTTGCTAACAAGTGTGCTGTCTCTTCCTTGCTGCCTGCTTTGGATTCCCTGGATTCTCTGGTCTGCTGGTAAGGAGCCTTTGATTATATTCAATCATATGGGACTAAGCACCTGTCTTCATCTGTATTTGTGTGTCCACTGCTCTGTTACCTATATATATTATATATAGATATATAATATATATATATATATATATATAACCTAGGTTGTAAATGTATAGATCAATAAAGCGATTCTGTGTGCAGTAACATGTATAAGAGTTGCATAAAAAATGCACATTAATGCTCAGACCAAAACACAGAGCCACAAAGAATATTAAATGAACAAATATTGGTAACCGCTCATACATGTGAGCCTACTGTAACAGCCAGTGGCTAACAGGAATGAAGGAGGGGGAGAGGGGAGGGGAAGGAAGGGGTGAGGGAGGGAAAGGAGGAAGGGGGAGGGGAAAGGGTTGGAAAGGATAAGAATGCCAATTGTTATATGGATACCATAACTAGTGTAAGGATAAATACCAACCATCCTATAAACAATTCAAACCACTGACTAGAGGTGGAAATAGAGAAATGTTTTTTTTTCCCCCAAACATTTTTATTAGGAAATATTCAAAATTACAAGCATATAACAAGTCATAACAACCTAATACAAAATGGCTTTTTGAGCATATAGGATAGGAAAGAACATCGCCATGAAAGGCGGGACCTCTGGGCCACGCTGTGGCCTTGTAAGAGGGAGGTCTGAAAGAGAGAGGAAAAGAAGGGGGGAGGGGGGATTGTCTCGTCCCCAGTTGCTAAGATCCATCTATCTGTGCTGACGACTATGTTTTTCACTTGATTTCCAGTTAAACGGGTTTTTGGACTGGATCAGTGACCCAGCAAGGGTTCCCAGACCTTGTAGTGCTCCTCAGTTTTACGCTTCAGGAATGCTGTTAGTCTCTCCATCAACATCACCTCATTCACTCTTCTCTTAATCATCTGCTTGGAGGGGGGTAATGCCTTTTTCCAGGAGAACGCCACTGCACATCTCACCGCTGTTAAAACGAAGGAGATTAATTTCCTAACTGGGTGGTCAATTTCCTCTTTTGGCCTACCTAGTAGGTAGGTCAGTGGATCAGTGGGAATAGTGAGGCCGGTTACCTCTTGGATTAAAATTTGTAATGTGAGCCAAAAATTCTGAATTTTTGGACATGTCCACCAAATGTGGGACATATCGCCTCTCTGTCCACAGCCTCTCCAGCATGCAGTAGATCCAAGGCCAGGGGGTAGATTTGCTTTATTCTTACTGGGGTAAGATACCAGTGAAACAAGATTTTGTAAATATTTTCTTTCGTTGTGTACAAATGGAAGTTCCTGAGGCTGAGTCCCAAATATCTTCCAAATCCTCTCTGTCTTTATCTATATTTAATTCCGCCGCCCACTTGAGCATATAGTCATGTGTGGAGGTGCCCGCTGTTATCTCCATTCCAGCGTATATTTTAGATATTAAACCTTTTAGATGAGTGCCAGTCTGGCACAGCATCTAAAAAGTTTGTGAGAGGGGGAAATTCAAACTTTGGGGACATCTTTTGAAGAAAGTGCCGAATTTGGAGATATTTAAATGAGCCCAATTATGGTGCTTCATAATTGGTGCGTAAATCTTGGAAGCTCAGCAGCCTTCCACCGCTCAGAAGGACTCGATATCTATCCAACAATATTTGCCGGGTCTGTGTTCCACACTTTGGCTTGTCTCAATTGGGCAGCTTGGTAATATTTTAAAATATCGGGCACCCCCAGACCTCCTCTCTCCCTTGATGACAGAAGGACTGATCTAGCGACCCTGGATCATTTGCCCTGCCAAATGAAATTAAACAGTCTGTTCTGAATGTACAGTGGCGACCAACTTTATTCTAACATGGCTAGCTGCGCGAATTTCAGATTATCCCGGTTATCTGCGGTTTTGTGTCGTTTTCTCCCGGGGTGTATTGCGTTATTTTCGCGGCTGTGATTTAAGCATTTTATTCCCGCTGGCTGCAATACTGCAATGCCGTGTAAAAACTCATGGGGGCGTTTGCGATCTGTTGACTTTGAAGCCGAGAAATTCATGAATTGTAATGCAGTATATACTGTACAGAATTTATACAGTATATACTGTATAACAACAACCCCTATAACCCCTAACATACACATAGAGTATACACATATGCACATCAATGATACTATAGGCCGTCCCCTGGCGAGATGTGTTTGCAGCAGAGAGAGATCCGCTGCTCTCTCTGCGCAAACATCGGCACATTAAAAATTATTTAAAATACATTTTTATTCATAGTGTAGATGTGCAGGGGGTCTCCGGAGCTGAACCGCATTGGTTTCAGGTCCGGGGAACCCCTGCTCCCCGAGATACAGGCCCCTTTATGAGGTGCCGGTATCCCTCGGCATTTAAAGGTCAAGATCACGTGACCGCAGCATGTAAACCAAGCAGAGGGATGCCGGCACCCCATAAAGGGGCCTGTATCTCGGGAAGCAGGGGGTCCCCGGACCTAAAACCACAGCGGTTCAGCTCCGGAGACCCTCTGCACATCTACAGTATGAATAAAACACATATATAAATAAACACTCGCACCTTACCTTTGCGGCTATGTGCTACGGTAATGAAGCAGCATGACTGTATTTTTAATAATATTGTACAGTGAGCAGGGGGTTCCCTGAGCCACAAATGAAAGCTCCTGCACAATATTATTAAAATACAGAAAATGCTGCTTCATTACCATAGCTGATAGCCGCTAAGGCAATGAAGGAGTTAACCCACCGTGCCCGCTTTATTGTGGGTAGAGGGGGTGGGTAAAGGGGGTATTTGGCCCTTGGTGTGAGTTTAGGACTTGCGGGGGGGGTTGCGGGTGCACTTAACCCCTTCACGGCCGTAGCAGTTAATACCGCTAAGGTCATGAAGGGGTTAACCCCTCCCGCTACCCCCCCGCAAGCCCTAAATAACCATCATTGGAGCTAATACCCCCTTCACTCACCCCCGCTACCCACAATAAAAAAAATTCACACACATCAGCCGCCCAAAAAATAAATAAATAAATCTAAATAAATAAATAAATACATGAATATAAATAAATAAATATCTATCTATCTATCTATCTATCTATCTATCTATCTATCTATCTATCTCTCTATCTCTCTATCTCTCTATCTCTCTATCTCTCTATCTATCTCTCTATCTATCTCTCTATCTCTCTATCTCTCTATATCTATCTATATCTCTATCTATCTATATCTATATCTATCTATATCTATATCTATCTATATCTATATCTATCTATATTTATATCTCTATCTATCTATATCTATATATCTATCTATCTATCTATATCTCTATCTATATCTCTATCTATCTCTATCTATCTATATCTATATCTACAGCCGTGGCCCCTTTTATTCTCCAACTTTCTATCCATGCTTCTCCTCCTTGCTTCTGGGGATATCTCTCCCAATCCTGGTCCCTGTCTTATTTCTACTTGCGCTCGTCCTCGCCTCCCACATGCAACTTTTACTCCTTCTGGTGTCAACCCCTCCAACCTCATACCCATCCCCTGCCACCCTCCCTCCTCTCTCCCATTCTCCTGTGCTCTTTGGAACGCACGCTCTCTTTCTAACAAGTTCCTCTCTGTACATGACTTCTTTCTCTCTCACTCCCTGCTTCTCTTTGCTATAACTGAGACCTGGCTCACTCAGTCTGACTCTGCTCTGGAAGCTGCCCTCTCCTATGGTGGCCTTTCCTTCTCCCACACTCTGTGCCCTGATGGCAGGGGTGGAGGCGTGGGGCTCCTGCTCTCCTCTGTCTGCCATTACCGAACCCTTCCTATTCCCCCCTCTCTTGCTTTTCCCTCCTTTGAGGCTCACACTGTCCAGATCTTCTCTCCTCTCCCTGTTCATGTGGCGGTCATCTATCGCCCACCTACCTCTACTCATCCCCCTTCTGCCTTTCTCTCGCACTTTGAATCCTGGCTCTCTTTCCTTCTCTCCTCAGACTCCCCTGTTCTTCTCCTTGGGGACTTCAATTGCCACATTGATGACCCCTCTCTCCCTTGGGCTTCCCGCTTTCTTTCTCTAACCTCTTCTTTTGGCCTTCAACAGTGGACTGCAGCCAGCACCCACAAGGATGGCCACTACTTAGACCTGGTTTTCACTAAAAACTTACAGTATCTCTCTCTGATTTCTCCATTTCCCCTTTTCCTCTCTCTGACCATCATCTCATCTCATTCTCTTTATCTCGCTTCTCCCCTTCTCCACCTCCATCTACCCCCCGGTTCTGCAGAAACCTGCGCTCTATTCACTTACCTGACTTTGAGTCCACTTTACGCTCCTCCCTCTCCTCTCTCAGCTCTGCTACAGACCCTGACAACCTGGTCAGAAAGTACAACTCTGTCTTGTCCTCGTCTCTTGATCTACATGCCCCGCTTTCTCTCTGCCGCCCTTGCCCATCTAACCCTAAACCCTGGCTAAATTCCCACACGCGCATGCTGCGTTCCTCCACTCGTTCCTCTGAACGCCTCTGGATATCTATCTCTCATCTTGGTGCGCTTTTGTGTTTTTTCTTGTTTTGCGGAACAGAGAAAGTTAGCATGATAGGGGCATGATCCGACCAAGTGATCGGGCCAACGTCCGAATTTAAGGAGGCCTCCAGAACATTTTTGGTAGCCAGAAAGTAATCAATGCGAGAATAGGTCTGATGAGGTGCGGATTAGATAGTGTAGTCCCTTTAGCCCTGATGCTGGGATCTCCAGATCTCTACCAATGAGAATTCCTTGATAATAGTTATGAATTTTTTCCCGACCTTCTGGGAAAGTACCGTGTGTGGACGGTTCGGGGGGAGCGACTTATCCTCACTGGGGTTTAGGGCAATGTTTAGGTCCCCCCCCCCCACTATCATTGAGGATAGGTAGGCCGGATTGACCTTGTCTAAGACCTTTTTAGGAACTCTGTTTGGTTTTCGTTAGGTGCATATAGGTTAGCTAGCCGCTAAGGCAATGAAGGGGTTAACCAGCCATGCCAGGTTTATTGTGGTTAGCGGGGGTGGGTGAAGGGAGTATTTGTCCCTTGGTGGTTGTTTAGGGCTTGCGGGGGGGTTGCGGGTGCACTTAACCCCTTCATGACCTTAGCGGTTAATACCGCTACAGTCATGAAGGGGTTAAGCCCTCCCGCTACCCACCCGCAAGCCCTAAACAACCACTGTTGGGGATAATACCCCCTTAACCCACCCCGCTAACCACAACAAGGTGTGTGAAACGCGTTGGAGGGTACTTACCTCCTTGTATGTCATGTCTGACGGAAAAATAAATCTTTTTCAATTTTTGTACACCTGTATCCCTGGGCAGTGCGCTTCTTTGTGCATTTATTTGCATTTTTCCTAGAATATTCGGGTGCAACATTGCTCCCCATAACAGTCCCTGTGGTTTGAAGATAAAATGTGTTCACTAATCTAAAAAAAAATCTTGCATAAAACAAAATGGAGTGGAGTAATCTATAATCCACTAGGGGGTTGGGGGGTAATTTTATGATATTTAGTAAGCCTTTGTTTAATGACTGCCAGACCTTCTGTATGTGGAATGATGGTATATAAAATTGTGACAAAAGGTGTCTTTATATATGATGGGAACTTCAGTACCAGGGGCTATAAAAACGTGTCTATTAATACTGCCAATGGTTGATTCATGGAATTTGTGGCAGATATGATTGGTCTCCCTGGTGAATCATGGAGACTTTTATGGATTTTAGGTATTAGGTAAAACAGAGGGTGACAAGGATTTTTCATCACTAGAAAGTCTGCCTCAATTTCGTTAATCCTAATCCACACGTAGTTATACTCAATTGAATAATCCCCTTCAGTTCTTGTAGATAACCTAATGTGGGATCATTATCTAATGTGATATATATTTCATTATTGTTCAACTGTTTTAGTACTTATCTTCTGTATTGTGTATCTCATTTTGAAACACTAGCGCACCTACCTTCTCAGCCTTTTTAAAGATGATTTCATTGTTATATCATAAACATTTGATATTTTTTTTTCTCCTGGGTGGGTAGCAGGGGAGGGTTGTTAACCCTTTCATTACTATAGCAGTTAGAAATCACCAAGGAGATTAAGGGGTTAGTGACCAGTAGTTTGTTCTTTATTGTGATGTTGCTGCCCATGGAAAAGGAGGATGGTGATGAGGACGAGGGCGGCATTAATCCTAGCAGGCGAAAATACAAATTTAATTACCTTTATGCTGACTGGCTAATGTTTTATTTTTAAGGCACAAATGCGCTATTATCCAGATCCGGATAATAGGAATTTTGACCATTACAGTGTGTGTTGGGGTTGGGGATGGGAAAGGGGGGAGGGGGGGTTATATTGATTTCTCTTGTATTACTGTAATTATTGTTTGAATGGGGAAAAGTGCTATTAGCCATCTTTACCCACTCTGGTGTAGTGTTGTTGGTAGAGGGGGTATATGAAGGTAGTAGTTGCCCCAGGATGGTGTTTAGGCCTTGCGGGTGGGTAGCACGGGGGTTAACCCCTTCATTACCTTAGTAGTTTTAACTGATACGGTAATAGAGGTGTTAACTTCTTCTGTCATCATCCCGCAAGGCCTAAACACCAACCCTTGGGCAACTAAAAGCTTTACCCACCCCCAATACAAACAACAAAGCAGTGCCTGCTATTTATCCCCTTCATTACCATAGTGGTTTGCCGCTAAGGTAATGAAACTGGCTGCAATTTAATTTTTACTGCATAGGATTGAATCTTGGGATCTCCAGAGCTGAAATAAATACAGTATACAGGTAAGCTCTGGAGGCCCTACAGGCACCCCCAGATACTCCTGGAGGCCCCTGGAACCACCTAGTATCAATCCTATGCAGTAAAAATAAAAGAAACTCCTTGTTATGCATATCCTAATTCTGGTCTTGCCACCCTTTAGCTGATGAGAAAATAATTCAAGTTTTTATAGTTCTATATGCATATCGGAGTTTAAGGAATAGTAGTTGCCGGCAAAAAATGCACGACTTGTTATAGCCAGAGTGTTATAGCTCGGTAAAAAGCTGTTTTAGTGCGATATTGCCCTGTTATCAGAGCTTTGTGAATAGCTACACATGCAATATCGCACTAAAAGGGCATTCATAGTGCATTAATATATGAAATATAGTGAATAACACCCATAGAGTATGAGTGTGCAGTGGTGTACCTACAGAAATATGTAGTAAAGAATGTAGAGGAGGGCACTGGGCTCTTGCTAAACAATTTTATGAAGCCAAAGAAAACCAACGTTTTGGTTGCTAAATGAAACCTTTTTCAAGGTTAGGGCTATTGCCTTCACCTTGACAAAGGTTGTACATCAAAATGATATTCGCCAACAATTTAAAACCTTTTAAATACCATTATTGAAAAGCATTCACAAATTGGTGCCAAGATATCTGCAGATTGAGATTTCTGGCAAAGTTTTGCCAACTGTTAATGTTCAGAAATAACTAAATTAATGAACTTTCAAAGAAATTATATTAATCACTAGATAAAAATACTTTTGTGGAATCACAAGTTCCCAGTAAGAGGAATGTGAGGTAAGCTTTCCCGTTTTAACATGTAAGAAAACAATGAGAGGTTTCAGAATATTTTTTTGACATACTGTAGGTAGCTTTTGTCCATCTCTTTCTGATTATAGTACATGCTGGGCCAAATACTGTATGTGAATGCACAAAAGGTTGTTACAAAAGATAAAATTACAAAGAAGAAAATGAATATAAATGTATTTGCTATATTTTCTATTTTATTACTTTCTGTGCTTTCAAATTGATCAGTAGTTGGCACACTTTTAGGAACCATTACTGCATGAAAACATGGTCTAAACAGGAAATATTTCTGTTGTCTCGCGGTGGAAGCAATGTACACCTATCTTCCCACTTCACAATAAGACCAGGGTGGGTATCATTGCGACGGTAGGGAGTAACCAGGCTATACAATAAAGGTTAAGCCCTCTGGTTACCCCTGGAACCATGTGGTCCCTGGTAGCTCCATAAGCCAGGGACCAGGGACAATACATGTGGAAAATAAAGTGAACCCTGTTTTTTTCTGTTTTCATGTTCCCTTAGCCCTAGAATGGTGAGATTTCTTGTGTGTCAGTTTTAGGTGGGATATGTGGGTAAGATTGCAATTATTTTGTTTGCAGGAGTTCGGAGACCGGAGCTATCGGTAGTACAGTACCTTAATTCTACATGGCGAGCAGGCATGATTTGCTGGTAAGCAAGTGGGATTACACCGGGACTGCCCCATGTCCTATTGGTCGATTCATATGTTCCGCCCACGGGGCATCCCAAGCCGGCTTGACATGCCCTCCTCTGACGTTAGCCCATAGACGAGCCCCTGTTTCTATTGGCTCGTGGGAGGAATTCACACTCTCTGATTGTCGCTCCTCCTTCCTCCATGCTGAACATAGCTCAGCAGAGGGTATGTGAGGAGAAGACCCAGCCAGAAAACCAGAAAATGTTGTGGCTTGAGTCGATGAAGCTAGGGTGGGCATTTCAAAAATGCTCTGTCCCAAATAACAGATCAACCAGCTTCGTTTTGAAGCTAGGAAAGTCTGCCCTGCAGAGACTAAGTCAGACGCAATGACCAAGTTCTCATTTGAGAATGTAGCAGTCGCTATCAGGGGTTCCTGCCGAAAATTGTTCCAGTAGTACGTCCCGGTCTGGAATTTCTGTGGAATCTCAGTCCAGGGTAATCCCTTGCAAGTGGCGCCCTGCACCTAGGAAAGACTAGATCTCATACTGCAGAACCCATTAAGTGTGTATATTTCTGTATTTTGTGTTTTGTTGTATTTCCTAGCTTTTATCCAAATAAACCCAATTTATTTCACTGCCTTGTTTTGCCTATTGACTGATCCCTAAAATATAAATATGTTAAGAGACCCGGTCGACGTGACAATCATTTATAAATGTATTATCATATAAGATTATTTGTTCATAGGTTTTATACCTGAGATGAAAACTTACATTGACAAATTAACCCTGCTTGTGAGTACAGCATATGTTGTTTTAAATACATAGACTGATCCAGTAGATATCAGATTTAAAATCCCCAAAAAGTGACACTGCTCATTTATAGTAGGTCACTATTTATCAAAGTATGTTGGCTACAAACCTGGGGCATACCAGTGAAAAAAACATATTTATCAAAGCAAAATAATTTCAATGAAAGCAATCTAGGTTTTTCTTTTGATAATTCTGGAGCAAATTTCTGTGCCTTGATTTTGTCCCAATTTTGCAAATGATAAACTTTTGTAGAGTGAAACTTATGGAACTCTAATACAAAATTATATTCTTATTTTCTTTTTAGCAGTTGACATTTCCATCTTGCATATGTGATGCCATTCATAATACTGTAAACTTGCCATTCATTGACATTCATCCCTAAGGGCACTGGCTCTTGAGCCCCCTGGAACATCATAAAACTGTAATTTCCTCATATTTCATTCTGGTTATAAGTACTAGGGAGATATGGAGACAGGTTGCAATATTACAGAATAAGCAGAAGCCAGAGTGATTAGCAATGAATACATGGCAGTCACCCAGTATCACAAATTACACAATAAATAAAATATGACTATCTCATGATTGCAGAAATAAAAATGACAACATTTCAAATATTTAATTGTAGAGTAAAATTTTGTTTAGTATAGATTCAAAAATATCAAAGCACCTTTTAAACGTTTCCAAAAATATATAATAACATTGAATGTTTTTCTGTTTAAAACGAATTAAAAGAAAAAGAGGAAAAAGAAAATCTGCAATGCTTTGTCATGTGTAATATACAGTAACTACTGTAGATTTTGATTTAATGAGGAAAAGAGGAGGATGTTGCCTTGCTTCCATTGCATTGTTATGAATAAGCTTTTCTTAACCCATGATGTTAGTGTGTTTGTATGATTCCACAGAATTGTTGGCAATTATTGATTTGCCCGAGATCTACTTAAGGTTATGTTAGTTTCCTCTCATAAACAACTGGTTATGACATGTAGATGGTATCAATTGGCAGGCTGGTGATTGGAATATCAGTTAATCTGGAACTATAGTATGGTGGTGTAAAATTCTGGTAAAGTACTGCTAACTGCTTTAAAACTCTATCAATAAAATGTTGTTGCCATTTATTTAAAGCATTAATTTTCCCCCTGTTTATTTTAATGTAGATTGCCGATGTAACAGAATTTGTATTACAAAGATAATATGCTATCCTCATTGAAATATACCCGAAGATAATTTGAATATACAGTGTATGGAAAAATGGTACATGTGTACCTTTCATTTTATACATATGTAATACTTCTATTGCCTTCCTACACTGTGACACAGTTTTAAAATATGCACTTTATTTTAACTGTTTAATGAATGTACTATTTGATCTTTTCCTTTATTTTTCAGTGACAATCTGATCAGAATATGACAGTTCGGAAAGTATTTGGATTGAGACAGTAATATCTTAATCCAAAACAGATTTGATAACTATAATGCCAGCATTAATGGGCAGGTTCCATTACAGTTGATTATTATAAATATTTTTTGATGAAGGCTGTATGATGTTGAAACAATATATCATCAACTGTAAATACTGGCCTCTAGGTCAATCAACATTGAAACAATTTTAATGTTAATATTGTGCTTAGTTATACCAGGTATTGCAACAATAAGAAAATGTGTGAACCATCTATTACAGTTCTATGTGTCTCTGGAAAGCTTGGCAAGCTTTCATGTTTTGCATTTTCTTCTGTTGCCCTGTTTTGCTTCAGGTACTGTATGATCACTTTAGAAAGTTCCATTTAAGTTTTCTTATGAAGCATCACATTCACTGCAGGCCAATGCCTATATACAATTGTCAACATACTGTGGCAGAAATTTGTCCTTTGGTTTTCTCAGCGTGATTACAGCTATTGTCCTTTGGCATTGAAAGTTATTATTATATATTCTTACTTCCTGTAGTTTGTGTTTACAGTATACCATATATCAGCAACAGATGTAGCATAAGGTAATTATAAAGAAAAATAGCAAAAACTCTATTCTGTAAAATGAAATGTTAGGATATATTTGTTTAGCAAGTGTTTGCCTTTTTCAGGGCTCATGTTAATCAAAATGCATATTATTTTAAGCAAACTTACTGTATATAATTATATATTTATTTTCTTAAAAAATGCTAAATAAAACGTGAGTTGGACACTTATTTGTTATAAAATTGAGTGGGAACGCCTAATTGGTTATTGGTAAAATTATATATTACGTGGTTAATTGGGAACTAAGATATCACTTCCAACTTTTTGGGGTTCAACTGTCAGCATACACTTTAAATTTTCTAAGCCACTATATGGACCAGGATTTAATGTGTGGTATGACCTGACATAATGGTGTCTTGTGTACAGATTTAATAAGACTTACTGTCTCTGGCACTGTGATCAAAAAAGTCAAAGTCTGGCACCAGAGACAGTAGGAAGGAGTTGTAAGGCGGTGCAGTTGCTTTCGGGAGAAAGTGTAAACCGAACTGCTCTGTATCAGTACAAAAACTTTTTATTGGCCCATAACAGCAAGAAGTTGGCTCTTACGCGTTTCACGTGGCACACACCATGCTTTATCAAAGAGTACTGAAACGCGTAAGAGCCAACTTCTTGCTCTTATGTGCCAATAAAAAGTTTTTGTACTGATACAGAGCAGCTCGGTTTACACTTTATCCCAAAAGCAGCTGCACCGCCTTACAACTCCATCTTCCTGTCATCTCGAAATCGGTAGGAGCACGCCAACAGCATCCGCATTCCCACGGCATATAAAGTGAGTACATTTTGCTTATATATACTCACCAGTGTATGGAACACAGAATATAGAATGGAATAACGGCATCATTGCAATCCCATATAAGACATACCTATTCAAAGGCTATTGAGTACGCAGTGTTACTAGTGTTCATACAGTATGTGACTACATGGGATAACATCAACAGATATGCTGTCTGGGAATTTATGAATGAAAATATATATGCAACAATTGTAAATCTTTTTGAGTAGCATCGCTGGGTTTTTTTCCCCTCGCACCGGAGACAGTGTTTGCTGCGGTCACGCTGTGAGGGTTCAATGCTTCTGAATTAGACAACCTGCAGTGTTAATCCTCCGTCATTGTCGTTGCAATGGCTGTTTGTCTTCAGCTTGTTCCGGTGCCATGAACAGTTAGTTTTGTTACTGTACATCTGTACATCACACTAGCATATTATCTAATGTTTCTTAAAATATCCAATAGTAATAAATAATAATAATGATAATACAATAAAAATTCATGACTTGTTTTATTCACAATTTGTGAAAGGTTATAAAATTTGAGCTGTAGCCATATTATGTCTGCACGATAGGTGTTGCTGTAAATAACTACAGTATTAACAAGCATTTCACCAAAAAGTTTCCACGTCTGAAATTTAAAGGCATCCAAATGGTCACCCCAAGTAGAAAGATGGGGTGATAGGCTTAAGGATATATCAAAACAGGAGAGCTTTTGGATCTGTAAGCTCAATATGCTTGCCCCATTGGGGCTTAATGAAGATATAGTTATTTGTTATCTCTACTGATAACCCTCCATTTTTTTGCACTTTTTTTTTCTGGCAATACTTTCTCTGGTTGTGTGTGATTTTTTTTGCCATGTATAGTTCCCCCTCCCACCCTGTGTCTCCATTGGCTACTGTATATCATACTACAGCAGTGCGATACATGTGTAACATGGTTAGTCTACTCTGCCTCTCTTTCCCCCTGTCACATAAGTCCTTAGCAGTCTAGGCTGTGACAGGCAGTCCTGTGGGCAATGGACTCCCCCACCCATGCTCCTCTCTGAGTGACAGAGTGGTGGTGGTGACTTATGATCTGTGTCTGTGTGTAGCCTATCAGGGTACAGACCGTGAGCCCTCCCCTTCTGGATCCTCAGAGGGAAGTGCCAAATTTAGTTTGTTCTCTCCCACCCTTCCAACAGAGTGGAGGTGTATGGCCTGTCTCCTCTATGCAGGGATGGAGAGGCCAGCCAGCCCATCAAGGGCTGGCTGGCTCAGCAACAACTAAAGCTGCGCTTATAGTGCCTTGCGATGGCGACGTCGCTCAAAAACAAATACATTAACACCATCACCAGCGCTTATAGTAAGCGCGGTGGCGATTGAGCGACGGAGCAAAAACAATTTGGTAGACGGGTCTATTTGAATTTTAAGAGACTGTCCCCACATGTGACTGTCTCTAAACCAATCAGAGACTGAGGCCCGCCCCCTGTGGTGATGTCATTGGCGACCATCGCTAAAAACCAAATGACAACTAATAATAATAATAGTATGTTCTTGTATAGCGCTGCTAGTTGTACACAGCACTTTACATAGACATTTTTGCAGGCACAGGTCCCTACCCCGTGGAGCTTACAATCTGTTTTTTTTTTTGGTGCCTGAGGCACAGGGAGATAAAGTGACTTGCCTAAGGTCACAAAGAGCCGACACCAGGAATTGAACCAGGCTCCCAGTCAGTGTCTTTACTCACTGAGCCACTCCTTCTCCCTTATTGCGGGTGGTGACAGGGACGGTTGATGTCATCGGTCACGTCTTTGTCGCCAGCACTATAAGCGCTGCCTAAGGCTCCACACTAGGACAGCCAGCAGGCCTGGGATCCTCTGAGGACCTTGCACATGCTGTAACAATATCTACTGCAGTGACTGCAAATAAAGCCCTTGTTCATTGTACACCTGCCGGGATTCTGGTCTGTGAGCATGGGTGTAAGAAAGGTTGCTTCAGAGGGGACTGCCTCTAATATCCTTAGAGCCTACTGAAGCAGGAGGCGCTGAACACTGAGCACAGGACATCAGATGACACCAAAAGCCTGTCATGGTTTCCTTCCCATTGCAGGCAACTCAGCTCTCCTGGACCCTCACAAGTATGCACACCACCAACACCTGTAGCCGCAACACATATCTCCTAGAGGGTGGGGGTACCTGTGCTACACATGTATACAGCTTTTTGCCTTTTGCTTTTAGTGATATGACTACTGCTATATATTATAGTCCCTGCCACCTGTTTGCTCTCCCATACTATGTTTTTTACCCCTTTGCAAATTTGGGATCTGTGCCATACCCTTTATTTTGTTTTTTGTCTTCATGGTCTGCTTTCTCTTAGTCTTACTATATTAACTATAGGCATGACATATATGATTTAGGTACAGGTCCTGCATGTACAGTATCTAATAATTATTCTCTCATTTAAGCTCAAAACTGTTTTTTATAACAGAAATACACAGCAAATGTTCCCGGCACTCAAAGTGATACTGCATAAGCAAATGGATCAGCCAAATGAATTTAATGATTTACAGTAGCTGCCGGGCTGACTCTAATGCGGCCGCCCCCGCAGTTTTAAAATAGCACGGGCTGTGCGCGGGCTTTCTCCGGCCGAAACCCGGCCGGTTTTCCCGCTCCTCGGGTGCTTTCAATAGTAAGCGCCATTAGCGCTTATCTATTGAAGCGGCCGCCGCGCGGGAAACTCCATTTTGAAATGGAGAACAGACCCGCGGCTAGCCCGCTTCGCTCCCGGCCAGCTCCCGGCAAGCTTTAGAATGAGCTTAGCTGGGACAGTACATAAGATGCACAACAAAAGCTAAATAGTGACTGCTGATGTCTACATAAATAACAGATATACACAAGATGCACAAAAACTAAATGATAACTGTAAAAGTCTAAATGAACTAAAACAGGGAGAGAAACAGGGAAGGGAGGGAAGGATGGGAAAGGGGAAAAGGGGGGGGTTGAAAAAAGGGGGTTAAAAAAGTCCAGGCAAATCATACATGCAAATCATGCAAATCATACATGTCATGCCTATGGTTAATATAGTAAGACTAAGAGAAAGCAGACCATGAAGACAAAAAACAAAATAAAGGGTATGGCGCAGATCCCAAATTTGCAAAGGGGTAAAAAACATAGAATGGGACTATTTAGCTTTTGTTGTGCATCTTATGTATATCATTAAATTCATTTGGCTGATCCATTTGCTTATGCTGTATCACTTTGAGTGCAGGGAACATTTGCTGTGTATTTATGTTTATTGGGAGGAATTAGGGTACTCCTGGTTCCCTTGAGCACCACCCAATTACATTCTCTTTTTCATTCATCACGAGTGCTGTCTAGTATATTTGTCTACTGTTTTTTATAACATGATTCTGTGACATGTTGATTATTTGTAGTATGTTGTTCTTGTATTTGTCAATAAACTTGTTTTTAGTAGGTCAGCTGTTTATTGCGATCAGCTGTGTTGAGCCCTTCGCTCCCATCTGATTGGCCAGGGGGGCTGCCTTGGCCAATCCACACGGACCAGGGAGGTTACATTTCTTTGCAAATGTTTGTGTAAAAAATAGCCATGATGAAGCAGTCTGCGAACTACGGAACGCTTTTGATATTTGTAGTTGTTTAATACTTTATAACTTGTTATATGTCCTAATTACTTTGCTTGTCATTACCACCAGTGCATGGCTCAAATAGGCTCCCCAACGCATGCTGTATGGTTACAACTCTGTGAAGCTATACACTAACGTCATCAGCTGCCACAACTACCAAGGAAAGATTCTGACTGGAGTTTCTTACTCTCTTGGATTACATTTTCCCTTACTGTTCCATCGGTGCATTCGGTCACTACTGCGGTCCTCCGACAGATACCATATGATCACTATTACGTGACGCTTTGTGGTTACACCAGAGGCCGCTGTTAGTAGACACTTTAAAAAATGTAGAAGTAATAACAAATAATCACGTCCGGGAACATTTGGATAACAGTGATTATAACAAGGTCTCATTTTAAATTAATTATAAAAAACACAGATTAATTGGGTTCAACAAAGACTTTAAACTTTAGAAAGGCAGATATTAATAAACTGAGGACTAATCTACAAGGAATAAATAGGATGATGTTTTTGCAAGCAAAAATGTGGAAGATAAATGGTCAGTCTTTAAAACATTAATAAATACAAAAAAATCCAACTAAACCAATGTGGCTAAATAAACAGGTAGGGGAGGAAATGGAAAAGAAGAGGCAGGCATTTAGATTCTTAGGGGCTTATTCACTAAACTTCGATAAGTGACTTGTAGCACTAAAAATGCCATTATAGTACGATATTGCCTGTGTTGCTAGTCATAAAGCTTCAATAATAACAGGGCTTTAATGTCTTTTTATATTACACTAAAATGTCTTTTTATATTACTATAACACTCTGGCTAAAACAAGACGTGTGGTAAGCCAACAAATGCCCGAATTTGATTTTTTTTTGCCAGTAACTGCTATTCAATAAACTTTGATATGCATATACTGTAGTAGTATAAAAACTTGCAATCTTTTCTCACAAGCTAAAGGATGGTGCTAAAGGGTTTGGAAGATGCATAACAGGGAGTTTCTTTTATTTTTACTGTTTAGAATTAATACTGGAGGCCCTTGGGTCTCTGGAAGTTCCTGTGGGCGCCCGCAGCTCCCCGGGGGCTTCCGGTATCAATCATATGCATTAAAAAGAAAATTGAGGTCAGTTTCATTACCTTAGCGGCTAACCACTATGGTAATGAAGGGGTTAAATATCACTGATTTGCTGTTGGTATAGTGGGTGGGTGAAGCTTATAGTTACCCCAGGGTGGGTGATTAGGCCTTGAGCGAGGGTGGCAGTAGAAGTTAACCCCTTCTTTACCTTAGCGGTTTCAGCCGCTAACATAATAAAAGGGTTAACCCCTCGTGCTACCCACCAGCATGGCCTAAACACCATCCTGGGTCAACGACATGTTTCACCCAACACCTGTAGCCCCAACAGCACACCGGAATGGGTAAAAGTTCTATTAACCAAAGATGGCCAATAGCACTTTTTCCTGTTAAAAAAATAAAATAAAAATTACAGTGTGTAACAGGGGACTTATCCCTGTTCAGTAATGTGTCTTTAATCTAGCAGTGTGGTAGTTAATTACTAAACACAACCTACCTGATTAGATTGCTTACAAAAGCCTGCCTTTGAGACAGGAAGTGACTCTCCTTAGCTCTGACTGAGAGCTGACCTTTGGAGCTGACCGGTCTTGAGCTCTGCACAGCAGAGATGATTTCAAGACAGAGGGAAAACTATTACACCTGAAGCTGAACCAGGAAGTGAGAAGATTTTCCCTCCAAGAAACAGATAAGACTTTTATTCTTAAGAGACTGCTTATATCTGCTTATTTTCATGCTATATGTTTTGGTGCTGCGAGACATGCTTAACTAATGGAGATGTGAACTAATTCCATAGGATTTCACTAGAAATACTCCCAAGTGAATGGAAGCTTTGTCCCCCCCTGTGTTTGGATAATTTCCAGATGAAAAGGAACAGGCACAATAAAGCCTATTATAATTTCACATTATAAAGCCTCCTAATTGTGTACCTCTGTGAATGTCCGTCTACATTTGGTGTCCGAAGTGGGACGAGAGGTCGTCTTTGAAGTTAAAAAGGACCGGAGATTTTTATGTGAAATTTTTTTTTATGCTTTTTGCCTACAAACAGTCTGAGAAAAAAAAAAACCTCATGCAGCAGAGATCAGAGTTAAAGGGACACACCACTGAAACTTACACTGCATTGAAACTTACAAAACCACAGATGGACTCTTTGCCCCAATCCCAAGAGGAGAGAAACTGCTGAAGCAGCTAAAACTTTATTTGCCTATCACAAAGCATAATATGGTCATTGAAAAAGGGGTTTTGCCTTCCAGCCATAGTCAGGGTTCAAGAAGTGAGTCAGCCCTTAAAAGGGATAGGTGTTTGTTGTTTTCAAAAGTTTCGCTGAAGCAGTGAATACAGATGGTGACCCACGAGTGGTACTGATTTTGCAAATAAAGGTTGCCACACCGCATAGGGCTACCAGCTGTGAATGGAGTATATGCAGAAAAGTGTGAAAAAAGATACAAGACTGTGCTGAAGCAGGGTAATTTTTAGCAAACAAATGCTGAGTGTAAAATGTCCCTATAAAGGAAAAGGTTTTTCAAAGCCAATTGCTGAGTGTTGAGTCCACTGCGAAGAATGTTTTTTTTTCTGCAAGTAAAAAATTATGCCTATTATCTTGGGAGCAAAACAGACAACCAAAGTGTGAAGTGTGAATGCCATAATACCCAAAGATGAGACTGAAAATTACTGAACTCAGGCAGAAAACCAAATTCTGTTGCTGAAGCGGAGGTATTGCACCTAGCAAGTAAATGGTGTATAGCAAATATACTTTTTTACCTAGCAACTTCACATCTTGTATACCTGATAAAAGAAAATGCATGCACAGTACTGCTAATATTGAAAAAAAAAAATTACCCAAGAAAGAAAAGTCTACAGAGATGCCTGTGAGAGCTACGACCTCTACAAGCAAAATATGCCCATCTGTAGGACTACCACAATTGGGGGTTCTAGCAAATACAGTGGCAATAGCTGCAATAGCGCCTCCTGAGGTCAGGAAGAAAAAAATTACACCTGATAGCCTAAAAATGGAGGACAAGATGCAGCGTTCCTGTAATGAACCCTACCCCATGGAAGAGTGGCCCTTTCAGTCCAATAAAGAGGAAGACATCTCTTACGGGGAACCCGAACCGAGTCACACCCACAAAACACCCCAAGAATGGTGGGGATGCCTGAACTCGGCACGAACAGATAAGACCGCTCCCTTTGATGACGAATATGATCAGCAGGAGACAGAGCGGGAGCAGTGGATCACCGAATATTTCTGTTAGCTAAATCAGCTGCAAGAAAAGCCTAGCGTATATAATGAAGCTGCTAAAATTTCAAATGAAGATGGAGACCCCAATATCCCTGAAGGGACGGTGTCATCCAAATAAAAATTGCGGAAAAAGAAAAGCAGTCCTTCACTTACCGTGGAAGGAACAGACACGTCCGCAGATCCTGTGGAGGAAAAGGTTGACCGAGTTGCCCTGCAGCCTAGAGAAAATGGAGAATTTGTCCCGCGGGTAACTGAATATCCAGAGGGCCCAAGGCAGAAGTCATGTACCCCAAAGAAGTGTCTGTCCGGTGCCAACAGTGAGGAACCCTCGGCCAACCATCCCAGGGAAGTCGGAGTCAGTGAGTGACGATCCCTTGACCAGCCCTGAAGATGCACTGCAAGCTGCCAGGCATGACTGTGATCTACTCTGTGAAGAATTGGAAAGGGAGAGAAAAAATAATGCTGAGCTACAGAAAACTGTGCTCGCAATTTACTCTGCGGCCAAGACCGAATTGGAGGATCTCAAGACTGAGCTAGATACTGCAAAGGCTACTATTTCCGCCATGGAGGAAAAGCAGAGCCAATCTGATAAAATGGTGGCTACGCTAAAGCGGAAGTATGAGGAGGCACTAAAGCAGATGACAGTCTTCCAGCAAGAGGTTCACACTCTTCGCATAGAGCTGAATGCCTCACAACAGGAGGTCAACAGTGTCCGGATAGAGGTGGACGTATCTCAGAAAGAGGTTCAGACACTCCGCAGAGCACTGGATGCCTCACATCATGAGACCATCAGCTGCCGCACAGACCTGGAAGTTTCCAGAAAGGAACTACACAGTCTCACTGAGGAGCTGGACATTGCTAAAGAAACTATTGGTAATCTTAAAACAGATCTCAAAGTCTCTCAGAAGGAGCTTCAGACCCTCAACCTAGAGAAGGAAGTCTCACGCCAGGAGATGGTCTTTCTCAAAGCAGATGTGCATAAATGGAAGGAGGACTGCAAAGAGACCCTGAAGAATACAGAGAAAGGAGAAAAAGGAGAAAATTCAAGATTAAAAAGAGAAAACTTAAAACTGAAAGAAGAAAATTTTCAGTTAACAGAAGAAGTCAAGGAAAAATTTGATGCAGAGCACCGACTGCAGAACCAACTGCAAGGTCTGTGTACACACCTCCAGTATGCTGAGGAGAAGCAGCAAACGCTACAGGAAGAAAAACTGCAGGCTGCTAAAGAGGTACAAGCGCTGCAGGAACGTCTGAATACCCAATATGTCCCCACAGAGCAGTATGAGGAGCTAATGGCCACGCTGTATGTCTTCAGAGCATTGTTGGAAGCGGAGCTTCGATACCAGGTGACTCTGTATGAGAGGGAGCGTGAGAAGGCTCAGAAACTGGAGCAAGAGCTGGAGAGACAGAGAGACTGTTCCAGTCCCTTGAGTCAGTACACAAAGGAGAAAACAGACGCAGCGGCAACCTTGACGACAAAAATTACAGAGCTCCAGAATATGAAGGAGACTCTGATACAGATTCCTCCAATACGGAAAAAGGTATTGGCTCTGCCCAAGCACCAGTATCCCACAGTAACTAATGCCCGTAAGAACAAGGGTACAGTGAGAGTTGGGGACTCCACGCAACTTCAAAACAAAATTACGAAGTTTGAGCCACCAAAGAAAGCACTAGCCAAACCTACAGCTGCCCAACAGGCAACAAACAGAGGTAGGAGTGCAGAATCAAAGCCAGAAGAATCCTTAGCTGAAGAAGCTGAACTGGCGACTCCGTGGTGTGGAGAAGCTGCAGAAAGACCACTTCAAGAGCAGAAAACTCTAAGGGCTAGTCCTAACTGCTCTACAACTATTGCCATACACTTTGTCTACAAAAAGAGGAGTGCCCGACGCAACAGAAATCTCAAGTCCGCGCACGCGATAAAAATACTTTCCGTGGAAAAAGTCCTCCTCGAGCGACTGAGGAGTGCTGATCTCAAGCATCTTCGGGAGGAGACAAAAATAAACTGGAGAAAGGGCTCCAATCCCAGCGGGACAGAGGGTTCTCTTCCTCCATCCACTCTCATTCAAGTCACAGAAAGATCTCGAATGAGAGTGGAAGGATGGGCTTTGGCTGTGGTAAGCCCGAGCTTAATTTTTTTTTTTTTTTTTGCACACTGCACACACTGCACACACTGCACACACTCACTGCACACACACTGCTCATTGCTCACACTGCACACACACTGCACACTCTGACACACTGCACACACACTGCACACTGCTCACACTGCACACACTGACACACTACACACACACTGCACACACACTGCACACACACTGCACACTGCACACACACTGCTCATTGCACACACTGACACACTGCACACACACTGCACACACACTGCACACTACACACACACTGCTCATTGCTCACACTGCACACACACTGCTCACACTAACACACACTGCACACTGCACACACACTGCTCATTGCTCACACTACACACACCTCACACTGCACACACACTGCTCACACTGCACACACACTGCTCACACTGACACACACTGCTCATTGCTCACACTGCACACACTGACACACTGCACACACACTGCTCACACTGACACACACTGCACACTGCACACTGCACACACACTGCTCATTGCTCACACTGCACACACTGACACACTGCTCATTGCTCACACTGCACACACACTGCTCACACTGACACACACTGCTCATTGCTCACACTGCACACACTGACACACTGCTCACACTGCACACACACTGACACACACTGACACACACTGACACACACTGACACACTGCTCACACACTGACACACACTTCTCATTGCTCACACTGCACACACTGACACACTGATCATTGCTCACACTGCACACACTGACACACTGCTCATTGCACACTGCACACACACTGCTCACACTGACACACACACACACACACACACACACACACACACACACACACACACACACACACACATCGACCTACACTTCTACTAAATCGCCTTCCTTCCTTGTGGATGATTTTTGGGCATATGTTGGCTGCAGGTGGGGGTGTGCTCGGTTGGAGGGGGGATGGATGTCTGCTGCCGGGGTGCCCCCGATGTCTGCGGGGCTGGGTGGGCTGGCCCGGTGTCTCGCGGGGGGCATGGGGGGAATGGTGGTTGTTGGTGATTGGTTCTCGCCCCTCGACACACACTCGCTACGGCAGGGCCAGGGGGCCCTGTATTGCGGCGTGAGCGGCCCTGTGCTGACGGCGGGGGGATCCGGACCGGAGGGAATCCCCCCTCCCTCTCCTGTCACGCGGTGGCAGGGGGAGCCGGACCGGAGGGGATCCCCCCCCCATCTCCTGTCACGCGGTGCCGCGGGGAGGCCCGTGACCGGGGAATCCCCCCTCCATCTCCTGTCACCGCTGTGGCAGGGGACCGGACCGGAGGGGAATCCCCCCTCCCATCTCCTGTCACGCGGTGGGCAGGGGAGCCGAACCGGAGGGAATCCCCCCTCCCACCCCTGTCACGCGGTGGCAGGGGAAGCCGTGACCGCTGGTAAACACTGACTGCGGCGGCCCATTTTTTTTTTTTAATTAGCGCCCACCCACGTTAGTAACGCTTGGCGTCATCGGGTGGACCCGAAGACCGCGTTATAACGGGTTAGCTATATCATATATATAATATCTATATATATCTATTATCATATATATATATATTGTGGTGTTTTTATATTAATATCTATTGCAATATCACATATATATATATATATATGTGTGTGTGAAGTCCAATTGATCAAACTTGATACAGTTCCAAAGATGTCCAGAGAAGGAAACCCAGCATTGAGATCCTAGGAGTATGATGCCGCTTCAAAACAAGTGGTATAGCCTCCCACTGATGAACCTATAAATAAAAAACAAAAAGAAACGCAAACTCCATAGCGCGTGACTGTACTGTCCCGGCCAGCTTTATTCTAAAGCTTGCCGGATTTAGTGCGGGCTAACCGTGGGGCTTTTCTCCGATTGAAACGGAGTTTCCCACGCGGCGGCCGCTTCAATAGATAAGCGCTAATGGCGCTTACTATTGAAAGCGCCCAAGGCGCGGGAAAACCGTCCGAAAATGGCCGAAGATTGCCGCGCGCCGTCCGCAGCTATTTTTATCCCGCGGAGGCAGCCGCCTTAGGTTAAAGCTGGCCGGGACAGTATAAAAATATGGCAAATTTATTAAAAAAATGATCCCAAGGAAATGCACTTACAGGGTCCTTTAAAAAGGAGAGAAATTTCTGTGGGAGTCAAACTGCATGGATGGAGAGATCCACAGTGGGGGTGTTGCACCTGGACATCAAATGGATGCAGCATACAGCTAATGCCTCAAGTGTCCCAGCTCCTCTCAGTGCTTCACAGGCACTTCTTGTGCATGTAGTAGAGCCCCGGTAATGATTGATTCAGCCGGCTGCACCTGCAGGGAATTGCAAGGCACCTCTCTCCAGTCCGATTGCTATGACATCACCACGTCTCGTCTCAACGCGTTTTGTCACTTCGTCAGGAGAAGATTGGTAGGCATACAGAGATTATTTATATACTAACGTGTCCAGGTAAAAGTATCTTTTGTTTCTGGAATCAGCTGAATGCTGATTCAACACAAAAACGGCTTGCATATATTCTCAAATAACAAATGAAAAACTATTAATGTGTTCCAAATAGATATCAAGCAAAAAATATTTAGCAAAAATAGCACATACGATCTAACTAATTATAAATAACCTGAATGATACATGTTAACCCATAA